>JAUTXW010005451.1:182500-826337 GCA_030620095.1 Kuschelorhynchus macadamiae
AATAGACTAAGTGATGTAAATAAGAAAAACGTTTGATACAAGATGATGCATTTGCTACTAATAATTGTTCTTAGTTGCCATACAATTTCTGAAGAGGGTCAAAACAGACCGAAACGTAAAATAATATGAAAAAAATAAACACGTCTTTCCTTCTATCGTACTCACCCAGGAAGGAATATCCGTTGAAAATGCCTATTTAATCCCCAAACACTCGATCGCCTTGGTCAAAAAGTGTTTCGCTTTGAGAAAGAAAATAGATTTTTCGAAACTGAGGACTTTAAATTGGGTTTCAAATTTCCGAACGAAAGCAAGTAGTCTGTTTTCGAAATGTTAAATCTACTGAATTAGAGGTGAATGATGGTGTTCCTTAAGACTCTGTTTTGGGATCACATTTATTTTTAATTTATGTCAAAAACTACCCTCTGTTATTAAATATGTCCGATGTAGTTCTTCCGCCAACGATGCAACCATTTTGTGACATCATAAGGATATGGAAACTCTCAAAGAACTTATCACTGTTGACATTAATAACATCCAAAAATGCAATGCATCAAATACAATATACAGGAAATTTTTGCGGGGAGGCTTGGTAGTAAATTTAGATGTTAACAGGTTTTTGGAAGTACATATTGATAACAGTTTGATATTTGACATATCAGACTTTCTCAATATGATTACAGGTGTTGAGACAATCAAGAAATAATAAGTTCTACCTACTTATGCCAAAATGTTTACTATGTCTACATTTCTGTGTATTTATTATGTAATTTGGATCAGCCTTATTATGACTGTTATGCGTTTACAGATTTAGTTTTTATTTGTATTACTTTTTTCTTACAGATTTGTAAAGAGAATTTTGTTTTTACAGTTGATCCGTTGGATATTCACCCACGTGTCATCATTCATATTCATACGAATCAAATGAAAATTTCATGGATTGGACAATCAAAATTTTAATCAATTTAATGTTTTAAGGTGTTTAATGTGTTTCGTCATTTTCTATTATTATTGATTTACCAATACCAATCGATAAAAGAAATACACTGTTTAAAAAAGTCTTTGATATTTTCATCGATTGATGACGTATGGATAAAGATCCAGCGGCCCGACTGTATATTCTAAAGTAAATGTAAATATTGATTGATTGATTAAATAATTTATGGATAAGTTAAAAATACAAATTTAATTTTTAGACTCGTTTTACGAATTAGAGTTGATGCCACTGACGCCCAATGTCCGCTTGGAATGAAATTTGGTTGCGATCCCATCAAAGATGCTCCTAGATTATTGCGCCTAGCAAAATTATTAAATCTGAACGTTATAGGAATAAGTTTTCATGTCGGATCTGGATGCCGTGAACCAGCAGTATTTAAACGAGCTATTGCTGCGGCCCGAGAAATATTCGATTATTCAAAATCACTGAACTTCAACTTTTCACTTCTTGATATTGGTGGAGGATATCCAGGTGGACGTGGAACATCAATTATGGAGGTAAGGTTTTAAAGAACTTACTACTTAATGCTGAAAAAACACAGTAAACGAAATCTCGTTTCTAAGATTACACCATGTCAACATGGAATCGCGCTTAGTGACGTTTCGCCTTCAGTAATATGACCATGAGGAATTTTCAGGGATTTATACTCCAAGGAATCAGAAAACTAAATGAGACTAAAGACACAACTAAGCCGGCTTTTTATACCTGCGGATGCAAAAGGGCGCACAACAACCCCCTTATATAGGTTTAATGTGAACGTAAACTTTAGTTTGTATTTTGATGTTTTTTGATGTTGATCTTGTCGCCAGATGGTCCTTTTTGTTGATTTTGACATGTTTTACATGATAAATTATTAAATGACTTAAGAAGATTTCACTCTTACAAACTTTATTTGTTTAGTAATTTCCACTAATTTATTTCCGTTTGACAGCTGTTTCGATACACTGTCTTTTTCAAAAACCAACTTAAGACTGATACTAAAACTAGATTTTTTAACAATAATAAAAGAGTCTGCCTACCAAACCCTAGCAGATTTTAGCCATAAAGATTTAACAGTGAGGAACCGTTTAGGTCCATTTGATCGTTCAATAAAATATTATGGTTTTTCCTCTTATTAATTTCTAGACATTGCAAGTAATTTAACTTGTAACTTTTATTGGCTGAATGCAACTTTTTAAATTCATTATTAAAATTATTATTTGTTTCTAGTAAATGTTTTGCATAATTAGAATCAGTTTTTTGTTTAATATATGATGTTTTGTGTTCTTTGATACATTTTAATTCATATACCCTTGATTTTTGGTCCTTATTTGTATTAGACTTGTTATTCCTAATATATCTACTTAAAGTATTATTGGTACAAAAAGCTACTTTATGATTTGTTTTCTTAAGATATTTCTCTATTTTAGTGCTAATTTTTCGGCTATATGTTAAAGTGTTAAACGTAATATTGTCTTTTGTATTGAAATTAGGATAAACGAAATTGAGTGCTTTTTTATATTGTTCTTTATTTACGATTTTGTCGATTATGGTTGCGTCATAACCAGTGACAATAGAAATAATAAATTTTCAAAACATTACTAACATTACTAATAACGCCGAATTGTACAAAATAATATTGTATTCACTAGGGCGGATAAAGGAAAAACGGTTATTATTTATAGTTAGATTTTCTAAATCCTGAGAACTTTAATAAAATGGATAAAGATCCGACAGACATATTTCAAAAAATGATTAAAAGGGCAGTCAAAGCAAGTAATTTATTTAGTGACAACATAAAATACAGTTTAACGTTAATGAACCCACAAGCACCGAAGCTATATTCTTTTATTAAGTTACACAAAGACAATATGCCCATTCGGCCAGTAGTGTTGTATGTAACAGCTCCAGCACCCCGGGTATCTAACAAATTAGTAGAAATTATTAGTAAATTTTGTAACTCCAAACCTCAATATAGTATAAAAAATAGCCTTGAATTTAATTAATAATATTAAAGATATAACAATTCCAAATCACGCTATTTTAATTTCTTTGGATGTGCAAAACCTATTTCCCACTGTCCCCCCTACTGAAGCTATGAACGTAGTGGATAATTTGCTATTAAAAAACAAAGTCAACCCTATTGTTAAGAATGACATATTAGATTGGTTGGCAGTGTGCCTTGATTAAGATTATTTTGAATTTAATGGCTCGATCTATTTAAGTAAAGAAGGTTTAATAATGGGTAACCCATCCTATTTTAGCTGAAATATAACCTTTTTCTAAATTCTATTAATAAATTACATAAAAATATAAGATTTACCTTAGAATTAGAACAAAACAAGTTCATAAACTTTTTAGTTTTAAAAATCAGGAACATTAGCAATAAACACGATTTTGAAATTTATCATAAACCATCCTATACAGATATAACAAATAACAATACATAATGCATCAAACCACCAATTAACATATAAGATGGCAGCTTTTCATAGTTTTGTACATCGTTTAATTAATGTACCTCAGTCAACACAAAACTTAACAAGGAATTTAATATTATAAAACAGATTGCAGTTAATAATGGTTATGACGCAACCATAATAGACAAAATAGACAAAACTCAATTTCGTTTATCCTAATTTCAATACAAAAGACAATATTAAGTTTAACACATTAACATATACCGGAAAATTTAGCACTGAAATAGAGAAATATCTTAAAAAAACAAATCATAAAGTAGCTTTTTGTACCAATAATAAGTCTAATACAAATAAGGACAAAAAATCAAAGGTATATGAATTAAAATGTGGTTCTTGCGAAAAAGTATGTATTGGTCAAACGGGTAGATCTTTTTATAAACGTATCAAAGAACATAAAACATCATATATTAAACTAAAAACTGATTTTAATTATGCAAAACATTTACTAAAAACAAATCACAATTTTAATAACGAATTTAAAACGTTGCATCCAACCATTAAAAGTTAAAAGTTAAAAGGAAAGTCTAGAAATTAATAAAAGGAAAAACCATAATGTTTTATTGAATGATCAAATTGACTTAAACGGTTCTCCATTGTTAAATCTTTATGGCGAAAATCTGCTGGGGTTATGTAGGTAGACTCTTTTATTATTGTTAAAAAATCTAGTTTTAGTATCATTCTTAAGTTGGCTTTTGAAAAAGACACACTGTGTCGAAACAGCTGTCAAACGGAAATAAATTAGTGGAAATTACTAAACAAATATAAATTGTTTATTTTTTTAGTACCGACTAACTCGATAAATTATTTAAAACTTTTTTATTTAAAATTGGCCAAGCTCTAAATTCAAACAGGTATATTGATTGCATTAGTCTAATAACAAACATAATATGCAATTCAAATTAGAAACATACTCAATTTAAACTGGTTTTTCATCAAATATCTTGAAAATAGATTTAAATTTAACCATATAAAATAACACGTAGATCTTATTTATTAAATTTATATTTAATACTGTAAAACGGGGCAATTCTGGACATTTTTTACACATTTTTGTGTATAAACCCAATATTACAAAATATGCTTCGAATTTGTTTGGTGCTTTGGAGAGATCACGAGGGGCACTAACGAATTCGGTATAACCAAAACAAGACTTCCTCAAGGAGGGCCAAAAAAATGTTTGAAAGGTCGTTCCAAATGGCCTCACGTATAGGATTTCCATCAAATTATGCGGTAATTCTAATTTAGAATGTGTGGAACAATAATTTTTATTTAAAAAAAATATTAAGTGGTAGTAAATAAATATAAACATAATATAACATTTTTATAACAAAAAGGACTTAAAACGGTTAACTTTTAAGTAAATAGGCATTAACGCCATTAATTTAAAAAACTAATGGACATTTGGTAAAATACAACAACTTTGAATACAATCAAAAAAAACATTAATAATATTAGTCCTAAGGGACCTTGTATTCTGACAAATCTTCGGGGAACTCATAAGAAAATCTCCTTCATGACCCCACCTGAGCTGGTGTGGATATTTTTTTTATAATAATTTCTTTTATTATCCAATCTTCGACCGTTGGGCATATCTCTACAAACTTTAGTCTATTTCCTAACTTTCCTCAGACTCTTTCTAAAAATTCCACTTGGTGTGGGTCATGCTCTGTGCTTTTTAGTTCCTTCACTTTGCCAATATAATAGTTTCCCGTCGTTATTTCACTAGAATCCAAGAGCCAATTTCGAATTCAGAATCTTCTATGGTGGCATTATTCCCTTTGTCTCCATGTTCTGTGTTACTGATGCCCTCTTCTCTATTCTCGTCTTCTATTATATCATCAAGGTCTATGCCGCTTTAACTGCCTGAACTTATTTCACTCATCTCTTCATCGGAATTACTGGTATTACTTTAGGGCCTTTTCTTCTGTTACTGCTTATTTTTTCTTGGCCTGGTATTTGATGAAGTAGCCCATCCCCCTCATCAAACATTTCATTGTTTCTAAGTCTGAAAATATTTACAGAATAAAATAATGAGAATAGAGTAAACGTATTTCCACATCACCATTCCTCTCGGTACCTTATGTATAATGATAACATCTGAAAAAATTCGAAGAATTTCAACATTTGTATTAAGAAATGCTGGGCTAACACCGGCAAGAAAAAAAAAGCATTTAGCAAATCCAATGTGTGGTGAATTATACATTGGAGAGATCAAACGCTTCCTTAGTATAAGAGATGAGAAACATTTTAAGTTGGAAAAACTCAAAATTAGTTACATGATACAGCGGAACACTTCTGATCTAACCAACATGAAACACAATAGTCGGAAGCTAAAGATTCTCACAGGAAACAGCACTGGTGAGAATGAAAGTTCCTAGACACCAACTTTTATAGAAAGACAGCTTTTTTGCTCAAAATAACTTCCTGAAACGTCTCAGTTAACTGCAAACAACTTGTAATAAGACATTAGCTTTGCAATTAGTATTTAGATTACACTTAAAAACGATTTGAGGTGGATACCATTCCAAACATTTTGAAATACAACAAATAAAGACAATGCAATTACAAAAAAACGTTTAGTGGACATTTTCGTTGTAAAACAAACCACCATAGCTACCCTGAATATTTGTAAGTTAAAAATTTTGTTTTAATCTGGTGCAATAAGTTTAATATTTTTTTCTTTCCAGATTGCCAGTATTGTCAACAAAGCTCTGGACCATTATTTCTATGACTTGGACGTCCGTTTCATTGCCGAACCCGGAAGATACTACGTTACATCGGCTTACACTTTATGCTGTAATATATATTCAATAAGAAACATATATGAAGAGGACGAAGAAGGAGAGAGCCTCGTGACTCACAAAATGTATTACATAAACGACGGCGTATATGGTAGTTTTAATTGCATTTTATACGACCATATGGTTGTGAATCCCATACTTCTCAAGGAATATCCCAATTCAAAAAAAATTACAAGTAGTATCTGGGGCCCAACTTGTGATGCGTTAGATCAGGTTGCGGAAGACATCTTACTTCCAGATTTGAGCATAGGTGACTGGATAGTTTTTGAAGACATGGGAGCGTACACTTTACCTGTAGCGAGTCCCTTTAATGGCTTTCCAGTACCTAAAGTTAATTATATAATATCCCAGGATAAGTGGTATGTATAGATGTTATAATTTACACACCTCTTAATTTTTTAATTGTTTATCGTTCAAATCAAAAGTGACTTTCAATAGATCCGAAAATGTACAGGGTACAACAAAAAGTAAGAGTTTTTAAATGGAACACCATGTATATTTTATCACCATTGACAAGATACTTCAAAGAGCTTTTCAGAAATGTCCCGCTTATTGTATTTGTACTCAATAGTTTCTGAAATGTAGGCATTCAAAATTCAAAACAATTACAATGATTATTATATTTTTATTACACCTATCGCAAAACAAAATTATTCAGTATGAACGTTTCCTCTCTAGTTACGAATACATTCCTGATAAATAGTTGGCAAGTGACGGAATATCGAATTTTCTATGAAATGTCTGTTTCTTTTATTTAACCTATTCACTTCATGCCTAATAAAATACTTAATAACCTCAGCATTGTCCAAATTATATTTGTATATTTCATTTTTTAGGTATTCCTATAAAAAAATTGTCCAGTGGTGTCAGATTTGGGCTATTTTCGGCCAATTGTTTCGTTCGTCCCAATCCATTCATCATAATGTTTGTTTACATATTTTCTAACTTGTGCTGCATGGGGAGGTGTGTCATCATGTTGATATATTATTCTTTGGTAGTCCGTTATCTTCTAATAATTCCGCTACATGGTTCTCTAAACATTGATGGTACGAAAATATCTCTCATTATTGAATTTATCGAGAGTAAAATTGCAAAATGGTGCCTTTGATCTTCTTGATTTGGAGTAAGTTTTTGAACTATATGAGGATCAAATTTACATTTTTTAAAATCCCCCTTACGAATCCTTTGGTGAGTCTTTCCTGATAAAAACGTTTCGTTAATTCTTGGAATCCCAATGTTAATGATGAATTGCACAAACATAACAAAAGGATATCTAGTTCTTCTTCTTCATTATTTCTAATTGTGCTTCTCTTCCTGTGCAAACTCGAATCTCTTATGAACTTTAAAGAAATGTTTTTAATACTCTATCTTGTTGGAATAGTAACGATGGGGTGTCTTTCTTGATAAACACGTCTGGCTGCAAAAGTTTTGCGGATATTTTCAAAAAATAACATAAGTATTTCTTGTTTTTCTTCGATTGAAAACCAACCAAACCATTTTAAAAAGAAAAGATTTAATGAAACTAAAGAATTATTTGAACACATTTATGTTCAAGACATGTAATTTTAATTGGCTTTATTCCTTTTTTTTACCTACTAAAACCGGTATAATGACAATGTAATAATTGTAATTATTTTTAATTTTGAATACGTACATTTCAGAAACTATTTTACAAAAGATATAGAAAGATCTTCCGATCGTAATAAAATATACAGGGTGTACCATTCAATATCTTACTTTTTGTTGCACCTCGTACATCTTCCGATGTATTGAAAGTCTGATTACTGATTCGGATGGTACATAATTAACTCTACAAAGCCCTTTTTATTTTTTTTTTGAGGATAAAAAAATTAAAAGAAGTGTATAATTTATAACTTGACATCGGATACAGTTTTTCATTTTATTTTGCCCCACAAGTAAGAGTCGTGATTTGTTGTATTTTTGGCAACAGATAGTTATTGGCATAAATTATATTAAATGTGAAGCTTTCAATAAAAAAAAATTTGCATAAGATAAAACGTAACTTTCAAATATATTCGATGGAGTCATTGAAAATACGTTCACTCTAATGACTGCTTTGATCTTTTCTAATTTCTTGGTGATTCAACTTTTGTATTTTAAATATCTAATATATTCTATATCTTTTTTGAATTTTCGTCATGAATCTAAACATCTTTTATCTAGCATTCCTTACACACATAAGCTCAATTGTTTTCGAGCTATTATACCTTTGAAATTTGATAATTTCAGGTTTTAAGAGCACTTAAAATCGAAATGGTATGAGCTAGGTCAAAGCAAATGGCATATATCCAAGTTTTTTATAGTCTTTTTTATAATGTCACATAACACTCACACTTTTCATATTTGGAGGCGGGAGACTCAACTGCTTAGTGTAGGAGCTAGAGATGGGCAATAATATTAAATAACAGTTTTGGCAGTTAAAAAAAGCTGCTTCAGATTAGCAGTTTTTGCCAACCGCGACGTTTGATTTGAATATTAGTCGTTGGTATTATAGGTAAATTTAGCACTGCCTATTCGCGCGATTGTAAAAAAATGATATTTAATTTTAAATATTATAATTTTAGAAATAGGATGTTTTTGACTTTTTTTCTTGCGTCTCATCGATAAAAAAGAAAGACCCGAACTAAAATAAAACATATATTCCAACATATGAAACGAAAAATTAAAAAACAATCTAATTATTGTAGATTCGCTGAGAAACAAACAACAAAATCAAATCAAAACAACGTCTTGCTACTTGCGTCTGGCCAAGCACAACTAGACAACCGGCTAATTTTGTTTAATATATCGGATATAATATGGCAACGGCCTACACGTTTTGGTTGTGGATCAAACGTTTTAAATGCGTGCTACGTGCCGATTCAAGTTGGCAAGAAAAGGATCGACAGATCCCTGAAAGTAAACATAGGATAGACCGCATTAAGTTTCGACATTCGTGACATTCTTCTTATTCTTCAAGTACCGTACTCGTATTCGGGTGTTGGCGATGGTCAGTAAAAACCTATAAGATAGGTTTCAAGGCACTTACTGACCATTAAGATGTATATGGTTTCTTGAATGCACTACACTAGACCAGTATACTACGGAATGTGTTCTACGTAGTGGTTTCTTGCAGTTGTGTCGTGTAGTGTATGTGTTGAGTAAGACACTTTCTGTTCGCATTCGACCACAAGTCTACGAACAGAGTTGTTATTTTATTATCCCAACGACTAAAGCCACCTCGGGAAGGTACCGGACCGAGCACTATTTATTTAAAAAGTGCCGGCTACGCCAAGTGTCGAACCCGCGCCTTCTGGGTGGAAGGCCAGCTCTCTTACCACTGAGCTACCGAGGTGTTACTTATGTATACGTGACATACTTTCATTTATTATATATAATGTATACAAAGAAAAGGCAAATATAGAAGTACGTGGTATTTGATTGCTGTAATTTAATTGAATCTCTTTTTGCAGTCTGCTACTTATTAGCAGTTATTTTTAGAACGATTAGCAATTTGTAGCAGCTTACACTAAATAACAGTTAAAAATTAGCAGCTTCTGTTATCGCGACACACCTCTAGTGGAAGCTAACGACCCCGCTAGAAGGGAGGAGTTGCTATGAACGTGTGAGGCCTAGTTGTTCCTGCATTCTATCCTGTTCGTCTGCCCGGTTCTACATAGAATATTAGTGTAATGGCCGCTATGAGGCGGGAGTAGGAGGGGTGAGGGGATAGCTTGAAAGAAAAGGTCATCTTGTGATAATAGTAGTAGGGGCACCTAGTGGAAGCCAGATGCATTTCAGAAATTAAGAAAGGAGGAGGGTTTAAAAGATATTTGTAAGAATCGTGGTGTTCCGAGAGCTTAGAGCTCGCCATCCGGACATCCCACCGATAGCGTCTCCAAACCGGAATAAGGCGTAAATTATCTGAGGATCTCCCCAGCTCTGACTAAGCCCGGGACGAGGAGCAATCTGGCGAATAAACTAATTTTTAAGTAAAAACATAACAAGTTCAAGTTCAAATGTTAACCTCGGAATTCTTGTATTCCTATTATTATTTTAAATTTAACACCCCATACATGTTGGAGTATTTTAAGGAGTAATAAAACAACGAGTCTTAGTAAATTTTTGCTTCAAAATGTGGTGTTCTCTTGGTGGGTTCAACTAGTTCACCATAATTAAATACTCACGGGCAAAATCGACAGGAGTAAAGTTTAGAGATCGAATTGGCCACCTCACGAGATCCCGATATCTACTCCAATAAATACCAAATTAATCTATTTATAAATTGTTATACTTAGTCTTAGTGCTAAGCTTATAAATATATATCTAATTTTGGTTTCCTGAAAACTCCCTAATATAAGTTACGAAAAAAAAAATAAAATGTACGTTTTATTGTCCAGGCTAATAATTTTATTTAGTTTGGGGAAAAGCAAATATTTCATTATTTTCCATTTTAGGTCAACTTTTAAGGATGCTTTGACACTACCACGAAATAATATTAAAATTCTTGAAGGACCAATCGCTGCCCGGGATGATGCATTACCGATCAAGAACTCCCTGGATTTTACAGATCTCTCTACGCTAGTTAAACCAACATTTGATTCTAATGATACTACGGTGGGATGAAAAAGCAACCTACCCTATTTTTGTTTTAAGATTAGATATTTAGATGTATTTTAAATAGTGTCTAAATGTTTTTGTGGTAGGCTTAAGACTTGTTATGTTATAATAAGCGTAGATGAAATTTGAAACAATCTTAATGGAGAAAATATATTGTGTCAACACTGAAAACCTTAATTTTACTTAATAGTGTAATTATTAAAATATGCAAGGTTTACTTTTAATAGACAATTAACTAGCTAAGCCCGTGCATTACGTTGCACATACCAGTGGAATTAGAGAAATGAGGAGTGTGTAATTAATCATAACTAATGCTTACTAAAATAAATAGCATGATTCAGAGCTGGCCAGTATTTGTTTTTTTAAATCCTTTTTTGTATTTAATCACTTTTTAGTATTTAAATACACTGTAATTAAATACCAACAGTAAAAAGCATTGAGTATTAAGAACATCAAATAATTTGGAGAAGTATTTAAGAATTAGAATTTAGAAATGTATTTAAATACATTTTTTGATTTTGATAGATTTTATGTATTTAAATACCTACAAAAAAAGGTTAAATATAATTGTACTTAAATCGTGATGTTCTGTGAGTGTTTCTTCGAGAAAGAGAGAGAGAGAGAGCGCGCGCGTTGTCGGTAGCACCTTTCACATCTTCATGGACGAGAACCGGTGGATTCCGATTTGATACTTTTTCATAACACATGGCTATCTGCTTCTAATGTCGACAATTGCGATGGCTGGGTGATATGATGGTGTTTTAATCTTAGGCACTATGATGCCTGCTGCATGACCGCAATAGTGAAATGGACGCCGTTTTCAGAGATAACGCAACGCGGAATATATCTCCGTCGTTCAGACTTCGGGCACAATTTTCAGCGTGAGCAACTTGAAGTAAATGAATTCTACACATCTGCTGGCTGTATCTTCTACAATGAAAATCCATTTTTATCAGTATAACGTCTCGTTTAAAGGCCCTTCGGTCCTATCGACAAGGTCACAAGTCTGAGCCTCTACTCCGTCTGGAGTTAAAATTAGGGTGCTAACGATTATAACATCAAATATTTTCCTAACCAGCATGATATAGATTCGGCTTTGTTTATATTATATTTTATTCATAACAATGCTGCCGTTGGCCTAAACCCCGAATATTGTAAACAGATATTTATTATTTTACACATAAATACTTACATTGCTGCTTTCACACCTCCGATTTATGCTGAATTAAACGTTCGGCATTTTTGATGTAATCCATCACCATAAACATATCCACAGATGGTAAATTGTTTGTGGCAGCCTTGACAAAACCTTCGGTAGCCATAACCGAATTAAAAACATCTTTATTTCGCCACGCAGAACAAAATAAAATACTCGCAAAATACTGTTACGTAGAAACTTTTGACACAATTGAATCAGACGGAATCGATATGTAAATGACCAGTAATAACCAGCTGTCGTTTAATAAGCTGTCGTCGTTTCGCTATTCCTTTAAATTTTGCCTTCGTACCTGAAATATTTGGTACTGGGTCTGATATACGGTTTTGTAAGATTATATTTATCTAGGGACTCGTCCCTACGCACGATTTGATGTGAATTTCGTTTCATTTGAAACGTATTCGCCAAAATGTGGCGGTGTTGCCGGTTTCCAAGTAATCGCATTGTATTTATATACAGAACAGGTTATTTGTGTAATTATTTGTTGATAATAATTATATATAGTTAATCAAATATTACAGTATTATTAGAGAATTAGAACAACCTTAAAATTTAATGTTAATATTATTAGCAACTATGAATTTTGTTCATAGACATTTATTATGCCTATGATTTTGTTCTATGTAAGATTATTGACACGTTTTAGATCAACCAAATCGACCACACGACAATATACCTAACAACTAATAATTTTGACAATGTATGATTCAGTTCAAAACAAATCAATTCCGTCTCCCTGTTGTTATGTTTTTGCCTTAGACGCCATTTGTGGACGATATGTTTTCCCCTATTTTGGCTATGGTATTCCTTCTAAAAAATAGTTTTTCATGGCTAGCAGTAAATGTCTATTAGTTATCACAAAATATTACTGGGTTATTAAAACACATAAAAGCTTAGAACTTTTTGTAAGGTCCCAGGTATACATATTCCCCCCTTAAATGCGCCACGGTATGTAGTGATAATGAGTACTAGTTCTTTCTTCAATCTTAGGCCAATTGTCTTCCTCTATTTGTATCACAAAATAGTGATTGATTGAAATAGTGATACGTCAATTTAACGGTCGATATTCTCCATTATAAGGCAATCTCACAAATTTCGTTCTATCGTAATGGGATGTAAACACAACATAAAACCAGTGAAAAGTTAAAAAAACAAATATTGCTATAATATTCTTAAGTAATATATTTTATCTTCGTTTACAATCTAATAATTTATATTGTACCTAACTGGCACCTTTACAAAATGCATTTTTAATCTCTTTTCGTTTAGTAAACAAGATTAAACTACAATAGAAAATGGCAATATTTTCTGCTTGATCTAATCTGCCTTCTGAATTCATTGCCATATTTTATTTGTATGAGAGTACATCCATTTTAAGTTCCTATGCTTAGGGCAAAAAAGAAACGAAGTCTGAACTTTGCTTATTCTTGGTGTCTCCAAGAGAAATTTAAAATTTAGTATATTAAAATTATTTTTAAAGGTAATATCTTGATTGAGATGTAATTTTTGCCCGATATGTATTCTTTAAGCAACCATAACGTAATAAAATAAGCGGTTCTTTACAGAGGATGCAATTTATATATTAATATATAATATTCAAACCAAAGCTGTTAAATAATAAATTCAATTTTCTTCATACTCTTACGAAACTTAAAAAAAATGTTGATATATATATTTTTAGCAAATGTAGTTGTTGTTTTTTGTTGTTAAATAAATTGTTAAATAATAAATTCAATTTTCTTCATACTCTTACGAAACTTTTAATGTTTGGCCAATTCAAGGCAATGTCCGAATTTACTTTAAAGCCTTAATAATATTTAAGAGAAAATATGATATGCAACGGTTATACTTAGTATTCATGCCTTGGTGATTTGTTTAAACATAAAAATCATTGCAGACTTAGTCACACTGCATATTATCTTGGTCTTAAACAATACAACAAGCCAGGTCGCAAAATGCTGTTCATTTCACAAAAAGTTTTAAAAGCTTTCACTAATAACTACCACTGGCTAGATTTTCAGAATATTAAAAGAACAAAGAATAAATGTGTTGTAACATAACACTGAAATACAGACATTGCAAAAAGCTGTGTATAAGAGTTTTAGAAACTTATATAACCATCCTTATATTATCTAAAAAAGTATCAATTTTTGAGTGTGTTCTTTAAATCACAAGATTTGTATATGCAAAATAGTTTATTAACCTTCCACTTAAGGGAATCGTGACGTAAAAAAAAAGGGTACCATAGTAAATCTATTAATAGCAAACAACTGAGACGCAAGAAATCTTTATAAACAATACACATCTTAAACATAACAGAAGATACCAATCCCAATTGGAAATGAGAATATGTAGGTAGAAACTTGTAAAACACGCTATCAGGGAAAAGGTGAAACAAAATCTCTTTGTATAATGAAATGGATGCAAGGATGGCAAGATTTATCTGAGAAAAAAGGGGAAGCTGGGAGAATGAACAGGAAAAGCACATTCTCGGCAAAAAAAAAGAAAACTACAAAACAGTAGAACAGCTTGAAAAACGGATTTGTTTTATTTGCATGTGATGATCCAGGTCAAACACAAACTCCACCGAGAAAACTTCCGAGTACGGTATTAAAGAATGTCTTAAGATAGATTAAAATTCTTATTCTTCAACTTTAAGATTCAATCGTCTTTTTTCTTTTTCGATTTGATGGGTTCATCAGAAATCCTTTTTCTCTTGCAGCTCGATTCACTAGTTCTAGTTTCCCTCCTTAATGGAGCGTCAACTTGTCCCTCCGCCTGTAATAGTATTTCAATCGGCTCAATAGACTCTAGTTGCATTTGTAACGCCATATTATAAATAGTGCCATTCGTTTTATTGTACATTATAGCATTAGTGAACATCAGCATTACATCTCTTTTAAATTCTAAAGAAGTACGAATAACGCCGTTATCAATATTTTTCTTTATAGTTTGTAAGTCCATAGGTCTGTACACTACAACACTGTATCCAGGAGCCTGCTCGTCGGTGATAGGTTTCAAAAATAGCGACGCGTACTTATTAGAAGCGAGTCGGTTATAAACGAGCATTACCGACTTTTTCCAATTTCGGTAGTCTCTGTCGTCGTCATAATACGCTATACTTGATGCAGGTGAATTTGGGAATGAATCCATCACTGGCGTTCCTGGGCCAGAGTGCCGTCTTTTATTGGATTTCAAATTCCCATCTTCTTCCTCAGTCCAAGGACTACTAGACCTTTCATTTTCTGATTTTAACCTGACGCTTACTTCTTTCTTTTTATCATCGACCTTATATTCTACCATATCGTCTGACATACTTATTTCATCAAAATGGGCTTTTTCAATAGCTAGTAGCATATCAAAACTCTTTTCTTCTTTCTTTTTTGTACGCGAATAGTCCCTTTTAGTCTTCCCAGTTTTATCAATTTTAACCTCCATATTAATATTGTCATAAAGATCATCAGCATAGTCAGAAATAGTTTCATTTTGACTTGTCAGTAAGGCGAGGTTTCCATCCGGTGTAGGTTCGTTACTTTTTCCCTCAAAATAAAGGGGAATATTCTTTGTTTCTTCTTCATTTTCAAGCAGTTGTTCAGATATTATTTGACTCTCGGTAGTTTTACTTATTTCGTTTACATTAGGCTCTTCTGCTATCTGCGGCCCGGTCTCTTCTTTATCATCTCTTTCCTTATTAGAATTAGAATGTACAATATCGCAAATCTCCTCTTTGTTAAGTTCTTTCTCGTTTTCCTGTTCTTCAGGCAGAACTTCTACAATTTCTACTGACCCTGGCAAATTATCCGTTAACTGGTTTTTAATGTCATTTACATTATATATTTGTGAACTTAATGAACTTATTTCGGTATTTTCAAAGCTCTTTTTCGTTTCCTCGTTTTTAGTCGGTGAATGTTGATAAACTGGAACATACTGCATGTTTTCTTGCTTTAAAGATGATGGTTTTACTGGAGACTCAAATAAAATAGGGTCTTCTTGAAACTCGAATGGATCGATGACAGGGTTAGGTGCAGGCGATTTCTCCACTGGTTTAACAGTCTCAGTACACACTTCGTTATTTTCTTTTATCACCTCCTCTTCATCTGTAAGTGTATCCTGTTCAAGATCATCCAGTTCTAGATTAATATTTATGTCGCCGTTTCCATCCAACTGCAAGTGTTGGTCGGGATCGGCTACAATATCATGAGCATTTTCAATTATTTCCGAGATAATGTCATCGACTTCTTCTTTTTTAATTTCAGGAAACGGGCCATCATCAGCCAATATGCTTTTAGCTAAATCATCAATTTTTAAATTAGCATCATCTAATATATCAGCATTTAATGGCTGACTAGAGTCATCATTATTTCCTAAATCTGTTTCTTGACTTATGCCAGAATTGGAATATTGTAAGTTCGTCATGACTGGGGCACTTGTAGAAGCACTTAATAAACTGGTGATGGTAGGGTTTGCACTGCTTCCCGATTCTACTGGTTTATTGTTTTGAGTCGTAATGGCACTGTGCAATATTGATGATGGTACCGAAGTGAAATTTTGCACTTGTGAAGGTGATTTCAAAAGACTAGTTAACAAAGGAGAAAGTGCAGGCTTAACTAGTTCTTGTTGTTGACTGTGAACCGATTGTTGCTGATTGTGGATCAATTGTTGCTGGGACTGCTGTTGCATTTCTTGAGGTTGAATCATTTGTGAACAATACTGTGCCGACTTCTGCTGATATTGTAGTGGTGGTGTCGATAAATAATGTTGATATTGGGCGGTAGGCTCCCGACGTTGTACTTGTGAATTTATTTCACATTCATTGTCCAGAAAATCATCTACTATATTAGAAATTTTGCGCTTTTCACCAACAGTGGGAAAAGAAGGTTTTACAGGCCTCCATGCTCGTTCAATCTCCTGTTTCCTTAAGTCTCTTTGCTTTAACCAAATTGCATGATTTTGTGATTCTTGTTCTCTTTTAGATTCTTCTTCATCAATTTCTCTGCACCACTTGTCTAATTGCTCTTCAGAAACCCGACCTGTAGAAACAGAAAAACACACAAGTGTTACCAATAATTAATTTCATAACATAAAAGATACTTCTAAAAATTCACAATAGAGTGTCAGATATGTCAGCTATTAACTGATGAATCGTTTTTATTAAAGCTTGTGATTAAAAATATCCCATTCTTATACCCACTATCAGTATTACTACTACTTACAAAGCATTGGCAAAATTAAACTGAAAAATGTTTCTTTATGCACCTTATTTTCTCATAGTGATTTAAGATACGGTAGTGTAGCTATTTACAATGCCGGATTAACAGAGGCAACACATTTTCCCCACCAGAAAGGCCCTCACAAACTCAACCACTCTCACATGATTTATTTAAAAATGTTTATTTCTTCAATTGGATATGTAAAACAGTTGTGTAAAAATAATTGTAAAACTTTTAATTAAGTATGTAGACAAAGATTAACGACTTCGTTTTCGAAATGTAGGGTGTAAAAGTACAAAAACAATATATTTCCTTCACACTTGACAAAAAAATGTTTAAAACAATGCAGATTTTTACTTGCCCAATAGACACAATTGATCTTGGCAAGCTGATGCCACACGAGCACTTGCAATGCTAGAAATTGGATGTTTAACCAACTGGGATCCAAGCTTATATTTAGACTTTACCATTGACTATTTTTGACTTATATATCTTGGAAGTATGTACATATGCTTATAAAAACAGATCCACTATTCAGTTAAATCGATCTGCTCATCATTATAACACACGCATGAGGGAACTGCTCTTGCCTAATAGTCACAGGTCGTCGTTTTATCAAAAATATGTTATATTTAATGCATGCAAGTTTGGATAATGATGTTAACGTGTGACATTGAATATTTTTAGATCGAAGTTAAAAACACTTTTACTTAAAATTAACTGTTATTCCCACGAAGATTTTTTACATGAACTTAATTTTATATTGCTTTACTAGTAATTTAAGTTATTTTCAGACCTTTTCTTCAATTATTGTATAACTTTTGTAATACTTTTCAATTGAGGAAATAAATGATTGATTAATTGATTGATTGATTCTACTGTACTACAAACATGACATTTTACAGAGGCTCCTTCAATCCTGTTAAATGTATGTCAAGTATTATAAATAAAACCAGAGGTTTGAAAGGGGGTTCTGAACGGACTGACATATTGCCTGACGAATTGAATAGTCACTTTACCTCAATGCTCGTAACTTGGTAAAAAATATTCCTGACACAGGTGCCGATCCAGTAGAAGCTAAGGGTACTTTTCAAAGCTCCTTTTCTTTTGGTGAGGTCTCATATAATGAAGTCAGGGAAATCATTGATGGCATAAAAAACAAAAAACCTTATTATAGTACCTCTGACCAAACTAATTAATTATTGTATTAGAGAATGTGTCTTTCCCCATACTTTAAAAAGTTCTATAGTTATCCCAATTTAAAAAAAAAATGATAATACCATGTCTTCAAGTTATTGCCCAATATCACTACTGCCTATACTTTCTAAAATTTTTGAAAAATACTTGGCAAATAAAGTATCAGCATTTTGTGAAGAAAACAAAGTATGTTTTGATGGGCAATTTGGGTTTCGACTGGGTAGGGATACAATTCAGGGTATATTGAATCTGATTTCTGGGGTATATGATTTATTTTAGGGTATGAATTGCAGTTGCGCCATGCTGTGTGATTAAGTAAGGCTTTCGACTGTGTGTCACACAGCATATTACTAAGCAAACTGCGGCACTATGGCTTTTCCACTAACGGCATACAGCTAATTAAATCTTACTTAAAGGAATGTACACAGGTTGTGCGAATCAATGGACTGTTTTTGGAGGAGAGAGTGGTTGACATTGATGTGCCTCAGGGGTCAGTCTTAGGACCGCTTTTATTTCTAATCTTCATAAATGATCTCCCTGTGGGTGAGCCGATGGCAAAATTTACACTCTTGGCAGACGATACAACTCTCTCTCTGTTTTTGTTGTATATTAATGATCTTGTGCGATTTTACGCTTTTTGCAGACGATAAGTCCATTGTATGGCACCACAAGGATTATGTGCAACTAAAAAATATTTCATCTGATACTAACAGTATAAAACTATAATGTGACTCAAACCGATTTTCCTTTAATGTTGCCAAGACAAAAGTAATGGGATTTGCTGTAACAGGCGGGACTTAAATCTGAATGGAGATCCCCTTAAGGAGGAAAACGTTTCTAAATTTCTGGGGGTTTTCATAGACATTTCTAGGCTGAGTGGGAGACTTTCATCAGCTTGTTTTGCAATTAAGATTGCTAGGAGTGAGCTCGGCCCAAAGTTGGCCCAATCAATCTACTTTGCCATATTCAAAATACATCTTAGGTACGGCATTCCATTGGAGGGCTCCAGTAGCCAGTATCTTTTAAATATCGTTTTTTTATTGCAGAAGAATGCTATTCACTACAGCTAAGGTCACCTAAAGGAAGTCCTGCAGACCACATTTTTATTCGCTGAGAATTCTCACACTCACCTCTTTATTCATTCTCGAATGAATGATATTGAAAAATAGCAGTACTACTTGAAGTCTATCTTCTAGACGCAAGCGTCTCATCTACCCTTACCCATACCCACTAAGCAATTTACAAAAAGGTCTTTTATGTATGAGGTTAGGAAAATATTTAACCATCTGCCAATTCACATTAGGATCGGCAACTCACTTAGAATCTTTAGAAGTACGTTAAAGAACGCACTTCTAAACCAAGTATATTATAAAGTGGGTGAGCTTTATACAGGCAGGTTAGTGTAACTAATTGTCATTTAGTTTTTTGTTGGGGTCTGTTTTGAGGACTGACTTCTCTGCATTCAATTATATAACTTAAGCATTTCAGCTATCTTTTGTTGAACTTAGATGTTTTAATATATGCTTTTATATGTTTCTGCTCTTATGTTTTTACCTTTTGATATTTTTATAGTTTGACATACATGTATGTATTGTATGTTTTTGACTCACATTGTGCAATTGTTTTGTTTTTTTTTTTGCTATATTTTTACAAAAAGCTTTTTTTATTTTAACTTTGCCCTGTCAACAAATTTTTTTGTATTCTTCACAATTGATTTGATTTGATTTGATATCATTTGTGGCAGGATGTTCTTGGAGAGATGGCTGTTGCTCAGTCGAGGGCTGAAACTTGGTTTAATATGAACCAGCTCCTGTTAAATAGAGACAAAGCTCAACAAATAGTCTTTTCTTTGAGAAGTGTTGAGAGTGTTAATATTGGGATTGAAAGTGTTAAGTTTCTTGGTATCTACTTGGATCCCAAATTAAAGTGGGATATTCATATCGACAATACCATTCTCCTCCATAACCTGCAGGGTTGTGTAAGCATGGAAACCATAAATTCTGTGTACTATGCACTCCTTCATTCTAATATGTTATATGGTATCTTGTTGCACCTGGTGCTTGCACTTTGGGGGTGCCTTGGCAACTGAGATGATGTGATCAATAAAGCATATTCATTTGGAATGTTGTAGGTATTGGGAGATAATTTGTGAGATAGTAGACATGATTGTGTCCTAGTAGCATTAAATTGGGCAAGGTTTTTTGCTCCATTCTACAATTTTAATGAGGTCGTCAGTTAGAAAAAAAGATATTACCCTATGTCCTATGCCTATCATCAATTTCAGTCTTGAAAACATGTTTGGAAAAATGTATGTTAGAGTGGAGTTTACTATCGTCAGCATGGCTGTGAATTGGATTGTTGAATTGAATTTATATAAAAAAAAATAAAATTATAAAAAATCTAGAGAATATCTTATACACAAAACTTTTGATTATCCAATTATATTTACGAGGCAGGACAGTGAAGGATGGTACAAATGTGAGCAAATCCATTAAACATTGTCAAATTTGAAGAAATATTAAGAGAATATGATTGGTCAGTTGTAATAAATGATAAAAACCTTGAAATGAAACAGAATCTAATACTTTTTTGAGAACTTGTACAAAATTGATATTGGCTCCGACAGACACTTATACTGTTAGGGTTAGAGAAAGCAAAAAGATCAAAAGCTGGATTAGTAATGGTAACATAAGATCAATAAAAAATAGGGATAGGATGAAAAAAAAACTTCTGTATAATCAAAACCCCCAATTAAAACAGGAATATATAGAGTATCATAATTTAGTAAATAAGTTAATTGTTAAATGTTAAACAATAAAATGATTATTACAAAGCACAAATCTATCAAAATAATTTAAAAAAGCTCTATGAAATAATTAAAGACGCAACATATGGAAAAAATAAAAGTACTACATAAATTAACAATACAAATTTTAAAAACTCATTTGAAATGGCTAATTTCTGTAATGACTACTACTAAAATTAACAAGGAAAAGGCTATCCCTCCACTACAAATAGAATTTCATATGGACCCTCCTACAGTTAACTCTATATATCTGAACCCTGTTATGAAAAATGAATTGATACAACACAGTATCTTTAAAAAGTAATAGTTCACCCGCCTATGATGGTATTAAAGCGAGCACTATAAAACAAATACGTCTTGAAATTCTTGACCCCCTACTTCATATAATTAATTTAATTTTTGAAAAGGGAATAGACCCATCTCAGTTTAAAACCTCAATTATAGCACCTATTCATAAATCGGGACCCAAAACATCTATAGCTAATTATCAAACAATAGTCATTTTGCAAAACTTTTTGAAAAATGTACAAAAAATAGACTGGTTATATTTTTAAAAACTAACAATATTTTATCAAAAAACCAATTTGGATTTCTAGAGGAGCGCAGTACATCGGATGCTATGCATAGGTTAGTGACTGAAGTTGTGAATAATTTAAATAAAAATATATATAAGTATAAGTGCATAGCTGTGTTTTTGGATTTAGCAAAAGCATTCGATACTGTACCTCATAAGGAACTTCTTGATGTTCTACATAACTCTAGAATGAGAGGAGTAGCCTTTGATTTATTTAAAAGTTATTTGTCAGAAAGGAATCAAGTCGTTAGGTTAAATAATATTCTAAGTGATAAACAAAAAATAAAAATAGGCATCCCACAAGGAACAGTCCTAGGACCAATACTTTTTATTATGTATTTAAATTCACTGTTAAAACTAGACATTGATGGTCTAACTGTATCTTACGCAGATGACATAACCATTGTTATATCTGGTGACACATGGGTGAGTGTAAAAAACAAAAACATAATTAACTTAAAAATAGTAAAAATAGGCTTCAAACTAAAAAACTGTCCTTAAATGTAACTAAAACTAATTATGTAGCTTTTTCATCAACGTATGCAAACAGGCCAGAATATAACAGCATCATTGTAGATAATCAGCGTATTGAGGAAACTGCATCTACAAAGTATCTGGGTCTCATTACTGACAAATTTCTTAAAAGGCAACCTAATATTGATTATATATCAAATAAAATACGAAAACTTGTTCATAAATTCTACTTGTTACAAAAATTTCTTAATAAACAAATCCCTAGTTTTAGTCTATAAGTCATTCGTTCAATCAATTATAAGTTACGGTATCCTAGTCTGGGGTGGTCTGTATAACAATAACCTATACAAATTAAATATAGCAAAAAATATATACTTAAAATTATGTATGGAAAAAATAGATTATATCCAACAAATCTGCTTTTTAATGAAAATATTTGTAACATTAGATCAATGTATATAGAAACAGTCTGTACTTATATTTATGTTCACCCAAAGCTGCAAAATTTTGTCGACCATAGCTATGACACACATACTAGAAATGACAGACAAATATGACTACCTCTAAGTAACAATAATCTTAACCTAAGATATATAAATTACATAGGTCCGAAGGTATATAATTTACTACCTGGTGATATAAAAAAATGTACTAATTTAAAACGCTTTAAAACACTCACTAAAAAAACTATTTATGAGAAATATCAACAGTTTGAAAGGCTCTTTAACTGACGATATACAGGTGTATGTTTTGGGTAACTTTTATTTTCCTTATTTTTTATCCAATAATATTAGCCTTAAGCATAACGATAGCTATTAAGAAGTTGTAAATAATGGGAATGTAAAATAAATTTAACTATAGGCATATTCTAGGTGAGTGGCAAAATTTCTCTGTTTTTGTTGTATTTTTTGTATGAACTTTTAGAACAAAATTATGTTACTCTGTTAGTTGTTAATATTA
Organism: Kuschelorhynchus macadamiae; assembly: GCA_030620095.1. Taxonomy (NCBI): domain Eukaryota; kingdom Metazoa; phylum Arthropoda; class Insecta; order Coleoptera; family Curculionidae; genus Kuschelorhynchus; species Kuschelorhynchus macadamiae. The sequence goes on from JAUTXW010005451.1 coordinate 205,812, forward strand.
ATTAGATGTTTATACTTTGCACACTGACTATGTAAAACATTTAACCTTTCATATACATATGTACATAAAAATTTAGTTTTCATGCATATAAGTGTGTTAAATCACCTAGGTGCAATTTATATATTACTTTAGACTATTTGATTAGCTAATAGTGTGCATGTTAACAGGCAATTGTAAACAAATTACGTAATATATTACTGTTATACCTTAGACAATGCTTTTTCGCCTATATTGTATGCACTGCTTAAACTACATACTAGTTACTCAAATGATAGAAGTTAGGTCATGTTGGTTAACAATAGTAACAAGAGTAAGTCCACAAATTCAAATCGTTTATTTCTTTAGACATGGTTTCATGTATTTGAATTGTCACATAAAAGAATATCAGCAAAAATATAGCCAAATAGTAGTTACAATAATATAAAATAAACACAGTAACTAGGAAAATTCAAATAGGGTTACAAATAGTGTGTGTCTATAGGAATTATAAGCATAAAAGAAAAAATTAAGTAAAAATGTAAATACTAACTGATAAGGTAAGCAATGATACAAGTTAACAAATTATTGGGGTACCCCAGGGGTTAATTCTTGAACCTCCTTTTAATTTGATTTTCTCAAAAGACCTCATAGGCTATATTCTTGGAACACTCCTTTTCACTGTTTTCTTGTTAGGTCTGGTACATCATATATCTCACTCTAAGTCTAAATATCATATGTATGCAGATGAACTACAAAGTTATCTTCCAACAACCAGGCTAATGACCTCTGCTATACCTTAAACTTAATAAATGGGGACTTGCGGGACATCACTGCTTGGGCTGCTGACAACCCTCTTACTGTAAATCCTGCCAAGATGCCGGCAATTTTGAACTCTTGGAATGACATAATTACCTATATAACCTTGGGAGTTTATAAAAATGAATGAAATAGATACTGAGTGGGTAGACTAAGTAAAAAATCTTGGGCTATTTATGGATAAAAATCTTACATTTAATACCCACTCTAAAAATATACTTCCCACCAATGTAAAAAAAATTAGTCTGAGAGCTTTGTGCCTGTTCAAAAAACTTGCAGCATTGATGATACGTAGAGGTGAAACACACTAGAAGAATGTTCCAGAGACATGTTTACAATATCAGCATAATACAGAATTTTCTAAGTTGTGTTTCATGTATTTATTTGCTCACATATACAACTCTGTTCCTGATGATTGTTTTTTTATTATTGTTAACTTTTAGATTTTTATTGTATTTCCTGTGCAAATTGTCATTGTTATATGACTTATCATAAGAGATAGATGGTTATTGAAATAAGCAAATAAATAAGCATTAGGGTACTCTCCATCTTTGTATGTTATTTTGTAATGTTATACAACAGACATCATTTTATTTTTATTTTATTTTTGATATTTATATACCTACTTCAGAGTTCGCCAATTTTAAGGATAATTTAATATGCTATGCAGATGATAAATGCTTAATTTCCTTAAAATATTTTATCAAGCAATTACCTTTTAATCACAAAAAAACCGACTGTATATAAATAAGAACAAATCAAATTTTATTCTTTTTTCTAATTTTAACTCAAGAGGACCTAATGAGTCAACAACTTCATTTGAGGGAACTGATTCTTTCGAGTCTGAAATGTTGGGAGTAACTTTTGACCATAGACTCAAATGGCAATACACATATCCCCAATGTTTGTTCAAAACTTCAGAGAAGCATTTATGGTCTACAATTTATTTATTGTTTAGTGTAGCCAAAAGGTCCTATTGGCCCCTTTACTATGCCATCTTTCATGGTCACATGAGACACCGAATACCTCGCCGAGTACTTAACTGGGGAAAAACCAGTTATGCACAAAGTTTTTGTGTTGCAGAAATGTACACTTAAAGTAATAGCACATCTTGCATTCCGAAAGTCATGTACACAGCTCTTTAGGAATTTTTAAATCATTACCACTGAAAATACATACATAATGGAGGTCTGCATCTGTTTTTAAAACCAAGGCTCTCTTCTAGCAAATTCTATTAATCACATTTACAACACCAGAAATAGAAACTCTGTATTCATTCCTAATATTCATCAATGAGCTGTATAAATTAAAAGAAACAGGAAATCCAGCACCAAATAGCTACAAAAATAAAACTTTATCTCACCTGATTGCAACAACTTCATATCATCTTGCATTTTTTTAAACTCAGCTTTTTCCTCTGCAAGCAAACTTTTCAGCTCTATTTGCCTGTCAGCTAGAAGCCTCCTCAAAATGCATTCTGCAGGTGTTTCCACAGCTTCCATACCAGACCTTTTTTTTCTCTTAGGAGTATCAACATTAGTAAGTAGAGCTCCATATTGAGCAGCACAATTTTTTTGGCTGAACCAATCAGCAGGCCTATTAGTTTCTCCAAAGGGTTTTAGAGCACGACTTACTGACATCCAATTCTGATCGCCATTTCTCGATACAGCAGATACCAAACACAACTGTTCCCGCAAAGACCATTTGTCAAACGGTTCACGTTTAAGTTGCAATCTTTCTTGAACTGAAGTCATATTTATTCAAGAGTCAGCACAATTTATTCCAACAAAATAGAAGCCACAAATAAGGTTGTCCTGAAATAAAAATCACACTTAACTGAATATAATTCACATCAAAACTCAAGTCAAATTAATTATATTGGTACAATGGTCTGAATTTCCAAGTATAATTAAAATGTTCAGTCATTAGTTAGACAGTAAGACATTATACTGTTGGGCAATTTTAAAGCGATGAGGCTGCTCACTAGAGATAGGATGTTAAACTCACTTTCATTAAAACGCAGAGTCAAGCCATTCTAATGTTCGGTCAAAGAACCTGACTTAACTGACTAATTATAAAATTTACATTGCCATAAAAGCCAATATTGGTTATTAAATTTGACTATTGTTAAAGCTTCCAGGTCATGCAGATACATGCAAGGACAGCAACAACAATAAAGTAAATATCAATTAATAGTTCAATTGTTCCTACCTAGATAATCAAATAAATAGAATATTTTTATATTTTGCGCATTATTTTCGTTCCTGTTTTAATTTTAAATCAATCGAATCAAAAATATGTAGATATATAACCCAGACTTTCAAGTATTTTCATTTGGAACCTCGTTAAAGAGTCGACATGAAGGGGTTGAAAAAATAAATACCTTCAGGTTTCCACTTTGATATAACATAATTCCCATAAATAAAACATTTTGCAATCTTAATGTTTACTATTCATATACCCTTGTTTTGTTTACAATTTTACCACTGTATGACAGATGACAGCAAAAAAAGCGTCAATAATAGGAATCGCCGAATAGGTGTTGCCTCCGTAGCCGCCAGCCGGACCCAACGATTATAATCAAGCAGAATCACTTACTTTTCGTAGAAGCGCAGCAATGTCGCCCTTGACGTCATTATGCATGTTCAGTTTACTTGGGATTTTCATATAATCTCATGGGATTTAGTTCTGTCAGATTTTAAATATTTTTAATTGTTTTTGTACTTACCACTTCTATTATTAATTCAGTACTGTTTAGTACAAAAAAGCTAAAACCTTGTAACTTTAAAGACCGTTAAGTTTAGGGTTTGAAGTTCATAATGTTAGCTTTTTGCCTTCAAAAATGTATTAACCTACATCTTTTCCTTTTTTAAAATATAATAACCGTAATGTCTACCTAATATAGAGAAACGTAAAAAAATATATCCTATACATTACAATGAAAATGTCGTTCATTCAAGAATCCTCACTTCGTGCTTGTATAATTTTAATTTAATATGAGATGTTTACCTACGCAAACTAATTACATGAGTAATACCTAAATATCTAAAAATGTTGTGGTCACAAAATATCCAATAAAGTTTTCATCAAATCTCCATTTTCCCGAAGGGCTTGAAATAGGGTTATAAACCTTAGCTCAATAAAAAGGTGTATTACTTGAACTTGAACATATATGTGTTTTTCGGTGTTTTGTTACATACTCATTTGAAATAGGTATACATCCTTTTTTACGTTTCTCTTTTGTTATAGGTTTTACGTTTACCAAACTTGTTGTTTGTATACATCCTTTTTTACGTTTCTCTTTTGTTATAGGTTTTACGTTTACCATACTTGTTATTAGTTTGCTCTCCGCCCGGGGCTCAGAGTCGTTAAATCGGCGACCCTCGAAGTCGACCCTGCACCTTATTCCAGTGTGGAAACGTTATCGGTAGGATCTCCGGATGGCGAGCTCTAAACTCCCGGATTTCCTGAATCCTTCCAATACTTCTTGATTTTTCCTCTTTTAATTTCTGAAATGCATCTTGGCTTCCACTAGGTGCCCCTTGAGAGTACTACTGATATCACGAGATGACCCTTTCTTTCAAGCTATCCCCTTACCCCTCCCACTCCCGCCACGTAGCGGTCGTTACGCTAATATTCTATGCAGAACTGCGGCAGACGAACGGGATAGAATGCAGGAACAACTAGGCCTCACACGTTCACAGCGTCTGCTCCCTTTCTAGCGGGGTCGTTAGTTTCCACACTGAGCGGTTGAGTCTCCCGTTTCCCCCCGAAATAAAGCAGCAAAACCGAACACGTGGCACCACTTATGTTAACAACACAGTGGTCTGCATTCGACGAGACGAACCGGAAGGCTGTTTACCAAACTTACATTGTGTTTCAAGCCTTAGAGTAAACTAAAATTAAGGTTAAGTTGTTGTTTACGGTTTTGGCATAATTTCGAAACGTTTTCGATTTCCTGCGATACCCAAAGTTTTGCGGTTTTTGACGTTACACGAGGCATGTTGCTCGCTTTCTGTAGCGCGAAAATACTTACTGAAATATTTATTAATGCGAGGTTTCATTTGACATCTACTTTCATTTTACAACATAGACAAAGTTATCATATTTTGCCTATTTTTGAAATTAAAATGACTTTTTTCCTAAAACTGACTTTTGAATAGTCAAGTAAAAGAAAAATAGACTTTTATCACAGTCTCACGCCAATTTTCGAGGATCTACGGAAATTTCGCACAGCCCAGAGTGGAAGTCTTCTAGTTATGAAAGAACCAGTCGTGAACGCAGAGATCCCTAGTTTCTTTGGTGAATTTACTGTCTTCCGTGCTGGTACTACATGATATTGAATATGTAGTTGCTGTTTTATATAAGTGGACAGGGGCTTTTTTGGATATATCTGGCAGAAAGTGATTATACGCGTGAAATTCGAAAGTATTTCCAAGAATCCTTATGTCTATAACAACGATTAAACGTAAAGTTTAAAGTAATCATAGAAATCATAGATACTTCGCATCGAATTTTTAGTTCTGTATTCTAGTATTTTAATTGCCGCACGGCGTGTTTGGTTATTTGATGAAACATTGCTGGTAGTATTATACTTTATCATCATAACATGCGCACATGCTTCTAAGAACCCAAGATCTTTTCATCGCTATTCCCAGGCATTCTTATCTACTTCCCCCAGGGCTACAATCGTCCATCTTTCGCTTGAACACAATGGATCTTCTTTAAATGTTTAACGTAAAAACTAACCTACAAAAACGGAACTTAGAAAGGAAGTACATATTTGTAGTACAAAATTGGGCGGTAATTTTGACGTTGGAACTAGAAATAAATGTTTATAAAATATATATTAAAAAAGTATCTAACCAAACACCGAAAAAACACGGAGAAAAATAAGATTTGACATAAGTAGACGGATACAAATGACGTAACTTCTATTGTATTTCACGCTTTACCCGGCATAGGACGCATCCTACAAACGCGAAACTCCGCGGAAGTTACGTCATCCGTTATGTATTACGATGTTTTGTTAGATAGATTTTTGAAATATAGGTTAAAAAGGTTCAAATTCCAATTCCAATATATGTTTTTGGCACTGCACTTCGCAACTTTAAAGATTGCTTCCCGTCCGGAGCTTACCCGCTTTATCCGGCGACCCTCGGAGCGAGATACACTTTATTCCGGTTTGGGGACGTTATCGGTGGGATGTCCGGATGGCGAGCTCTGGGCTCCCGGTCACCCCGTGTATTTTAAAATCTTTAAATTTGACTTTATTTAAAAACTTTCTAATGCATCTTGGCTTCCACTAGATGCCCCTTGAGAGTACTACTGGTCTCACGAGATAACCTTTTCTTTCAAGCTATCCCCTTACCCCTCCCACTCCCGCCACGTAGCGGCCGTTACGCTAATATTCTATGTAGAACTGCGGCAGACGAACGGGATAGAATGCAGGAACAACTAGGCCTCACACGTTCACAGCGTATGCTCCCTTTCTAGCGGGGTCGTTAGTTTCCACACTGAGCGGTTGAGTCTCCCGTTTCCCCCCGAAATAAAGCAGCAAAACCGAACACGTGGCACCACTTATGTTAACAACACACAGGTCTGCATTAGACGAGACGAACCGGAAGACTGGTTAAAAAGGTTGTATTTAGTTCAAACGTCAAAATGGTCACCTATGTGTCATAAATGTGTACTTCTTTTTTAAGTTTTATTTTTGTAGGTTAGTTTTTATGCTAACATTTACTGCTGGTCCATTGTGTTCCGAGCGGTATACATGCGTACACGAGGCGGTTTATGAAGGGGTCTTCCGGTTCGTCTCGTCGAAGACAGACCTCTGTGTTGTTAACATAAGGGGTTCCACGTGGTCGATTTTACTGCTTTATTTCGAGGGGAAACGGGAGCAGACGCTATGAACGTGTTCGTTCTGCATTCTATCCCGTTGTTCTGCTGCAGTTCTACATAGAATAATAGCGTAATGGCCGCTATGTGGCGAGAGTGGGAGGGGTAAGGGGATAGCTTGGAAGAAAAGGTCATCTCGTGAGACCAGTAGTACTCTCAAGGGGCATCTAGTGAAAACCAAGATGCATTTCAAAAATTAAAAAGTTATTTGAAAAGTTCGGGGTGTTTGGAAGCCTAGTGCTAGCCATCCGGAAATCCTACGTATTGGGCTGGAGAATGGCGCTAAAAGCAAAAAAGTGGCAGCCGACTCCATATTGAAAAAAAAAGCAGCCGAACAGGCGGTAAAATTAAATAAGTTTGTTTACTTTTATAACTGTGATTGTGATTTTATGGCTTTAATGATGGTTTTATTGCGGAACCTGAGCTAAGCTAACGCTAACGAGACAGATCCACTTAAGAGTGTATGTTTTGTTAAAAAAAGCTTTGTTTTAATATAGTCCCGGAATTTTGTTCAGTCTTCATAAAATTATCGCTACACCGCGCGCTTTCTTTACAGCAAACCTAATCAATCCTAACCTAACTTATAAATAATTTGCATTCTATTAACTATAAGTTCTGTCTAAAAAAATTCTAAAAAAGCCATCAGCCTGAACGGGAATTCGAATACACATGTGTTGCATCCAAAACCGAAAATGCTACCACTGCCTCAGGAAATTCGAGGCCACACTGAACATTTTTACAAAACTAGTTTATACTTCCTCCATATAAATGTCGAACCAATAGGAAGCTCGATGATGCCAGAGCGTAGTATTCTCATATATTATCAAGAATGTTACCCTTGCTTATTACTGGTTTCACCACGCGCTGCGTTGTCATCAGAAGCCGTCCTTAATAAAGTGCCACCTCTACATACATACGTATTAGGTGATCGTACATATTTAATCTAATATACGACGAATTACTTTTTTTACACAATTCTTTATTCAATTTTAAATTTGAGCAATGTATTTAGTAAAAATATAATGCATCACTTAATTTAATTTATTATTATTTTTTCTCTTTGAGATTACGAGTTCACTGAATTATATCAAAGAATACAAAAAACCTATAGTAATCTGAAATCTTACATTTTTTCTAGCAGCCGGATTTACCTCGGGCTAAAATAATTGACCCTAATCCACAATTGTTACTTGCAGTGATTCTTTTCCGACAAAATATTTTTTAGCAGTGTACCTCTCTCATAAGCTTTTGATTGATACGGAGTACACGGTAATTCCGGAAGGGGATTTGAGGAAAACTGATGATAAAAACTTTCGCCTGTGTTAATATAGTGGCCGTTTGGGTGCAAATATGGATTAATTTTTCAAAAATGATTATACGCGTAAAATTCGTATTCTTAAATAAGGTTCTAAGTTTTGACAACAAAAAAAATTCTGCATATTGCCCTCGAAATATACGTATATATGACTTAACGGTCGCAAGGTACATTATGATTATCCAAAACGTCACGTAACCCAATTGAGGATTTTTATTGACACTACGGAAGTCGGGGAATAATAACCTATCTCCCGAACACGGTATTTATCGGTTATTGAAATGTCAAATAATAACATAATAAAGGGCTTGTTAATGACGTCATAACGAAGAGACCAAAACCGCTTGAATGCAGTTGGAATGAACGGTAAATATAGGTTCATCGCTTAAAATCAGTTTCTGTATCTGTAGGCCTAGACACTAGTTTAAGCGGGAATCATAGTGCAAATTCCGTTAATCGTTTTCATCCATTTACGTCAAACTTTAGTTTTCTGTATGTGTATTTCGGTTTTTTGCTACTTTTTTAAAATATAGATCATACTTAGTTCTAACGTCAAATTTATCACCTATCTTTGTACCACAAATATGTAGTTTCTTATTTCTGTACCACAAATGTGTACTTCCTTTTAGGTTTGGTTATTGTTGGTTACGTTTACGGAAGTTCAATTGTGTTTCAAACGTTAGCAGTGTATAATTATTCGATTTTCGTATCTTTTCACCTAGGGGCGTGAGGTGAAATTTTAAGAAAGAGAAGCAATTTTTAGAAACTTACCTATTTGTAATGTAATTCGATTCTTCGATCATTTTTTGCAAATTCGTCAATGACGTCATCATAAAAACGTCGATGCTCCGACATATTTTGGAGAAGTTTATTTTCAAAGGCCAACAGCGTTGTATGCGGAAGTCTCTCCTGCCCCGTTCAATTTCTCACGAAATTTTTTATACGTTTAGTTGTTGAAAAATTGCGTTCCACTGATGAACTTGTAGCAGGTATTGTTAATACTAATTCACACAATTTCGACACTTCGGTGTAGGCATCTTCCAGCTCCTTGCCTTTTAAAAATTGCATTAGTTCCTTAGCGTTATTTTTTGCGCTAATGTCATCAGTTTCGTAAATCACTTTTAGTTCAGATCGCAGTAACATTCGGTCGAAGAACTGGCCATAATGAAGAAGAAGAGATTTAATCGCATCTTCTAGAAAAGTTTTTTCTTTAAATGCATCAAAATTGCAGAGCTCGAGGAATTTAAAATCATTTAAACCGTCAAATCTATAGTTCATTTGTTGCTGAATTTGATCGATTATTTCATAGAAGAGGCGTCTGTATGATGTTTGAACATCTCCCACCTTGTCTATTCGAAGACGCTTGGTTTGTGGCTTTACATTTAACGTCATCGTTTTCCCCCAAAATAGGTCAAAGTCATCTCTTTTTTGGCTTAACATGAACTTAAAATCATCTACTTTTTTTAGGCAAAAAGCAATATCATTTGTTTTAGTTTGTAATATATTAAAAACATTGTCCGAGAATGGAAATATTTCTGAAAATATGCTGAACAAATAATTAAAATTAAAATCTTGTTTCAAACAGTCCAAAAACCCCCTCGAACTATTTATTGCTTCTGAGTCCCACGTGTCATTATTTTCTATTATATTCTCAAATTATTTGAAGAAACCCTTGTTTCGTCATGACCTCTAAATCCCAATTCGTGCTGTCCGAGAAAACAAACAACATCGGTAAGTCTTCTTAATATTTGCCTATTTTTATCGACTAGTTCATTGTGTTCACTGTTTATTAAGGGCTTGTTCAATTCTGGTTTTGCCGAAGACTTTTTCTTTTATGACGGCCTGTAAATGCGCTTTGGACATAATGTGTCTTTTTACAGCTTTATGGAAATTGTTTAAATCGGAACAACCAGTTTTATTCCAGAGACCTTTTTCATTTTCAAAAAGTAAACATGGCCAACAAAATAATTTACTTATATTTTCACACCCTGTTAGCCATTTAAATTGTTCGTATTGTTTTTCCGGATAAAAATGTCTAATACAGTTTTTCATTTTTGTGGTTAAATTTTTCATAGGCGGTTTTGCCCTTCCTTTGGTAATTATTTGAAGCTTAACAGCGAAGTTTAATGTTGAAAATCCCTTTATTATTAAGACACACACCACACATGCACTCTTCTTACTAAATTCCCCAACATTTTCAGCTTTATTACCGACAGCCGAAGTTGACGGTATTTGCATATCCACGTCCGTGTTATTGTCTTCCATATCGCACCATGCACGACGCGGCGTACGTATCACACAAAACACGGATAGCCGTTCAAACAAAGAACCTACTCCAACGATAGCTTCCGCCACCACTTAAAGCACGCGACTGAAACACAACAGCCGGCGGAAAGTTCAATAACCTCTGGCTCGATTCACAGAAAATCAAGCAAACAGGCTATGTTTTACCATGGAGAAAAATTATATCCAAAAGATATATACCTGCCCTTTATGAAAAGTGCTTGACAGAAACAAAACATTTAGTATTAAACATCAGAAAAATATGTGTAATTACTGACTGTTGGACGTCAAGAAATAATGAGAGCTATATGGCAATCGCAGGTCATTTTATTGATAGGAATTTTACCCAACATTCTATCCTTCTGGATTGTTCAGTATTTTCAGAGAATCACACGAGTGCAAATCTAGCGGCAGAATTACGAAGAGTAACCGCTGAATGGGGCGTTGAAAGTAAAATTTTAATTGCAGTATCAGATAATGCTGCTAACATCAAAAAAGCTATATCTGAAGAACTTCGCTGGAGACATTTAGGATGCTTCGCGCATACTATTAATCTAATAGTTATAAACGGTATGAAGAACGGTGAAGTGGAAACAGTTATTCATAAAGTCAAAACCATTGTTACTCACTTTAGGAGAAGTTCTACGGCGCAAGATAAATTGATGAATTATCAAAGAAATAATGGTGTAACTTCACCCAAGAAAGTTATTCAGGATGTTGTTACAAGATGGAATTCAACATTCTACATGATTGAACGATTTTTGGAACTCGAAGATACCATCAAAGCAACCATCGCTATATTGGACGCGCCTTTACAAACATTAAATGCTGACGAATGGTGTCTTCTGAGGGAACTCTGTAGGATTTTGAGGCCATTCGAACATGTTACAAAAGCAGTAAGTGGTGAAAAATACATGACTGCCTCTCTAGTAATAGTCTTAACTAGTGGCCTGAAAAATGTTTGTAACAAATTGATCGAAACAAATTTATCTAAACGTGCCAAGATGGTTCTAAGTACCCTGCAAAAAGAAATTGATGACCGCTTGGGGAAAATAGAGGAAAGCAATACATTGGCTGTATGCACTTTCCTTGACCCAAGGTTTAAAATGTTGGGGTTTCAAGACTCAAAAATAGCTGAGAGAATAAAGAAACTTGTAATAGGGTTGGTCAGCGAATATATCTTAGAGAAAGAGTTAATTCCTCCCAATTCCAAAGACAATACGCAAAACAAAATAGTGGAGTCCAAAAATCCGTCTCTTTCCTCCAGTAAAGATGACTTTTCTCTTTCTGTATGGGATATATTCGATTCAGTGGCTGCCACCTATAAACCCCATGGTACAACGTCCTCAAAAGCTATTGTTGAGGTTCAACGTTTCTTAGAAGATGATCTATTATCTCGTGATGAAGATCCTCTACAATGGTGGTCCGAACACTCTTATAACTATCCGAATTTTGGAATTATTGTCCAAGAAAGATTTTGTGCTCTTGGTACATCGGTACCATGTGAGAGGTGTTTTTCCAATGCAGGAATGTTTTTAAATGAACGTCGATCATGTCTTTCCTCCGACAGTTTGAAATATTTAATAAGCTTACATATAAACTCAAAGTATAATAAATAGATACATTTTCTTGTGTGTTATTTTATTTCTATGTTTTTAATAATTACATGTTCGTTTCTTTTTATTATTCTATAGTTCTATGTAAATGTTTAAATAAAAATAATTATTAGTGTTACTTTATATTTTAATTTGTTAATATTTAAAGCATCTATACTAAAAATAGTTTTACGGAGTACCATCTACTGTCTGTAGTACTAAGCCTTCATGGCAAACAATTATTATTATTTTGCAATAATTGGGTCAACATTTTGCGAATTGATACATTAATATAAAACTAAATCTTTTAGAAAGAGTGAGTTTAGCTACATTTTTTCCATTTTTTCATGACTAGTAACATCATCCAATGTTTGCATACAACTTCGTTTTTCATCGGAAATTATTTTTGACATTTTTTTTTAAATTTCTGTACATCTATAACGTAATAAACTTTTTTGTCACTTTTCACACAACTAGCTAATAGTGGTCACATCACATCCTATATCTACATAACCGCCATTAATTGCAACGCTGTTGTCTCCGTTCATAAAACACCAAAATTTACCTTACATTTACATTACGACTTAATAGTCGGCGGCCGGTGAATCCGCAATGGTGTGATTGTGACAGACTGTATTTTTTATGTTGGCGGCTCGATATCGTTCTTCATCTTCATCTGAGCTATTTTGAACTAAGGCAACAAACAGGTCGTGACTGTGACAGCTTCGAAGCTGTGACTGACTGTGACAGGTCCGGAGTTGTGACAAAATCACAGGTCGTGAAATCACACCACAGCCCTACCATGAACGAGCTATTTATTATTGCTACTTTGATAGCGGGTCGTTGAGCAGACGCCATGTTTTGTATCGTATTTTATTTTTGCTACTTAACTGAGCAACGGTCAGCTGACATAACAAACGGGATGGCGGCATGTAATGTAAACATTATCCGCAATAATTGTATAATATAAAAATACACCAGAGCGATAACAGATTTTTTTAATCTTTTTTTTAACACAAAATATATTATACAAACACATTTACTATCATATTTCTTTTAATTTCAGCCCTTCCTTGTTCCCGTTGTCCCATATTCTCATTGGCCGCGTTCACCCGCCTGATCGCTCTGAGATCGGTACCATGAACGAGCTGTTTAATCATGCTTTGATAGCGGGTCGTTGAGCGGACGCCATGTTTTGTACCGTATTTTATTTTCGCTACTTAACTGAGCAACGATCAGCTGACATAACAAACGAGATGGCGGCATGTAATGTAAACATTATGAGCAATAATTATACAATATAATAATACACCAGAGCAACAATAGATTTTTTTTAATCTTTTTTTTAATACAAAAAACAGAATATATTATACAAACAAATTTACTATCATATGTCTTTTAATTTCAGCCCTTCTTTGTTTGTTCCCGTTGTCTCATATTCTCATTATCATCAAAGTTAAGGTCCTTTCCTTTCCAATATATGTTTTTGGCACTGCACTTCGCAACTTGCCAGATTGCTCCCCGTCCGGAGCTTACACGCTTTATCCGGCGACCCTCGGAGCGAGATACACTTTATTCCGGTTTGGGGACGTTATCGGTGGGATGTCCGGATGGCGAGCTCTGGGCTCCCGATCACCCCGTGCATTTCAAATCTTTAAATTTGGTTTTCTTTAAAAACTTTTCTAATGCATCTTGGCTTCCACTAGATGCCCCTTGAGAGTACTACTGGTCTCACGAGATAACCTTTTCTTTCAAGCTATCCCCTTACCCCTCCCACTCCCGCCACATAGCGGCCATTACGCTAATATTCTATGTAGAACTGCGGCAGACGAACGGGATAGAATACAGGAACAACTAGGCCTCACACGTTCACAGCGTCTGCTCCCTTTCTGGCGGGGTCGTTAGTTTCCACTCTGAGCGGTTGAGTCTCCCGTTTCCCCCCGAAATAAAGCAGCAAAACCGAACACGTGGCACCACTTATGTTATCAACACAGAGGTCTGCATTCGACGAGACGAACCGGAAGACAAAGTTAAGGTCAAGAAATATTTGCTGCGTTCGAAATCTCTAAAAACCGTTCAAACCATTGCTATTATTTGAGCGCTACTTTGATGATCGATAGACAACGAGCGATCAGGCGGGTGAACGCGGCCATTCTCATCAAGGTTAAGGTCAAGAAATATTTTCTGCGCTCGAAATCTCTAAAAACCGTTCAAACCATTGGTATTATTTGAGCGCTACTTTGATGATCGATAGCCAACGAGCGATCAGGCGGGTGAACGCGGCCATTGATTATCCTGTCAGTGTCATTACTGTCATACAATACTTATTTATATTTGTTTGTTGATATCGTTTGTTTACTATGAGCAATATTAAAAAGTGCGTTGGTAAAGAAAGTTTCCAGCGAATGAATTACTTATTTCAGGTAAATGCGTTTATTGGGCCGGACCAATGAAAGGTAGAGAATGCATTTACTCTAATGCACTCCTTCCGGTATTTGTTTGATGTATATATTTTTCTCAAGATTAAGCAAAAGCTAGCTACAAGTGCTACAACTATTCATTTGGCCGTGTTAAAAAAGCTGGCAATAAAAACCCATGTGTGAAAAATACAAACTTTTAGAGCTTGATTCATTGCAGTATATAATAATGTTATTATGAACATTTGCCCTTTTAACTTTTTTGCTGTATTAGGGAACTAAATGGTTGCTTATATTTTTTTCAGCTATGTAACCAACTAGCAACTGAAAGTCAAGTAACACATGTTGCATCTTCACTCTACTCTAACTTGGCAGTCAATATTTCAAAGAAAGCTGTTCAAAGATTGTAAGTATTATCACTGCCTAGGATTCTCATAGGGTCACCATATGTTGTATAGACATTTTCTGTATTCTACAGCATTTTTACTACTTGCCCAGTGAACCTCCAGTTTTCACAACTAAAGTAGTATTAGAAAGATTACAACAAACAGAAACTCTTAATAAACTATTATAATAAATAGTTAATAAACTATTATAATAAATATTTCTTAATATTTATTATAATAGTTGCAATTTTAAAACGTTATGGCAATAAAATTATTGAAATACCTCGTTCTAATTGATAGTGGAAAATAATGATAATCCCTTGTAGGTTTTCTGACATTGTGTTATTCATTTCCACAATAATTTAATGTACCTAATTATAATTGTAATTCACCAGAAATGTACTGGGTATTTTCAACTTTCAAATGCATGAATGTTATGCCATTACATTACTTGTTAAATTAAGTGTATTTTTATTATTATTTTTAGGGATACTGACATTAAGAGAACCATATGCAAAGGCTGCAGATCAATTCTGATACCTGGAGTAACATGCAAAGTAAGAATTAGAAAGAAGAAAACAATCAAAAAGTGTTTAAAATGTACTCAGAGTAAAATTTTTGATACTAAAACTAAGAGATATAATCTATGGAGTCAGAAGACTGAGAGTCTGGTGGAAGAAATTGATTATGGACAACATAAAATAACATTTCCAAAACCGAGTAACACCACACAATAGTATAATTTTACAATTAGCCTTACTTAAAAATAGTAAATTTGTCCATAAGTTAGCTACCAAATATTAAAAAAGTTCATTGTCATGTCACAAAATTAAATGTTTTTAAATATTAAGTTTAATTAATTTAGGGCCAATATTTTCATCCCCCAATAACTTTATTCTTCGAATATTTACCATGGAAACGATTCTTGAGGCAATTGTAACCATGGAAAATATCCACAGAATAAAATTATATGGGGATGAAAATACCGGCCCTTAGAAACAAATTAAATTTTTCTATTAAGGAAAATTAATGGTTTCCCATCTGGTGCTCACTAGTGCCATGCTAATTGCCAATTTATAAATGTTGTCAAAACTTTATACAACTAAGTTAAATGTACTCTATATGTAATGTTTTCTTGGTCCTATGATTTCTGTTTTGAGTTAATTAATAAAAAAATAAATAGACCCTTGTTTTTTTTTTAATTTTTTTACTATTAAAACAAATGTGTATTTTATTTTTATAATTTATAAAAATTGATTAAATATATCTATATATAAGCTTTCGTTTTTATGTACTTGTGTTACAATTCTCCCACAGATTTAAGAATATAAAAAAAATTAATGTCAGTTGTAATTGGATTAATACATTTATTAAAACTAAGTATTATTTAAAATGTTTTCTTTTAATATAATATTCTTATTAGGGCATTCTGTGTAATGAATTTCTGATTGATGGAGTAGTACAGTAAAACCCCAATTATCCAGCACCAATGGGTCACCGATAATCAAAAAACATGGATAACTGAGACAGGTATTTATTTTACATAATATAAATGAAAACTTTGTACAACCCATCTTGGTTTTGCACATCAGCTCAGCAAGAACTGAAATATGCAGGAACATTATGAGCACACAAGAAATTTAACTTCAATGAGAATGTATTACTAACTCTATACTGCGGATATTATATTTTTAAAGGTACATTTCAAAATTTTTAATATATTCGTATATAGCAGTAGTAAATACTAGAATCTTGTTTCTTTTAAAATTACTAAGAATATTGTTTTTATTCTATAAGGCATGAAAACAAAACACATGCAGAAATTCCAAGAGAGGCCAAGATGCGCATGGATAATCCACAGCTAGTTAATCTGTACACGGATAGTCGGGTTTTTACTGTATAACAATAAATAAAATAAATAAATTATACATATGCTGTAAAAATAAATGATTTTTTTACAATATCAGAAATTCTAAATAAACACCTGTTCACTTGCCAAGCTATCAGCAAATGGACTAACGATTTCTTTGGTTGCAAAATAGAAAATCAGGCCAAATGTTATAGAAATTGGCAATGCAGGAAGAGCCTTCTTGAATATCGCTAACAATAGTAATGTCAAACACAAACCCTAAAACAAAAAGAATGCATTACTGAAATGAAATTAGTAATTTTCCTGCATTTAATTTTTTTATGTACAACCACATTAAACCAATAGACATTACAATATTACCAACTCAATTTTTAAATGTTTTTTTTTTTATAAATAACATAGTCATTAAGTGGGAACTGCACGCAGTATTATGGATCATTTGCAAGCCTTCCGCCGATGCAATATTATGTTAACACTATAAGAGATATGTATTAGCTTCAATGTGATTTTAATAGGGAAATATATATAGTTGGGCGCTAAAGGCGAATTTTTATGAAAAAATCAAATCTAGAATTATAAAATAGAAGTAGATTTGTCCATTTTCGACCATTTTTTGACTCAAATGCCGTCGCATTTAATTTTTTTTTTCACAAAATGGCTCTTTACCGCCTTGCATTGATCCTTTGTCTACGTAACTGCAAAATCTGAAATGGTAAATCGTACTCGTGTCTTTGTATTTCTGCAGCGTGTGATCCCTTTTGAACCCATTTTTAAACGAAATGTAATTTTAATTGCCTATACATAACACATTTTTTTGATGTCGGACGTGCAGGAGGTTTTCTCCAATACGTAGGTACCTTTTCATCTTACTTTGAACTTGTCTAGACCTTATCGCTGGTTTTTCACTTTTTGCGTGCAGTTCTCCCTTAATCCTATTCTTATCATTGTTTCTTTTATTCATTGACCACTCTTCTACTTTTACCTTAAAATTATTATCTAGTAGATGTTAATAAAATAAAAAAAAATACATTATATATATTTTAATATGCAGGAAAAAAATATGCAACAACTAAACTTAAGATAACTTGATGGAGGCCTCTTCAGTACCTGGATTCATCCGAGTAGCTGCTATAGACTAGTATTTTCTTGTAATGCCCTTAAGAGTTGAACAAAAAAATTGATTAATTTATTCATTTGCTGTTAAACAGATTGTCACAAGGTATTAACATAGTCAAGACTTAAAAAGAAAAATTTAGGAAACATTATATAATGTGTTTTATTTTATTTGTTTATTTTATTATATATATATATATATATATATATATATATATATATATATATATATATATATGCCTAATTAAAAACAAATATATACTTATAGGCTAAAAATTAGATCTTATAACTACAAATAATAAAGGTAGAATAAAGTTAAGACAAAGGACATGACATAGTCACCAACAAATAGTAGGATACTTAGACTAAAAACAATTATGAAGCTAAAACAAAGACTGTATAATATTTAGGATAAAAAATAGTCATTAAGTGAATAAAAGGTACTAGAAATTAAATCGCTCTACAATTTTTGAATTGATGTAATATTTTTGATGTTTTGTGGCAATTTGTTAAAAACATAACTGCAAAAGCAATGTGGACTCTCTTTGTATGCAGATTGAAGGAAATAGGTCGTTATGTCTTATAATGTAAAGACCAGTGTTGTCTCTAGAATAAAGTTAGAATCTTGTTAGTTTTGAATGCAAGTCGACAAGACTCTAATGGGTTTAACAAAAATATTTTTTGAATTATTCTCGTCTTAAGAATAAAGAGTCTAGAAATGTTAACAACCTGACTCCCAGCAGAGATGCATATATTTTAGATGAGAGAAAACGAGAGCTTAATAAATGTTAATTACTTGCTTAGGGCTAAAAATATTCTTTAAATTAACAATAGCAAAATTCAGTTCGCTATCAATGTATAAGCCTAGAAATCTGGAATGATGTAATCTGTTAATTTTATTATTATTCATTTCAAGTTTAAAGTCTGAAATATCGCCACGTTTGTGAAAGACCACGAAGTGGTTTTGATTTTTTTAGAACCTTTAAGGAGAGATCTGATATAACAACAAGGAAAATCAATCAATGGAAGTGTCGTCAACTAGAGAATTAACTGGTCATACTGCTCCAGGTTTAAAGTATGTTCCATGTCGTTTATAAATAAAAGGAACATAAAGGTGATAAGACGCTTCTTTGGGGTAGCCCAAAGTTAACCGTTCTATATTCTGAATTGATGGTTCCAACTTTAACTCTTGTCCTCCGATTAGTCAAAAAAGATCCCAAACGACTATTAACATCGCCCTTAATGCCAAGGGCTGTTGAAAGCGCGAGGTCAAATAATAATGTTATAGTATAACAGTTATTATCAACGGAAAAATAAATACATGGATGAAACTAAAGGCACTGGTGTTAGTAAAGTGATCATTCCTGAAACCATGTTGAGCATTAATAATTATCTTATACTTTTCCAAAAATGCTAGAATTCTAATAGAAATAATCTTTCCAAAAATCTTTGAATAACAAGTTAATCTGGTAATTGGTCGATAGTTAGCCATATCTTCAGTATCACCTTTCTTATGAAGTGATATAACTTCGCCAATTTTAATTTGTCAGGATATTTACAAACATAACAAAGTGGGTGTTTAATATAATTCTGGATATGATTAAATGCAAATATGGGCATATCTTCATTGTTGCAACAAACCTTTTTATTTTTTAAAGAACTTATGGCTGTATACCTTTCATCAATAGTAATTTGAGGAAAAAAAAGTAGATACTTTATAGTTAGGAGTGTGGTTCCATAGAGACAACATGACTAGCTGTTTTATTTTTATAGGATTATTGTTTGTTTTCGATCTATCTAGATTTGCGTTTACTATTTGCCAAATAGTTTAGAAGAATTTACTGAATTTATGATTTTCTGTTGACAAAAATTTAGCTAAATCAATTTTTAATAGAAACATATTTTTTGCATTACGGTAAAATTGTTTCATGGCTTAACAATTAGTATTCACTGATTTTTAAGTTCATTGCTAGCCTTCAGAATATCAATCAACCCACCCGTTTGACTTAGGG
The DNA here is from genome assembly GCA_030620095.1 of Kuschelorhynchus macadamiae. Lineage (NCBI taxonomy): Eukaryota > Metazoa > Arthropoda > Insecta > Coleoptera > Curculionidae > Kuschelorhynchus > Kuschelorhynchus macadamiae. Next base: position 225,496 of record JAUTXW010005451.1, read on the forward strand.
CCATGTAGGATAACCCTTGATATAGGACAGCTTAAGTCAAAAAGATAACCAAGGGAGTTTTGAAAGACCAAAGTTCCAATTTGTTAGTTAACACACTTTTAACATGCTTCACTTTATTTTCTCAAACAAAAATGGCAACACCGCCATGAGTATGTTGTTTCCTGCAAAATATGAATAAAGGCTTGTAATTTGGGACTTGCAACTTCAAAATGACATTCAGACATCCAATGTTGTGGCACAAAAAATGTCTTTTTCTCTTCTTCAAAGAGTACCTGAAGCTGCTCTAATTATTTAAGTGCCTAACATTTAACAAGGAGTCATTCTCGATGTCATCTTCTGAGGTTTCGTTGGTACCGCCTTCTAGGAGCCTGAGACTGGGGTGATCCATTTCAAAAAAAAAAGAATTTATTAAGATGCCTTCTGGTCACCTTTCTGGGTTTAGTGCTGCATTTTCAATAGCTGGGTTTACGTCGATTTTAAAGCTTGATTAATTCGCTGATTGGTTTTTCTATTGTTCTATTTTATATTCATGAATGCACTCAAATGCTGAAGTAAGGTACTCAAGAAGAAGAAAGGTGGCTGGGTTGTAAACCACCTTTACTCCTTACATCAGCATTATTTTCCTTTTCACTTGGCTGGGATACTTTTGAATTAGTTAGGAAAGGCTGCTTCTCAAAACCTGAACAATTTCGTCCTTTAGGCAAATGATTTCTGCTTACTGTGCTTCAAAGTTCTTGTTTTAATTCCACTATTGATAGCTGAATCTCACTGATCTTTTTTAAAGGACTAGTCTTAGACATAGTAATTGTTTCATCATGGTTTTTCATTTTTACAGTGCAATATAGGTTACTCAAATCGTCGATCTTGTCAGCAATTTTATTTGATGTGTGCTTGATGTTCTGTAGTGACTTGTTATATTTAAAGCAGTCGTTGAAAAACAGTCGAAGGTTTATAAATAGCTAGGTTAGTTGATGGTTTTTGGATAAAAGTTCGAGAATAACTTGTGAAAAATCACTACTTTTTACTTCAGTGTGTTTGTTTGGCCACTAAATTATATTAAAACACCACGATTATATTTATTTTGCCGAAAAAAAAACTGATGCAAACAATCTTTGAGGCATTAAGATGTGTGTTTTAACGATTTTCAGTATAAAAACTATTGCAAAAAAAACATATTTTCCCCACACGAAAAAAGTAAAAAACATTCGAGAACTTTGCAAACGACTTCACATAACCAGCTCAGCCCAGCACATTGTTTGAGTTAGCAGTACAAAAAGTAAGTTTTTTAAAGTAATTTTAGTAGAAGTGATCAAGCGAGTTTCGTTTCTATATTTGCAAAATAATCAAAAACTATACTTACTATTAAAATTGCTACAAAACATGCTAATGTGGTATTCCAATCGCCATAAGACGAGGCTTTTCCAACAAGTACACTATAAAATATGAAGTCGCCAAGGCCCAGTTTTACACCTCCTGGAAGAGTAACATATTTGTAAAAGTAGTGACAAGCTAATTTATACGAAAATATATATGTAACATTTCAGATAATATGTGATGTTAATAGATATTGTAAACAAGCAGAACGAGAGCTGTTTCAGAACCCATGGAGAGGTGCACAACTGTGGTAGACATAAACAAAATCTGATTACTCCCTACTGGAGGTTAAAAAAGTGTCAGAGTGGCCCTGGGTACTGGGCTATAAAGTTTTATAATGTTCTACCTGAAAATATAAAACTTTTACCTCTTAAACATTTCAAAAATAGGATTAGGGATATTTTAATAGAAAATGCATTTTATTCTTTCAATGAATTTATTTGTTTTAATTTCTATGTGTTGTGATTCTTGTATTTTATTATATATATTTTGTGGTAATGTAGTAATTTTAAATTTATTTAGTTTATTTATATTTATATAATAGTATTTGAAGATATTTATTGACATATGTAAGCATCTCTCAATATGCATTAACATGAATAAATTGAGTATTGAGTATTAAATACTTTTAAAAATATAAAAATAATCATATTCAGCTGACATTTTTTATTTTATGCAGGGTGGTCTTTATTTACATCAAATATTTTAGGGAGCGATGAAATTTAGTGCAAGTTATTGTAGCATAATAACGTAATTTTGAGCCATGATTTTTTTTAAATCTGGTAATTTGTTTTAATGCTCCATTTAAATATAAATAAACGGTATCTCTTGTTTTTTTAAATGCATGCCAATTTTAATAGCAAAAATAAAAAATTCCTTCTCAAGAATTAAATTTGTTATGTAAGTTCAAGTAAATCCTTTAAAGTCATGGCAACCAATACAACAGCTGGTGTCAAAGGCTACTGTGATTTTTAACTGCTTGAAAATATACCAGTTAGGGGGCTTAATAACTACCTAATCTTATCCAGATTTGGCTGGTTATCTTCGGCTGTGCATAGAGACCTCCAGGCTTAATTTCTGTAAAATTTACTCAATAATGGTATCAGCTGTTCTTTCTTGCGTGATTTTAACCTGAACTTAGTGAGATCTAATAAACTTATTTATATCATATGCTGATGATGCTAACTTGGTTAGCGAAACGTGCGTCCAGAACGTAACAAGCTGTGGTGTAGTGTGGTTAGAACTCTTGTATTTTGATCTATCTTCCACCACAGGTTCCAGTATTAGGACCAATAATAATTTGTTCAAATAGTCTATTATAAACAAAGTTGTAAAATCACTTTGCGACACATTCAAGTAAAAAAAGCGTTTAAAAACAACAGGTCTAATTTATTCTAATAATAATAAACTCATATCTATTTTTGAATGAAGAAGTTGATAATGTAAAATCGAAGTCCTTAATTCCATGACAATATTATATAAAGACGACTTTTTAAATATTTCCTTCTTATGAGAAAGAATTGTTATGTAGGTGTTAGTTTAAATTATGTACGTAGACTTTTTAAACTTAATAATGTTATAACAAAAACAGGCAAAGGGAAGTCTACTTTGGTTAGTTATATATAGCCAGCCAGCATTTCTTAATTTATGACTTATAGGGTATGGTCTTCTTACCCCGTAAATCAATCTTAGGCAGCTATTTTGCACTTTTTGGATACATCTCGCCTCAAAGGCATCCAGACAATGGCCATATACGAAAAAAATAATTACTTTAGAAACAAAAGGAAAAACCAATTATGTGGGTTATTTGGGGAAGTGGAAAGTAACTAGAAGTTCAGAATTAAGAGAATTACTACTCGTTTTTCGGGTATATTCTTAATTAAATTGATTAAAATATATTTTTCTAATAAAACATTGGGATAACTTAACATTTTTTTGTCAAGGCAGCTTTGGTCCAAAAATTATGAATTATGAAGATCACGGTCTTATAAATTATGCATAGAGACATTAAAATACAGTATTTTATAAATTTGAATTTTATGCCCTACTATAATATGGTAATAAGTGGTTTTATACCCTATATTAAAGAAAGTAAAAATAGTCCCAGAGGCAGAATCATATTTTAGGTCAAACCTTAAGAAAGCAGTCCAAAATTTGGACTGGCCAGAGTTTACATTACCAGACCCTCAGAGATTTCTAACTAAAAATCTTGATGATTTTTTCCTAAATTTGATGGTTTCTGAGGAAAATCAATCGGAATCTATTGTTAATTTTCTCACACTGACATCTATTAATTTTAACATCTAAAAATTGTGAACGCGTCTGAGTACCAAATTTGTAATAACTCCCCCTAAAATTATTACTTTTCAATATTTAAAAATGCTGCAAGCAATCCGGCAGCTGCTGAATGTGAAACTCAGTATAATGAATAAGATCGTGAATTCTTAAATTTTATATATAGAACACCCAAAAAAAATAATTTCAGAAAAAGAAGTGATTAAAAAAATTCTAATTTTTGACAGAAGTGAGAGATGTTTAAATTCTCAAAAGCTGGAACACTTTTAAGTAAAATTAAAAAAAACATTAAAGAGTAGACATTTTAAGATCCTAACGATACTAAATATGAAGCGACATTATAATTTCTGAAGTTTTTATTTGTGGTTGATCACAAGATTTTCAAAAAATCCGGGAAAGTACTGTAAAACCATTATGGATCATCAAAATTAATGATCATTTACCATATAGACAAAACACCATTTTCAACACAATGGTACTGTTCCAGGTCCTCTATAGAAGAAAATACCACAATATGGCAAAGTAAATAATCAATTATTTGTAAAAACTATTAGGTAAAATAACTGGCAAAAAAAATTGAAATGGGTTTTTAAATATTTTACAAAAATTTACAGGTATAAACTAATCATTACATATTGTAGTCACTCATTTTCCTTTCCAAATTGATTTTTTAAACATCAAAAAAAAAAAAAGTTTTAAATTTAGTCTCTATGATGGGTTCACAATATTCAGATTTCTTTATGAGTAGGAGGTCTCAGTGTAAACTTTACCAAAGTCAAAAACCTACAGTTTAAACAATTTCTTGAATGTTAACTCTCCAGATGCTATACTGAATGATATATTTTCAAAAATAATAGCAACTATTGAAAATAAAAATAAACATACTTTCTTCATCTTCATGATGCATTTCATGATCATGAATCTGAGTTGTTACCCTACCACTTGGTGCTTCATGAACCTCTAATCGTCTCTCAGCTATTCTGCTTGCGTGATTATCCACCCATTCTTGGGTAAAGCCATGATCTGTGCTATTTGACCTAGAAGTTCTTTCATTTTCTCCACCAGATGCCATAGCTGTGTAAGCATACATATAGGTAGCTAAAAAACAAATATTGTATTTGGAATGAAAATTCCCACATTTAAAATGTATTTAATATATTTCAGATTTTTTTTATTAAGAGCAACATTTCATTTTTTAGTTGAAACTTAAAACTAATGTTTATTTATTTTATTCTTTTTTACAGAAAATCCATTTTACACAAGTATATATAATAATTACCCATAATATAAAAACATGAATTATATTACATAAAAATTACTGCAAAAAAACAATATAAAAGTAAAAAAAAACATAATGTAATGTGTAATCGCCGTTTGAAAGCTGTTAAACCCATACCAAAGGGATCCACACCCAAATTGTTGAACAAGCGAGTTATATGTGAAATGGGGCTGTGGTATCCATAATTTGTGCTGTGAACCAGTACAACAAATAAACTACTTTTCCTAGTTCTGTGTACAGTGTTACTGTTTACATCTTGCAGTAGTAACTCGGGATACCAGTATATACCATTTAGTAATTTAAACATAAACATCAAATCAGCACACAATCTTCACTCCTTTAAAGTCTCAATATTAAATCTAGTCATTTGATGAATTGATGCAGTAGTTCAATTCATTAAAAATATTAACATTTGATTTAAATGCCAATTAATGCAGAAATCTTCGTTGAACACTCTCAAGAGTGTCAATTTGACACTGATAAAGGAGACCAGACTGTGGATGCATATTCAAGACCTGAACGTACTAGAGTAACTTAATTGAGGAAGGAGACAAATATGCACCATATCTAGATAAAAAGCCCAATCTTTTAAATTCTTCTTGAACAATTTTATCAATATGATTTTTAAAGGTAAGCTTTGTATCCAATAAAACGCCTAAGTCTCGAACTTCTGTAACTACAACCAACATAACTTGGTTCAGAAAATAACAATTTACATTTCCTTTACTTGGTAGAGAAACATTTAAGGAAAAAAAATATTCCATTCAAATCGGATTGCAATTGATCAATATCATTTTGGGTGTTAATACATTTGTATACTTTCAGATCATCAGCGAACTGCACAAACTGAGAATGAACCACTGTATCCCCAATATCATTCACAAACAAATTAAAAAGTAAAGGGCTACAATGAACAATGAAGGAACTTTTATCTGTTTAGAAAGATAGTTATGTATTCTTACATACTGACTACAACCCGACAAAAAACTTGATATCCATCCCATAGCAGATTTGCCAAAACCCGAACATTTTAGTTTATGTAAAAGTAGGCTGTGGTTAACTTTTCTGAATGCCTTTGAGAAATCGGTGTAGATACTGTGTTTGTAAAAATAGGTCGGTTGATGAGCCTACAATGAGGAATATGCCCAAGCAGGATGTACAGTGTGGTCTTTTAATCTGCTGCAACTTATTATTTTTCATTAGTTTTTTTAGGTATAAGCGTAATCAAAATCAATGATAACATTCCAAATACAATAAATATTTGGTTATTTATTGATTTGCAAATAATTTTTCATGAATATTATGCACAGATCATAGGCAACGCCCTACAAATACTGTCAGGACAACCCATCTAAAGTACGCTTCCATAGTTTGGTCTCCTTCAGTAGTGACTCGTGACCTTAGAAATTGATGGTGCTGCAGGCTGCAGTTTATGTCAAATATAAAATATAATTTAACTAATAAAAATATCTCACCTGTCAGCTTTATTGATGATCGTTCAATATACAATATGCCTTGTAATTGTACCAGTTTTTCTTTATGACAAACTTGTCAATCACTATCTCATTTAATTAAGGAATAGACTGAATAAGTTTATGTTCAACTGACAAATTTACTAAGGCATTAAGCCTGTTTTCACATATGGTACTCCTGAAATGGTTAAATTTCAGAATAGAAATATTCCTCTCCACTTCTATGGTCGTCATCGGCATAGTAACAACTACTTTTAACAATTTAATTATTTCTTGAAAAACTTCCTCAAGGTTATTGTCAACTAAGAAATTTAGTAGTACTGCACAAGATTAATAGTGACTATATTCATTACCGGAATTCAAAACACTTCTAACATACTTATAAAGAACAATAGAAAAGTTGCAAAGGAAATTTGTCGATGCTTATAAGATTATGATTTTAGACAGATTTTTTTTAATTATTCATTTCAACTCCTTAGAGATAAGCAGAAAATTTCATGATTTGCTTTGTACATAGACTGACCAATGGATACATTGTCCTTAGCTTCTTAGTCAAATTCAAATAAAAATACCTGCAACATAGCTCAGAATGAATGAATTTTCTATGCCCAATTTTATCAAAGAAACTATACCATTCTCCACTAACTTGGTAATTAGCACACCTAATAGCCAACCTAATATTGTTCCTCTTGGAACCTGTATTGTGACATGGGTACTAGAATATGTTATTTATAAATAGCTAATTATTTAAATATTGATAAAAACTGTAAAATGGGGTATCCCATATATTTTTTAAATAAAAATTTATTAGGCAAGTATTTTGTTGTGCTATATTGGATTTTTAAAAGAATGTTACCAGTTCATTTGTATGACATTTGATTTTTAAGTAATTTAAGTAGGATATTTTTTGACTATGCCACACACAGACAGGTCGACAAAAATGGGAATACATGTTCTTCTGTATCTAGGGGCCCTGAAATATGAAGATCTGCCAAAACTGAATTTTTTTTCACAATTATAATACTTCTCTTTTATTAGGGAACTAAAAATCTTTACAATATTTAATTTTTCTACTTTTTCAAGAGTACAAAATAAACAAAAGTTTGTCAAAAATTGTTATACTTACAGGAGTAAATCAAAGCTGGAAATATTTGTTCATTTCTTTCCTGTGCAGTTTCGACTAGGATCCTAAGGGGACCTTTTGGGGTTAACACGGCAATCAAATCTGAAACAGAAAATGTGTTTTGATAGTTATTTATGTCTTAACTGAAATATGTAACCAAAGTACCTCCTAATTTTTTTTAGGATTTAAAGATTTTTTCTTATTTAATCAAAGGGTTCTGAAAAAAGCTAAAAAGCTGACAATCATGAAAATATTTTAATTTGACATCTGGTTAATCAAAAAGAAAGTGAATTTATAATTTAAAACTGAACACCCAGTATATTTTTAATTTTTTAAAGTCTACTGTGAATTCTCTATAATTTTTGTATATTTTTGTAATAATATAAGTAATTCTTTAGAACTTATGTGTTATGAATATTTGACAAAAGGAGATCAAGTATAACATTATTTCAGTTTCTGACCCTATTGATTTGTTGTAAGTTGTGAAAAGATTATGCATTACATAAAATTTGACTACAGATATATACTACTAGATATTTGCCAGTGCAAAGGCAGACTTAAATGTTTTTTTAGCTATGATGACTATTTTATTTTAAATTTTAATGTAATCTGTTCTTAAACAGATTTTAATGTGTATCTTCTGTTAATATGTTGTTCTTGTTTTAAATTTTATATAATTTTAATCTTGAACTGTTCAAATCATTTTCATTTATTTAATTATATTGTAGCTATTGATGGGTAAAAATACAATTGTATGCATTTTAACAATAAAAACTATGACTGTGCTTCTAGATAATATACCTTGCAAAACTATGAAAAACATAAATTTTCAATAAAAACTCCACAAAATGTTTTAAATTCAGACACAAATATTTTAACCATCATATCTAAGGCATAAAAATACAGATGAAAGAAACTGCAGTTTCTTGTTTCCTGTTTCCAAGAGGCAATATACGCTCCATTAAAGCGCTTTAAATTTAATTTTTAACTAATATTTTTAATAAACATTCTTAAAAAATTTTTAAAAACCCTTACCCCAAATAGAGATCACTGCCAAAACAGCCCAAGTAGTCCATTCAGGCAAGTATTTAATGAAAACCAAAGCCATTAGTGCAGCTACAAATATCAAATATGCCTGTTGCAATATAAGAGGTCCCTGCCAGTGTATACATATCATTCCCATTACTCCAAAGTTCCACATTATCAACAATGCTGTAGGATAATCCATTGGAATATTATATGCTCTTAAAATTTCTCTGAAATAAAATATATAAACATTTTATTATATATTTTCTTTTCAATGAATGAATCACAATGAACTATATATATATATATATATATATATATATATATATATATATATATATATATATATATATATATATATATATATATATATATGCAAACTAGCAAAACAAAAGAATAGGCTGCAATTCCTCCTTAGATGTAAATCCGAAAACCTTTCACCCACTTTTTTAAATATTAATGTAAAACATATCAAATTTTCGAGTGACAACTTAGGAAGGAAATTTCATAATTCTACCATAAAATATTTTATTCTTAACACCTTAAAATTATTAATCAGCGACACAACAATTAACATAAAATTTTTAAATAAAAAAATTATGGAATATAAAAGCAAATTACAAACTATTTACCCCCCAAATATTTTTCAAAATATCGTGAGTCTTGAAACGAATAAATATGAACATATATTTAATAAGATAAAAAATAATAACATCAAAAAAATTAAAACTTTGGTTCAAAAAAGTAAAAATACAAAGGACTCTAATGAGATCCACATTGAGGGCGATTGGCTGGAAAATCTGACTAATATCGAAATTCCAAGTTATGCTAATGATATTCTAAGTCTTGGCTCAGATTTTGCATGTCCAATCACCACTTCACAAGATATCCCTATTCCAGAAATTATCTCATCCATTGACACAGCCATTAACAACTTAAATCAGGAAAAAAAAGACGAGATCAGAACAACATGTTGTAATGCCCTCACTTCTTACAAAAATAAACTTAATTCTAAAAAATATAAAACGAAGAACCAAAATATAGATAATGGACTATGTAAAAAGTTAAGAAAAACAAAATCCTTTTTAAAAGAGCACCAAAACTTAAAAATCTTAAGACCAGATAAGTCAAACAAAACAGTCATTATGTATGAAAACGAATATGATAATAAATTGGAATCCCTTTTGAATAACGAGGAAACTTATAAACTCATCTCTAACGACCCCACTAATATACTACAAAAAAAAATAATGAACTAATCAAAATCTGGGAAAACAAAAACTATATTTCTCCCACCATAGCAAAAAATTTAAAAATACATAACGCTCAAGCGCCAAAAATATACGGGCTACCAAAACTGCATAAGGATGGTATACCCTTACGGCCTATCATCTCATGTATCCAATCACCTCTAAATGGTCTCTCAAAATTCCTGAAAACTATTTTAGCAAATGTCATAAACAAAACTGATACTTTCATCAAAGACTCTTGGGATTTTAAAGAAAAAATAAAAAACATCCAAATACCAAATAACCACACTTTAATCTCGCTAGACGTAGTCTCACTATATACTAACATTCCAATTGATCTAACATTCGAAATCATCAGGAAAAAATGGAATGATATAAAAAAACATACTGATATCCCACTTGATGAATTTTTAAAAGGAATAGAATTAGTTCTAAAATCCACTTACTTTATGCATAAAAACAAATTCTATAAACAACTTGACGGCTGTGCAATGGGCTCATCTATTTCAAGTGTCGTTGCACAATTAGTGATGGAAGAATTAGAAAACGTTATTAAAAACTTAAATTTTAAACTTCCATTCTTCTACAGATACGTTGATGATTGTTTAACAATCATACCACAAGGAAAAAGCGAATATATCCTTAACGCGTTTAACAATTTTCACCAAAAACTTAATTTCACCATCGAAACTGAAAAAGATAAAAAAATAAATTTTCTAGACATGACCTTATATAACAAAGAAACTTGCATAAAAACAAAGTGGTATACAAAAAATACTTGGTCTGGTAGATACATAAACTATCTTTCGCAACACCCACACTCCCAAAAAAAAATGTGTCATTATAGGGCTCGCGGATAGGGCAATCAAATTAAGCGATCTAGAATTTCGACAAGAAGCTATCCAAAAAGCAAAAAATACTTTATTAAAAAACAGCTACCCAATGAAATTAATAAACTCAATTTTTAAGTCCCGATTAAATAACATTAATATAAATAATTCTAACCCCAGCAACAATCAAAACAATAAAAATAAATATATTTCAATACCCTATATTCAAGGACTGTCGGAAAATTTACAAAAATCCCTTAAAAAACAAGATCTAACCGTATCTCACAAAAGTTACAATACCCTACAAAAACAATTTTTTTCCTCTTTAAAATCAAAAACACCTAAGTTTCAAAAAACACACACTATATACAAAATAAAATGCAACGACTGCCCAAAGGTCTATATAGGGCAAACCACACAGTATCTTAAAAATCGTTTGAATGGACACAAGTATGATAAAAAAAATAAAACAGCGCTTACAAATCACGAAACAGAATATAAACATACAAATAACTTTCAAGATACTACTATTCTAAATACGGAAATTAATCAAAAAAAGAGAGAGTTTCTGGAAATGTTATACATAAAACGGGAGATCAATGCTATAAATGACAAAACAGACATAAAGAATTTGAGCCAAATATATTATAACGTTATCAAATAACTCTAAAACCTGACTTCATATATACATTAAATTAATATAAAAAACAAAACAAACTAAATTAGCCCCTTTTCTTCTAAATTCAAAAGTAAATAAACAATATATCACCTTTTAAATAATAAAACAGTTCAAAACAAATCTAATTTATCTTTGCTTTTTTAAACTAATATATATTAAAAAAAAAAAACCATAGAATTCCTTAACCGACGTTTCACATGAATGCATTCTGCCAGTTAAAGCAGTGTCGCTCGAAGATAGACATACTCGTAGCAATTAATATTATAGTAATTTTAATCTGTATGACGTTCTTTTCAATGTTTTTAAATGTGCTGCTTTTGAGTCTTGTATGGAAAACATGCTATTTTTAAATGTTGCATAAGGATGAATTCTGAAAGATCCTTCTTATGGTAAGTCATCTAAAATGTTAAAATAATATCATTAATAATTTGTCCATACAATTTATAACAGTCTTTTAAGAAAAATATCTTATCTCGGTTTTCTATTGTTACAGACACACAAAAAAAAATACTGATGAAGACCAACCATTAATGGTCGAAACGTCTATAAAAATGTAACAAAAATGAAATTAAATTTGTTTTAATTTTATTCCTTTTATCGAACCAAAATACCCAAGAAAACAAAATTAGAATATATATGTATAAAAGGTTCAGAACTAAACAAAAAAAAAAAAAAAATATATATATATATATATATATATATATATATATATATATATATTCATACTGAGAGAATAAAACAAATTGATGAAAATCTAATTTCAAATCAGTTCAGTAGAGATACCTAGTAACTTTTAAACTAGCTTCTGATAAGACTGTGCTCGAAATGCTAAATAGTAACAAATATATTAGTATCAAATTTAATTTTTATTGTTGCCCTAAATTTAAACGAGTCCTTTTTTACATATTTGCATATTTAATCATTGTCATTTGTTGTATTTTTTATTATTATTGTGATATCTTAGATTGTTTTCAAATGTCTCTACTTATGCAATTTACAAATATTAAATAAAACTGTTATATGACTTTTACTTACTCTAAATACAAGTAACTAAAAATTGATAACAACATTAAAGATGATATTATTAGCCATCCATGAATAATTTTGTAACATCTGTGCTTGTATAACACAATTAGTAATATTGTCATTCCCACAATAACTGCCATCAAAATAAGGGAATTTGCCACAGCATTCCAAGCTTTGGTGCTGGTTTCAGGACTCTCTTCGTGGAAAGGTGTATACACACTAAAATTTTAAATATTATACTAATTATTCTTATTTTTTCATGGGAATTTATATCAAAGCTACTATTAATCCAAGTACCTATAAATTTTGTTTAATGCAGATTTCACATTTAAAGGGTTTTCCATGATAAGTAATTACTCTAATATCTTGCTGTTATCACTGCTTCATATACAAGAAAGATACCATTTTACAAGAATCGAAATTGTTTAGTAAAGTACGTACATAAAAAAGATTATGCAAGCAATTGGGCAAGACCATGTTGGAATTTTTCTCAATCAAAAAATGCCAATTTTGTATACTTTGTGTTTAATTCTCCTATTATTTTGAACAATCTGAGAGCCACGACAAATAGACAACACTTGCTTTTCACAAAATTGAGCTTTAAAAACTAGGTTTATATGGGACATATCTTAAAAAAATATTTGGCATACTTCTAGACAAAGTAAGCTTACTTTGTCTAGAAAATATTGATAACGTAATCATGCCATTATATAAGAAAAATATTATAGAGAAATAGATAATATTTAAATAACAGAAATGCTAAGACACAACTTAGAAGACTCCATCAAGGTGATAAAAGATACCAGGGGATGTATGTCCAGTAATTTTAAGAAAATTATTATAAAAAAAACTTTAGTCTTTAGGAATAAGCCTTTTGGTTGATTTATTGAAATGACATGACTAAAAACAACCAATAACAGTGTGAATTCTTATTACTAAAGATAAAGATAAAACTAACAGTTGGGTAACAGTACTGTATTGTGTTTTCTGCTATTTTATCAATTATTGAAAAAGTATTTATACCTACTTATTAGAACGTTAACAGAAACTACAAATCCACGTGCAATTTTCAAAAAAATTGTTTCATTAGTTAATAAAAAATTGAGACACTTTCGGGATCCTTGGAGTGAAATGAGGTGATGGGTGGGGTATAAGATATTAGAAAATGTGTGTATATAAAACAATAAGTAAGAAAACAGGCCTACACAAAAAATAGAATTTATGCTTTTTTTTTATAAAAATATGAAAAATTACCTCAAATATATAATAAATATTGGGCAATAAAAACGTTAATAAAAAGTTCCAAAATCTGGTAATATTGCAAAATTCAAAAGGAATGGTAAATGGGCAGAAGTAAATCTTCCCAAGTTTTTCTAAGATATTTTATGAAAAAAGTTTTAAAGAAGTAAAATACTAGTTAAAATGTTTTTCCATTTGGTTCATTTTTAGATACTATTATCTTGAAATTTGTGAATCAGAGATACTACAGCATGCATCTCTAGATGTATTATACTAATATTTTAACCTTAACTAAACCTAACCTAACCAAAACCTAATATGGTATGGTATAATAACATATCCCATTTATTTTATCTGATTAGTTGTAAGGCTCAAAATAAAAACAATAAGATTTTTATATTTATTTGTTAAAAAAGAAAATTAATGTCATAAAAATAACTAACCTCAACTAGGTGGATGTAAGTGGGCTATTTGAATTATAAAATTATGAACATCAGCTAACAATAAAAATGAACGTGTAAATAAAAATTCTGCTAAGTATCCAACTGAAACTTGTAACATGAACCCACTTTTAGTGATATCAATATCCCCTTATCTATGCCTTTGCAGTATTTTTTTTTAATATCTATATAGTCATTACTCTATATGAGAACAGATCTCATTTAGGCTTCTTCAGAGTTCAGTAATACTTACAAATACATATCCTTTACTGAATAAAAATTAACAGCATTAATTGTAGCAACTACAACTACCATACAAAGTGACACTGGGGCAAATAATTTAATAACATGTGTTGCTCCATATTTTAGTTCTTCCTCCTCCTCACTAGGTTGAGGGTTAATTTCGTTTCTATCCTACAAAAGCAATAATAAAAAAACATTAAGATCAAATATATACATTTGATTAAGGAGTGTTTCTGTTTCTAAAAGCTTATGTTTAACGAATCATTTAAAAATCAACAAACTTACAAGCCTCAAATTACTTGAAACACCTTGCTCATTATCCAGTTCTTGTCTTTTAACATTCTTTTTTGGTAATTCATGTCTAACATCCAAAGGATTTGAATTGCTATTTGTAGCGACATGGCCGTCCATGAATCTTGTAGTTTCTGAAACGGCGTCGAAATCTTCACTTTCAGTCTCAGACATAAAACAATTATAGTAGCCTAAGACAAAGAGCTAGCAAGATTTCCTCATAGACTTAATTTTTATTTACCAAACTGACAAGAAATAGAAAACACAAATATAATGTGATTTGACAAGCAGTACAAAGTTGCCAACACCAGGGCACAACATAACAAACTACTACTTCTTAAGCTTAAAACACAATAAAACTTAAGTCATTCGATTGCGTCCATTTACCTCAAACTTTATTTTTCTTTGTATATTATTCGGTGGGTTCGATACTTTTTTGAAATATAGGTTATAAACGGTTTGATTTAGTTTTATTTTGTGCGATAGTTTTTACATTAAACGTCTACGGAAGGTACATTGTGCTCTAAGTGTTAAGCTCGCTATTCACTAATCGTTCATGCGTCCATTTGTTGATTCGTCCGCATAGTGTGGACCTTCAAATATTGAATATTCGAAGCTGTGGACGGTCCAGTTCGTCCTGGCGACTCGTTGCGAGGCGGTTCCGTCTTTTGTGCGAATAATCAAGTAGACTTTAACTTCTGCGAATCATTCGTCCGCATCAACGCTTTTGTTTTTTAAATATTGTCAAACATTGAAATGCATGAAATCCATGCGAACGAATTAAAAAAACATCGGTGAACAGTGTAGATGAAATATTCGTTCATTCGTTAATTAATGAATTGACGTGACGAATTGACGAATCGAATCGAATAATGGGTAGCAGGCTTTAATGTTGTAGTTTGAGCTCTGTTGGCTCAGCAGTACTAAGGCAGTTTGTCAGCTAAAAAAAGGAGGTATTTAAACCTTGTCGATTCAAGATGTACGCGGTTATTCCAGATCATTGCTTGCCAGTCACTTTTTATTATTTATTATGGATTTAATGATAGTTTTCTTGACAAACCTGATGCTAACCTAACGGAGCAGATTCACTTAACACAAAAAAAAATTATTATATTTATTATAAGATTATAAATTTTGATGGCGTATATCTCGGAAACGAAACGTCGTCGAGAAAATGTGGCTTCGGATTTATTATCAGCACCCCAAAACCTACTAGGTCTATGAACATTCGTTTAAATCAGCTAAGTGACGCTATACTGTTTAATTTTCTTTTTTATGGTATACTTTTAGCCTCAACACGCTTAAGCGTTTCTGTCAAATTATTTCTCATATTCCTTTAAATTATTTCCAGTATTATGCTTGCTATTTTATTATAGAGTTGTGCTGACAACCCAAATAGGAAACCAAAATAATTGTAGAAATCCACGCGCTTACCATTTGACTTTTCTGAAATTTCTCTTTTTAAAATAGTTAATATTTTTCAAAAATAATTTCGCTAACATACTAAAAACGCACAAAAATATATTTTATTATTTCCTGGACACATCGCAAAATAGGTAGGTATGCCTATTATAATTGCTTGACTAACATTCAAATAACGTCATTAAAAGCAGTGCTCGGGCCACCGTCTACAAAAATTCTAATATATTTATTATAGATGGTGGCTCGGCCAGACGATTCTATCATTTCTCATGCTGGTCTTCATGTAAAAAATTCACGTGGTACGTTCGCATACATCCCATGCTATTACCTGCTATAACGTCCGACATAGCTTATATCACCGAACACCGGCCCGTCTCGATGTGGCCGTATCCCCCGGAATTTTTCCCAATTGTATTCTACCATTTTACAGGTATTAATATTGTAATTATTTTAAAATGATACTACTTATTTTTAAATTAATTTTTAGTTGCTTCTTTACTTTAGTCATGACTAATGATGGTTAATATATTATATTAACAATTTTTACTCCATGTGTGGTGTGTAAGTAAACATTTTAAAATATCATTTGCAATTTGTTTTAGAAGTCGGCCGGCCGCATCGTTATTCTTGATGGAATATGCTTTTTTGATTGTGTAGCTTTCACTTTGCTTGGCATCTATTTCATTTTCCTCTTGACGGCAAGATACAATAAAATATCAAAAAATTAAATTGACTGACTAAGCGTTTTACTACCATTTTTTTTCTCATTTATTAAATGTATACTCTAGCCTAGATTTGCTATACCTATATAGGTTGGTAATTACCTCCTCGTAACTATCACTGAAGAAATAATCGGAAAAAATAAAAGACTAGTGTTTGACCATATTTGGACGCTACACCAATTAACACCATATTGGCTTCAAAGGAGATTTTAGGAAACCTTTTTAGGGGGGGATTAATTAAAAAGTTTGTTAATATATTTTATTAAAAATGGTATGAGAACAACATAAATACCTATATTTGTCATTATATTTGTTTTGGCATAAGTGAAAAAAAACAACCGCTAATAAACAGTTATAGAATAACGTCCAATTGTTTTCCTGCAGCAAATTTATTAATTGTTTCTATAGTGTTTCGTAGTCAAGTTTTTAATCGTAATTTTCACGTAAAAATATGTAAATTACACATGATGTTTGAACGGTCTGGCCGGAGGAGGAGGGTAATTACCTCATTACCCCCTCACCGTAAAACCGCCCTTGATTGGTCGTGAGCCTCGGCCGATCCTAAATTTTAGAGTACGAGCCGTCATTGGATTAAGCATTCCGTTTCCAAACCTGGTTAAACGGTCTGATTGACAGAATTCTAGCAGCGTTTTCTGATAACCCCATTAAAAACGGAATGCCTGCCAAATAATTGACAAATCAAACATGGAGTATACGACAAACCGGTAAATACGGAACAGGGAACCGAAACCGAACGATTGGAAACGGAATACGGCCTAAGTCATGATATAATAAACCGAAGATATGATATCGCGCATCGATCCGCTACGTCATCGCGTGGTTAACGCCGGCTGTCATTGACCTTCGGCCAAATGATTTCAGGGCATTTTCAGTTAATGTTTAAAAATGTTGCGGATTTCTGTATGCTTTTTTGTATTTAGTTAATTAAACAACAATAAATATGAGGTGTGCTGTGTTCGTTTGTGACGGAGATAATCAGGAAAATAATTTTGATAGGAATATAAGGTTTTTTACTTTCCCTAAAGACAAAAAATGTTTACGTAAATGGACACGCTTGTGTAAACACAAAGCTAAATTTAATACAAATTTGGCGCGGACATGCTCAAGGCATTTTGTTAAAGATGACTATATGTTTATGATATATATGATATCTATATCAAAAAAGACAACAACGAAATAGTTGGCATTTTTATTTAAAAAAGAGATTTTCAACCAGAATAAGGCTATATTTTATTTGTTTATATAATTACATAAAATATAGGAACAAACGGCAGCTTGGGCACATAAATGTTAAACTTATTTAGTGGGTGTCGTTTTATTCCCTCTCATATCTGCATTTTTTTAAATTAGACTTCCTCCCCTCAAATGGGACTTAGTTAGGTTAGGTTAGGTTACAAATTAATTGGCTGTTAATCTGTGTAACTACCATGTCATAAGTTTTTAGTGAGCTACACCATGCATCTCTATAAGCGGATTAAAAATCTAGGCACGCAATGTCGTCACTGCGCGAACCGGACGCATTTGAGACAGTCTAGATATCATACCTTCCGTTTATTATATCATGGGCCTAAGTCATGACACTATTATTACTATAAAAGAATCTCCCTTAACATACCTGTTACGCATGATGTTACTCGCAGATATCCTTAGTACACGTTATTTTAGATGTTGCCGTTGTTAACCGGATTTTATTGTTAAGGAACGGGAAAATATATTGTGTACTATTGTATCCTTAATTATGTGCATAATTGTCCTAAACCTAGTAATACCTATTAAAAAATTAAATATGTAGGTATACAGAGCCAAATTGCAGCGTTAAATAATAAAACGCCTACAAAGGTATTTCATTTAGATAGTGGATATTAGGAAAAAAAAACTAATTTTAATTTTTTAACTATTTAAAATAAATTCAGACATAAATTTAAATATTTATTATTGATGAAATACAATTATAAGATACCATCAGATGTCAACAAAGTCAAAGTAATAAGTAAATACAAAGTGTGATTTTATTTTTATGGGTAAACGTTTTATATTTTCTGGCAAATGAATATAAGTTTCTTTTATATTTTTATTTAAAAGCCGTGTTTTAAAATACACTTATAAATACTGAATTATGTATTTTAAAGCATTTTTTATATTTTTAATGAAACTATATTATCATTATAGTTGCGGAAAATAGGCCAAGTTCATTGCATTTTGTTAAAAAAACTTCAGTAGGCTTTTGTAAACCATCTTCAGAAAGAAGGCCTAATATTCTTGATCAGTTTGTTTATATTCGCTAGGTAGATTTAATGCCTGAATCATTTGCACAGTAACGCTTTCAGAAATGGGTATTCAATATTGTTTCAATAAAATGGTTTTATTATTTGTACTGTCAAGTTTATAGAATAATTATGTTATATAGCCAGAGAGTATGTCGAGTAATGTTGTTTAATCATCGCAAACTGAATTTAAAGTTTGCATTTTTTTGCCTTCAAATTCAATGCATGTGACGTCAGAAGTCATTTGTGTTTTAGTTAATTCGGTATTTGTAGTTTCTTTTTAGTTTCTCTTGAACAAAATTAATAATAATTAATAAAAATGCGGATTATGTTAGAGTAGGATCGGTTTGCCTTGCTGCAAAGAAACGCCCGCGCGGTAGCAGGCCAACGAACTTCCGGGTCTATATTAAAACAAGGATTTTTTTCAACAAAACCCATACAGGTTAGCTCAGGTCAGTCGATAAAACTAACATTAAAGCCATAAAATAACACCTGATCAAAACATCGAAAATCAGATTTGAATCGTGCTCTCTAAAATTTTGTAATAATTGTTAATAACTTCAACTTTTTTAACTTTCTAGCCAAACAAGTCTAAAAATTAAAGTACTTAACATTCCGTTAAGACCGTTTTAATTTAATACGTATTTATTTTAACTTACGTATCCGTTTTTATTTTATGTATTGCATAATTATTTCTCTGGGAAAATTAGCTACTTATATACAAATATGTGTTTTTAAATACTTTTTCTTGGTTTTATTCTCTATTTGATTTAAATTAAATAATTTTTTATTAATTTAAACAAATATAAATAATTTGCAATTTAAACTTAATAATTACAAAATTAAAATATAATTTTATTATTAAATTAACTGTTTATTGTAGTTCTGGGTATAAAGAACTTGTACACTTTAAGAATGAAGGGCTCTGTTTTTTAGTGTGTTTTTTTAAATAGAAACTCTGCTAGGTACCCTACAAACTGGTTAGATTTTCTTCTGTATCGAGGAATCGAACCTCTGACATCTTGCCAAGTTCTTCCAATATTTTGGGTATGAACTATCGGATCATTTGGATCTACGTAATGAATTGAATGGCTACAGTGACTATTAAGTCACTGTAGCCGTTAGAAATCGTTGCTCCCCCTAACCGGTATATCTGGAATTAAATGACTTATTAGTGGGCGGATCCCTTCTCCCGCTACCGTTTTTTTTTCCAACTGCAGCTCCGATTTCTTTGACAGGTATTGAATTCCGGTTTACTGTCAAGGAAATATTTTTTGTTAGAGAATCACTATTCTTAGATTTACAGTATTTACTCATATAGAGGACCTAGAATATAACTTAACAATTGTTTAACTGTCAAAATATAAGAAGGTAAGTGGACGTCATTCTAGAGTTTTGTGAAAATCTGAAGTTATTGATTTGTGCTAGCTGTTTATTCTTAATTTATAAATTTTCAATATTGTATGTTCCCATTTTATTGTAGTGGGTATGAGGGATATATGCAGATAGTTTAGAATAGGTTAATTCTGGAAATAAGTTTCTTAAGTCTTGAAGGGGTATTTAAAAAAGGTGCGGGCTGACAGGAGTTATTGATTTTTCTTTAGACATTTAATAATGTATTTCCAAGTTTTCCCTTCTATAATAACGTTGTCAATTCTTTAAATAAATATATTTTTACATCGCCTCATTTATTTTTTTAGCAATATGCCTGCACCAGCCCCTTCAGAAAATGGTGCTCCAAGATCCGAACTGCAAGAATTGCAGCTTAAGTCCCAGCAGGTTACAGATGAGGTATTTATGACTTTTTTATTAATACCTAGAATTTAGTCAGTTAATACAGGGTAATCCAAATTAGTAATTTGTTTTTAATCCTGCATATTTACTTAGTTTAGGCAGCAAATTAGTAGCCTGTTTTTCCACGAGCCACAATAAAATTCATATTGTTAAGTTATAAAAGTGTACTCCTACATTTTTCTTATATGTTAATGATTTGGTAGATTTAGATATTTCTGGTAAATTTAACAATTGATGCTATGATACTCTGGAGTAGTAAATGTCCAATTAATCTGTATGACATTGTTAACAATAATTTAAAGAAAATAAAAGAATGGTGTGATGCAAATAACAATTTATGTTTTAATGTTTCCAAAACAAATCTAATGTTTTTTAGGTGTAATTTGGATGGCATGTATTTAGAAAACAAATTATTAAATAATTTATCTGATGACAAGTTCTCTGGAATAATATATTGAAGTTAATTTAGAAATTTCCGAGTAAATTCCATTCCATATAAGACTTATTGCAAAACTATCTTCAAACTGTTATGCTGTAAGACTAATTTCAAAAGAATTAAACAAACACTTTACATCAAAGAGATCTTTGATAGTAAAAAGTTTAAAATTGAAGTTGCTTGTTGTGAGGGTTTATTATGACTTTATTTAATTTTGTTCTAATTATTTGTTTTGTATACATCTATATGTTTGGTCTGTTTGTGTCTCACACGTGTTTCACTAATTTTGTTTTTTCTGTATTTTATATTCACAATATTGCCCTATTGGTTTGTTTCTTATTTGTATGTCATTTTTTTAACCTACTTAAAAAAAGATTATCAATTTGATCCTATGTATTTTTTCCAGCTTTATCAATAAAATGTTTCTTTAGACAATAAAGCATTTTCTGTTGGAGTTATCTAAACTGCTGAGAAATAAGTGTACCCCAGGGCCAATTGTGTTGCATGTTTTTGTCAATGATGGTGTTTATTTTCAGTATTATTAAGAGTTAATTTTAGCAGATTATTGATTGAAAATAATGCCTTAATAAATGCTATTTTGATTTTCTATCTTAGTTTTATATCATGCCGCATGTAAGTAGCCCTTCAAAATTCTACATTGGCAATTTTTGAATGTAGGTGTTAACAATGTGTTCAAAGTTTGTTGCATAAAACCAGTTTAAAATTTTACATAAAATTCAAATATATAATCAAAATTAGGATATTCTGTTTAAAATATGGAAATTTTTTGTCATGTTTTGTTTATTTTAAATGTATAACAAAAAATGCATATTTAAAGAAAAATTTTTTTTTCAGTCTTTGGAGAGTACAAGGCGGATGTTGGCATTATGTGAAGAGGTATGTGTGAAGTAAAATATCAGTATATCTCTAAGATAAAATTGTTCTTGAATTAAATTAATATTAATAATCTATTGTGTTCTTCATAGGGGATCATCTATTTACCATAAGGATTTACAGGAATATTATTTCAGTTTTAGATTCTTATTTTTATAAACCAGAAATTTTTATTTCTTCTTTGACCTTTGTACAAACTTTTAATTGCTGCTATTTCAATAACTGACTATATTTTTACTCTGGTCTTTACATATTCAAATTTTATATGAATTATGTTATGAAGAGCCTAAAAAGTACTCAAAATGTATAGTGCTACTTTCTACCTGGATATAATAAAGAAACTTGGAACTCTGCTTTATCATCCTAGCAAAAGTGTTGTAAATTGACCATTTGAGTATGTATGAACGGAATGGAATTAACCCTTATTATTTATTTTTGTGGATATAACTTACTGTTGTGCTAATAATAATAAAAATATATAGCTTTCCATTTTCTTACCTAGTAATAAACTCAGCACCCCTTGTGTTTTGAACAACCAATAATCATTAAATATCATAATCATTTTATTAAAAATAAATAAATTATACAGCATTATTTCAGACAACAAATCGACTCTTTATATTAATAGAGTTTCCATGCTAAGTCAAGTGGCTAATTTTGATTCCTCTAAACTCTAGACACTTTGTGGCTAAAATAGTTTGATCTTGGAATTTAAAGGAGAGCATCCTGTTAAATTCAGTATCCACTTGCAAAAAATGGTACTGTTTTTAAGGGATTTTATTACATTACTAATATTTTATTGTAATATAGGCTCTTAGTCAACCGGAAACACACAAAAGTTTAATTTTTCCTTTTTTTCACATTTCCACAAATTAATTTTACACATGTTCAGGCCTTACATTGTTTTGAAAGTATTTCAGATAGAAAAATAATCCTCATACACTGTGCAATAGGGCTTTGGTCATCTATTCTTATTAATATCATGTTTTTAAAATAAGTAGTAAGATATTTAATTATTTGTGTAATACCACTTTATTCAGGCTTCAGTCACACCTAAAAAATGCATCTTATTAACTGCCATTGTGTCCTTATAAAAGTTATATTTTTTTACCAAGATGAGACACCTTTAAGTTCATTTCTTCTGCTGATGATATGAACACAGGTGCACAGTAACAAAGAGTACTTATACATTTTGTTTGTACATTTTCTGAGCTTCAGAGACCTGGTCAGTCAAACTTGATCAAATGGCTAAAGTATTTACTTTAATATTTTCCCGAAATTATTCATACATATGTTTCAATTGTACAAAGGTAACCTTAAATGTTTCTCTGTGCTGCATGATTTTGCAATGCCTTTACCTTTCCTAAAATGACATGAAGCTGGAGCAGGACTACCGTCGGTACTATTCTGAGAATCTTAAATCATTTCCAGTTAAACAAAGTGTTATTGTTATTGTCAGCCTTATTAACACTAAATTATTAGCAAGACCTTATATATAATTATATTTTTAAAATTTTCACTCAAGTTATAGTTTTAAAAATTTTGTATATTAATTTTTGTTCAAGAATTTTAAGTTTTTTAGGGTATTAGCTATTTACACACTTTGATTTTCATATTCGTTTTCTCAGTATAAATAACAGAAACGGAACAAATAGAAATATGTGATTGACAGTTAAAAGTAATATGTCACAATAGAAAGCCAAAACAGTAAACTTAAGGCCAACTCTTATAAATTGTCCTCACGTTATTTAATAATTTATCATCTACGGAAACAACAACTCAAATCTTATTCAAGTTTTTAGCTGCATTTAGTGCTTTCTCATTTGATTCCATTAAATTGCATTGTGGACTCTCAGAGTTTATGCGAGTACAGGGGGGCAAATGTTGTGGCATTTATGCTTCTCTATACTTACATCTGCCTTCATATCAAAAAGTAGGAAGCCCACCCATTTGACTCAAAAGGTTGGTTTTGAAAATAAAGTTTTCATAAACAAATTTATAGAGAATTAAAATCCCTAAAAAAATCATTTTTTAATAATTGTCATCATTATAAGTTTGTTTAAACTATTGTCTCTGAATCCAATTTTTCAATTTAATCATGTTATTGTATCTTTTTCTGATTATAATAATATACCAGGTTTGATACTTTTATTTGTAAAAACAACAGAGAAGATTGACAAAAGTCATGCTATAAGAGGTAATATGTGTTGAAAATTAGAATTTTTTCTCCTCATGACAGGGTTTTTATCAATTTTCTAAGCTGTCTATAAAGATAAGGGTATAAACCTGGTATATCATCAGTAAGAAGTATTTAAAAATAACTAGGTGGTGCTAATAAATGAAATGTCCGATCATCACTGTCTAATTTTTTTACAAGTCCAGACATTTCGCAAAAGGTTATGTACAAGCATATCACCAAGGCAAATTTAATTGACAAATGTAGCATTTCGCTTCTTATAGATCTTAGGATATATTTAAAAAAATATGTATCCTTCTTGTGATTAAGGCAGGAGTAAATTGAGCTTTCATCACTATAGTATACCCTGTACAGAAGGTAAATACAGTTCCTCATGTGAATGTTTATTAATCAATTTTCCAATGTTTATATACTTTTTAGCAAAAAGGTCTATTTATAACTAAAATGGGTACTAAAATATAAATAAAATGGTAATAAATAATGCAAATTTGGCAGGAAATTGAGATGTTTACAGTATTAAGGAGGAGAGAGAGTTTTTTTAATAGGCTTTTAATATCTTTATTTCTCTCTATTTATTTGTCTCCTTCAGATCCTAATATATAAACTGCCGGAACTTTGAAGTGAACCAAGGAAATTTTTACATGAAAATCAAAATGAAATATTTTCAATACCGAAGAAGATTTTGAGTTGCAGTTTTCGACTTTTATTTAATCAATACCTAAAATATGCACCCTGATAAGGACAGCCTCAGGACTACATCGCAACCGTCGTATACAGGGTGTTATATAAGACTGAAATATATTAAAAAGTTTGTTCCAGCACAACTTTTACTGTGGAACATTCCATTTTTTCTTTGTGCAACCAAAATACCCTACAGTGAGATACGAAAAAACAATTTTAAGTGATTTTGAAGTTTTTTCTTCATTCCCGATATATGCGGTTTTTTCAAAAAAAAAATGCTGAACAAAGCCTACTTGTGGCAATCAAAGTTATGTCTATCAGATTGAATCTTCCAACATGTATATTGTATACAGGGTGAAACAAAAACTAAGGGGCAAATGTTAAATAATGATTTGTTGAATATGGTTTTTTTTATCAATCTTAGATTCAATGTTGTGTCAATTATAGAAAAAGGAAGCTACCGCACTTCTAATGCCAGTTTTAATAATAATAGACATTACTAGTCAAACGATTTTTTAAATTTGAAATTTGCAGTCAGGCTTTTTTAAATAAAAAAAGAAAAATCCCTTTTTATCATGGACATAAGTCTCTTTTTCCCAATAAAATACAAACTTACTAAAACTGTTTACTCATCTCTCAAATTATCTCAAGATTCTGTTTCAATAATAGTGACAAAAATCTGGAATAATACCTACCTTGCAGACGTTTAACATTGTTAATGTTTAGAATCAATATGATATAGGAAATTGTGAGAAAAAACAAATGATGGTGTTACAATGTTGTGGGGTTTACAGTTTTTCACCGATTGAAAGGAAATTATTATTTTTAAAACTAAACCAAAATCTACTCAAAAATAAATAACTTTTCTTATTGAACATTTCATCTAAGAAAGTAATAAATAAAGTTTACATAAACATTTTAAATGTTTTTAACTTTACATAATTAATTAAACATGTTATCTCTAAACTAAATACTAACAGAAACCAATAAGAGAACCATCAAACTTGAAAAAACAGATAAAAATACAAAATTGTAAACGGCCATAATAGTTTAATAACCGATAAAATTTTCATTTCGACCAAAATTCTGGCTTGTGACAATGTTTTGCAGACCAATAACATTAATCATATGAATCATTTGAATTAAGGGCAATATCTGTGAAAGAACTAGAGCAAATTTCAAAGTTAAAAAACCGTTTCAGTAGAAATATAGGTTATTATTAAAACTGACACTAGAAGTGCGGTAGCTTACTTTCCCTATGATTGACGCAACATCGAATCCAAGATTTATAAAAAAGACTAAACCCAACAAATCATTATTTAATGTCGGCCTATTAGTTTTTGGTGAACCCTGTATACAATATTCATATTGGAATGGATTTAATCGTTTATTTCCATAGACATACAGGATGCATTGGAATTGTCATGTAAGAAGATACATTTAAAAAAATAAAATTAAATAAAAATAATATAAAATAAAGAAGATACATTTATACAAAATACAATACAATAATAGTATGGTGTACATCAGATATTCTAAAAATTTACACTGTTATACAAAGTCATCAAAAATGAAACAAATAAAATTCTTTGAGAGAGTAAAGTATTTGCAGCTAATATGGCCTTTAATTGACTTTTAAACTGAAAATAGTTGGGTTTCTCTTTAATATATATAGGTAGACGATTGAACACCTTCAGAAAAGTTATCTCAGGTCCTTCCTGGACTTGAGTCAGTCTCACATTGGGCACATAAAGCTTGTCGGTATTTCGTGTTTTGTAATGATTAATATCACTCCATTTCAAATAGCTAAAACGGTGTTTAAAAATAATACAAGCATAATACAAGCTCTCAGAAGCAAAAACTGGGCGACATGGGGCCCTAAATGGTAGTCAAAACGTGGTTCTGAGAATTCGCTTTTGACTTATTAGATCCTGATCAATGCCAGCAGAATTGCCCCATGTCAGTAGACCATATGACTGGACTTTTACTGATCCGTAGTAAAAAGTCTTAAGTGTGTCGGTGTTGACACAGTCTGTCATCCTAGCATTGCAAAATTAAGAGACGACAATTTATTGCACACGCATTCGGTGTGAGTACTCCAGGAGAGGTGTTGGTCAATTGAAACTCCCAAGAACTTAACAGATTCTCTTTGCTTGATATTAGTGGACCCATCCCTGATAAGCAGACTTCTATCCTGCAGAACTCTTATAGGGGTGAAAAGCATAACGTTGGTTTTTGAGGTATTTAGACAAAGTCTATTGTTCTCATACCAAGCAGATATGTCACGGATACTGCTATTAGCCTTGGCCCAAAGGGTTTCATAGTTGTCGGCTTCGACGACAGTAGATGTGTCATCTGCAAAAAGTGTGACAAAAGTCATTTACTAGTAGAGGAAGATCATTAATGAATAACAGAAATAATGTTGGTCCCAGGATGCTACCTTGTAGCACTCCTGTAGTAACAGTTACCCACTCAAAAAATGTGACTCCACTTGCAACTGACAACTTGACTGCTTGAGGTCTACCTAACAAATAAGATTTAATCCAGTTCCATGCTGCTCCTCTCATTCCATAGTGCAGTAGTTTGTCTAGCAATACCTTATGATTGATAGTATCAAACGCTTTAGTAAAGTCATAAAAAATCCCAACCGTTTTTAATTTTTTGTCAAAATTATCAACAATTTTTTTACAAAAAGAAAGTATAGCCTCGTCTGTAGAATGACCAGCCCTGAAACCAAACTGTCTGGCGGTTAGTTCTTCTGGAAAGTAACCATATTCAAAGGATATGTTTATTAAGTATGTCAACGGAGCTACGATGTAATTTAACGGTGCCAACCCTGTTTATAATCTGAAAGACATACCTTTGATTACCACAAGTGGGATTTGTTCAGCCGATCATTTAAAAAAAAATTGTTTTTTTTTTTTGAAAAAAAAACCCGTATGTCGCAAACGAAGAAAAAATTTCAAAATCGTTAGAAATTGTTTTTTGGTCCCCAGCTTTAGATTATTTTGGTTGCACAAAGAGAAAAAGAAATCCTCCACAGTAAGAGTTCTGGTAGAACAAACTTTAAAAAATTACATGGTCTTATATTACACCCTGTATAAAACGGTTACCATGGAGTCTTAAGGCTTCTCGTATCGGGCTGCATATTCTAGGTGTTGGTCAAACAAAATCCGAAAACCGCAACTCAAAATCTTTATCGGTAATGAAAATATTTCATTTTGAATTTTCAGCAAAAATTTTCCTGGGTCACTTCGAAGTTCCAGCAGTTTATATATATATATATATATATATATATATATATATATATATATATATATATATATATATATATATATATATATATATATATATATATATATATATATATATATATATATATATATATATATATATATATATATATATATATATATATATATATATATATATATATATATATATATATATATATATATATATATATATATATATATATATATATATATATATATATATATATATATATATATATATATATATATATATATATATATATATATATATATATATGTATATATATATATATATATATATATATATATATATATATATATATATATATATATATATATATATATATATATATATATATATATATATATATATATATATATATATATATAGTTAGAATTATGTGTGAAATATATTTTTAAGTTGTATGTAATATGTTTAGATATTTCTATCATTGCTTTATTTACATATTTAGATCATCTCATAAACATTTACGTCTTGCTAATTATATTTAGGTGATATTTCAGGATGTAAAAAATAGAATGTACATTGAGAAGAATTCTGTTACCATTCCATGCCTTTGTTTAACTGAATTGATTTAGACTAAGCTTTATTTTAAAAATGGTTTTTTCTTGAGGGAGTAGTCATATGGTGCTTTTATGTGTCTTGTGACCTGTAAAGTGACAGTAAGATAAAAATACTGCAGTATTCTGTATATTAAAGTTTATTTAGTAGGCGCACATAACTTCTTGAAAATTGTCAAGCTATTTATAATTGTCTAAATACCTTCATCACAAATTTTTTTTTAAAGATTATTCTTTAAGATAAGAAGATTATTTGTCTAAATCCGATTTTGTTTCAGATAATTTAAAAGAAATTCCTTTTGTTGGTCACATTTCTGTTTTATCTTCAACAAAATATTGAGAAAATAATTATAATATATTATATTTTGTCCAATAAAATACCTATTTTTATAGTAAATCACTTCATTGTTAGAAAGAAAACCTATGTATTAATTCAGGGAAAAAAGGTGAAATAAAACGTTTATTATTTTTCAAATTATTTTTTTAATGACTATTTCTTATTTAATGGAAATTAAGCTCCAGTACTGGAATCATGAAGTAATTACCAATTTACACAAGTATTATCGGTAATATTTCTATTTATCTGAACTTATTCGGCATTCAAATAGAACTAATTCAAAATTCAAATATGTACTTGAATTAGGAACTTGAATATTCAGCTTGTATGCCCTTGTAGCCAGAATTTTAATATGTACTTAAGAGAAATGTATAATAATAAATTATTTGCTGAGGCTTATTAATTTCAATGCAGAATATCTTTCATTTATCTTAATATCATTTTACTATATAATTTTGAGGCCTTCAACTAAATCTAAAACACCTGGATAATAGCAGAACATTATGAAATGTAATGTAAGGCAATCATTTCTTTTTTTGTTTGTTTACTCTTGGTTTGATTCCAGTTTTCAGAGGATGAGTTGAAGACCTCATGATTTGAATGTGGCTTTTTTGAGTACATTTTGAAGCAATAACCCAACCTGGTTTTGCTTTCCATATTCTTGGGTAACTTGGCTGTTGAATATCTATGTTGTGGTAGCGGTAGCCCTGCAAGTGTGGCTGTGTTTGTGCTGTGTTTCATGTACATTTTATGATCTCAGTATAAATATACTATAACACATATGCACTTCTGCACACACACACTCGCAGACTCTGCAAAATACAATTTCCAAGCCACTACCATAACATAAAGGAATACTTTTAACCGCCATTCATCATTTCCTTAAGCAGCTTATGTTTTGTTTTAAAGATCACTGCTCATCTTTTCCCTCTCACAAAAATACCAAAGATATTTGCAAAAAAATAATTTTTTCGTACACACTTGTATGCTCACAAATATGTATGGCGAGGGTTGATGATTTTTGAATGGATAAATATATTGAGTTAGACAGTTTTTAGTTCATACATTATAATATACAGAGCAATATGTTGTTTTTTATTGGAAAAGTGTCTGATATTTTTTGAAAACCTTAATTAGTAGAGAAAAACCATGCCTTATTTAGCCCGCAATTATTTTAATTTTGGGCTTCATTTTCCCAACTTGCTCATTCTTCAAGTTTTCTTAAACTAAGATGAAATTAACCCTCTATATTATTACTTGGTATGTGTCCTATATGATTTAGGAATTTTATTTAATATTTCATGTATTAATATCTTAAGTTCTCCATTTAATATATCTTCTGTGTAAATATAAAGTTATGTGAATGACACGATATTTGTTCATGTTTTGTAACTAAAACTACCGTGAGCATGTTGTCATGAAATATTTTCTCCTTTTAATGTATACTTATAAATAATATATTTTATTTTAATAAAGTTCTTAATTCTTGGTTACTTTCTCCAGCGCCTTCTTACCAAAAGAACAATAAAAAGTGATGCTGCCTTTTCCAGTATCTTATAACTTTTCCTATTTTACCAAAAACTACACAAAATTGTTTTCTTATGTATTTTGTTAAAATTATGCATTTTAGAAAAGTTGATTTACTAAATCACACTTACAGATGATTTTTAAAAAATTCATATGTTGTAAAAACTTGACAAATACTTTGGTATTCCTTATTCTAAATAAATTAATATATATATCAATATTATAGCGTGATTTGTGTGTCTAGTTTAGTTTTTATTTTAAATGTATTGTTCTCTTTGTCTATATATCCCGTTCCAAGTAACTCATGACATTACATTTTACTCTTATTCATTACGTCACATTTTAATCCTTAATGTTGTTAGTTAATTAATCTTGTACTATATTTTGCCAGCAATAAGTCAGTATTACATGAGGAAATGAAAAAGCAATTGTAATAGAGGAATAGAAACTACTTAAAATATTTTACATTATTAGCAAGTTTTTAAAAAATAAATACTAATTTTTTGGCACTAATTTGTTTTAGATATGAGTAATGCACTTCATTTAAAACTCATTAGACTTTCAGCAAACATATATGAAAAGTATAGTATAGGCTAGTTGTATTTGTTAATTTATATTTTAAACAGGAATTATCTTATTAATTCTTAAAAGTATATATATTCTATAATCCAAAATATAGTACGTGCTTTTCAACATTGCTTTTAAAATCGCATCATTTGCCTTACATGTGCTGATTCTAAATTATTAATGCATTGGTTCCTGATGATATATAAATGGCATGGTCCTCTCAAAAACTCGTTACACAACATTAACCAGATCATATTTTAATATAGTACTTGTTTAAAAGCAATGTTCTCCACCTTTAATTAACAAAATATATACTTTGTAAAATTGAACCTGACATATTGCGGGCGTGTTCACTAACCCATATTAGACTAACATACATTTTAACACCTGTTTTGTGCTGCTATAGAGCAAGGAGGCTGGAATCCGTACCTTGGTCGCTTTAGATGACCAGGGAGGTGAGTCTCTCCAGTCTGTATTGTTTTAAACATACCATATTATCGTATTACTCCTCCATTTTATCCTAAATCGTCATTTTTACTCTTTCATTTTTTTATCTGGTTAAACTATTTTAAGCTTCTCGTACATTGTAAAGAGAGGGCAATATGAAAAACAAGTACTCACTTTTAAGTTTTGACACAACTACCTTCGAAAGTGCTTGAAAGAAAAGTGAATGTTACTTATTTTATAAAAATTCTTCGAAATATACAAAACTATTGCTATACAAATGAAAGGGTTTGTTTGACTAAAATTATAATCATAACTGGACCTCCAGGGTAATTTCTGATCTTAGTTTTATCTAAACTTTAAGGAGTTTTGTTGCTATTGTGGTATCCTGTTCATTATCTAAGATATTTGTTTGCCTATATCTGTAAAATCACTTCCGCGTATAGATTTTTTTTATAATAATGTACATTTAGTGAAAAAAGCTTAAAATTGTTTAACCAGATTTGTTTTCTTTTTGCATCATATTTCGCATATTCGTTACATGTTGTATAATTATTTCATAGTACGTTTTATACTGTTACTTGTTATACTGTTTACTTACAATTTTAAACTTGAACAGTTGGATATTTTTCATTAATTACACTTGTTTTTACACAATCTATATTTCTGCATGATTAGAGTGCTTTGCTTAGAATGTTTGTATTTTCTTCATTTTCGCTATTTATTTCTTAAAGTAGTTTATTTTCTTAATTTAAAACTAATTTAGCAAACTGAAGGTAATATTTTTTATGTTAATTTAATTTTGATGATATGTTTTGTTTGGATGTACTCTTTTGCGAAATTAAAAAATTATATTTTTACTTAATAGAAATTTAAAAAATGGGGGTACTATTTTAAACAGATACTTTTTGCCCCGGTTTCATGAACTAATATTTCCTTTGTAACTATGCCGCTTAGTTCTTCATTGGGGTCGCTATCCATTAGCTGAGGAACCACAACTGTTGAATAAGTTCAGTTATTCGCCCTTCTAACATAGTAAAAAAGTAGAAATAAAACATCAATGTATAAAACAAAGAAGGAATCCTATTTATTGCAGATATGTAATTCAGCTAATCTAGCCCCATATAACTAAAGGGAATGAAACTGTACAAAGATAGCAAGAGAGAGAATGAATGCATTAGAGCATGGAGGCCTAAAAAAAACAGGATCTCCGACCAACGCCGGTTCCCACTCTTATACACAGTGCCTGACATAAGTTGCCTTGTTGGCAAAATCTTGTCTTATTGGTGATAATATAATATACATCTCTTTATATATTTTACCTCACGATATCTGAACTATTTTGTCTTGCTTCTAGCGGGTTTTTAAGAGTTTTTACTTTCCCCAAATCCACGTTTGAAAAGAAAATCGATCAAAGTTGCCTGTAGCCTATGACCAGATTACGTAATAATACGCTAATACTAAATAATATATACATGAGAGGAAGTTGCATAAAATAGAGTGTATGTGGACTCATCGATGCGCCTTTGATATTCTAGATATAAGAAATATTAATTACATAGCTAACTCATTAGGCGCTGGAGTCTAATTGTTGCACGAATAAATCTTTTTTAGCCGTAAAAATTATGTAAAAAAAAACATACGTTCACCCATAGTTGTTTATTTTTCAGTTTAAAAAAAACATAGTAAACTAAATCTTTAAAAGTGGTAGTTGGTAGATGATGTTATTAAGACCCAATTGAGAATTTTTAGTAATTCAATATTAGTCCTATTATTAGACTGACAGGCTGTTTTTACAGGAATGAGTAAGAAAAACTGTCGAATTAATTGAAAATATTTTAATAATTTTTTTATTATTGTTTTCATATTAAACATCCAAATGAAGTAATCAACTCAAAATTATTTTTTTTAAATAAGCACAATTTGCCTATGAAGTCACGTATCAACAATTGTATTTAACACAATAGTAGTGTCGTGTGTAGTCTTTCTTTGTTTTTTTGTGTCCCGTTTGCGAATGCTATCCGCATTATGCTGTTGTAGAGTACGGATGCTGGAGCCAAGATTTCGGACGCGCTCTATCAGCAACATGGTAAGATATGTTGGAAAGTGGTGTACAATATTTTTATAGACTCTTATTGGTTATTTGGTGTTGTTGTGGGGAAGATGTTTTACTATTACCTACTTCTTTTAATTGTTGTGGTCTTTGTTTTATTGCATATTTACTTTTTTATACCTTGTTGATTATATACATATACTAAAATATTTCATATGGTGTTTAAACTAGGCCAAATTTTTGTGTGTATATATTTTATTTCAATTAGTTATTTACATTTATTTCTTATTTTGCGAGGTCTCTTTATGAGTTTTTATAAAACCCGGTAATTTTAAGTATACTTTACTAATTAGTGGTCAATCTATAGGAAATTTTCCCAAAATAAGAACTGCTTTTCCCTTTTCTATAAACATGGTGGTGGCATCACAGATGCTATTTTTTTTATTTTATAGAAAAATGGCGTTTGCAATATTTTTTTAACAAAAGCATGATTATAGCCGCTTCTAATGGTCCGATCGAAATACAAAATTAATAATTTCTTCGTTTTCAAGTTTCCGATAACCAACAAACAACAATCACGTGGTTCCACGTGTTCGGGGGGAAGCGGGAGACTCAACCGCTCAGTATGGAAACTAACGACCCCGCTAGAAAAGGAGCAGACGCTGTGAACGAGTGAGGCCTAGCTGTTTCTGCGTTCTGTCTTGTTCGTCTGCCCAATTCTACATAGAATGTTAGCGTAATGGCCCTTATGTAGTACTCTCAAGGGGCAGCTAGTGGAAACCAAAAGCATCAGAATACATAGATATATTTAAAGAGAAGAATAATTTAAAAAGATATTTTGAATAAACGGGGTGCACCGGGAGTTTAGAGCTCGCCACCCGGACATCCTATGTGTAACGTCTCGGCCGTATAGTCCTAGCAGCTCACGGCCGTAAAACCGCAGAAATAAAGAAGAGAAGTTTTTTCAAATTTTATTCTAATGGTAATAAGCATTTCAAATTTTAAGTCTTTGTATCTAATAGAGAGGCTAAAAACTACATTTTCACTTCAATTTAAAAATTGTGTCTCTAGGTTTTGTGGAAACCGGTCAAATTCAATGTTTTATTTTTTTATGTAGGTTTTTAATTCTCTTAAGGCAGTAAAAATTACTTATTAAATAAAAAATTATTTTTAAAGCTTTTTTACTTTCTTAAATTGACAATTTTTTACTTCCCTCTTAAAAGTGAAGTATTGTAATCATTTTTTTTTTCTCAATTCGATCGGTCAGGCTTAAACTAGTACGAATTCAGCATGAGGGTACAAATGGCTCTCTTAAAAAAATTAATGCAAAAACTACATGTTTAGTTTATTTTAAATTGTGGCCAAAAATTAAGTGTGGCATAGACACTGGTAAAATATTGGTATGAATCCAATATGATAAAGAAGGCATTATGATCAAACAAAAATCATTTCTTCTTCATATTTAAACAATAATGAAACAAGAAATATTTAATTTATAAATAGCATATTAATTCTTATTAGTTTTAGTTGGTTTACAAGTATGGTTTTGTCATTATATAGTTTTTCTTTTGAGTGTAATCGTTTAATTTTTTTGCACGTATTTAACAAAAATAAGTATTAAGAACAAAAAAAATCAAATCTTGTCAGCTTTTCGATTTTTTTAAATTAGAAAATTAAATAGAATTTCTTATTAAATATATTTTAGTGTTAATTTGAAGTGAATTTAAAAAGCCCTAAATTAAAAAAATAATAAAACCGGTTTACAAAAA
This sequence comes from Kuschelorhynchus macadamiae, assembly GCA_030620095.1. NCBI lineage: Eukaryota > Metazoa > Arthropoda > Insecta > Coleoptera > Curculionidae > Kuschelorhynchus > Kuschelorhynchus macadamiae. The sequence goes on from JAUTXW010005451.1 coordinate 261,048, forward strand.
ATTGTAGGCGCTTTAGTTATGAAATTGAATTTGAAGTTTTTGCCGTTATATTAGAGACTTAAATTTTTTTATCAGAATTCATTAAATACAAGTTAAATTATGAAGGAAACTCGAAAATGTATTAGGTCATGCGGTTTTTGTTGTTTGGTAGGTTATCTATTGGACATAGACGTCTGAAACCAGCCCAGTTTTATCGAAAATTTGAAAATACACTTTTGAGTTTGTAGAAAAAAAATGTTAGAAATGCCATTTTTCCTATCGTTTTGCAATACAAAAACTCATGATTCCATTCTTCTGTGTTGCCACCAACATTTCTGTAAAAAAAACCCGAGGGAAAATCAGTTCGATTTTCAGGAAAAGGTGCAGTAGATTGACTACTATAAACTTATATAAGATTTGCAATAGATTAATTTTTTTATCTGCAATTTTAAAACTTTTTGAATTATGTGTTACGTTATTGAGTGACCTTTGTGGTAAAATAAATAATTTAAGTGTGAAGGGAATAACTTTTGGTTCAAATTAACTAATACTGATTAAATGCTTCTGATACCCAGAGCCACATATTTTTAAAATGCAATTTTACAGTTATACATTTACCTTTCTTACACTAACAAAAGTTAATATCAACATAAAGACTACAACATTAGCTTGATTGATCACTAGGCTTTTAAAATAGGTTTATGTAGCAAAATACTGCAAAAGAATTATGTATTGTTTTCCATAATATACACAGGTGTGTTTCTAGCCCTGAAAACGGTTTATTGTAGTAATTTTTTAACCAACTTTAGCGGGTAACTCTGCTATACCAAAAGTTGCACCTAATGGAGGGGTATGAAGTTATAAAATTATTAACTTCCTTAACTAGAGGGGGTGAAGTTGTACATTATACCAGCAGGGGTCTGCCTAGCTGACATTCTTCATGTTTGTAGAGCCACGAGGTGGGAATGAAAACCCTGGTCATGCTGGATGAACAGGGCGGTAAGCATTATGATCATAACGTTTTATCCAGGGTATGCTAAAAAGGATTTGCAGAGTTTGTAATTAAATGGCTTAAAATATATCCGTATTTCAACAAGTGGTTTAATTGTCATAATGTACCTAATGCATGTTTCTTCTCTTCATGTCTAACTAACATTTAATAACAACCACTTAAATATTCTTAAATATATGTTGCGAATAAAATGTCATGTAAAACATTATTCTTCACCTATATCTATAACAAAAAGTTATACAGGGTGTGCCAATAAGAAGTTCTTCGATAGCCCCTAAACTGTAAAAGATACGAAAAGAAATTTTATACAAAAGTTGTAGGAATTGAAGAGCGGCATAACGTACAATTATTTGGCGATTTACAGAGCAGCCTGAAAAAAGGGTATTAAATATTTTTTAATGAGACACCCTATATATCCTTTTGTCTTTTTATTCAGTTGAAAGGAAACCTTACTGGCATATTTAGTTTTTTGGATTCTAATAGGCATTGCCAAGCAAGTCTTTTTTTCTGATATTTTAGAAATTTTAAGATGCTTCTCTAAATAGCCGTAGTGACCTGTACAGTTAACATAGGAAAACAAAATTTATACCATAGGTATTGTGAGCTGACTTGAATAATTTGTCTTGAGTTAAATGTGCAATATTTCGATTTTTTTTAATGGAACACTCTGAACTTTTTCACCTGATCGGATTTACCTTTCAATTGCTTTTTGCAAAAAACAATTATTTCTTGTTAAATATATCCTATACTTACCTAAATTTTGTACTTTTGAAAATGTTTCAAATTTTATCTGAAGTGAAAATAGGAACACTGAGGTTAAAATATTAAAAAATATAGGCCTACTACCTACACGTATGTCGAACCAAATGCATAAAAGTGTAGGTAATAGGCTTATATTTTTAAATATTTTCACCTCAGTGTTTGTCTAATATGTGTACTGTATAGTCGTTTTATGTTTTAATTTGTATTGGCCGTCTAGTAATAAGTTAATATTAACATGTTTGTCCTTTTTGTAAATATAATTAAGGTTTTTCGGATATATTTTAGGTCTGATGATGACCATAAGGTCGAAATATTTGTCACGGCATAAATTTTAAAGTAAAAATTTGTATATATCTGACTGACACTGAGACTAGATTATTTTCTTTAAATCTTAGAATCAAGTCTCTTAGAGAATATGGATGATTTCTTTGAATATTTGGAGTGATTGTTTGAAATACTTCTCTAATATAATCTTGCATATGCCCCCTGGTAGTATTCTTTCTTTTACATATCCTTAGAAAAAATCAAGTTTGGTTAGGTCGGGAGATCTTGCTGTCAAACACACTGGACCTTCTCGATCTATCCAGTGATCATTAAATTGTTCGTTTAAGAAATGTCTCACCTCCATCCTGCTAGATACATATTCTACGATGGATATAAGTCGTTAGCCCATTTAAAACTACTTCTAATTGATTTTGTAAGAAGTCGAGATAAATCTCACCATCAGTAAGATTTCTATGAAAAAATGTGGTCCAATAATGCAATTTCTTTGTATGTCGGCTCATACAGTAACCAACCATCTATGTTGATAATGAACGTGAAAAACGGATAGCTGAACTATTAAACACATCCATTTCCGCGAATTGCATAGTCCTAATATAACATATATTCGAAAAATTGAGTTTTTTCTGCTCCTATTGACCAAAAATGAATTAGAATCTAATTCCTGTACTAATTTTGTAACAGTACTCTGTTGATTTCTTCGTAGATTATAATTTGCAATGTCATCAAATATAGTTGTTACTATAAATTAATTAAATATCTTATCTCACCAATTCAGAAACCATAAATTTAAGTCCTGAGAATATGTAAAAATTACTCTCCAAATAACTACTAGAATCAAAATTAAATATCTTTGATAATCCCTCAACTTTGATAACCCACGCTATATGTAAAGCCCCATAAACCACCACAAGAGAAGAATTTAAAATCAACCGTAACTACTAGAATTTTGAAACAGACTAACTCCTGTTATAGAAATCAGCAAAAAGATCGACACCTAATTTGACAAGAACCTTTAAAAGTCTCCTATTGGCTGGAACGCGAAGCGTCGTCGTAGACGCACACTGATCTTTAATTAATAAATATTTCATAGATGTCGCTTAGAGTTCTACTTTATCTGAAAATTATATTAAATTGAAATATAGTTACATTTCCGTCTAAATAAGATAAAAGGACCTTCTATATAAATGTCTAAAACTTAAACTAACTTATTAGCATTCTGGATCAAAAGACCATGGCAAAAAAAAGCAAAAAAAAAACCCGTTCAGCAATCTTTTCTGAAGGGAAACAATACTTTTTCAAAAAAAAAAAACATCGCCTTTTTGAAGACGCTTCTATTATAAAGCATTCAATTGTATTTTTAACATAATAAAGTGACAATTTATTATAATTCCATCGATCCAAATAAAATGTTTCAGTTATAATTATGTTTTAACTTAAATCAAAGTGGACAAAGAAAACTACTTCCCACGAAAAAGGGTCATATGATAACCATAAACTTTTAGGGGGGAGTGCAACTTGACAGGTTTATCTTAAGTAAATTTATATATGTCTGCACAATCTAGAAGATAGATTTGAGATAAGTGTTATTTATTATTTTGTTTAGCTTTAAAAATTTTCAATACTAATATTAGATAGCTCTTTAGTTTAACGACTTCTTTGAAATACTCGTGTTTAAGATGTGTCATGGGAAAACGATTATTGCTTTAGAAAAATGTCATTTTAAAATAAATTAAGATTGTATATACTCTATTCCATTGCTATAGACTATTCTGTTAAACGAAAGCATCCCTCAATCTCTCTAGTACTTTTATAGCTTTCAACAACATTTAAAACTACGATCAATAATTTGTTCTCATTGTTAGTCGCTAGTGCGACTCGTTCATGTTTTTCGTAATTAACATGTCGTGTTCTTTCATTATCTGATATTATCGTACAGGAACTAAAAATGTACTTTTGCTCCTGCTCCCAAAGCATACGTCATAGCAATAAGATTTTCATATAAAAATTCATGATTTAAAGTATAAAACAAAATTCGCCTCAATGATATAACGATTAATAAACTTTCAAAAGTACTGTCAAAGTGCCAACTTCATCAAAGCGAAAATCATTGTCTTTAATCCCATAGCAGTTAGTAATTTTCAGGTGGCTTTAGATAAAATTAAATATATTTCCAAAAGTACAACCTATAGGACACATTTAACAAAAAATAAAGTTATTTGAAAGGTAACATTTAACTTAGACGATTTGGTCAAGATAGTACTATTACTCTGTAAAACAGATTGAAAAATTAGAACTGTATCTATGTACGAGGCACCTCGAAATTCTTACAGTATAAATTTTGTTTTCCTTAAACTCTATATATCACCGTGACTTTCTATTGAAATCCCTTGAAATGTTTAAGATAGAAAATTGCCTTGGAAAAAAAGTTTAATTTAAAAATTTACTATAAGGTTCTCTTTTGGCTGAATATAGAATTCAGGGTGTCTCACTTAAAAAGTAAAACATATCTAGTATAACTTTCGTATAAAAATTGTATTCGTATGTCTTATAGTTTACACTTAATGTGGACTTTGCTCGATAAATGCATTGTTATAGGGTGTTCAATGTCTCTATAAAATTTAATTTATTAACACTCCGTAACTAAACAACAGGTGCAGTTTTTACTTCATAATTTTTTGTTTATATTAAACCTGACTTGCCATGTAGTGAATTATCTCTCACTATTTTAATATTCTAATTGGTTTGTTATACAGCAATGAAAATAATAAATTTGATTAAAAGATCTGCTATTCTCGTAAGAAACTTTGTATATCATCTTATGTACTACTATTTCCCATAATAAATAGTTAAATGATGACTTGCAAGTCCTTTTTAGCAAAATCGCTGGACCACTCATTTATTCAATCAAATGCATAGTTCACTTTTGACAAAACAGTATGTCACACATAACTAAAAATACTAACATTAACATAATAATTAATTCGAATTTTTATAGAGAATTAAAAAAGTATTTTGTTCAAATATGTGTCATTTTGAATCGGCAAATTCCCCGACTGTTGTAAATTTGATGTATTTGGCAACTGTTTTTGTAAATATGCAATAAGATACATGACGTTTATGTTATTGATGTGCTCTAACTTATCGTTAATGGAGAAGTTACTTCGTTTTGTTATGAACGAATCGGTAGGTATACTGTTCTCCATTGTCGATTAACAGTTAAACAAACACTCTTTCTTGACCAATGATACATAGTTGTTAAAATACATACTTGATTTTTTTCAAAAACTCAACAATCAGTAGAGAATGTCTATCTACACTTTTTAATTAGTTTTCCCTAGTATGGTAAGACCACTATGAAACTTCCATGTGTACTTTCAAATAATTCGGGAACTAAGTTACACAATAATTCAAAATGGTAAACAAACAGATACAGGATGTTAATTAAGCATGTAGACTTAACCAGTTAATTTCTTTATTTTAATTTAAACATTTCATATACATTTTAAAATTATTCGGTTACATTTTCGGCTGTTAAACTTTTTTTTCTATGATATGGAAATGCTGTTTAATTAAGACTTGGCGCATCCTAAACCTAATACATGTTGAAATGTAACATTTTGCAACAGTTATCTACTTTTCAACTAGAGACGTCAAATGGTTTTTCGAGATTGCTTGCATAATCCTTGGATCTCGGAATTAAATCCCAGGTAGACATTAAAAAAAAACAGTAATGACGTTTAATAACTTTTATTATATTAAAGAAATACTTAACAAATTTGAACATGTAAATGCAAATACAAACAAAAGTTCTAGGTTTACAATTTTTTTAAAAAAATACTGCACAAATATTAGTGCATTTCAAGTTTCGTCTATTTGGAACGTATTTTGTTAAAATAAAAACCCTGCGGAAAAAAATTTTCCTTGAGGGCTGAATGGTTATTAAAAATAAAGGCTTTTTGAAGATAAGCCCCGACTGCCAACCGCGCTTTGTTTTTTTTTTTTCGTCTGCTTTTGTATTAGTCGAACTTTTTTGTAATGCCTTTTGCAATTTAACGCTGGAAGAGGCAAATGAACCTTATTTGCCTCTTCCAGAATTTCTGCAATGGGAATATCATCTTCATCGCTGAACCCTGTTTTATATTGATTAGTTGATTCATTTTCGTTATATAGCCTGATTAATTTTTTTGTAATTCAGATTTAATAAGATAAATATTTGATGTTCAAAATTTATAGAGTCCGTATTTGCGAGGTAGCAGAGAATTTAATGGTTTTGCGTTGCTTGATTCTCGTTCTTGTATCTTGCAGATCAGTGCTAGGTAGTGTTTTAATTCTGGATAATTCCTTCAACATGCATTTTAATTTTTTTCAAAGCCGCAGGTTCAATGGCATAATACAATTCAATTGAACAACAGGAAATTCCCGGCAGGTTTTTCTTCGGGATCCCGGGATAGACACACCTATTTTCAACCCAACACAATTTACCGGATATTTTCGTGAAAAATTAACTGCTCTTCACTAATAAGCTTAAGAATTTTTAAGTCATTGCATGTAATAGAACCTCTAAAAACTGCAATTCAATTTGAAAATTTAATAATCTGTAGTTTTTAAGCAAGCAGGCCAAATTGAATGATTTATTTTCCTTAATGTGGGTTTGGATGGCTTTAAGAATTATTCGATAAATAAAAAAATATTTATATAGTTTCTTAATTGAAAAAGTGATATTTTTTTTGTTTTAAATATTTATTTTTATAAATAAAGGCAGAGATAAAAGCGATTATACTCAAAAGAAAAATAATATAATTACAAAAGCTAATTTTCAGATAAAGTAGTATTCATTTTTAAATAAAATAAACTTTATTTCATATTAAATACAATGTATTATTTAAAAAATAATGTTTTGGTGCATTTTGAAGAGAGTAAAATACCTACGTTGAAAAAATAAAACGTTCAGTTTAGCCGGTTTGCACTAAAACAACAGATGATTTAATTTTCAAGCTTTTTCCTTCCGTTCTATTAGAAACAAAGAAATAAAATTTTGTATGCTTATTAGTGACCACTAGAAGTATCATGTCACAAGTTTTTATTAAAATTCATTTAACAGAAGCAAAATTACGAAAAAATCGAAAATTCTTTTTCATGCTGCTTTTGCTGTTTTGTAGTTTTTTTTATTGAACACAGATATCTAGTGATGCCGGGAGAGGAGGAGAGCCGTGTGAAACTCTTCTGCTGACAGATGACCCCATGATTTTTCCATAACTTGTAAAATATCTTTGGTTAACTTGATCTTCTTGTTTTGCTAATCAGATTTGGGTATGGCATTAACTATTTGTGTGTGAGTGATTCGAAGGTCGCAATGATATGTTTATTAATTTTACTGGAACTGGAAAATATTTTATTGGCTTGTACTTTGTTGCCAACCTATTTTACTTCCACCCCATTCACTTTGTCTATTTCTGATTTGAACTAGTTCTCCTTTGACATTATCGATGACTTCTTGCAAGCGACATTATTCTTTTTCAATAGCATTCTGAATCCAGACCTGCATTTGATGTTTTTCTTCTTGCCTTTTGGCCTCTTCTGCCTATTTTTCTTTTTGTCTCTTGGTTTCCAGATAGTTCAGAATTTTCTCAAATCCATGCGGTTCTTCCTGTTTTTCTTGTTCATTTAAAATTATTTTTCTTTGTCATTTAGAATTGTTTTTTCTTTTTCTTTTGGTTTCTTGATCATTTAGAATTTTCTCAAGGCGACCCTGTTCTTCCTATTGTTCTTTTTGTCTGTTGGCCTCCAGATCTTGCAGATATTTTAATATTCCCTGTCTTCAGTCTCTTCTATTTCTCTTCCTTGTTGCCTCTTGGTTTCTTCGGCTCATCTTTCTTGTTTTCTCTTAGATTCTTGATCGGTTGACCTCTTCATAGGGATATCTTGCTCTACTTGTAGTTTGTTGAGATGTTCTTCAATTCTTTACTTGTTCGTCCATTTAAGCTGTTTGTTGTCTGGTGTGGCATACAATTATATTTCTATAGGCTTTTTTTAAACACGCTGGCCGTGTCAAATTGAATGAATTTTATTTAGTTAGAATAGAACTTTCTAGAATTGTCTTGGTAAGGTCTTCTTGAGATTCAAAAAACGATGGCAAAGTCAAAACTTACGGATCTCGTTTAGTTTCTGAATAAAAAAAAACACTTCTTTAACAAATAGCACTAACTTTTATTTAATACTCGGTACAATACAACGGAGAGACTTTACGCTAACACATCTGTTGTAAGAATAACTCAAATCGTTCTTATATATGGCTTAGATATTTACCAGAATGCCCGCGAAATAGGATGACGTATTTATTTACTGCTGGTCCACGAGCGTAAACGCTTGTGCGTAAACGTGAAAAATAGTTTAGTATTTTGTAGTGCAGAAAGTTTGAAATCATGTTTTTAAAATTTTAATGAATCTTTAAACTATTAGGTAGCGCCAATTCTTATTAAAAAATATTGTTTACGATATATATATATATATATATATATATATATATATATATATATATATATATATATATATATATATATATATATAATTTCAGTTAATAAAGTTTGTCTGCATATTTAAGTTGACACTCTGTGTGTGTTTAAAAAGAAGTATATTAGGAGTAAATTGAACAGACAGTAAAAAATCCAGTTTTATAAAATATTTAGAACTAAACTCGGGGTAGTATTGTTAAAAAAATTGGGAGCCCTGAGTAATTTAATCTTGAGTCCCCTATTAAAAGGTATATGCCAATTAACACGTCTGTTAAAAAATGCATTAAAAAAGCCTGGGCAGCGGCTGTATCCAATGGACCCATCGAGTTAAAGAAACTGTTATGTATGTAGTAATCGTTTACTATTAGTAGATGCCAAAAGCTTGAGCGTTCGAAGCCTATCCTGGTAGGATTAGTGTAAAAGGGTGCAGTCTCAGAGCCCCCCTTGGTGGATTTTTCTGGCCGTCCAAATTTATCGGTGCGTGCTTATTTAGTATGGACGAAAACCCATACAAAGGTTTGATGACAAACTTAGTTAAAACATATGTAGGTATATTAAGGTAATTGTAACTATAATTACAATTTTTTTTTTTGAGTTTATGACGGCAAACTAATTGGAAACGATACCTTACGAAAATCTGAACCGTTGCTAGTTAAGAAATTGGTTTAAAATATTTCGAATATTATAATCATTGTGACTATTGTTAAGGTGTATATCTATTATTATCGCATTAAATAACCTTATTAAGTTTAAAAAATAATTTATTCGTTACAAAATTCGAAGAACACTTCATTTTTAAGCGGCAAATTAATTGGAAACGTATTTCTGAATCAAAATTGTCTAACAACTTATAAGTTTTTGTCTCAATCGAGTACCTAGTATTTAGTTGGATATCCATTGGCTTCAATTACTTTTAAACACCTCCTAGGCATGTATTATTAGACGTCTACAAGCCTCTAGTGGAATACTGGTTCAAGCTTATCTCATCTTCTTCACCTCGAATACTTCGTCGAAATTTTGGAAAGTTCTTGAACCTAATTTCATTTTAACTATCATCCAAAGATTTTCTATTGGGTTAAGATCTAAACTACAAGATGACTATTGTAAAACATCTACATGATTATCCTGAAGCCAAACAGTCACCCTCCTAGCAGAGTGTTTTGGATCATTATCGTGTTGGAATTTCAAAAGTACTGATACATTTTCTTCTGCATATTGTTGCATCGTGTTTTCCAGTATGTTAATGTATTCATACTAATCCATAGTACCAGTTATTCTATAAAGAGGGCCAGCACAATTCCAAGAGAAGCATACCCCATACCATGATACAACCACCACCAAATTTTCGTGAGAACCAAATTTATTTACCTTGGATTCATCTGACCATAGTATCTGCTTCCGTCGTTGGACGTTCCAAAGGTGATTATAGACGGCTCCTTCGATTCACTTTAGAAAGGTGAGGCTTCTTCCTTGGTACCTTGCGAAAAAGTTGTGCGTCGTTCAAAGAATTACGAACACTTCGAACACTAAATTCCCTTGGATTTTCAAGAAAATTTTTTCCAAATGTCAACTCCTGATTTGTGAGGGTCTGCTTTAGAAATGTGAACAATCCGACGATCTGTTTCCATACTCGTTTTTCTGGGACGTCGCGTCGCTTCTTAGGAATAGTTCTAGTGGTTCCATGAATCCTAACATGATGAACAGCGTTAAACACCGCCTTTTTGGAACGATTAACCATTTCTGCAATATTTTGATACGAATAGCCTTTCCTATGAAGATTAACACTAAATTATTGACAGGAACCGAAGTCAACAACCCACTAAAGCTCTATGGTAACGACTGCCAGTTTTAAACTAAGCCTTCTTGTTGGAAAATGTTGGTTTTCAATTTTAAAATGGGCCTACTTGTTAGAAAATGTTGATTCAGAAATACGTTTCCAATTAGTTTGCCGCTTAAAAATATAGTGTTCGTCGAATTTTGTAATGAATAAATTATTTTTTAAACTTAATAAGGTTATTTAATGCGATAATAATAGATGTACTCCCTAGCAATAGCAACAATTATTATAATATTCGAAATATCTTAAACCAATTTCTTACTAGCAACGTTTCAGATTTTCGTAAGGTATCGTTTCCTATTAGTTTGCCGTCACTGTATATCAAATAATGTTTTGATTTTATCCTTTGACATAATGAGTTATAAGAGCCCCAAAAAATTACCACCCCTTTCTCTTGCTTGCGCCAACACCAAGATATCACGCGCTCAACCATTTTTAACCGACTTCAAAAAAGGTTATCAATTTGGCCCTAGGTATTTTTTTTAAGAATGCACATCGATTAGTCCGCGATGGTTTTTTATAATATTAATTTGGTGATCCTGGGAAATTTCATATGCAATGGACCCAGTAGCTACTTATTTATTTTTTAAGGTCCTCCAAAATGTTAACCTAAGACAGGCTTTAAAACTAAAAACTTTGTTTAAATAGAACTAAAAAGGATGAAATAAAAAAAAAAAAAAAAAATAGAACTGACTTCAAAAAAACCACTAGAAAGTAAAAAAAAATTATTCCACATAGAAATTTTAACTTTATGAAGTTGGTGTCAAAGGAAGAAAGACTGTCTGTTTAATGTGGTATGTAAATATCTGTTTGTGATTAGGCAGTTAAAAATTAGTTTGACGTCGACTTCATAAAGTCAGTTTTTCTCTTTGGAATACCATTTTTTGAAGTCGGTTCTATTTTTTTCAGTTCATTACGCTACTTAAGCTATTAGAAAAACACAATTGTATTCTTCAACTATAAGGGTCATTAGACATCTCAGAGCGGGGCGAAGTCACTCCTTTGCACAAATTCCACCAGGACAGACATCGGACGACCAAACTTTGTAGCATCTACTAATAGTAAACTATTTCTACATAACAGGATATTTTCTTTAACTCGATAGGTCCAGGGTTGTGTACAGCCTCCGCCTGATCTTATTTTTCTATTATCTAAAAAATATACGGTTTAGTAATGCGTTACAACCCTAAGTCGAAACATTTTTTTTAATTATTATCAGTATAGTATTTTCGGAAATCTGAGACGTTGCACGAATTATGTAATTGTAAATGAAATATTAACTGGAAATGATTCAGTAATTACAGAGACTGCATTTGTTTGTGGTTAATGTAGTGAATAATACTATATGCATCAACAGGTCCAATATTCTTATGACTATTGTCACAAATAAGAAGAAAAAAAATAGGATGATATATTTTAGTCATGGTTTTTAGATGCCTGGGGCAATGCTCGTAGGTATTTATTTTTAAATTTATGATTGAATAAATCATGACTATTCAAATATTTAAAGTGTCTATAAATTATGGGATAAACAATTAAGTTAAAGGTGTCAGAAACTTGATGGCTGCCCTATTTTAAAGGACGCGAGTTGTATTAACTGATTAATTAGAAATTTAGATGATCTAACATTTTAACAGAAAAAAATAATTGGAATGTTAGCAGTGTGTTGTGGCGTACAATATTGACCTCTAAAACACTCATCTAATATCTAATCCACAAACTTCCTATATAAGTAATATTTTTTAAGAAATCATCTTTTGTTAGTTATATAATGGAGGTAAAATTTGCAAATTTCTCGCTTAAATAAGAATTAAAAATTAAAAGATGCAGTTAACGGATTGGGAGTAACTAACACCATCGCAGTTTTAACACTTATTGCTATTGTTTTTCTCAGAAACCCTTGCCACTATTTTTAATGTCTGTATGAAAACATGTTTATTTAAACGGAAAAACATTACATTGGAAACATATTTTGCTAAATTAAACTATTATTTGATATTTATTTTTACGTCTAATATAGTGTTGTAACACCTGCAAAAAGCCAATCAATAGTGCTTTTAAACACGATGCCAACCCTTAGTTACATATCATTCCTGTTTTCTTTGGGATAACGAAATGACAAAGAAAAAACCCTCTGTTTACTTTAGCAAGTCTCGTCGTAACTTTAAAAAATCATGCCAGTGCAAGTTATCAGAAATAAAGGCTAAAATAATAATTTAAAGTTACCTCGGACGTAACTTAGTAAATTATCTAATTTTATTTTTCCTGTATTGGATGTACTACATACTAAAAATAATTTGTGCTATAAAGAAGTAGTAGCCTGGGACCTCAGTACCAGTAATTGTAGCGTATGTAGGATTTTAACGGATGTCACTGAAAACAAAGCTTTGGAAAAAATATATGTAATAAAAGTTTTTCACGAGAATGTACTAGAAGTATTGTCTTTTTACAAAAAATTCCGCTAGCGTGCGCATTGCGTTATGTAATTTTTAAAATTGATATATCAGCAGAAAATGTTTTATTAACATTATACAAATTTATAATATATAAACTCAATAGTACGAAAGCGTATTTCAGCCACACTATCTTTTTTTATAATTCCCAGTTTAAAGCGGGAATTAAGACAAATTCCTAGTTTAAAGTGGGAATTAAGGCTAATTCCCAGTTTAAAGTGGAAATTAAAACTAATTTTAGTTTAAAGCGGGAATTAAGACTAATACCCAGTTTAAAGTGGGAATTAAGGCTAATTCCCAGTTTAAAGTGGGAATTAAGACTAATTCCCAGTTTACCGTAGGAATTAAGGCTAATTCCCAGTTTAAAGTGGGAATTAAAACTAATTTCAGTTTAAAGTTTGAATTAAGACTAAGTCCCAGTGTAAAGTGGGAATTAAGGCTAATTCCCGGTTTAAAGTGGGAATTAAGACTAATTCTCAGTTTAAAGTCGGAATTAAGGCTAATTCCCAGTTTAAGGTGAGAATTGAGACTAATTCACAGTTTAAAGTGGAAATTAGGGCTAATTCCCAGTGTAAAGTTGGAATTAAGGCTAATTCCCAGTTTAAAGTGGGAATTAAGGCTAATTCTTAGTTTAAAGTGGGAATTAAGGCTAATTCCCAGTTTAAGGTGAGAATTAAGACTAATTTCCAGTGTAAAGTGGAAATTAAGGCTAATTCCCAGTTTAAAGTGGGAGTTATGGCTAATTTTCAGTTTAAAGTGGGAATTAAGGCTAATTCCCAGTTTAAGGTGAGAATTAAGGCTAATTCCCAGTGTAAAGTGGGAATTAAGGCCAATTCCCAGTTTAAAGTGGGAATTAAAACTAATTTCAGTTTAAAGTGGGAATTAAGACTAATTTTAGTGTAAAGTGGGAATTAAGGCTAATTCTCAGTTTAAAATGGGAATTAAGATTAATTCTCAATTTAAAGCGGGAATTAAGGCTAATTCACAATTTAAAGTGGGAATTAAAGCTAATTTCCAGTTTAAAGTGGGAATTAAGACTAATTCTCAGTTTAAAGTCGGAATTAAGGCTAATTCCCAGTTTAAGGTGAGAATTAAGACTAATTCACAGTTTAAAGTGGAAATTAGGGCTAATTCCCAGTTTAAAGTGGGAATTAAAACTAATTTCAGTTTAAAGTGGGAATTAATACTAATTCCCAGTGTAAAGTTGGAATTAAGGCTAATTCCCAGTTTAAAGTGGGAATTAAGGCTAATTCTTAGTTTAAAGTGGGAATTAAGGCTAATTCCCAGTTTCAGGTGAGAATTAAGACTAATTTCCAGTGTAAAGTGGAAATTAAGGCTAATTCCCAGTTTAAAGTGGGAATTATGGCTAATTCTCAGTTTAAAGTGGGAATTAAGGCTAATTCCCAGTTTAAGGTGAGAATTAAGGCTAATTCCCAGTGTAAAGTGGGAATTAAGGCCAATTCCCAGTTTAAAGTGGGAATTAAAACTAATTTCAGTTTAAAGTGGGAATTAAGACTAATTTTAGTGTAAAGTGGGTATTAAGGCTAATTCCCAGTTTAAAATGGGAATTAAGATTAATTCTCAATTTAAAGCGTGAATTAAGGCTAATTCACAATTTAAAGTGGGAATTAAAGCTAATTTCCAGTGTAAAGTGGAAATTAAGGCTAATTCCCAGTTTAAAGTAGGAGTTATGACTAGTTCTCAGTTTAAAGTGGGAATTAAGGCTAATTCCCAGTTTAAGGTGAGAATTAAGGCTAATTCCCAGTGTAAAGTGGGAATTAAAACTAATTCCCAGTGTAAAGTGGGAATTAAGGCTAATTCCCAGTTTAAAGTGGGAATTAAGACTAATTCTCAGTTTAAAGTGGGAATTAAGGCTAATTTCATTTTAAAGTGGGAATTAAGACTAATTCATAGTGTAAAGTGGGAATTGCTAATTCACAGTTTAAAATGGGAATTAAGACTAATTCTCAGTTTAAAGTGGGAATCAAGGCTAATTCTCAGTTTAAGGTGAGAATTAAGGCTAATTCCCAGTGTAAAATGTGGGAATTAAAACTAATTTCAGTTTAGTGGCAATTAAGACTAATTCCCAGTGTAAAGTGGGAATTAAGGCTAATTCCCAGTTTAAAGTGAGAATTAAGGCTAATTCCCAGTTTAAGGTGAGAATTAAGGCTAATTCCCAGTTTAAAGTGGGGATTAAGGATAATTCCCAGTTTAAGGTGAGAATTAAGGCTAATTTCCAGTTTAAAGTAGGAATTAAAACTAATTTCAGTTTAAAGTGGGAATTAAGACTAATTCCCAGTGTAAAGTGGGAATTAAAGCTAATTCCCAATTTAAAGTGGGAAATAAGACTAATTCTCAGTTTAAAGTGGGAATTAAGGCTAATTCCCAGTTTAAGTTGAGAATTAAGGCTAATTCCCAGTGTAAAGTGGGAATTAAGGCTAATTCCAAGTTTGAGGTGAGAATTAAGGCCAATTCCCAATGTAAAGTGGGAATTAAAGCTAATCCCAGTTTAAAGTGGGAATTAAGACTAATTATAAGTTTCAAGTGGGAATTAAGGCTAATTCCCAGCTTAAGGTGAGAATTAAGGCTAATTCCCAGTTTAAAGTGGGAATTAAGATAAACTCTGTTGATAGGAGGTAAACATCAATGGCGTAATAAAAAATTAAATAAAAATATACAAAATGTTTATCACTATCAATCGACCAATGTATCCTTAATGTATGGACATTCGCTAGAGGGATGGCAACCGACAGGAGTGGAGTAAAAAATGTATTTATTATTAAAAATGCAATAACTTTTTTATCACTATCTCATATTAAACGAAATTTTGCAGATAGACTATTAGTAACTTCACTTAATATATAGTCTTTCTCTAGGTGGGGCGGCAAATGACAGGGGAGGAGTAATTTTTTTTTAATGAAATAAAATCATTACCTCAAATTAAAAAAAAAATTGCAGACAGATGCATTAATATACACTTATGATATGGTCCTTTGCTAGGTGAGGTATCCAACAACCAGGGTGGAGTAAAAAATTAATTTGTTTTTAAAAATGCAATAGTTTTATCATTACCTCAAATTTAACAACATTTTTCAAACACATGGGCTAATATACACTTAATATTTATTACTTCGCTAGGTGGGGTAACAAACGACAGGGGCGAAGTAAAAAATGAATTTATTTTTAAAAATGCAATATATCTTTTATTATTACCTCAAATTAAACAAAATGTTGTAAAAAGATGGACCAATATACTATTAATATACGATATTTTGCTAGGTGGAGTGGCAAACGACAGGGACGGAGTAAAACATGAATTTATTTTAAAAAATGCAATATCTTTCAATTCAATTACAATGCAAATTCAAAATAATTACCTGATAAGTTTAATATGCAGTCTTTAGTTCTGGGCCCACTGGGGAGATACCCGAGAAACGACACTGAAGCATATCTATTTTCTAGACGTTTCGGGGGAAAGTCTACCCCCGTCTTCAGCAAATATAAAAATAAAAACTAAAAGCAGAATATTTCTTATGTTTTGTATCAGAAATATAACCAGAATGGCTAATCTCTGACATTCATTAACATTCATTCACTAGGTGGGATGGCAAACGACAGGTTCGGAGTAAAAAATTCATTTATTTTTGAAAATGCAATACCAATCTTACTTTAGCTTGAAAATTACCATTTTTTTTTGAATGGATGGAGCAATATGCCCTTAATATGTGGTTTTTCGGTAGGTGGGAGTAGCAACCGACAGGGGCGGACTAAGAAATTTATTTATTTTTAAAAATGCAATTTCTCTTTTATCATTAACACATATTAAACAACGTTTTGCGAACAGATGGACTAATATACATTTAATATATGATTTTTCGCTAGGTGTCGCTGTCGTTTGTCTCCTCATCTAGCATGCATATTGGTACATGCAAATTTTGTTAAATTACAGGTAATAATACAAAATATTTTGCATTTTGAAACTATATTAATTTTTTATCCCGTCCTTGTCGTTGGCCACCTGACCTAGGAAAAGATCATATATTATATATTAGATCATATGTATGATGAATTTCGTTAAATTTGAGACAATGATATAGGAGATATTCCATTTTTTTTAATAAATTAATTTTTTAGTCCGTCGCTGTCGTTTACCACCCCACCTAGCGAAAGACTATATATTAAATGTATGTTAGTCCTTCTGTTCGCAAAATGTAATACTAATGATAAAAGAGATATTGCACTTTTAAAAATAAATTACTTTTTTACTTCGCCTCTGTCGTTTGCCACCCCACCTAGTGAAACAGCATATATCAGTGGCGTATATAGAAATTGCTTCTGGGGGGGGGGGTTAAGGCGATAAAAATTTTCAACAAAAAAAACTCTTCAGTTCTTGTTCTTTGCCTAATTAAGCGTAAATAATATGAAAAAAAAGGCCATTACTTTATTTTAGTTTTAAAAAAAGTGCCTCTGGGGGGGGGAGGAATTAAACTCCAAACCCCCCTTATACATGCCACATATTAAGTGAATTATAAAATAAGAAATAGTGTGGCCCGAATACGCTTTCGTACAATAGATGATTATCAGCAACTTTTTTTAAAAAAACCATTTTCCGTAGCTTGATTAATAAAGAAGTAAGGGATTAAATTATCTAGATTAGTTAACGAAATTCCTTGGTGTAAATTGAATAAACAGGATTGGAGATTTATACATACCTTTTCATAGTAATCGTGGCACATTTGTGAGTACACTCAGAAGAATGGCCATTAGTTGGTTTTTTAAATATTTGATATAATTTAGCTTTCGACATCCTAATCCAAAAACTTCTAGACACATTGTAATTCCAGGACTAAGAATAGGGTGGTAAAAATTTAAAAAATCGTCGTTCAAATTAATTTATTATTATTTGGATTTTCGTAGTTATTTTTGCAATATTTTTTTGATTATTAAAGTTGCAGTTATAATATCTGTTTGCTAGGATTAAAACTAGCAATAAAATTAATTGTATATAATACACGAATTCTATGTTTTAATTGTTGTCCATAAGAACTTTTGATCATAACGTCAATATCTAGAAAGTTTCAAAAATTAAATGAATACCATTTTTGTCACGGTATCATTAAATAATACGTATAAATATGTAATGATTTATGTTTTAAATAAGCAGCAGAGATTTATCTATGATAGGGCCTGCGTTATTTTGGGTGGCGACAATTTGGCGGAAGTCAGTTTGATAAATGCGACAATTTGGCGGAAACGATAGTGTTAATTATGCGTTTATTTTAACATTTTTTCTATTTTAGAACTAACGTAATTTTGAAATGCTTTAAAATATATAACATTGTTTATATAGTATGTCCGCGGTAAAGATGACAAGAGTACAAAATTATTTAAAATATAACTTTTCTAGAAAAAGCATAGCATAAACTTCTGTTAGAGAAATACGATTGACTTTACGCATTTTCGATTTTGTCGTACGGGTTCGGGTCAGTGGCGTATATAGACATTGCTTTTGGAGGGGGGGCTAAGACGACTCAGTTATTGTTTTTTAGTAATTGAGCGTAAGGTCATTACTTTAATTTAACCGTCTCGGGGGGGGGGGGGTACCCGTCAATCCCGAAAAAGTTTTTTATTTTATGCTATTTCTATCATTTTACCTTGAATAAAAGTGGCACTGAAATGTTAACCCTCCCCCCCCCTTATATACGCCACTGGTTCGGGTTGCATAAATAATACAAAAATAATAAATTTTGTCTAGCCTTATTTTCAATTTAGGGTAAAATACTACATAAAGAAAATTCCTGTTTCAAATTCAGAAAAATTAAAAAATTCGGTAAATTTCATAATTTTGCATGTTTGTGTAAACGTTGTTGGGGTGAGGCCTGTTACTGATATGACGAGAGGAACAATAATGACTCTTTCCTGTTTCTACAGCCTTTTTATTTCCATTGCCAAGTCGGTGTATTTGGCGATCTTCTCACTGTATTTCGCTTGCATGTTCTCGTCGTTGGGGACAGCCGTGTCAATTAAATAATTGATCTTTTCTTTTTTGGATTGAAAGGTGATATCGGGTCTGTTTGCAGGGATTGTTTTATCTGTGTGGATGTCAATGTCCCAGTATAGTATAGTATAGTATAATGGTAATAAGTAATAAGGGTCTGTGTTCTCCGTTAGTTTGTATGTTGTGCCTAATGCTGATGAACGACCCTCGCTGCTGAGTTGCGTCTCGCGGTGTATTCAGCTCCGGCCATTATTCTACATCCACTCGTTATGTGATCGATCGTTTCTCTCTCCTGCTGACATCTCCGGCACCTGTCGCCTTCAATAGTTGTGCCCTTGATGGTGTGCTTTTGGTAGTTTCTTGTTGTTATGACTTTGTCCTGGATGGCAAGCAGGAAGCCTTGCGTTTCGGTGAACAGCTGCCCTTGTAACCACGTATATGAAAGCTTTTTTATGTATGTGGTCTTGCTTTATGTGGTGTCTGAGTCTTCCGTGGAGTGTTTTTTCAGACCAGGTGTTCATCTTTTCTAGTCGTGATTGGATGTTACTGTGTGCGTCTGCTGCGTGGCTCATTTGAGACAGGTTGAGCGGTGTATAATTCTTGTCTGCCTTCACTATTGCTTTGTGAAGGTTATTTTGTTTGTTGTAGAAGAATTTTCTGAGTTTATGTTTTTTATTTAGCGATTATTTATCTATAATTCCTCTCCCTCCTTCTTTTCTCTCGATGGGATGTAACTTCCTGTGTTTAGTAAATTCAGAGCTTATGAATGCAGAGGATGTGAATGTTTTCTATGTCTGTGAGTGACCATTTAATGATACCAAACGAATACGTAAGAATAGGTATGGCGAAGGTGTTAATAGCTCTCGTTAGATTTGTGGAGTTCGGTTTTGTTTTTAGTAGTTTTGTGAGTCTTGTTTTAAATTCCGTCTTGAGCTCTGATTTGAGTGTGGTTAATTTTGATGCCTTGATGAAAGCCTGTATATTTCTTCTTCGAGCATGTTATCTTTCATTGGTTGTTGATTGTTAATTATCTGTTGATTTTGCATTAAAATACAAAATTAGGCTAGTACAGTAAAAATACAACATTAGCAGCAATATGTTAAAAATATTTTAAGACTAAAATGTAAAAAAATAAATTATAGTTTAAAAAAACTAGAACACATGCTACTATTTGGTTCCGGTATGTGTATTCGATCCTTGACAATACAGTAACTATGCCAAAAATCGTGGGGCACTTTTTGGTTACGTTTCTTTGAGAAACATGTACTTTTAATTAATTTTGTCAAAACGCCGCAAATTACATTATTTTGTATTTTTAGTGCGTTATTAACAAAAGGGTGTTTACTAGTTTTTTTTTTAACTATAATTTATTTACAAGTCGAAGCTTTATGAAGAGTGGCTTATTCTCGAAAAATTATATTTTTTGTTGTTTTGTACTCTTGTCACCCCTATCCGCGGTCATGTATAATACTATACATATGTGCAAAAACTGAAATTATATTTTATTTAACATAATTAACAAAGCGTTTGTGTCCTGCCCGAATTATGGGTAATACTTGAAAAAACAAGGTAAACATAGAACTAGTAATGAAAAAGATACAATCGTTAAGAATAGTAAATAAAATATTGTCAAGAACTAGACGAATCTAACCCAAAATTAATATAATATAAACCAGAACTAATAAAAATAACAAAGTATATAATTTTAAGTCAGTAAAGTGAAATCGATAAATGTTTATCATAATATGAGTTTTTAATTAAAGCGTTCATGTCATAACATCAAATCACGTTGCCAAAAGTATAAAAAATTCCGCCAAAAATGAGGCGCCAAGACATGACCTTTTTTTTGAATTCACTCAAAGCTTCGCCCATCTGTTTAGAGTTATAAAAATGAACTAATAAATATATATATAAAACACTATATTCGCTAAAAAGACTGGCCTAGAGTTGCTAGCCATCATTTTTTTTTTCTAAGTGGCCTTCTGAGTCTACCAGCTTCTGACAAAATCTGAAGCTTCTTGAAATTGCCTAAGTAAATCAGGCGCCAGCTCTTTAAAGCACTGTTTTAAAATCTCTGAATGAAGAAGTTGGCGCTATTTTAAAAAATTGATTTTTTATTATATTATTGTACAATTAAAATTAGATTCATAATTTACATTTGTATTAGGTACAAAGTAGAAAAACAAACTGACACCGCAGTCTTTAGCCAGGAGACATTTGTGTCTAGTTTGTCCTGTAATACAAAAATTTTAAAAATCAAAATAATATTCACTTTCTTGCAGAAGTATGTACTTCACAAACACTAATATTTTTATTACTGCTGTTCAATTTACTCTTAAATACAGGTACCAAATAAAAATGCACAATTTGAACGGGTGTTACTACTGTGTACTTTATGTCGAAATTTTTACCCATTAATTAAAATGTAATATTTCATCATACCTTAACTCCTAAAAAACATACTTATTAACTCATATTTATGATAATAGGAGTGAACACCTATAAAATTCTTGTTTTTTTATTTGTTAGGAATATGTAATAAAAAGTAGTGAGATTGCTTATTATTCCTAAAAAATAAAAATACTTATTTTACTAATGTTTTAAGGTAACTTTCATTCACATTACTAATACTTTTTGCATCAAATTTCACCAACTAGTAACAAGGCCAAAACACTAAAGTAAGTTTTCACCACCTCTTCAGAACCTTTTGGACACTTTCAGTTTTCCTGTATTACGCCAGAATATACTAATACTTTCTAGCATGTTCTTCAACAATATTGGCTTTTAATAACATTTGTAATGCTGGTACAAAACTGCATGGTGGAAGCTAAATTTTTTGTGAATTTGTAACACTGCAAACGTTTTGCACATATAGCAATAATATTAAACAGTAAAACGTCCATAAATAAATATAAAATATATAAATTAAAGAAATTTAATAAACTAAAAATCGCAAAGGATGCTGAAATATTTTTCTTGATTCATTGGTTCTATGGTTGGAAAATACAAAATTTAACCCTTATCGAAGTTTCTTTGTTAACCTGATTTGAAATGGACAGATGTTCAAATAAGTATATTACAATTATAATCTTCCCTCCTAGTCAGATAATATTTTACACTCTTATTAAATACATTCCATAGGCTTTACGGAGTTGCCTAATTTTCGAAAAGATGTTTTATGTTCTTTATAACTTGATTAATCCAAGATGATTGACGGTTTGCTCAAAAAATCTTGAAAATGGCTCATATAAATGTGGGTCTTATATATTTCAAAATGAGTCTACCTCCGTTAAGTAATAAAAACTACGAACTTACTTAAAATCGCATGAATTATATCGAGATTCAGACTAAAATGTATTCCGGGTGTCATATTTTTCAGTCAACTAATGTTGCATTTTCCGGCATACTCTCTTGGGAAATAAAGTACCAAACATTACGAATAGCTTTCTTTTGCTAGTTTTAACGTTTTTTTATGCCTTCTGAGTCTTGTGGCATTTTATGGCTGGAAAAAATCTTAATCTACTCTGGGATTTATTATTTAGAGCCCAAGAAAAGTTTGTTTCCATCTTTTTAAAATAATGCAAACTAACGCTAATGAGTTCCTCATTTTCCTGAGATCATGACATTTATGTAATATCGTTTCTGCGCTTCTCCTAATCTCGCCAAGACGACAGGAGAAGTATAAAAACGTTCACGAACTAATGTACACACCATTTTCTCTTTTTATATCAATTATTATAAAAACACTTGCTACCTATTTGATTTTATAATTGTGTATCGCATTACAAAATATTTTAAATCTAAAAGTAACAATTAAATGTCTTATCACTTTTCATAAAAAAGGAGTTAAGCAACTTACCCTGTCCTTTAAGACCCTAACGTGCCACCTATCTTGGAGTGTCCCATTTTTTTGTTTTTGGTTAATTTATAATATCTAGTAACCGTTATTATTACTACTTAGCTCAAATGATTATTTAAATTAAATTTATCAAATATTTTTATTCTTAAGTATAACATTATCTGTTTTTACGAACGGCCAAATGTCACACCATAACATATATATATATATATATATATATATATATATATATATATATATATATATATATATATATATATATATATATATATATATATATATATATATATATATATATATATATATATATATATATATATATATATATATATATATATATATATATATATATATATATATATATATATATATATATATATATATAAATCATATAATTCTTGAACCAGTGTGTTGTATATATATATATATATATATATATATGGGAATATATATATATATATATATATATATATATATATATATATATATATATATATATATATACAATATATATATATATATATATATATATATATATATATATATATATATATATATATATATATATATATATATATATATATATATATATATATATATATATTTCAATATATATATATATATATATATATATATATATATATATATATATATATATATATATAGTATATATATATAATATATCAAACATTGCAAAATGACACATAACATAGAAAAAAAAAATATACAAGATCGACACTAATTTTGAACATGTACAGGTTAAACAAACTAATTTACATATACAAAACAGTAAACGTATGCGTGTACGGGTGACAAAGAGTACTGTACACGCATACGTTTGCTGTTTTGTGTATGTAAATTAGTTTGTTTAACCTGTACATGTTCAAATGTAGTGACGATCTTGTCTATTTTTTTTTCTATGTTATGTGTCATTTTGTAATGTTTGACTATTTGTCTATGCTTAACGCAGTTGAAAAAGGCATACCCACGACCGAAACGTCCTGCAGACAATATAAAGTCCTTGTAATAAACTCGTAATTGTCTATCTGAACCATATTCCCAAGAAAATAACCCTACTATATATATATATATATATACATATATATATATATATATATACATATATATATATATATATATATATATATATATATATATATATATATATATATATATATATACATACATACATACATACATACATACATACATACATACATACATACATATCGGCTGGCCACGAACTAATGTACGCCCCTCTTTTTTTCGTTGTTTCTTAATATATCAATTCGAAATTGTGTGATCTTGTATAAGTCACTGTCTGTTAACTTTTAACCTAAGATTCACAGTTGTTCAATTCCGGTTAACCGGAAGTGGCGCCATCTATGCCCCCCCCCCTATAAAAACTGAAGTTTTAATTATATTCCGATGGAATTTCAAAAGTGTTGGTTTTTAGATTTTTTAAATCGGGCAAAGAATGGTTGAACTATAGGCATATTTTGTTTTGTTGGCTGTGCCACAAATATTAATGTAATTGCAATGTGTTCCTAATTATGGCTTAATTAGTAGCGTAACTAAGCAAAATTGCATCTAAACCAGAAAAGATCTAATTTTTTTTATATAAAATAACTTTTTAAATTTTTTTATCTAATTTTGTGGTAAATACCCAATTGCTTTAGTGATTAGTTTTAAAAATTTTGAAAAAGAAGCCTCCTCTAATGATTTAAATTTTTATTATCGGTCTGGGTATAAGCAGAGTATTAATATACAAATTATTCGGTGATTTGTAGTATTTTTTCAATTTCTTTAATAATTACTAAAGTAATTCAATTTTTACCAAAAAAATGCAATAAAAGATATTTATTAAATTTATCAAAACATTGTTTAATCATAGGTAAATAGATACAGAGCGATTCATGTAATTTTTGAGAACCCGTTTATGCAATATTAGGTGATTCTAAATACATCGGTTTTTCGTCCACAGTAATTACTTTACCGCCACTTCAGTGTTTGAAAAACCCTGTATTTCTTCATATAATGTAGCACGGGGATACTATATCAGAAAGTATCCAGCTTAATGAGTGAAAGAGATGTACATGTCTCCCAAACACATCGACAAAAATCTTCAAGGTCTAGTTTTTTCAAATTTGATTTAATCTTATAAACTTTTCTGCACTACCTCTACTTAATATCTACTGTCCAACTGAGTGTTTGAAGCAGACGTATCCCACACGGTGACTATATACATTGCACCCGAGTGTATCCAAAGCACCTACAAAATTTTAATGAATGTGCACAGTTAGATAGTTTTTATTTTTCCTGGAGTGTTGAATTTAACGGTATTAATAGCTAATAGCAATATAAGTGTTGACCAGTGGATATACCTTCTAATTCTCGATTTTCTGTTCTAATAGGCTACTCACCCTATATTGTCAGACAAAGGTTAAAATTTGACAAGTGGGTCCCATATTTCATCACAATATTTTAAATAGGAACAAAGAAAAAAGTGGACGTACAGGGTGGTCGAAATTGGTCTGTTTTAACAGAGAAAACCTATTTCCTGACTAGATAGAGCAAAACTGACTTAGGTGTCATGGGCTCGATTTCTGAGAAATGTTTAATGGCAAAAACCGCCTGCCGATATTTTCACTGCCAACTGAGATATAGGGCGTTTTTCAATTTTCGGCCATTTTGAAAATTGTCCATAACTTTTTTATTTTGCGGAATATTAACATTCTGCAAAGACATTCTAAAGGCACTTTTTTATGTGCAATCCAGTGGCATACTCAGATTTTTTCTATAGTTGTCCGTTTTATCATAAATAGGCAAAACTTTTTTTTTTCAAATGGAAATCATAGTTGGCTATAAATTATAAAAAATGCTCGCGTTTAGCCCTTTTCAGTGATATAAAGTTGTAGGTACTTATTTTCAAAAATAACGAAAATATTAGGTGTTTTTGGTTTACATCGAAGTAGGCTTTGATTTGTGATGACAATATCTCAATTATGTATTGTTAAGATTTATAGTTTGTTAGCAACTTAAACACAACTTTAAATAACACTAGCTAACGTTATTTTAATTATTTATTATTAATTTTTTTTTTTTTTTTTTTTTTGTTTACATAGCAAAGTTGAACAAAATTAACAAACTAAACTACTATTTACAGCTACAAGTGAAAATAAAAAATAATTATGAAAATCTAGGTATTTAGTTAGATAGGTTTCTGATAAATATATTTAGAGAAGTTGTTCAAATTGAGCCCCTCCCTGTTGAATACAAACTAAGCATCTTTTGCGTACCGAGTTGCAACTATTTATTAGTTCAACTGGGCTAATAGATGCAAAAGCTTGCCTAGTGGCCTCTTGCAATTCTTCTTTTGTGTGAAAGGTTCTTCCTTTAAATATCAAGTCCTTCAATCTTCCCCACAAAAAAAAATCTAAGGGAGTTAAGTCACAGGACCTAGCAGGCCAAGGTATGGGGCCCCACGTACCAATCCAATTTTCTCGAAATTCGAAGTTTAAAAGATCAGTTGTGATCCTTGCATTGTGCGGGGGACAACCATCTTGTTGATAGTAGATATTTCTGGCATCAGCTAAAGGTATGTCTTCCAACAAAGGGACAATATATGTGCGCAAAATATTTACATAATCATCTACAGTTAAATTTCCATCGTAAAAATAAGGTCCCACAAATCTTCCTCGGAATATCCCCACCCATATATTGAATCCACACCGACCTTGCCGGTCTTGTTGCACAACTACGTGTGGATTTTCAGTGGACCAGTGATATGAATTATATCTATTAAATATACCAGAAGTATCTACTCTGGATTCATCACTCCAAATAATATTTAATGGAAAATTCTCATTCTCCATGAATTTTTGCTCATACCACTGACAAAATCTCAATCTTCTAGCGGCGTCCCCTTCACGGAGTTGATGAACTCTTCTCGTTCTGTACGGTTTGAATTTATGTTTTTTGAGTATTTTTAAAACGGTGGTCTTTGGAACATTCGTTATATTAGCCAATGTTCGAGAGGAGGTGCCAGGATGATCTAATACCTCACCAATTATATTTAGCTGCTGGATTTCCTTTTCTTCCTTTAGTTCATAATGTCTTGTTCTTAACTTTTTAAAACTTCCCTAATTTACTAAATTACTTTTTAATGTTTGATAAATTCGGTTATCCGGTTGACGTCGCTCGGGAAATGTATTAAAATATAATTCACTAGCTGCTTCAGGAACTTCGTTAGATAATATGTAACATTTTAACATATCATACTTTTCATAATTCTCAAACATATTTTGTCAGCAACTTAACACAACTTTATAAAGATAACACCAAAACGCAATAATTACACCAGACTACAGTAATCTGACAGCAATATATTCAAAATATTGAACGCACGTCATTATTCCAAGGCCTACTTCGATGTAAACCAAAAACACCTAATATTTTCGTTATTTTTGAAAATAAGTACCTACAACTTTATATCACTGAAAAGGGCTAAACGCGAGCATTTTTTATAATTTATAGCCAACTATGATTTCCATTTGAAAAAAAAAAGTTTTGCCTATTTATGATAAAACGGACAACTATAGAAAAAATCTGAGTACGCCACTGGATTGCACATAAAAAAGTGCCTTTACAATGTCTTTGCAGAATGTTAATATTCCGCAAAATAAAAAAGTTATGGACAATTTTCAAAATGGCCGAAAATTGAAAAACGCCCTATATCTCAGTTGGCAGTGAAAATATCGGCAGGCGGTTTTTGCCATTAAACATTTCTCAGAAATCGAGCCCATGACACCTAAGTCAGTTTTGCTCTATCTAGTCAGGAAATAGGTTTTCTCTGTTAAAACAGACCAATTTCGACCACCCGGTACATTAGTTCGTGGTCACCACAGATTAAAATCTTAATGTACGAAGGTGCATACTCAAATCTGAAAAGAATTACTTTAGGTTACTCTTTAGGGTACTAAGAAAATCAAAGTATGTAGTAGAAATTTCTGAAAGAAGTAATTTTGGTTTTTGATATCAGTTGCTTGGAACCAGCTTAACAAGACTTCAATTTTGTATATGTATGTCCACGGATTGGAGTTAACAACATTAAAAACTTCTTTGTTCTTTTCAATTTTCGCCAAAAATTCTTTATAAAATATTTTGCTAAGAAATAAATACGACTGACTGATCTGATGAGGAGTGAGATAAAAAATTTTGAAAAAAAATGACTTTCAAAAGAAAATTAAATTAAGACATTATATAAACAGCAGGTTTATATAAAATGTTAAAATCTATTTTTATAACCTGAAGTTGCAAACTATTTAAGTTTTGCCAAGGTAATAACACACCTATTTATAGTCAGTTTAATTTATTCATATTTAATCATAACTTTCTTATTTTTAAAAATATCAAAATGACCCGAAAACAAATTGTAAGATTTATATAACATTAAAAAATATATAAAACGATTGTCAATTGGCAAATATATAAGTCTAACTTGCCCTTTTTAAAATGAGACCCTGTACATTTTGTTCCCAGTAGATCCGCCTCTTTTTTCTTATTCCAAATATACCAGGTTTGATACCCTTATTTTTAAAAATAAACGAAAAAATGGAAAAACTTCATAAGAGCAATGTAGTGAAGAGAGAAAAATAATAATTGGTCCACACATTGGTCTTATTGCGTAGTTTTTTTTCATTATCTCCTTTTCTTTTTAAAATAAAAGTATGAAACCCGCTGTATTTGGAATCAAGAAAAAGAGTCTCTATCTATTGAAAGTAAAATCTACAGGGTGTCTCATTAAAAAAATGCAAGTTTTATTTATATGTTTAACAACTTACACTTTTATATTTTTGTAATGTAATAACTAGCCATTCAATTTGTTTTTGGATCATTTTGATATCTTGAAAAATAAGAAGGTTATAGCAGATTAAAATATGGACAAGGTAAATTATCCAGATTGTACATAATAGCTAGAGAAATTTAAAAAATAGGAAAATGATAATAAATTATCTTGATTTTCTTTCAAGAAGTAAAAGAGAGAGACTAAAAATACATTTTAAATTAAGAGAGCAAATGCAACATTTAAGCTCAGTGTACCCTAGTAAAACTTAGTTTGCAACTGTAACTCATGGAAAAAAATTTTTGACAGAAAAACTTAATAATATTGTCGGAAAGTTTTTTTTTTAATTTTCTATCATCCTGTACATCATATATAAAATTATTCAATGTCAATCATATTTATATTTTTTGAGGAATAAAGTTTTTCCTCTCGTTATCACAATCCGTGGACTTACTGTAGATATTTTAAATTTGCATTTAAGATTTCAAATAAGTACCTACATATTTATTATTACGATAGATATTAAAATGTGGAAAGAAAAGTGTATGCTTTTTTCTCCTAACTACAATAGCAAAGATATGTTTAACCACTATGCCGTTTTGAAAGGTTATTATAGTAGGTCTAGAGCATGAGCATGCCCGTTGTAAGTTACAAAATCACACAACATGCTAATCTATCCTTAGACATCTAATATATTATTGTAGAATACTTAAAAAGGAAATATATTATATTTGTCTATGTTGTACAGAACAACTGGATCGTATCGAAGATGGCATGGATCAAATTAATACCGACATGCGGGAAGCAGAGAAAAATCTAACTGGAATGGAAAAATGTTGCGGTCTCTGTGTTTTACCTTGTCAGAAGTAAGTAATTTGTTAAATTGGACCTTATTGCTAATTATGTCTATAATTCTAAATTATGTTGGGTAACGTCTTTCTTCAGAACATGTAAGTATATGTAAAGCTGTAAGAGTTCACACTTGAAAACGGTTGGAGATAGTTACCAATCGAAATATATACCTGGTTGAAATATAAGGCAGTGTTCGAAGAGTTGAATTTTGCTAGAAGCTACAGACCTACCTAAGATATATGCGCTGTTTAATTAAATTGGTACCTTAACTGTCGATCGATTAAAAAAACTTACAGAAAATGTTAGCTTACATTTTTTAATTGTAAATTGATTATTGCTTGTGTGCAGAGGTTCATCGTTTAAAGAAGATGAAGGAACTTGGAAGGGAAATGACGACGGTAAAGTTGTGAATAATCAGCCTCAACGTATGATGGACGATCGCAACGGTATGGGACCTCAAGGAGGCTATATAGGTCGTATTACCAATGATGCTCGAGAAGATGAAATGGAGGAAAACGTTGGACAGGTGAGGCAGATCTATTTTATCCAGGAAGTATGAATTAGACCTTAGTTGTACTTGGTCTGTTCAGTTGTAAATTAAATCAAAGTACCCACAGTTAAATTATTTGATTCACTAGCCGACCTTTTGCCTTCGATTGCACGAGACATCTTCAGGGAGCTTGACTCTACGAGATCTGAACAGTGAAAGCTTGTAGAGATTCAGGCGGACTTTTATATCCGACATGTGATTGTTGAACCGTGAGTCTGTGTCAAGATTAGTTTTGACGTAGACGATGTTTGAATAACAAACAACGCCCCTATATATTTTATTTATTTATTCCCTTCCATCCAACAAAATAAAAAAAATTGAAAAAGCCACGTCACAACAAAATACATAAAATTGCAATATTAAATACATATACATAAAATACGCTATAACTAACATGTTAAAATTTTAATGGAACAACTTGAATGAATAAAAAAAATTTTCTTTGGAATAGTTAACAGCAGTCTTTCTGAATCTCACTGTTCCCTAAATGCCCTTTATTTCTGGAGTCCATATGCCCTAGTGCACGTGTAATATATTCCTTTTTCAAAGAATGCGGATCTGTGGACAGGAACGCGAAGACCGCTTCTTCCCCGTGTTGTCAGTGTCAACTCCTCTGCGTTTTTGACAAATGTTACTAGCGCTACAAGGTAGAGTGAAGGCGCGGTCAAAATTCCCAATTCTCGAAAATGGGGTCTGCACGACACTCTCAGATGAAGTCGGAGCAAGGATCTAATGACGCGTTTTTGAGTCCAAAAAAAAAGGGAATGTTTTGATGCTCCCCAGATTCATATCGCATAACTCAAAACAGATTTAAGCAAAATAAAACTGTTTAATGCTGTCGAGAGATACTATGCTACGAATCACGACACAGGCACTAATTAATTTTGACTGAACACTCTTAATGTGGCGCTCCGACCTTACAACTTAATCTGTATGAATTTCCAAAACCTTTATAGAATCAATAATCAACTGAACATTATAAGACCAGTTTATTTTCATTAAGCTTTAGGCAATTCTTCCCACACCAAGAAGCCATTCTCCACACTGTATTCATTTGTTCTAATTATTACCGAATCCGAAAATCGAAACCTTGGTTTCTTTTTCATTTAATATGTTCAGTGATATGCTGGTGTTACAACAGATTAAACAATTCGTTTCTTTTTAAAACACCGTTCATGTTCTTTCTGTAAGGCTAGTAGCGTTCGGTTTCTCCCACGTACACTTTTTCACAGGAGCATGAAAACTTATATTTCCTTTATCGCAAACATGGTCCAATCTTCGTATGTGTACTGAGTATTGTTCGTACATTGCACTAGAGCGCCAAAGTGCATGTTTTGTCGGTAGTGCCATGTATGTAGAGAGGGCAACAGTACCTAACAGTGACTACCTAACGCGTAATATCTTCAGTTCATATTAGAGCTTCTGTCAGTTTCTCTTTTTCGATATTAAAGAATCTTGATAAGAAATCGAAAGTAATCTAAATACTAGTGAGTTAATAACAGATTGCTTTTGTTCTGGATGGGGGTGATAATTTGCATTTAAGTATAAGTATGCGTTGGTATTCTTTGTACTGAATGTCCTAATGTACCGTTTTCCTATTGAACTAATACATCTAGAAAGGGAATCATTTCATTTCATTCAGTTTTTATTTGAATTTAATATTCTGGTGTTGTTGATTAAAATGGTCCCGAAATATAAGGAGATTTTCCTGTCCGTGAGGCCAAACAAAAATATCTACAACCATTGTTTTGGTTTTAATGGGAATGATGTTAAAGCACTATTCTCAAAGGCCTCCTTTAAGATATTCGCTGTCACAGGTGATATACGAGTCTGGTCAGCAACAGGAGAAACATTAGTATATGTATAGTAATGCTTCATCCGAGACTACATCGAAACTTTCCAAAAGATAGGAAATCATGGTTCTTGGAATTAGACCGTGTCGAATTGGAATTACCATTCGACGTTTCGTCTTCGGTTGCACGAGGCGTCTTTACTCTACGAGATCAGAGCACTGAAGATGTCTCGTGCAACCGAAGATGAAACGTCGGATATTAATTCCAATTTTACACGGTCTAATAATTGACCAAAGCCATGAAAGACTTTGTTCTATATCTCCAAAATGTCTGGGATCCAACTGACTTTTCTTTAGGTTTTCAGCGAAGTGTGTAGATTTTTTAGATGAGAATTTCTTTTTCCTGTAAATGGATTAAGAAAATTTGAAAGATATTTACCTAATTTGTATATGAGCGAGTATATTACACTGACTGATGATTGGTTGATGCAGTACAATGTCCTTATTTATCTTGAGAAGACCGTAGAGCCTGGGGGATCATGGAACTGCTTGTCTTTTTTTTCCTCCACTGGTAGCAGAATGGATGCGTTAATGGGGTTCATGATAGCCAACTTGAACTTTTCTCGTGCAATCGAAGGCGAAATGTCTGACAGTAATTACAATTTGACTCGGTTTAATCCCAAGAATCATGACTTTTTAAGAATACTTTTTATTGATTTTTTTTTCATATTTAGGGAAGTTTTTAATTAAGCAATATAAAATTATTTTAAGAAGTATTATTTATCAGCAGAATATATTAGATGTTGTATATCTTAAGTACCTTCAATCACATTTCATAAAATTTAGAAAAAATCCTAGTCCTGCTCTTATTTTTTTTATGGGAAAACAATTACTTTGGTTTTCACATAACCACGCACGGTATATACAGGGTGGTCCAACAGTTCGTTCAAGTCCGATAGCTCGGTTATTGTGGGAATTAGAAAAAAAAGTATACGAAAGTTGTAGGGACTGTTGAGAGGTACAAGCTAAATTTATTTTCGATTTACAGGGTTGAGGATAAGTTTGCCACAATCCAAACTTACATTTTTTTAAATTAAACACCCTGTATATTGTTTTATTGTCAGATCCCTCCCATTTTGTCCATTCACCTAATATAGGGTTTGTGGGGTTTGAGTCGTTCAAGATTTATGGCCACTTTTCGAAAATATTAGACGTTGACATCTCAATTTATTAGGGCAAAATATTGCAAAGTGTTCTTTCTATTTTTTTTTTTAATTTATTCATACCAGCTTGGATGGGTCGAAAAAGTTTAAAACTTCAAAAAATAAAAATTATTACTAATAAAAAAAGATTTAATCCAAATATTTCACAAATACAAATGATATTATTACAGTGATCTAGTAATAAAAACTTGTTATTACGAAATGATCGATATGATTTATGTGTTAGGAGCAAGTGAATGGAATTGTTTGTTAGCGTTAAAAATATACCGCGAAAAGTATGCTTCACGAGAAGCGCTTTTGAAAGATTCTGTAACGGTTTAATGAGACGGGAAATGTAGAATGCACAAAAACTGATCCAGCTAAACTTGTTTTAATTTAGTTAGGACAACTTAACAACTAATCCACCCTAGAGTAATTAGAATGTAAAAATAAACAAAAATAATAGCAATCAAAAAACAATACTAAGTAAAAAATCGTATAAAACAGCAAAAACTACTTAATTAGATGTTCGAAATGGCCACCGTTTTGTTCGACACAAATATTTAAACGATTTTCAAAAGATATGCTAAGATCTCTTAATGTATTATAATTAATTTTATTAAATACACTGCGGATTTTTTCTTTCATATTTTCTTTTGTAGTCGGAGGTGTTTGATAGACTAAATTTTTAACAAAACCCCAAAGAAAAAAGGCCGTTTTTGTCGAGATCTAGGTGGCCACGCAATCGGTCCTCCTCTTCCTATCCAACGTTCTTGAAATTGTTCATTAAGAAATGCATAAATCTTAGCCGTTTACGGTATACCATATATGGTCGATTGGGACACCGTGATGCATTTACCGCTAACTCATTCTCCTCATTTAAAACAGGTTTGTGTATTCTACATTTTCCGTCTCATCAACCCGTTGCATAAGCCTTTCAAAAGCGCATCTGTCTGGTTGTCTTCTATCAGGATAATTTTCGTGATATATTCTTATCGCTAACAAACGATTATTTTTACTTGCTCCTAGCAAATAAATCATATCGATCATTTCTTATCTATTTTTTTTTACTCCTTACAATAGTTGTACCTAATTTTTCATACAAAACTCAAGCATTGGGCACAACAACAAATTCAAAGAGAGACAAGATTTGCTGACTTTTTTGTGTTATTTACTGACGAACACAAATAGATATGTCAATAGAATTAATTTTCATTATAACGCTACTGAAAAACCTCTAATATTTTCGAAAAGTGGCCATAAATCTTGAACGACTCTGTATAGACCCTACAACTCCTATATTGGATGAATGACCAAAAAAGGGACCTAAAAATATAATAATATACAGGGCGTTCCATTTAAATTAATCGAGAAAATTTGCATCCAGGATTTTTATTTACCTTGTATACCGTTATTTAAGAATACTAAAGAAAAGTACCGCAGTTGAAAGAAGACCGCTTTTGCAAGTTTGCACGATGCTAAAATGATTTATGCTAACGCATTAAAAAAAGTACAGGGCGTCAAATGTACCTCTGATATTTTCGAAAAGTGGCCATAAATCTTGAATGACTCAGTATAGACCCCACAAACCCTATATTGGGTGAATGGGCAAAAAGGAAAAAAATCAGAAAATGAAACAATATACCGGGTGTTTCATTTAAAAAAATGTAAGTTGGTTTGTGGCAAACTTATCTATCATCAACCCCATATAATCGAAAATAATTTTAGGTTATGGCTCTCAGTAATCCCTAGAAGTTTCGTATACTTTTTTTTAATCCCCACTATTGGACTTGAACGCACTGTTGTACCAGCCTGTATAAGCAATTATACAAAAATAGTTTCTTTATGATAGTATGGACATACATAATAATATATCTCCAAAAACTGTTAACGTTCAAAAACAAACGAGATTTTTAAGTGTTGTCATACATTGCGGGTATATAAACCGAACGACTTTTAATTTTTTGTATGTATAATATTTCACAAAAACCATATTCAACTGTTCACAGGTTAATACTATGATCGGCAATTTACGTAATATGGCTATTGACATGGGTTCAGAATTGGAGAATCAAAACAGGCAGCTAGAACGTATCAATCTCAAGGTAAACAAATCATTCACGCTTCTTTCTAAGCGATCGCTTACTCAGTATCTCTGATATGTGACAAGTAGCACATATCAGAGGAACGACCTGCTATATACTTTTTTTAAATCATTAATATAACCAGTGCGCTGTCCTTATTTTACAATCGTGCAAATGTAGTTCATGACTTTATTTTTATGATAGACAGGCAGACATTTAGTTAAAAAATAAAATAAAAGCGATAGTCTTTGGTTTCAGGTTAATTTGATTATTTTTTAAATAACTTTGTCAACTGTATTAGCATACATCAGCAATCTAACAATATGGAATATCCCACTAAAATTTATAATATCGCAGAAGTTTTTATTTTTGCTTATATTGTTCGTCTGAACCATAGTTGGAATATACTATGGGAGGCTTTTAATAGTGACATTTGGATTTGGGTTTAACTTTCTAAGAAGTTGCCTTGAACTAATTTTCCAGAGTATTTTGTTAAGGGTTTACCATAAGTACATGCAGTGTCTAGAATTAAACAAACTCGAGTAAAAAAGAGCTCATCTACAATCAAAGATGCTTTAACTTAGCCTCTGAGAACAATAAATTTACATCGGGATAAAAAAATAATTAAGAATATTACAGATTTTTTAGTTTTTTTAAAGGTTGGTGAAACAAACGGCAACAAGTACTAATTTTTACCATTAGCTTTATATGTATAATCAGTTAGATTTTCTAGATACAAATATCATGCATCCTCTTAGATAAAAATCTAAGTCTAAATGAATGGGAATGTTATCACTTTGCTTTACTCACAATAAATCTCATTTGAAAATAGAATACATTTTTCTTAGTAATGGATAAATTATAGTGAATGAGGTGGTTAAGCTGGAAATAGACTTTGATCAGTTTAAGACTTTAATCAGTTCAAGGCAAAGATGAAGGAAATCATAGAAGGGGTAGAGGAGGAGATTGTCAACTGCTCAGATAGTTATGCAGCACTTAAGCCGCTGGGCTCACCCATTGCGGGATCGGTTCTGATGTCGGAATGTGGTGACAGGCTGGAGCAGTTGAGTCGGAGACCAGAACCGGCTTTAAGTATTACTAGCCAGCAAATGAGGACTGCACTGGGCGAATGGGCGCACCAAGACCTGCGACGTGAGTGGGGCCATTTCGAAGATGGTAGGCAGGCCAAAGACTCTATTACGAAGCCAGAAAGAGAAGAAAGAACAGAATGGTTGTTAACGTGGGACAGGAAGACCCTAAATTCCATCGTAGGAATAATAATGGGGCACTGTCGTTTGAGGAAACCCCTCTCTATTTTAGGTATTGAAGAGGACTCTACCTGCGCGGAGTGTTAGGAGAAGGAGGAAACTCCACTCCACTTCCTGTGCAGATGTGATCCACTAGCAAGACTACGTCGAGTTATTTTCGGCACTACGGTCTTGCATAGGGATGTAGTTAAGGATCTTGCCTGGAAAGATATCCTGGCTTATATAGGAAGGACAGGTAGATTCAAGGATGAAAACCTGGTTGCAGGTAGTGGTTGAGGGAGGATCTCAGTCAGGTCTCTAGACCTCCCCCCAACTACAACTTTTACTACTTGACAGTTTAACCTAGAAATATACTCTGTAAATATTCGACATCTTTGACCCTTAAAAAAGTAATAGCTGTTTTCAGAACAGGTTTTTTAATGTCATGAGGACTAACATATAATTTACCCTTTGTTAAGTCAACTCTCTTAATAGCCTTCAGAAAGTACTAATATAATTACATATCACAAGGCGCAAATTAGATATCCATTAAAATAAAAAAATCGTCTCATTAGCAGCAATAGTATTTTATAATATTCCATATTTTTCTTAAAACAAAAAAGGCACCATTGCTATCCAGCGGTTAAGACATACAGTAGTGTCTAAAATTAGTTCACAAGATTTAATGTGTATTGCCTTAAGACCTCTCTGAGTATCGCTTTTATTATTTTATTATGAGAATATTGCCCTGTACTTACTGCCTTAAACACGATTTTTTCTACGTAATTTTGAATATTTTGCACCAATTAAACAAGGATATACTTTCTTCGTTTAAGTTCGAGCTATATTTATCACACAATGTATAATTGTACAATAATATTTAACATTCCAGTGAACAAAATTACTTCTAAACCTGGTACAAACAAAGGCTTAATTAAAATTCGCAACCGTACAGTTTTTTCTTCTAAAATAGTGCTAGTAAATACACATCAAAAAAATATAGAAAACGTGATAATCAAATAAGAGTTTTGATTTGTGTTTTAATTTGAGCTAGGTTAAAGAACGATGTGTTTTTTTAAACATTTTATTTAACAATTAACTACATAATAACCCAAACAAACCGTATTTTCCGTAAAATAATAAAATGAGGGAAGTTCTAGCAACATTTTTTTCTGTTAAAACTAAAGCAATAATTTTAATTTTTTATGTACACCAATTTTTTAGT
Organism: Kuschelorhynchus macadamiae; assembly: GCA_030620095.1. NCBI lineage: Eukaryota > Metazoa > Arthropoda > Insecta > Coleoptera > Curculionidae > Kuschelorhynchus > Kuschelorhynchus macadamiae. The sequence continues at coordinate 298,542 of JAUTXW010005451.1, forward strand.
ATCGTATATGACATCCTTGAGTCCCTTTATTCTGGTGCCACCCCATATAATAATTGTCCCACCTTGGTTGCTTCCTAGACAGTGGCGAGCCATTCTACATTTCTAGGAACTCTCCATATTCTGACTCGCCTCGAAGCCGGTTGAATCCAAATTTGGATTCGTTGGTGAGAAGCACAGGACATTCTTCTCGTTCCCATTTTGATCTAAGGGCTCGATTTCCTCTCGTTAATGGGGGGACATGGAGGGATCAACAAACTATTTCACACTGTTTGGTCACAAATTATAATATTGCAGTTCCGACACTAACCGTGTAGTGTTATTCCATCTCCGATATGCACTTTGTCGGGGATACCGATCGTGAATATGCTCAGTAGCTTTTGTACCATATATGTTCTATACTCTTACATCTCCTGTCTAGTTATATCTCCTCCATAACATATTGGTCACACTTGGTATAGTGTGCTTCAGCAACAGCCCGTTGGTTATCGCCCACTTGGAGCGTACCAATTTTGCTCAATTGGTTGTCACCATTCATATGACCTCCTCTCTATTGCTGCTTTTAATTTAACTGCACAATGCTAGAATAAGGAATTCACTATTTTGTACAAGAAATAGCGAATAACTGGAATTATTAGAATTATTACTTGTCAAAACTCTTAGGTGGCAGTCACACAGGATATCTTAAATCGTGATCGATCGCGTACAATCAAGTGCTTTCGACTGAAAATGGGTGCTTTAAAAAGGGTTGGCAGACTACACCATGTGCCACCAGTCGTTAGTTTTGTTATTGGCATTCATATTATAAATTATAATGAAAATAGTGGTTACAAACAACGTCTGTTTAATTTATTTCATTATTCATATTCACCCTTACGATATTTTAAATGTTTTAATGTCAGATATGTGTAATTGACATTGCAAATACCGGGTCGAGCTTCTACGGTTGTTGTGGAAACCGTCGAGCGCTGACAAAAAAAAATAACATTTTTCTCTCGGTGACGCTTGGTCGTGCTCGATCGCGCATTATTAATGCTGTGGGACGGTTGATTACAATTATCAGTTTTAAGAAATAATTTGCTTTGTTTTTAGAAGATCGAAGACGCTTGTACACGATCGATCTGTGTGACTGCAGCCTTAAAATGTATTCTAATGAACTCATATAATGTATATTGCAAATCTATCAGAATGATTCGTGTTCCTTATATTATTTTAACCTGTGTATCAACTTAGTAAAGTTTCTGGGCATTTTACATTTCGGTTAATTATATTATATTTATTCCTGTTTGCTTGAACATAATATTGATTTGTTTAATGAACTAATTTCCAAGGCATTTTAATTGTTTTACTAACTTTGGCTTGTTTTTTTTTATTAATCTTTGTATTGTTTGTTTACATTGCTACCCGTTCACTCCACGACACAACAACAACTACAATTCCTACACTGACGCCACGCCTCCTTTAATGGTTGTATGTTTGTGCGTCAAAAGGGCGATTCCAATGCTGCAAGGATAGAGGTGGCCAACCAACGTGCTCACGACCTTCTCAAGTAGACACTTAACACATTAACACTATTGTTTACTATTTTTGTGCCTCTAACTCGTTCCCACTATCAAAAGATTTGATTGTTGCTGCTTAAATAAAGCCTTTTAATATGACAATAATCTCTAAACATGTCTTTGACGTATTAATTATGGTTTATTTTGGCGGGATGGAGTAAAGGCTGGCATACATAATAATATCGCATTATAAACGTTGTGGGAACCAGGTAGATGTTATTCTCACTAAGATTTAAGATAATTTTGGGGCACACTGGTTATATATTTGTTGGATAGGGTGAAAGCAACGAAACACGAATCGCGGTGGCAAACCAGCGTGCCAACAAACTTCTCAAGTCCTAAAGGGAGTGGATTTACCAGTCACCTTTTATACTCTTCTCTCACTTCTTGATGTTTTGGCTTAGTGATACTAGATTACTAGTTATCAGTATTATTAATTCTGTGTACCAACTAGCTTCAGAAATAAAATTTAAATGGTAGTTTGAGGATAGTCTAAACTTTAAAATATAGACATATCACTTATCGATTAAATAATCTTGTGTTTCATTTAGTTTTGTTGTGTTAGATTGAGAGGTCCAATTACCCAACGATTAACGAGCTCGTGTTAGCTTGTTAACTATGTGAGAATAAAGCAATATAATTCAAACTATTTTAGTTGGATACCAAAAAGTCTGAATCATACGGCTCGGCGGTAGCAGTGCCTATTGTAATTTTTAGTTTCCTAGAGAAAATATGTCGGGGAACGCTTTGTGCAGGAAGTTCAAATACAATGTAAAACGTAAGTCTGGGCTTCTTTTAATATTCCTATTGGAAAGGAGTTTTCTCCAGAAATACTCGAAACACGTCAATTTATAGTTTTAGCTACATCACATTGGCGTTACTTATTTGTTTTTCAGCGGCAGACAACATGTCAGTATGTTGCGATTTATTAAATGAAAAAGCCCCTCTTAATCAATAATTAGAAATAAAATGGGAGAAGTCATATCTTTGACATCTGTCATTGATACATTTTAAACTTTTGACTTATCTAATCATTTTTCCAGGTTAATACATAGAAAGTAAAAACACTTTACTTTGTATGTAGCAAAAATTAATAATAAAATAAAGAGCTTTAAAATATATACACTACGCCATCTTGGAATAGATTGACATAATGTTTCCCAATTTAAGGTCATACCCTTGAAAAGAGGTCTCAAAAAGTGGTCAAGAATGCGCAGCTAAAAATCAATTTTCATGTTTGACCATTTTACACAAAACATAGCATTATTGAGGTAGCCCAGACTTTTTCCAAAGTTAACTTCTTTTTTAATAAAGTGTCATGTAAATTTTATTTAAAAACATTTAAATCATAAATCTTTTTTGTCATTAGGCCGGAAATACATTTATTTTATAATTGCCAGATAACTGAAATAATTTTTAAATATTATGAAGAATAACATTTTGTGAGGAAATGAAAATAAAGATTGCAAGAATACGTTGCTCGCTGCTTGAAGCACGCTATTTTTTAGATATTGACTTTACCTCGACTACTATTTATTTATTTTTCAAAAGATTTAAACTAATTTAGTAATAAGTTAAGAAGACATTATAGATATTTATGTTAGCTTGTAATTACTAGAGATACTAAGTGCGTATATAGTAGAAAATAGCTTTGAAGTGCAGCTTTTACAACCACCTAAATTGGCACTTCTTTAATGTCAAACCTGTTGCGTTATATTAAGGTTAAAAAACTTAAGGTAGTAAAAAGAGTGGTTTTTAAATTGTATCATTTAAGGGCTTCAGTTTTTAAGAATATTGACATTTGGGACATAATAAAATTTACAAGTTTTATATAAAAAAAACTTCTTGACAAAACCATTAGATTATATAAATTAGATAATTTTGTTCTCGTAAAGTTAGCTAAACTCGTTTTTGTTAATCTATCACTTGAAGAAAGACCACTAATGGCTTAGCAGTTCTTAATGAGTTTGTGCGCATATTGTCAAAAGAAAGTGAATATAGAAAATAATTTGAAACAGTATCGTGGAACTAGAGAGGTGTCAACTTATCTCCCTCAAATGAAAGCTTTTGATGCAGCTCTGTAAACTTAGTATCTCTACTAGTTAGCATTCATTTAAATATTCTTAAAGTAGTATTTTAATCACAGGTGCGCACATAATCTTAAAATATTTTCTCAATGATTGTTCAGATTTTTATTTTTCCCGTTTTTAGGCCTATTAATTAGCTGTTGTTAAAGACACTGGGTGCATTTGTTACATTATTTAATAAACATGTTAAATTTTAGTATTGTTATTGGCTCAGTGTAAATGAGAAAGTAATCCTAATCGAAAATGTAAATATTCCATATTTAACATGTGATGAGTTTAGTTCTATTTTGTTTAGCGGTAAATCGAAAAATGTCCTCTATTATTATTCTGTGTTATTTATATAAGTATATAATTTATTTATGTAAATTTATTAAATTTAATATTTTGCCTATAATTTTTAGAGTTAATATTAGTTAATAGGATTAATTATGCTTAGAATAAAATACCCAATTTCTTCCATTTGTATCAAGATTGTAAGAAAATTCGCTCCCATATTTATCCCTAATAGCTGATATGGTGATCAGTTAACACAATCCTAATGCATCTGAACAGTGACTTTAAAAGTATTAAATTGGCAAAGTAAATCAAAGTATTGATTTTAGAAAAACTGAAATTACTGTCAGAAATACTTATAGATAGTTATGGCAAATTCTACGTCTTCAAACGTTTAAAATTTTTTGCTTTAGTGTATTTAATTTATAATGTTAATCTACCGATAATTTTCGTAAAAAAGGAACTGCTCTTCCCCTCGGTTTGTTTTTATAAACATTGTTGGTGGGATCGCAAAGAAGGGAATCTTAAGCATTGACGACCGCACGATTTTGTCCAGGGCTGGGACAAAAACAAATAAAAGCTCTTTTAATAGTGTTATTATAATAATATAATACGTAGTATACAATACTACAATTTTCCAGGGGGGAGCAAGCACCCCCTTGCCCCTCCTGCGGTCGGCTTTTATCCTGAGTTTTTGCATTGAACAACGACCGGAAATAGGGTTGCCAGATTTGTATTGTATTTAGTATATTTAATTTATATTGTCGGTAGTTCTTTCGGTAGGGCCGGTAGGGATGACCTACAAAAAAAAGTCTTCACCTTCATAACTATGCCACCCATTTAATATTTTTACGTCTTCACAAATAAATTGAAAAGTCAAGAAAGGTCCTTATCAAGAAAAGGATCCAATAACATCGATAAAAAGCCCATTCCTAGCCTGGATACTTATAAAATCATCCAACGTTTACGTCAAGGTTTTTTGGTTGTTAGACCAAATTAAATAAAGTTTATCTTATTCATTGTAACAACTAATGTTTATTTCTCCTAAAAAACGAGTCTCCCGCCTAAATCGGAGAAACCATATTTTACACTTTTGTAAAAAAATGATGTTTTTGACATTTTTTTTAACGAAGACATATGTATAGTGGCTTCTATTGGTCCGATCCAAACAAAAAAAACAATTTCAACAATTTCTTCATTTTCAAATTTCCTACAAAACAGCGCTAGTGTCCGTTGTCTATGTCCAATACATAACTCGCAAACCAACAAAAAGCACATGACAAAAAGTTTTTAATTTTCTTCGTAATTTTACATGTATTTTAATAAAAACTTGTGAAAAGAAACTTCTAGAGGTCACTAATAATAATAATAATAATAATAATAATAATGTTTTATTTCTTCAATTGAAAAGTGCAACATACAAAAAAATATACACTGTACAATAATTGGAGAAAAAGTCAAAGCTACAAAAAAAAACAAAGCAAAAACATGTCAGGTTATACAAAAAAATCCTGAAAAGAATAACAATTTTTTCCCAAAAGCAATTTCTTGACTTTATTTTTAAAAATAGGAATACTGCGGGACTTACGAATATCAACATCAAGTGCATTATAAAATTTACAAGCAGCATATAAAGTGCCATTCTGAAAAAAAGACGTACGATGAGTATCGGGCAACAGCAGGTCTTTAGCACGTGTATTGTAATTGTGGGATGGTCTATTTGATTGAAGTAGCAATTTATTTTTGAATGCATAAAGACATACTTCCAGAATGTACTGGTCAAAAACTGTTAAAATTTTTAAACCCCTGAACAGCGTCCTGCAAGACTCTCTATGTGAAATACCGCCTATTATCCTTAACGCGTATTTTTGCAATAGAAAGACCCGTCTGCTTTCTTTGCCTCTGCCCCAAATCAAAATGCCATATTTGACATGACAGTGAAAATTAGCGTAGTATAAAGTCAACAAAGTGTCCTGACCACAGTGATTCCTAAGATAGCTTAATGCATAACAGGTTCTCCGAAGTCTACTACATAATGCATCAATATAAGTAGCCCACGTAAGCCCGTCGTCAAACACCACACCCAACATCCTCGTTTCACTTATGGGCGCAAGCGTGTCAGGTGAGTTTTCAAACAATGCAACACTATTGTCAGTTTGTCTTTTTGAGTGTGTAAAACAAAGAACATTCGTTTTAGCCTTATTCAATATTAAATTATTCTTCTCTGACCAGGATATTATTTTTCTATAAATATTTTCAGCGATAACTTTAAGAGATGGTAGATCAGGCCCAACCATCAGAATGTTAGTATCGTCCGCATAACAAACAGCAAAAATATCTGATGTGCCTTTAGAAAGATAAAAAATAAGGTCATTAGCAAATATCAAATATAGTAAGGGGCCCAAAATTGAACCCTGGGGAACGCCCTGAGTTATAAGTTTAGATGTACTATTTTCATTATTGATTTTTACATATTGAAAACGCTTTTCAAGGTAAGATTCAAGCAATTGAAGAAATTGACCTCGAACATCGTATCTTGATAGTTTCGACAACAAAATCTGATGGTTTACGCAAGCAAACCAAATTTTAGTTCTTTATATCCAATAGAACGGTTAAAAAATGCAATTTTGAATTATTTTTTTGAAATGTAAATTTTTTTATTCTCTTCAAACTTACATTAAAAATTTATTATTTTAGATAAAAAAAAGCTCTTTAATGTCATGTAAGGTAATAAAAAACACTACATTTTAAAAACTAAAACATTCAATTTTGCCGGTTTGCACAAAAACTGCAACCGATTCGATTTTCAAATTAAAATTAAAAAATGGCGTCTAGTTTTGCGATGTAAAAACTTCCTTCTTTTGTGATCCCAAAAACTGTTCATACAAAAAAAAAACGAAGAAGTGAAGAGCAGTTCACGAAAATTTCTGGTAGATTGACTTCACTGTTTAAATATCTTTTAATGTTTCACGACTTTGAGTTCTTGCATAATTTGTGCTACATTTATTTGATAGTGGGTTCTTTTGTTGATAAGTGGTGGTCGTAGTTTTTGTTTTTACATTTAATTGTGTAGCTAATAAAGATGCTTGTTGCTGTTTTTAGCATCCAGAGATCCAGTGGCGTAACTACAAATTTTGGGTCTCTGGAGTTTTCGACAAAGGGCCCCCTATACGAATGATACGCTCGTACATAATCCAATTATAAATAATTGTAATAATATTTAGACATTTAGGCTGGATTTAGAAATTATGGAGCTTTAGGCCATTGAGCGCGACTTTTATAAATAACTGATGATTAAAAAAAAGCGCCTTGTACTTCGCTGATAAGCTGCTATTCCCCTTCTAATCTCTTGGGATCCATTATCTCCAGGCCCCTGACCTCAGTGGCCCCACTGCGTTGCGGGGGTAGCTACGCCACTGCAACAGAGATCCATTGACCTACTGTGGAATACAAACTAGCATGTTTGCATCAGTCATTAATGCTAGCCAAATATATGCCGGGTGTTGAAATTTAATTTCTATAAAAAACAATAGATATTAGTGAAGTCAATCTACCGCAAATTTTTTTTTGTATATACGCGTTGGTGGATTACAAAGATATTTAGGACTGAGGGGCGTTTTGAACATCTGTTATCAAAAGAAAATGCATGGTCCTAATCCGTCTTTTTGAAAATTATGTACACCGAGGGGCAGATGACCCTGGAACCCAAACTTCCTGCTGTAAAAGTAATTAGGAAGTAAATGTCGTTTTTTAGTCTTGAGAACCGTTCTTCTAAAAACATATATAACAAAAACAATAATGCGAGGGAGGAGAAGTTATAAAATATTCTTCGAATTATTAACAAACATATTTAATACGCATCATTTACCCATTAGGATTTGATTGATGGTTGTATTCCTTATATTGATATCTAGAAAGTTTTATTTTGGAAATTTACTTTAATTAAGTTTCATTATGGGGAGGTTATCTCTGAAAGTAGAGTTATTTATCTTGTGTCTAAATAATATTAAGTTAGGTATATCTATTATCACTGTGCCCAAAATGTATGAAATAGTGCTAGCTACAATTTAAGATCAAATTTGATACAAAAAAAATGATGAAACTTATCTGAGTAAACATCGCTTATATATCACAGTACAGATTTTAAGTAGGCTACCGAAACTAAACAACCATGTAAAAAAGAAATGGTCGGATGAAAATTTTAATAGAGAAAAAGGGAACAATATGAAAAGTAAAGAATAGATGTATATTAAACCATACTATAACCAGTATTTTTGCTTTTCTTTTAAGAGAAAAAAATTAATTGTCTCATAAAATCTTTTAGATTTTCCGGTTTACTTTTACTTTTGGCTTTTCCTGTTGCAGGTTTCCAAACAACACTACAATAAAACTTTTTCCTTTATCCTAATATAATTTTTATTTTGCACAATTGTTTAGTGATCCAAATACATCCGATTTGTTTACTTGGATAAGTTTAATTTCAGTTGTTTTTGTAAAAGGTATTTTTAAAAAAGTCTATATAAACATGGGTCCGCAAGGCTTGCCTTTTCGAGATACACGGTGTTAATCTTTTAAAATTAAAACGGTTTTTTAAAAGTATCTGAAAGATCCTTTGACTGATTTTTTGGGAAATTTGGCAGCGGTGTTTTTAATAATTGTATTAATGAGAGACTAGTTTGGCTCTAACTAGATTAAAAATATCAAGTCCAGTAGCTTCCCTACTGGCACTTTAGCGAATATTATTGACAAAAAAAAGTAGGTACTTACTTTTGTCCCATTTTCAAGTTAAGCTACTAAAAATACAACTTTTATGTCCCTTGACTTGTCGTATCCTATTTCGTTTTCGAGAGAAAAATTAAAAACCACTTTATTGCATGTTCATTCACCAAACAAAAAATATTGAAAAAACCACGAAATTTTTTTTTTATCTCTTGCAATAGGTTTCATAGCAATTAATTTGACTAGAATAAATTGTGGGAAAAAGATCCAGTATACACCAGTTTTTGTTCGTTTGGTAGTTTAATTTTTTTTTCATGTTTAGGGCCATGCAATGAAAGGGTGTTTAATTTTTCTCTCGAGAACGAAGCCAGATACGACAACAAATTAAGGGACATACAAGTTGTATTTTTAGTCAGTCCAAAGAAAAATTGAAAGTAAGAAAAAAGTCAGTGGCGTACATTTTTTTGTAAATAATATTCGTTAAGGTGCCCCCCAGGGGACGCCACTGGATTTGATAATTTTAATCCAATTACGATAAAATTGACCTCTTATTACTGCAAATACAGCTGCCAAATTAAAAAAAAAAGCAGCCAAAGGGTCTTTTAGATATTTTTAAAAAACCAGTTTCATTTTAAAAGTTTAACACCCTGTATCCCGAAAACGAAAGCCTAACCCATGTTTATATTAACTTTTTACCCCAAAAATACTTGAGGAATCACCAAAATATCGGACACTTATATGTTGTATACATTTTGGACACCTTAAATACGAAATTCCTAATTTGTTGCGCCAGGGGTGTATTGGCAGATTGTTTTAATTTTTAAATGTAAGAATATAAATTGAATGTTTTAGAATGATGATACAGATTTTAATTTTTTTTTAAAGTTGCCTTGTTCAAAAAGTATACTAATGTTTTATTTACATATTTATTTGTAACAAAATTTTGCATTGTTTTTTTATATATATATTTTATGAAAATGAGAATTGAAGTAGTAACGCACCGATATCCCGAATTTATACAATTATATATAAATGTTGTGAAACTGAAAATACTTTGAAAGTTCCTTGCTTAAATTGTTGTGTTTATATTAATTTTAGTAAGTAATGTATCTTTTAAAATAACGCTAGAAATACTAGATAAACTTTAGAAAGAAAATACGTCGAAGGAATATTTTACCATTTTGAAGCAACCAAAATTTGTATGTTTCTATATTTTGTAGAGATGTCATGAAATTTTAAAACCTGATAAAAATAGACATATTTAGAAGAATTATTTAGCTGCTATTATTAATTCTTCCTCAAAATCTCGATAGTTTATTCATAAAGGTATGTATAATAGACATAGTTGTTAAATGTCTATGTATGTATCATTGTATATATAGATTGTTTAAAGGAAAAGAGACTGGGTTGAATGTAATGTAATGTAATGTAATGTGTAATATATTTTTACTTTTAAGATATCGCCATCTGCCAAATATGTATGTCTCTATATTATATTGTATAAAAAAACTTTGCACTAACTCAAAGCAGACTTTCAACGATCTAAAAAAATAATCTTTCATCGATAAAACACAGAAGGGATTAAACAAATATACAGTATCGAACAATATGAGCGAATTTTCGAATTCCTTTTTTTCTTTTTTACTGTACATTTACTCTAGGATTAAGAGAATGAGTGACATTTAAATACTTAAGGTTTGGAGGCTGTTGTATTTCAAAATACATAAATAATGTATTCATTTTTTCTTTATTATCGTAGAAAGCTTTTAAATAACTATCGTAGGCAGAATAATGCTTTCAAGTAATTTGTTTATACAAGGTATATTCTAATATATTGTAACAGTGTAGGAATTCCAATGTAATAAAAATATATTACTGTAAAAAGTTTTTTTTTTTTCGTTTCTTTTTATAACTAACACTAGTTTTGCCTTTTTTTTTTTTTCAACAGCGACCCATTCGTCTTAAGTATGCAGCGTTGTTTTAAGTATAGGTCGTTTATTGCTTCTAAATTGTTTGAAATTTAAGACAAATATATACTATCTGATTAGCGTTTCTGTGTTCCCGTGCACTTAAAGTGGTAGCCACACAAGATAGTCTTCAATCGTGATCGATCGCATACAACCAAGTGCTATTTACTAAAAATTGTCGGCCAATCGGCAGTCGTTTAATATTTGACACTGGCCTTCAAATCCAAAATAAAAGCCTTGTCTATAGATATAAACAAGGGTACAAGTTATAATGAAAATATCAGTTAGAAACAAAGTACGGTTTGATTTGTTACATTATTCAAATTCATTCTTGGGATATTATAAATGTTTTATCGTAAGAAATTGTCAATTTTCCATTTTATAATATACCGGACCAAAAAATTATAAATTTTTTATGAAAACTAATACGCTTTTTGCATCAGCAAAAAAAAATCCGTAATTCGGTTTTTAACACATTTTTTTTGTTGTACCATCATTAAAAAAATGTTTAAAAATAAAAAAAATTGTTTACCAAACTGTTTAGAAACGCCGCACAAACTTGCCACTTTTTCCTTTTTCATGATTAGGTTTGGTAACTATTGACTTGTTTTTATTTTAAGTTTGTTTTCCAAGGAAAATTGGGAAAACTAGTTTTAATCAATCAATAAAGAAATCTAATTCTTCAGAATCATAGTTTTCGTAAACACTGGCCGTCCCGGGTCCGGCAGTGATGTCAAATTAGAATCAAAGCAGCAGCCTTTAACATAGTCTATGCGATTACGTCACATGTTTTGTCACTCCTACAGCGACAATAAAATGATATCGTTAATCGCCAAAGCTCCTGAATCTAATTTAGATACAAAAATTTAAAAACCGATCTAAATGTTAACAAGAAAAAATGTGTTTAAGTGAAAAATTTGTATGGTCACTCCTCAGTAGAGGATTATTATAAAATCAACAGCTCTCTTTGTGATAAACTCTTATTTAAATAAAACACCCGGATTTATTAAAACATATTTTATTTATTAGGTTATTTGTTATTTGCATACAACCTTAAACTCAACAATAAACTAATAACAAGTCATGAAATATATGCCTATTTTTCTCATAATATTCGTTGTGCAATGTAAAATAACATAGGTAATAAATAAATAATTGCTTGATGCTGCAGTAAAAAAAACAAAACTTTGCTAGTGACATTGATCTATCGATCGACTTAAATTATTAAGCGACAATGAAAATACAACACCAAGCAAACACGATTTAATTGTAATGAATTTTGGCATGTTGATTTGTTCTTAACTTTTTTGTCGAATTCCTACTGATGCGACATAGCTTAAAATTACTATCGCAGAGCGAACACTCCCTACCTGTTACCTTTCTCAGGTTGCTAGAAGGTAGCATGTCATGTTGATGACATGAGAGCATTTCGAAAAGCTAATTTATTTGGAGGAATGAATCGCAAGAGCAAAAGTGAAGAGTGTAAGTGTCCGTTCCTATCATCATTACTGCAATGATGTAAAGATAACCGTCGTAATACTCCTCTTTTAAAGGGGTTTTCACCAGGTGGTACTGCTACAATGATCCCCATTGCTTCCACCCGGCGACATGGCGCCCAACTTGATGGTAGTTTTGACCCATTCTATCAAGACCCTGATATTTCAACATGCGGTCTAGAACAGAAGATGCGTTAATTTTGGAAAAAAATAAAACGTTTTAAGGAGCCTCCAGGACAGTTGCCAACTTTTGCTGGCTTAGATTGGCAATGCCCTACTAAATTTATCAAGGTATTTAAAAATTAATTTAAGGAGTTAGATATTCCGTACGAAAATCAGGTTCAAATCACTCAGAATTCACATGAAGGTGCTGCTAAAACCTGGTTTTCATCATATTAGTTAGATAATATACAATTTGATGCATTTTGTAATAGGCTATGTGGGCGTTTTAATTCAGATTCTGTTGAAGGGAAATTATATTCCAAATTATACAGTGAAAAACAAAATAAGGAAACTAGTTTTTTAAATAGGAAAAGAAATTTGTTTCTTCGCCTTGAACCTGATCTGGATGAAAAGACAATGATTACTCGAATTGAGTTAATAAAATCAACTTTTCGTAGTTATTTAAGAAATAGAAATTTAAAGAATTTTGAGGAACTAATTGAAGCTGCTACTATTCTCGAAAACGATCTCGAAGATGCACAAAATAAAGTATCTGATGTAGAAAAAGTGCGAAGTTTAGGTCCTCCATCAGCTTGCCGATTTTGTGGAGATCATTCAATAAAAGCAGTAGTTGATACAGGAGCTAGTGATTCATTTATACACCAACGTTTTGTACAACAAGATTTTATTTTAAATCAGACAACAACGGTTAGGTTAGCAAAAGAAAATTCTGCGGTTAAAATATTAGCAGTTTTCAATACAAGTATCCTGTTACAAGAAAAGGAATTTGAAACAAATTTTCATGTAGTAGATGTCTTATCGGAAGATGTAATTTTAGGTCGAGATTGGTAACAAATATATAAATGCTATTTTAGATTTTGCACAAAGTTGTGTTTACCTGGGAACACAATGTAGATTAACAGAAACATACGTAATTTAACACAAATACAGCCTCAAACTGAAACCCGTTTTGACTTAAACCATCTGACAGGTAAAATAAAGTTAAAATATGAAGACATGTTAAACAATTTTAAAGATGTTTTTAAAGAAGTTTTGAGACACCCTACCACAAAATTAGTACAACATAAAATTAAACTTAAGAACGACAATCCTTTCAAAATAAGATGGTACCAGTATTCGCCACAAAAGCGAGATATTATACAAAATGAAGTCAAAAAAAATGTTAGCTGCAGGAGTAATTCAAAGAAGACATTCTAGTTTTTATTCACCTCTCGTAATTGTAGAAAAAAAGATGGTTCTCCTCGTTTTTGTGTTGATTTTAGACAGTTAAACCAGCAAACAGAATCCGAAGTATCACAACTACCACACATACAGGATGCGATAAAAGATATCAGTAATGCAATAGTATTTACATGCCTTAATTTGAAAAGCGGGAACTGGTAAGTACCTATGGATCCTGCGAATATATCTTTTCACTGGAACTCCAGATGGTGCCATGTATGAATTTTTATTTATGCCTTTTGGATTAAAAAATGCATCATCAACTTTTCAAAAATTAATGACTGAGGTGTTATCTGGTTACGTTGATCGATTTGTTAAGATATATTTAGACGATGCAATTATTTATTCAGAAAATCTAGAAGATCATATTGTTCATTTAGGTTTAATTTTAGAAAGACTAAGAATTCGTCAACTTAGATGATCTTTAAAAAAATGCAAATTTGCTGTAAATGAATTAGAATACCTTGGATATAAAATTACAAGTGAAAATAACACACCACAAGAATGTCATATACTTCAAGTAAAAAATTATAAAAAACCTACTAGCCTCTAAGAATTGCAATCATTTCTAGGTGCTGCTAACTGGCCTCGAGAATACATTCAAAACTTTGCAATTATTGCTTCACCTCTTACAGGAAAGAAAAAATTTCTGTGGAATCGTCAGGCAGATCATGCTTTTTATCAACTAAAAACTGCCTTTCAACAACAACTAAGTCTACATAGAGCAAATTTTAAAAAGCCATTTGTTTTACAAACAGATGCGAGCCAGGAAGGAATGGGAGCTGTTTTATTTTAGTGGGGATCAGAAAATCAATGAAATATTATTTCTTACGCGAGTTCAAACTTTAACAAAGCTGAAAGAAAACATCATGTTAATGAGCAGGAGACCCTTGTAGTTGTTTGGGCTTGTAAAAAATTCAGGTCATATGTGGAAGATCAACCATTTACTCTAATTACAGATATCAGAGCTCTTACCTGGTTAAATAAGTTTAAAGGCGAAAGTGCAAAATTAACCCGTTGTCACTTCTTCTACAGAAGTTTAATTTTACTGTTCAACACTGCCCAAGGAAAGAAAAACAAATTGGCTGATTTCCTTTCTAGAAATCCATCAGAAGATGAAGACAAAAATGCAAAGTGCAACTATGATGAACGATTATTACCCCCCTCTATAAACGTGATCAATGTAGATACGGGACTTTACCAGTCTATTATTGACCACCAAAAAGAGGACAATATAATGAAAAGAGATATCAATAAATGCATTAACATACAAAACAAAATAAAAATATTACTAGAAAAGAAAAGAACTTTATATCGAAATATGCTGCTCGAAACCAATGTCCTTTTTATAAAGCGTCAGGTGGTGATTTACTTGTAGTACCAACTAACCTCTATAGCAGAGTTCTGCATGAATACCATGATGCACCCACTGCATGTCACCCTGGAAAGGACGAAACTTTTAGATCTATCAAAAAACATTTTTATTGAAACGGCCTTTGGAGAGATGTTCGAAATTATGTCAAATCATGTATGACATGTGCTTCAACTAAAGCAGGACCATCAGTGTCAGGCCCCAATGAAACCTAGACCTCCAGGAAGACACCTGGCAACTTTTAATTGTTGACATAACGGGACCTTATCCTCGTACCAGAAAAGGAAAGAAATATCTAATAACAGTCACGGATTTGTGTGCCAAGTGGGTTAAGACCTGGCGGGTTTATGATGTCACCAGAACAGTGTTAATAAAATTTGTAAAAAACGTTTTTGGAAGATGGGGGTATCTATAATCTGTTGTAACTGACTGTGGTCCACAATTTGGAAGCTCTGAGTGGCTAACTTTTCTAAATAAATTACTGATCGAACATTATACTACACCAATTTATCATCAAAGGGCCAATCCCGTATAACGGCGAAATCAAGAACTAAAAAAGGCTTTACGTATTCAAGCAATGTCCAAAGGATCCGACAAATGAGACCAAGAAATAGGCGACATCTTATTTTCTCTAAATAACAGAAAAACAGAGCCACTGATTTTGCTCCAAGCGTATTGTTATTAGGACATCCTCTTGCCCGACCTGGAGAGTGGAAAAACTCAAATATAGCAAGAACAAGAAATACTCCGTAGATGACATTAGACCGTTTAATGCTCAAACATTTCAAAACATTAACCTGACAAACAAAATACGATTTAACATGAACGAAGAAAGCATAGCAAATTATAACAAACCCATGACTAGAAATAGAGCAAGAAATAGAAGATCCTTTATTTAAATGTGTGTTTGTTTAAAGGTGGGGATGTCGCAGAGCGAACACTCCCTGCCTGTTACCTTTCTAAGCTTGTTAGAAGGTAGCATGTCATGATAATGACATGAGAACATCTTGGCATCTCCCTTCAGATTTGTTAACTTAAAAATAAATAGTAAACTTCTCGAAAAGCTAATTTATTTGGAGGAATGAATCGCAAGAGCAAAAGTGAAGAGTGTAAGTGTCCGCCTCTATCATCATTACTGCAATGATGTAAAGATAACCGTCGTAATACTTAAAGGGGTTTTCACCAGGTGTTACTGCTATAATGACCCCCATTGCTTCCACCCGGCGAAATTACAATAGTTCGTTATTTATTCGTGTAGTTCGAGGTGTTCTTTTCGATTTTCTACAATGCGTAGGACTCATTTTACACAACTTAGTGAGTTCGGAATGTCTTCGTGTTATTGCTAGTAGGGTAACCGTAGAAAGAAGAATGTTTGCTCTGAGCTCGAGCTAGGGCATCAAAGATCAAGCACTGTACGTCAAGATCGTCGTGTCAGCTCAGAACGCGAAGTAGTTTGTGCGTATCAGTCAATTACTTATAAGAGACCGCCACTTCACGAGTCATATCCAACAAGACATTTCTTATAAGCCCGTTCCAAGAGACCCAACAACAAACTTGCATTTTTTTTCTGTTCACAAAACTGCATAACGGGCTGTAATACTTAGGGTTGAAACAAAGGGTAGCAAAATGAAACTACATGTTCACCTTAACATTACCCAAAGTATATTCTCCATCTTTTTTAAAATGCAATCTAATTGCCATATACGCTCGGGAAGGTGGTTGACCTGCTGACATAGCAAAACAGGTTATTGCGTGGTTGCCCATTATTGCAACAAGTTGAATTTGATACAATACATTTTATATAGGGTGTTTTCTCTATATATTACACCTCCCCGGGCAATTAAAAGAATTTCAATTTATTTTCAAAATTTGAAATTCGTAAATAAAATACAATTACTAGAGACAAATGTTACAATACACTATTTAAACCATTTTTTTTTTTTTTTTTTTAATATTATCTTATTTATCTAAATATATGAAAAGAAAAATAAAAACTCAGATATAAGAGAAGGAAAATAGCGTCATATAGTGAAAGTAGGAAAGAAAATAGATAGGTATTTTAGAAAAAGGTTATTAGAAAATACATGCAATAGTATAGTAATATGGAGCCCTTATTATTATAACTTAATTTTAATTAGCTATTATACAACTTAGTTCTATTTTTATGGACTAAAATATGTTTCTTATCTTTAATTATTTTTACATTTAGTGCAACATCTTCTACCACTAAATATGGCCCCAGGAAGCAAGGGCTGGTAATTTTATCACCAGTTTCGTTTTTGATTAAAACTCTATCGCCCTTTTTATACTGAATGGGGTTTACTTTTAAATCAAAATTTTCTTTTCTTTTAGATTTAGAAAGTATTAAGTTATTTCTTGCATCATTTTGAGCTGTTTGTAACCTATATTTTAATTCAATGGGGTAGTTATCAAAATTATAAATAGGATCAACTTCATTATTTAAATTATTTGGTAATTGGCATTTTTTTCCAAAAACTAGTTCAAAGGGAGAGTATTTGGTTTCCGTATGTACTGCAGTATTATAAGAAAAACACCAGTACGGAAGCCATGTGCTCCATGCAGAATCATGGTTTTGAGTTTGAATTCTCAAATAAGCACCTAGAACTTTGTGAGAGGCCTCTAAACTCCCGATACTCTCGTGATGATACGCCGTAGAATGAATCTGTTTTATACCTAACAAGTTACATGTTTCTGCCATAGTGTGAGAAATAAACTCGGTACCCCTATCTGAAGCAATTTCCTGAGGGATACCATATCTTAAGATAAAGTTATCCACCAAAGATCTTGCCACAGATACGGAATCCTTGTTTTTAAGAGGGTAGGCCTCTACATATTTTGTTAACTCACACTGAAGTGTTAAAATATAAACAAATCCATTTACGTCTACCGGAAGTGGACCAACAATACCTAAATATATTTTTTGAAAAGCTGTTTCAGCTGTAGTAGTTATTACCATTGGCTCTCTAGTATAATGATTCGAATGTTTTTGTCTTTGACACATGTCACACCTTTTTACAAAATTTCGAACATCACTATCCAGACCTGGCCAAAAATAATACTTTTTAATATTATTTGTCATTCTATTTATTCCAGCGTGACCACTGGTTGGTAGTAAATGAAAATCATTAAGGATTACTCTTTTTTCGTCTTTGTCCATTACTTTTTTAATACCTTTTACAACATTTATACGGGGGCCCCTCCAATTAGTATAATTTTTTATTTTACTACCAATAAATTTAATAAACTCTGTATTATCATTATTTTTATTAATAACTAATTCTTTAATTTCAGCCTTTTTACTTATTTCTACCAAATCTTTCACCATTTCGTCTCGCGCCAATGGTGATAAAGCTTTTTGGTCTAAGTATAAGGTAAAATGTAATGGAATATAATAAAAGTCTCCCACTTGTTGAGTGACATCTTTTGACAATTTTTTAATTTTTAAGGATGGTATTATAATTAATTCGGTACAGTTAGTGGGTTGCTTAAGAATTTCCACAATATTCGGGTGATCAAGCCAAATATTTTCAGTACTTTTCTTAATTAACTCGTCTTCCTGTCCGTCTCTACGTTTACTCTGTGCTCTGGTTAAAACTGCAATCATACCTTCATTCATATCTTTTAATTCGTTTGAGGACAAGATTATTCTCGATAAAGCATCGGCTGTAACATTATCTTTTCCTTTGATATATTCGATATAAAAGTCATATTCTTCTAGACACAAACGAAATTTTGTCAATCTGCTACCAGGGTCTTTTTGCGTAAAAAGATAAATTAATGGTTTGTGATCGGTTAAAATTTTGAAACGACGGCCATACAGATATGGTCGAAAATGCTTTACAGCCCAATAAATTGCTAAAAGTTCTTTATGTATAGTAGGGTAGTTAATTTCTGCTTTATTTAAACTACGACTAGTGAACGCCACTGGTTTATTATTTTTATTTGATAACACTGCTCCTATAGCAAAAGCAGACGCATCTGTTTGCAAAATAAATTCATTTTCATTCGAAAAATCGGGATAATCTAACACCGGATGCTTAATCAGCGAATTTTTAAGACAATTAAAAGCTTTATCACATTCGTCCGTCCACTCAAACCTAGCGTATTTTTTACATAATTTATTTAGAGGAACTGTAATTTCTGAAAAATGTGGTATAAATTTTCGATAATAATTGGCAAAAGCCACGAAGCGTTTAACTTCATCTGCCTTTTTTGGAATAGGATAATCTTTTAAAGCTTTTATTTTATCAGGGTCAGGTGATATTCCTTCAGAACTTATTATATGACCCAGATACAGAATTTCTTTTTTCAAAAAATCGCATTTAGCAGGATTTAATTTTAGGTTTACTTTTCGCAATCTAGAAAAAATATCTATTAGATTTTTATTGTGTTCATTAAGGTTTCTGCCAAATACTATAAGATCATCAAGATAAACAAAGCACTTTTCGTAATTTAAGCCCGCCATCGCTATGGTCATTAACCTTGAAAAGGCACTAGGGCTAATTTTTAACCCCATTGGTAACCTTCGCATTTGCCACTGACCGCGATCTGTAGTGAAAGCTGTGTATTTTCTGCTTTCTTCCTCTAATTCGACCTGATAATAGCCCTGGCTAAGATCTAGATGTGAAAAATAAAGTGCACCTGCTAGGGAGTCTAAAATATCGACTACACTCGCAATCGGAAATTTGATATCTAATATATATGGGTTCAAAAATCTGTAGTCCAATACTAACCTAGCTCTTCCCTCATTCGTATCGTTTTTCTTTGGTACAAGCAACAAAGGTGAAGACCACTCACTCTGCGCACTCTCAATTATTCCATCCTGACACATTTGAGAAATTTGCCTATTTATTTCCTCTTTATGTACTTGAGGTAACCTATATGGCTTTCTATAGACCGGCTGAGTATCTGGGTTAACTTGAATTGACTGTTTATATAAATTAGTAACTGTAAGCTTATCTCCTGGCATATGAAATATATTTGAGAATTTGGCACAAATTTGCTCTATAGAATCTCGTTCCTCGCGGTTTAGATGATTAAGCTTAAGAATTTTAAATAGTTCTTTAACTCGAGTAGCCGAATTTTCTTGGCTGTTAAATTGATGACACTCATAATTGCTTAAACTTTCCGCTTTTGGCGAAAAATTTCTCAAATGTACCTCTGTCTCTTTTGTATTCAAAATTTTAATTGGTACTTTACCATTTATCGGTTGTGCAATTACACCAGCCATGAACACACCCTCACATAATTCACCTTGCATAAGTACACATTCATCCTCTAACCCTGTAGGAACATACTGTATAATTTCGCACCTAGGGGGAACACTTAATATATTCTCACTATCCGCATTTAATTTTAATGTATTTATTTTATTATACTGATTTAAATTAGTTAAGGTATTTTCTTCGTAATCTAATTTAGCCTTAAAAGTTTTCAAAAAATTTTCTCCAATTATGCCATCACTTTGACATGGTAAATTATTAAAAATATAAAATTTTTGCTTAAATATCGCATTTTCTATACAAAGATCTAAATAAACATATCCCACAGATATTAAATTACCTCCTATGCCTTTAATTTCAATATTTTCTTTGTGTAACTGTATTTTTGAATTTAAACAACTTAATTTAAGGGCACTTAATGATGCACCCGTATCTACCAAAAATTTTAAGCTTTTACCATTGACACAAAAAGAAACAGCATTCGAGTAGTTTTTTGAATAGGTAAAAATATTATTAAACTGTTTATTTTTAGTATTTTTAGGCACGAAAAAATGTTGAATCTTGTATATCAGCTGAGGATTGTTCTGAATTTCCGGTGTGCTCCGCAAAATGCATTCGGTGACCTACTGCCCGAGATCCTCTCCTATTACCGCTCGTAAATGTACGACCACCGTGATTTCTAGAAAACCGCTGATTATTAAAATTACCTTGATTAGTCGAAGCGTTTCGTCGACAATTTGAATTGTTATTTCCTCCGTTATTAAAATTCTGATAATTATTATATCTACCAGAATTTCCTGTTCTATTATTTGGTCTTCTGGAAAAATTTCTAAAATTTCCCCTTCCTCTGTGAGAAAAATTAAAAATGTGTCCTGAATTATTTTGATTACCCAGCTCTTCATCTTGAGCTGCCCTTATTGCGTCCTTTAAGAATTCAAAATTTCTGGAAGATATAATTGTGCCCAGCCTTTGATTTTTAAGTCCGCATGCAAACCTTTTTATTGCAACCTTTTCGTTAATAGGTCTTAGAATATCAAAAGCATTGGCATTTCCGTCTGCTTGCGTAATGGTTAAATTTACAAAAATATCCTCTAACTCTTTACCAAAATCCGTTATACATTTTTCACCCTGTTTAGCAGAGAACAAGCGTGCCTGAAGGGCCGTATCTGATTTTTTAGTTAAGAGATGTTTTTTCATATCTAGAATTAAATTATTTACAGAATTATAAGTCAAACCTAATCGTAATTTGGCGTTGTTAGAAATACGCGTTTTCAAAACAAATTTAATTAAAGAAGGTTGACTATCATTATCAAGCGTTGACGAATAAAAATCTAAAGCCTCTATTAATTTAGAAGTTGTAGATTCTGTATCATCCATGACCGGTAAAAGGTTTGTAGCTATTTTTAGATCAAAAGAAGACATTTTTAATTTATCTTTATTAATATTTTTATTTCCAAACTCTAAAATTTCCTTATAAAGTTTTTTAATTTCTGTTATTATGTTATTAAAAGTCAAAATATCTTCTTTGTCTATTTCAGACTTTTCTATTTTTACGTTTAAATCAGTAATTTCCTTACCTAACTGAGAATATAAAGTTTTTGCCACTTTAACTTTTGATTCGACAATAGGGCTTTTTCGTCTTTCGCTATTTAATTTTACCAAATTTGTTCGAATATATTTAAATGAATGTAAAATTTCAATAAGTTTGTCTCCCATGAAATTAAAAATTTAATTCACTTATTAAACTTGCTAATTGGGTCCATATTTTTGCGATTATAATTATAAAACAATAACATAATATTATAATAATTAAACTTACATGCCTGCATTATTATTTACATTTTCAGTTACATTAACACATAACAAATTTTCTAATTCCATTTATAATTGTCTTTACTTTTTCTTTCTTCTTTTTTTTTTTTTTTCCTACAAGAAAAATACCGCCCTAAAAAAAAATTTAAGTTTCTTCCATCTTTAAATCATCCTTGGATTTTCGCAGCTCATTTTTATAAATTTCTCTTCTAATTGTCTGCCTTAGTTTCCTTTGAACATGTCTAATGGCCCATACTACTGCAACAATTGCCGTTGCCACAACCAAAATTATAAGCAAAATCTCTGCTAAGCTTAATCCCTTATTTTGGTCAACTATTTCACCCCTTGCATCGCCATTGGAGGCCTGATTAATTACAATCTCTTCTTTGGACTTGGCATTACCCATCTTAATAACTTCACAAAAAAATCGTCAAGTGGCAGGATCGCCATGTAATACTTAGGGTTGAAACAAAGGGTAGCAAAATGAAACTACATGTTCACCTTAACATTACCCAAAGTATATTCTCCATCTTTTTTAAAATGCAATCTAATTGCCATATACGCTCGGGAAGGTAGTTGACCTGCTGACATAGCAAAACAGGTTATTGCGTGGTTGCCCATTATTGCAACAAGTTGAATTTGATACAATACATTTTATATAGGGTGTTTTCTCTATATATTACAGAAGTGTTATTGGTTGATAACTTGTTTGTAGTCATGTGATTTGAGTAATCCAATCGAAATGCCTTCTTAATGACATTCTGACAATTCTTAATGACAAAATTTAGTACGAATACTAAATTTTGCTACATGAACCTTGCTTTAGATATTATGTTGAAAATCAATATACTGACCGAAATGATTTTTTGTTAAGAAATTAACTACTTTTAGGCATAAAAGAGAAAGACTGGTTTGAATTATTTTATTACCCCTGCTCTGGAAGGGTTTAAGACCCCTAGATTTTTGACCTTGTTTGTTGAATATTAAACGTAAATATCAATTTTATGAAGTTTTCCATGAAAATTTTGATTTTCATTCATTCAGGTAGCAATAACAATATTATCGCGGCAAGCTTATTTTAGATTTGTTCATTAATATTAATAAAATAATGATATTCAATCCAACGACGATACGTAATCTATTTCAACTAGTACTGAATACTTTGTATGCAGTTTTTCGTTGTTATTCGCAGTTCCAATCTTAAAGACCCTCAGATATGGATAGTCACTGTCAGTGAAGAGACAAAATATTAAAAAACGCGTACAATTTCGAAGATCTTCATTTTAGTGTATACGAAATTGTATTGTCACAACTTTGTATACATGCCAAATCTGAAGTTGATCAATTATGTGGGGATAACCTAACGCTAACGGAACAGATCCACCCAACAGTATAGCTTATATTAAAAAAAATCCTTGTTTTAATATTGCTCGAAATTTTGTTGGTTTGCTACCTTTACAGCAAATAATTATAAGTTTTGTTAAAAAAACTAACAAAAAGTCACCCGCATGAACGTGGACTCGAACACATATATTATATGCGTCGCACCCAAAGCCGAGAATGATTGAGTGTATCATAAATCGTAATATACTAGTGCCACCAAGCCAGGAACCCATTCTGAATATTCAACAAATCTTGTTTATACTGCGCGAAAATAAACGTCAAACCAATACATAGCACACTGAACAATGTGTTGTAATTGGTGGAAGTTCAACGGAATATAAGGTTTTCTCGATATGTGTAATTGTATATACTTGAAACTACATTATCTCGAAATGACAAAAACAGTCATAATAAATGCAGTTTTTAACGTCACAAACGATAATAAAATCTTTTATTGTGCTAAGGTTTCTGGTTTTTAACACTATTTGAAAGAGTTCGTACATTCAAATCTGGTAACTGCGCGTATTGCAATTTATACACCGAGTGATAATAAACAGTAGAATTCTATTATTATTATTACTATTTAGTAATAGAAACAAATGTATGTATTTCTTAGTCAAATCTAAAATATTATTCAAAACATTTATTTCGGGGCTAAATCATTAGCGTTCTGCACTACTGTTTCTTGTTGTTTCATTATTTCTTCTCCAGTTCTGGTGTAGGAAGGATCAAACATTTTTCCTTCGGGATTCTCTTTAAATAAAAATTCTGCCAAGTAATCTATAGGATCATCTGGTTTAATTTTGGCTACTTCAGTTAAACCTGTAATATACGTCCTGATTACAAATATATATCCAAATGTTCTGTTTCTAATATATCCAATGCAGTAATTTGACCGTAATACGTTTATGATTTATATCATACAGTTATTAGGGCCGTGGATTAAAGTTTGATGATTAAAAAATGTATAATTACAAAACTAATACTACTAAGACACAAGTAGTCGAAAAGTGTGTAGTTCATAAACTCGTTCTGCCAGACATGAAATGTTTTTTTTTTTGTTTCCCAACGTTTCGAATTATAACTATCCAATCGTTTTCGAGGATAACGTAAATACTAACTCTAAAGCTACCGGCTTATATACTAGTAGTGTGCGGTAATGGGTGAAGTCTCCGCCCCCTGGTTACCCCCGAGTTTAAGGAGGGTAGTTTAAGCTAGAAGCGGCTTTCATTATCGGCGCTAGGCTTGTTTAAAATAGCTTCATTCTTTTCTATGAAAGCTGCTTCTATGAACTTTCGTTTTCACCAGTGCTACTCCCTGTGTAAAATTTAGCCTCCGACCACTGCATCCTGCGTTGAGACGTATTTCGCTATGCCTGATTTTGACGTCCCTCCCTGTTTAAAACGCTCTTTGACTCTTATACTAAAAGAGGGTTTTACATCTCCAATGTCCAATTCACAACACTCAGTATTAATTGCATGCTCTTCCAACCACTCCATATAAAATGTAGGCTATCATCGGAGGAAGGGATGACCCCAACGGAGACCATCATCTTATAAGTAAAACCTATATTTCACTTGAAAATAGGAATTACGAAGAAGGATGGAGTGATCGCACTATTGAAATGCTGCCTTAGTATCTCGTACTTTCAAGTTAAAGATATAGGCGGAGCTAAGTCGACAGCAAAAGGGTTCGTAAAATACACAAATAGATATAAAAAATTGTTTTTAGGTAGACAAACAAAATTTCCGTAATGAAAATGCTGTTAGTTGTTACGGGTCCGAATATTTCATATTTACTTGATTTTTCGATGAGAACCTCATGATCATCTCCAATTTATGGTAAGAACGACGTAAATCTCAATTATTTGAAGGCTTTTAAATAACAGAGCTTTCCGTCGTTCTAATCCATAAATTGTTGTTGGTTGTTCATATGGGAAAAGCTCACTTATATCTTACTGAACCTTAAAAAAAAGTCAAATGTAATTTAAAAAAGGAAACAAATTATTGATTACTGCACAACGAAAAATGTTTCAAATCAATTTTAATCTCATATTTCAGTAATAAATTGAAATGTAAAGTCCTAAAGTCGGGCAACTTTGCCGCGCAAAACAAAAGCGGTTTACTTTAACGGTAAAAGAAATATATTTTACTGGAAAATTTAATAAATTATACAACCCTAACAAAAATATAATTTTGAAAAAATTAAATGACGAGTTGAGGCAAACCTCTAGTTTCACACGAATTGAATATATTTTTATACGACTCCAAAAAATGAGCAAGTTACTAATTCGACCCAATGTATTTTTTATATATGTACACCGATTACTCTGAGATGGTTTGACCAATTTGGATGAATTTTTCAGAAAGTTTTGAGGGTAGTGCCGGAGTGGTGGTGGTGGTGGTAATTTTTCATACCTATTTCGTCGGAGTATTTTATGACCCCTGTTATTGTGTCACCGTCGCTTGGACTAATATGTTTTACTCACAAAATTATGGTCTTCCGAGGGGGTCATCCCTTTCTCCGGTAGTAGCCATGCAACATTTATCTGGAGTGGTTCGAAGAAGAATTTGTAACTGTAATCATTCTGCAGCAACAAAAGAAGGCATCATAAGAACGTTTTACAACAGAGCTGTAACCATTTGTTATAATATGACGGACCTTGAGGCAAAACCGTAAACATCAAAAATCTATTAAAGGAACATCTGAAAAGATTCGGAGAATAGCCAGGGATTTTAACATAAAAGCTGATTTTAAATCAGGAAATACATTAAGAGGCCTTAACTTCGGACGAAAACAAAGCCAAAGGACATAGACAAGACAAACGAAAGCTTGTGTCAGTGTGGTGAATCGTATATTAGACAGACAAAGCGCCCTTTTAGTGTAACAGTCAAGAAGCATTTTAAATATACTCAAGCAGGGAGACGTCAAATTCAGGCATAGCGGAACTCGTTTAGTCAAGCCAACTCTGGATGCAGTGGTCGGAGGCTAAAATTTTACACAGAGAGCAGCACTGGTGAAAACAAAAATTTATTAAACCAACTTTCGTAGAGAGGAATCAAGGTATTTTCAATAAGCCTAGCGTCGATATTGAAAACATTTGGAAGCTGATTTTAGCACAAACTTATCCTTAAATTTCACGGTTTAGGTAACCAGGAGGCGGAGACTTCACGCATCACCGCATAGGACTAGTATATATCCTGGTGTTAAAATAAGATTTATGATGTCATTATATCTGTGTTACCAAAATATCTGCATTCAGTTGTAGAAAAGAATGTGTCACAGCATTTACTAATGCAATTAGAGGTACATTTCGTATGAGGCAGCGATAAATGTTGATCTCAACATAGAAATACAGAGTACATATATTAATAGACGTTTTGGGGAAATGTAGTATACCGTTATCATTACGAAAACCTAGGGATGCAACGATACTATCGATACTTCTAAAGTATCGATACTTTCACTTAGTATCGAATATAAATTGTAATCAATGTTTATTTTATCCATACCGAGTTGTTATCGATACTTTCTTCTTGGTATTACCACCGAGCATTAACAAGACAAAAAGAGGCACAGTCCGTCGGAACTTTTATGTTGTACTTACAATAACGCACCGACAAATCCGAGAAATTCCTACAGCTGTGCAGGTACCCATGCTTTTACGAGGTTGATGCAAACCGCTAGCGATTAAAAAGAATAAACGTTCACTTACCGGGGTGATTTAAAAACGAGTTTAAAAATTTCTATCCATAATTGTTATTGTGACCTGTTCTGCTTTATATGTATTAAAAGAAAAACGGGGAAAACGTCAAGTTGTTTAATTAATAGATCTTAATATAATTGTAGTAAGTAAAAAAGGAAATTAATTGTTGAAAATTTTAATCCATGATGGCGGAAAAAAATGGCGGCTTAACGAAGTATTTAAATTTCAGCCTAAAAAACTAATTGTGATATAGAGATAAACTAGTAAACCTTTGGTACTAATTCAAGATGGCGGAACAAAATGGCGGCGAAATAAAATATTTGTAATTGTGAAAAAAAATCACCTTCTCAGGTTTTACATATTTTCAGGTTTTAGCGTTCCTAGATACCAAAAAATATGTTTGTCAATTTGCCTGTCGATCTGTCAGTTACTCATTAGATTAACTTCCATTTTATATAATATAATAATATTTGGTAAAAATCCAATATGCCGGAACAAAATGGCGGATAGATATATATCTATTAATGTAAACACTCCATTGCCGTCCGTACGTGAAAGATTTATATAATCGCATGCAAACAGTTTTAAAGATCTATTTTTTGTCATTATTGGTACATAGATATTTTTATATTCTTCGATCATATCAGGAGTTACATTAACCAAAACTTTATTAATATCTTGGACACATTTTGCACCTTCAACCTCGTTAAGATATTTTTGAGTAAATAATTGAATGCCTTACAAAGTTGTATTGAGGTTGGATTGCTCGAATTTTCGCCACAATTTCTTATCAGGACAAAAAAAAATGCGAGGCAATCCTGATTAAGGTTTCTCATTAAAAGAAATGAATAATATAATATATAAAGATAGAACGGAGTTAATCGCAATTTTCCAGCCATTTACCAAGCACAAAACACTAAGAAAATTGGTAAATGCTTGTTTTAATTTATAAAAATAAAAGTTAGTTTCACTCCGCGCGTCGGCAAATATAAAGACAATTAGTATGTATTAATGTTTGGTGGTATATTTCAATACATTATTATACGAAGGACAACCGAGGGATCGAAAAAGCATAGCATCCGATATTCGAGTGAGATAGGCATATCAAGAGGGAAGCTTCGAGTGCTCCTTCTTGTCTTGTTAATGTTCATTGGTAGTATTGCCTAATAAGTATTTCAGCATTGTGTTTCTGTGAATTACCGATTTCGAAACGTTTGCAAGACAACCAAAATCAGGTAAATTTTTACATATTGAGTTATTTACAGATTTGCTTTCTGATACCTCCCTACCAAAGAAATGTTGTTAGTTCTGATGTTTATTTAAATAATCAAATATTTTTAGATGAGCTTCTTTGTTGTCATATTGACCTAATTTAAAAAGAATAATTGATTAATAATTAACTTCAGTTTGATGTACCATAAGGAAATATTTTCTGAGCCTGCACTTATAAAGGTATTCAATAAAATGAACTTTATATTTTTCAGATACTATAAGATGTAAGTACATAGTAAGCTAAAGACAAATAACAGTTTATTTCTTTTTTGTGTTTAACAATTTTGTTATACATCCTGTTTATATTATTAAAAATATCTACATTTTATTTGTCCAGGATTTGTGATTTTTTTTTGTATTTTAACTTTATTAGAGTTGCATTACATTTCTTTGATTGTATTAATGCCAATATTTTTACAGTTTTAATTTTTCAAGCTTCTCTCTTCCAAACATTTATTTTGCCACAAATTCTACTTAGTTTAAATATTAGAAAAAAAAGTGTTATTTTTGTTTTCATTTGAAATAAAATATATTTCTCCATTTTAACTATTTCTTACTCGATACTTTTTAATACAGTATCGAGTAGCATCGACACCGTTTTAGAGTAGTACTTCCCGGTACAAAGTATCGATACCTTACCCTATTTCCGTCGGCTAGGTACGCTCACTAGGTTTTTCTTATTGGACTGATTTGTCAAGAAAAACTGATTAAAATAGAAATGTGATATATTGGTGATTATGAGAAATTATGCTAACCTCAGCAATTAAATTCCGTAATAAAAAAGGTAATATGTGATGTTTTGTTTGAGATATACAATACGTTAAATACGTCCCCTTAAAAAAACAGTTATTTTTAAATGAGCAGCTTTGACAACAAAAAAGGTTTAATAGTAAATTATTTACCTCTTGTCAAGGTAGGAAAAACATATTTCATCAAATAAAATCGAAGTGGTTCACTTTGAGCCGCAATTATTTTTTCTTCCTCCATTTGGAGTTTTTCTAATGTTTCAGCCCATTTTTCCATTTTATCTTCATATTCCTTTCTAGCGGACTCTTCTGCTAACTAGATAATATATTTTATTGTAATGCGAATGGAATAAAATGTTATTAATTATGATTCGAATGGCTAACTGCAACTATTTTAGGGACGTGAATAATGTAAAATAGAACCTCTTTGCAAAACTAACAATTTTTAAA
Organism: Kuschelorhynchus macadamiae; assembly: GCA_030620095.1. NCBI lineage: Eukaryota > Metazoa > Arthropoda > Insecta > Coleoptera > Curculionidae > Kuschelorhynchus > Kuschelorhynchus macadamiae. The sequence goes on from JAUTXW010005451.1 coordinate 328,028, forward strand.
TACAAAACCAACCTCTAACATTTTAAACCTATACCTGTTTTTCAATCAAATATGCTTCCTGCTTAAGCTTCTTTTGTTCCATTTCCATTTTTCGTAGTTCTTCCTCTTCTTCATTCGTCAATCCAATGCCAGGCATGGGTGACCCAAAAATATTATACAAAAAGGTTAGTATGCATTCAATATCGTCGCTACCCTCTTCCATGATGTCGACAACAATAGGATGAATTTCTGCTTCGTCAAAAAAATTTAAAACCGTATTATCTGGAGTGTTATTGGTTCGAAATTCCATAAGCCTTCGAATCATATTTGGTTCATCATAATGAGTACCCTACAAAACATTAAATTTTAAGAAAAAATTCAGAATCACCCCATTTGAGATTCCATTTCACCTTTCCAATACAATGTTAGCTGTTAACAGGGCGGCGCCCTCGAGCAAATACTAATGAGCACTTTTATGGGAAACTAAATGCTAACTCCAAAGCTACGGGTTTATATACTAGTCGTGTGCGGTGATGTGTGAAACATCAGCCTCTTGGTTACCTGAACCATGAAGTTTTAGGAATTTAATTTGAGCTAGAAGCGGCTTTCATAATTTGGAATATCAACGCTAGGCTTACTGAATATGCCTTGATTCATTTCTATGAGAACTGCTTCTATAAACTATCGTTTTCGCCAGTACTGCTCCCTATGCAAAATTTTAGCCTCCATCCACTGCATTCTTTTTTCTTATCGATATACTTTGGCTTAGTCCTTGTCAGAAGGCAACTTCTTAGCGGTATGTAGATGATACTTTTATTATATGGCTAATGAGCACTTTTATGGGAAACTAAATGCTAACTCCAAAGCTATAGGTTTATATACTAGTTGTGTGCGGTGATGCGTGAAGTATCCGCCTCTTGGTTACCTGAACCATGAAGTGTTAGGAATTTAGTTTGAGCTAGAAGCGGCTTTCATAAGTTGAAATATCAACGCTAGGCTTACTGAATATGCCTTGATTCCTTTCTATGAGAACTGCTTCTTTTTTCTTATCGATGTCCTTTGGCTTAGTCTTTGTCAGAAGGCAACTTCTTAGCGGTATGTGGATGATACTTTTATTATATGGAGTGCAAATGACAATCATTTGACAGAATTTTTCAATAACTTTAACAGCATAAGAACATGTATTAAGTTCACTATAAAGATTCACCAAACCCAGTGTACATTGGAGAGACAAAACGCTCTCTTAGTATAAGAGTCAAAGAGCATTTTAATCATACTCAAAAGAGAGACATGTCAAAATTGGGCTTAGCGGAACACGTCTGGACAAACCTAATGCAGTGGTAGGAGGCTAAAATTTTACGTATGGAGCAGCACTGGCGAAAACGAAAGTTTATAGAAGCAGCCTTCACAGAAAGGAATCAAGGCATATTCAGTAAGCCTAACACCGATATTCAAAACATGCGAAAGTCGCTTCTAGCTCAAACCGACCTAAAACTTAACGGTTCGGGTAAATAAGGGCGGAGACTTCACGCATCATCACACACGACTAGATTGGTGCAAGTGGCCGTTCGAAACGAAATAATAAAGATAATGCAAGTCCGACAGAAGGGGTTTAGTAAACAATGTACGTCTTTATGAAGATACACTACCGGAAAAAATCTGACGACTTGAAAAAAGGCCCTCACTTATTATGCGAGCGTTTATTTTATACTTTTTTAGTTTTTTTAATATAGATAGAAATAAAGGCGCCTTTTGAATACTTCTGGGCGCTTTTAGGAGTTGGCACCGTCATACCTTGCATACAGACGCAGATCTTAGTACTTCCAAAAAAACAGGACCCCGCAGGAGCTTTTTTTACAATTTAGTTGTTCAAATAAAAATAAACAAAACTAGATATTTTTGAAATCGAAATCATTTAGGCCATTCATAAATAGGCTATACTATTTACTTATGAATAGGGCCATCACATATGGATTTCCGTAATACTACAGAAAATATAGCTGAACACGTAATAAGGGTATTTGCAAAACAGCGCACCAGGGGCGTGCAGTCCATGGAAGCAAGAGAAGCAGTGCTTCTCCAAAAAAAATTACAAAGCATCTTCTAAAATGTAATTTTTGAAATAGGAAACCATTAATTTAGTTTATATTAAAAATGCTAAAATATTATCTTAATTATCAAGCCCATAATAAATGCGGCCTTGACTCCGACCGAGCCAAAATAGAAATCGAATAGAACCTGTTAACTCACAAAACATGTAAAAGACTTGACAACATTGTAAAAAATTATATACATCCTGCTTCTTCGTCTGCTCGTCGGCCTGGTGACATGTAAAATTTGAGCTCATAGAAATACAGTCCTTTTAGTCAGTAAATATTGTTTTATTTAGTAAAATCGGTAAGAGAAAATACCGGTGGCAAGGTGTCACCATTTGATGTTCCATCGAGCCGGATTTAGTAAGCTTTTCGGCAGTGTGCATCCATTCATCCTTTTCCTACTTAGACACGGTGTATCGCGCGCACTCCTTTTAATGTAGTTTTAGTTTGGGATCAGTCTCGCTGATTCATTAGAATAAATTTTACAGGAAAACGTGTTGATGGGTGATTTAGAATATATTGCCATTAGTCCAAATACTTTTAGATTTGCTTTAGTTGCCGTAAAACATTTTACCATAGTATAATTTAGACATTTTAGAAGGTACTATTTGTCGGTGCGTAGTAGCTCAACATTGTTGCATTAGTCAGCTGTCTGTCAATTGCGTAACAAAAGCAGACCTTCGTAGCGTCACGTTCAGCTCATCTAGCGCGGTTGCCAGGTTGTCAGTAATTTCTTTAGTTGTTTTGAATTCTAGATATTGCTGCACAGTTTTATTTAACTACATTCTGTCTTAAAATAAATCTCAAAATGGGGAGAAAAACGGCAGAGGCGGATAAAGCTGAAGAAATAAACAGATTTTTGAAAAAGCGAGATAAAGTCAAGCAACAGCTTAAAAACTTTGCCGCTTTTGTTTCCAAATTCGAAGACGAAACACAGCTGTCTGAATTAAAACTTCGAATGCAAAGAATCGAATCTCTCTTAAAAGATTTTGAGGAAACAGAAATTGAAATCGAACTTCTAGATTCGTCTAGAGTAAATAGTAAGGACAGTAATGACTTTGAGCAACAATTTTATTCTTGTTTAGCAACGGCCAAAACGCATATAGATAGTTTTGATATAGTAGACCAAAGCGTAAATGTAGGAATGAACTTGCCACAATCATTTTCAGGTTTTCAACAGCAAGGTAATACTCCAGTAAGCAGTGCGAAACTTCCTAATATAGGTTTGCCAAAATTTACCGGGGAATATGATAAATTTCCGCAATTTTTTGAAACCTTTGAAACTTTGATTCACAATAATGCTAGTCTAGAAAACATACAGAAATTATATTACTTGTTAGATTCTCTCGAAGGAGAAGCCCGCAGGGCATTGGAATGTTTAGAAATAACTAACGCAAATTATCAGGTAGCTTTAGATTTAATAAAAAGGCGGTTTTTTAATAAGCCTATCATTATCCAGTCACATCTGAAAGCTCTATTCGACGCTCCTTGGTTGAAAGAAGAATCTCATCAGTTACTACAGGGGTTGGTCGATAATATTGAGAAACACATAAGGGCGTTAAAAACACTTGGAGAACCTGTTGAAAAATGGGTCAGATTAATCATATTTTTTATGAGTAGGAAACTAGACGTAGGAAGTAAAAAAGAATGGGAGGAAAAATCGATATCAGAGTTTAAAGGGAATCCTACTTTGTGTAATTTCACAGAATTTCTAGAAAATAAAGCCAGAGTTTTAGGAACAATAGGTTTTAATAGCAGAATAAGTCTTAAAGGTACAAACCGTAGTAGCAATATGCACGCGAAAGGGGCGTATGCGATAACAGAGGATAATAATACGAAGTTGAAGTGTGAGTTTTGTAAGGGTACTCATTTCGTTTATTTTTGCGATAAAATTCTTTCCCTTTCGACTGAACAACGCATTGAAAATGTTAAAAAATTACGACTGTGTTTAAATTGTCTTAGATCTAGCCACCTTGTAAAGGATTGTAGATCAAGGGGTTGTAGAAAGTGCAATGGTAGGCACAACACTATTTTACACTCAGAAAACAAACAGTCATTGGAGCGTAAGGTAGAACAAGAGCATTCGCATGCTTGCATAGATGTACCCACGTTGGGGGATGATTCGCAAGATGGAAAAATTATTGTCGCCACTTCCTGTAGTAATCCAAATAGGCCTAGTCAAATAATTTTATCTACTGCGGTAGTGGAAATTAGAAACTCGAATAATGAATTTATTCGTTGTAGGGCTCTTTTAGATAGCGGGTCACAGGTTAACTTCGTATCAGAAGACTTGTCAAAAGAATTAGGTTTAAAAATCGATAAAATAAACGTACCCATATCAGGAATTAATGAAATGCTTACCAATATAAATCGTCAGGTAACCAGTACGGTAAAATCCGCCTACAATAATTATTCAGTGAACGTTTCCTTCTTAGTATTAAAAAACATAACGGCTAATATTCCATCATGTTCTTTTGATAAATGGCATCTCGATATACCTCCTCATTTAAAGCTAGCAGACCCTAACTTTTCGACTCCAGCACGCATTGATATTTTGTTAGGTGCAGGCATTTTTTACGATTTGTTATGCGCAGGTCAAATTAGATTAGGAAAGTGCAAACCAGTTCTTCAAAAAACCGTTTTTGGATGGGTATTGGCAGGTCCTCTGTACAGTAAACACGATCAAAATACTAATAGATTTCAATGTAACTTAAGTACTGTAAATATTCAAAATCAGTTGGAGCGATTTTGGTCTATTGAAGAATTTCCTACTAATAAAATATATTCCCGTGAAGAGTTAGAGTGTGAAAGGTACTTCGTTGAAACTGCAGAGACGAGTCTGGGAGATTCTGTGTTAGCTTACCGGTAAAAGAAAACGTTAAAAATTTAGGTCAATCGTTGGAACAGGCACAAAATCGGCTATTTTCTCTAGAAAAGAAGTTTGCTACAAATCCGTCGCTTAAACAAAAATATGTTAGTTTTATCGAAGAGTACGGTAGTTTAGGTCACATGACTAAAATCCCCGATAGTGAAATAGAAACTTACCGCAACGTATTTTATCTACCTCACCACGCAGTGTCAAATGACGCTAGCACGACCACTAAGTTGCGCGTAGTATTCGACGCGAGCGCAAAATCGAGCACGGGTATTTCATTAAACGACGTTTTAAAAATCGGTCCTACTATCCAGGACGAACTATTTGAAATTTTGGTCAGATTCCGTCAGCATGAAGTTGTAGTCACTGCCGACATCGCTAAGATGTATAGGCAAATAAATGTACTCCCAGAACAACGTGATTTGCAACGAATTGTCTGGAGAAAAGACCCTAGTGTAAACGTAGAGCATTTTAGACTTAATACTGTGAGCTACGGCACAGCTAGCGCTTCTTTTATAGCAACAAGGTGTCTGAAAGAAATTGCAATTAATATTCGCGAAAAATCTCCAGAATTAAGTAAAATTATATCAAAATGTTTCTATGTAGACGATTTAATAATGGTTGTTCCTTCTGTCTCTAAGGCAATAGAATTAGGACGCTCATTGTCAAAGGTTTTAGGAGAATATGGGTTTCCACTTAGAAAGTGGTGTTCTAATAAACCTAAGGTACTTAAAGAGTTGTCTGATGACAATGACAATACTTCTGGTTATTTTATTACTGACAACGACACGAAAAAGACTCTAGGTGTTTTTTGGTGCGCAAATAGGGATACCTTAGAATATGTCATAAAAACCAGGCAATGTAATTCTGTTACAAAAAGGTTAATTTTATCTATTATATCGCAAATATTTGACCCACTTGGTTTGGTCGGACCAGTCACTATCTTAGCAAAGTTATTATTGCAGAGATTATGGCGGCTGCAATTAGGTTGGGATGAAGCCATAACGTTAGAATCGTTGACGCTGTGGAACAAGTTTTATACAGAATTAGAAACTTTGAAATATATACAAATTTCTAGACAATGTATTATAAATGATGTAATTTATATAGAATTGCACGGATTTTGTGACGCAAGTGAGAGCTCTTACGGAGCGTGCTTGTATTTGAAATCGGTAGATATGCAGGGGAATTTCATGATTCAACTATTGTGTGCTAAATCACGCGTTGCGCCACTCAAATTTACTTCATTGCCAAAGCTTGAGCTTTGTGGTGCCTTGTTGTTAGCTCGACTCATTCATAAGGTAACAAACGCGTTGGACGTAGTTATAAATCAAACTTTTTTATGGACTGATTCTACGATAGTTCTTTGCTGGTTAGCTGAGGAACCTAGCACATGGAAGGTTTACGTTGCTAATCGTATAGCAGAAATTCAAAGTTTAACCACTATAGAACAGTGGGATCATGTCAGTTCTTCAGATAACCCGGCTGACATCATATCTCGAGGTATAAGCCCTAATCACCTTAAAGAGTCCGAACTTTGGTGGTATGGGCCAACGTGGTTGAAACAGCCACAAGAATTATGGCCTAAAGGTCAATTTAGAAAAACTAAAGATTTACCGGAAAAACGGAGACAAAAAATTACACTTTTAACTATTGTACCAGATAAATCTGTTTTTTATCTTTATATATGTTAACCAAATTAATAGCTTGGTGTTTAAGATTTTGTAACAATGCAAGGCTTAAAACTCACACAAAAACACACTTCTTTTAATAAAAATAGCCCAGGCACAAGAATTTACTTCAGAAATAATTTCGCTTAAAAACAAAGGGTATGTATCGAAACACAGTAAACTTAAATCTCTAGACCCCTTTTATGAAAATGGATTAATTTTAGTAGGAGGGAGGTTAAAAAATTCTTCTGAACTTTATAGTGTAAAACACCCTATCATACTACCACAAAAGCACCCCCTAACAAGACTTATAATTTGTGATCAGCATAAACGGCAGCTTCACGCTGGAACGCAAACGCTTTTAGCCTCACTAAGGCAGCGTTATTGGATTATAAGCGGTAGGAGAGAGGTGCGAAGTGTTTTATTAAAATGTCGTATTTGTTTTAAAATAAATCCGCCATCTTTAAGTCAGAAAATGGGTGACTTACCTAGGGACCGTACTATTGCACAAAGGCCGTTTTATGTATGCGGCATCGACTTTGCTGGTCCGTTTAATTTAAAAGATGGCAAATTACGCAATAGGTCTATTGTTAAAGGCTATATGTGTTTGTTCGTTTGCTTCTCCACCAAGGCGGTTCACATAGAATTAGCCGGAGATCTTAGCACTGATTCGTTCCTCAATTGCCTTAAGAGATTCGTTTCTAGGCGCGGGTTATGCAAAAAAATATATTCCGATAACGCAACCAATTTCGTTGGTGCAAATAACGAGTTGAAGAAAATTAGTGAAGCTTTTGCTAGAATTCAAAACGATCAATCTATTCTAAATTATTGTCTAAAAAATGAAATCGAATGGCAGTTCATTCCAGCTCGATCACCCCATCAAGGCGGTTTGTGGGCAATAAAATCTGCAAAGTATCATGTATTTAGAATTATTGGAAATAGAAATCTCACCTTTGAGGATTTATCTACGACATTTGCTCAGGTTGAGGCGGTTTTGAATTCACGACCGTTAACACCGCTTTCCTCAGATCCCAATGACCTTCAAGCCTTGACCCCTGGTCATTTCCTCATTGGGGACGCCTTAAATGCATTGCCTCAGCGAGATGTGGCTGATGTACCTAGCAATCGGTTAAGCCAGTACAACCTACTGCAGCAAATTGTGCAACATATATGGAAACGATGGTCTTCTGAGTACCTGAACGGGCTACAACAACGAAACAAGTGGCAGTATGCTTCCAAGAATCTCGAAGTCGGGAAATTGGTTGTTTTGAAGGAAGAAGTCAGCAGTCCAATGAACTGGAAATTGGGCAGAGTCTTAGCTGTACGGGGTGTCCCAAATTCGAAGGTGACCATTGGGATCTTGGAAACCGTAAGAGATACGAAAAAGTTTAAATTATAGCAAAGTTGCGTATTTTGGTGCTCAATAAAATGCCGTTTGGAAATTGAAAAAATTCCAACTAATTTCGGAGATAACCGAAAAAAACCGAAAGTTCAAATTTTTTTATTTATTTTCTGCTGACTTTATTTAAAGAGATATTACAAAACAAATTGCACTTTTTCATTGCCACTTTTTTAGTTTTTTAAAGTGGCGTTATTACTTTTTTGATTTGACGTTTCGGTTTTTCGGATCCATCATCAAGTTCATTTTTTTAAATATGGACCTGGATTTTTTATTTCAAATTTCGAAAGAGCTCGAAATTCTAAGCACAACACATCTCTTACGGTTTCCAAGATCCCAATGGTCACCTTCGAATTTGGGACACCCTGTACATCCAGGACCAGATGGAGCTATCCGTTTTGCCAGTGTTCGTACTGTGAATGGTGTTGTGAAACGTGCGATACAAAAGTTGTGCGTGCTCCCTACAGATGATTTTTACAAATCCGAAACTAAATGAAGCGTGAGTAATAAGTCAGTTGCGCTGTTTTCGTTATTATGTATCTACATACTATGACTATTTATCCTCAAAATAATTGTTTTTTTTTGTATTGATGAGATAGTTTGCTTATTATGATTATAAGTTGCTAATTTTCTTTGAAATCTACAGCTTTCAAGGCCGGCGGTTATGTTAACTCCCAAAACATGTAAAAGACTTGACAACATTGTAAAAAATTATATACATCCTGCTTCTTCATCTGCTCGTCGGCCTGGTGACATGTAAAATTTGAGCTCATAGAAATACAGTCCTTTTAGTCAGTAAATATTGTTTTATTTAGTAAAATCGGTAAGAGAAAATACCGGTGGCAAGGTGTCACCAGAACCTATGCGGGCCGCTAGCTTCTCTGCAGCCAAGTCCTGTATGCTTGATTTCCTGTGAATCGAGCCAGAGGTTATTGAACTTTCCACCGGCTGTTTGCAATTTTTGCATTTCAGTCGCGTGCTTTAAGTGGGGGCGGAAGCTATCGTTGGAGTAGGTTCTTTGTTTGAACGGCTATCCGTGTGTTGTGTGATACGTACGTCGCGTCGTGCATGGTGCGATATGGAAGACAATAATACGGACGTAGATATGCAAATACCGTCAACTTCGGCTGTCGGTAATAACGTTGAAAATGTTGGAGAATTTAGTAAGAAGAGTGTTTGTGAATGTGTGGTGTGTGTCTTAATAATAAAGGGATTTTCAACATTAAACTTCGCTGATAAGCTTCAAATAATTTCCAAAGGAAGGGCAAAACCGCCTATGAAAAATTTAACCACACAAATGAAAAACTGTATTAGACATTTTTATTCGGAAAAACAATACGAACAATTTAAATGGCTAACAGGGTGTGAAAATATAAGTAAATTATTTTGTTGATTGCTTAAAAATCATTTAGAGCAGTCTAGCGTTTTTCGCGGAATGTCGAATCGAATCCAGAATGATTTAATTTCCGCTGTTGCAACCATTATTCTAAAAAGAATTAAGCAGGAGATTGGCGAGGCGCGGTTCATTGCTATTGTTCTGGACGAACCAACTGATATCACTAATTTTAGCCAATTATCTATAGTAATACGCTATCTTAAAACAGACGGAAGTATTCAAGAGCGATTTTTAGGTTTTAAGAGTGTCCGAAAATCGTACAGCAGATGCATTATATACCGTAGTTTATAACGTTACTAAACAAATTAATGGAGAGAAAAAATTAGTTGCTCAAAGCTATGATGGAGCTGCAGTGATGGCAGGACAATTAGGGGGTCTGCAAGCTAAAGTTCGAAAAACTTTCCAAAGTACACAAGCTTTGGAACACCCTTGTCCACAAACGATTACAAAAATAAACTATTACAACGAATTTCATTAAGCTTATAACGACTTACAGAAAAAACCCCAACGATTTTTTTTATATTTGAAGACAAGTAATATTTACCTGTGTTTGTCCAGTGTTTTGCTCATAAATTAAATTTAATTTTATCCCAGTCCATCAATCACATTAAAGAGTGTAAAGTATTTTTTTAATATAATAATAATATTTAAATAATTAGATATTTTATTTACTATTTGGTCTATTTAATATGTACCATATATTACTATTAGGGTGTTAACCTATTATAAAATAAAATGGCTTTTTTGTGTTTAAGGGATGGGTTTGTTATTATTATAAACTTTATTAGCTGATTTAATATTTTTGGCATCATTTTATAATAGGGTCATAAAGCATTATAAATTTATGATATTGAAATTTATTTATTTATTTGAATTGTAGCGGGCAACCCTATCAAAGGTACTCTGTAGGCTTCTTCGTAAATTATAATTTACAATGTTGTCAAATATAATTGTTAGTATACATTAATTAAATATCCTATCGTACCAATTCAGCAACCAAATATATCTCGAACAATAGCAAACTGCAACAACGTTGGTAACTTTTTCTTAAATATAGATATTGAACTAACAGGTGGTTTAGTTAAATAAAATATTTGGTTTTTAAAAACTTAACTTGAATATCTATTAAGAAAATTAAAATGATGTAAATTACTGTACAAAAATAACACTTAAAATTAATAACAAAAAAATATTTAAATCTAAATTAAAATCTAGAAAATGACGGAATTTACTAAAAGTCCCCAATCTTAGAACCAAAGAAAAAGAAAGTAAAAATCTTTAAATAGACTATAAATTTAACTCTCGAAAATACATAAAAATTACTCCCCAAATAAACACTAGAATCAAAATAAGATATCGTTGATAATCCCTCAACTTTTACAACCCACTGTATATGAAAAGCCCCACAAACCTCCACAAAAGAACAATTTGAAATCAAAAACAAACAGAACTTTGACACAAACTAACTCTTGTTTTAGAAATCAGAGAAATGGTTGACACCTAATTTGACAAGAACTACCTCTTATTGGCTGAAACGCAATGAGTCTTCATATACTTAATAGGTGTCGCCTAGAGTTCTACTTTATGCATGAAATTGGAATATAATTACATTTTCGTCTAAATAGGATAAAAGTACCTTCTATATAAATGTCTAAAACTTAAACTAACTTATCAGCGTTCTGGCTCAAAACGACGATGGCGATAAAAAAGAAATGCAAAGAAAAACCCTCTCAGCCAATCTTTTCTGAAGGGAAACAATGCTTTCCAAAAAAAAAACATGGAATTTTTGAAACGCCTTCTATTATAACATATTCTATTGTATTTTTAAGATAGTAAATTGACAATTTATTATAATTGATTCAAACCAAATGATATGTTCCAATTATTATTAAGTTTAACTTAAATGAAATCAAGCAAAGAAATTTTCCCACGAAAATGGGCCATATGATAACCGTAAACTTTTAAAGGGGATGTATCGTTGCGCGTCGAGTGTAACTTGACAAATTTATATGTCTGCACATCACACAAAAGATAGCGTTTGAGATAAGTGTTGTTTATTATTTTGTTTAGCATTTAAAAATTTTCAAAACTAATATTAGATAGCTTTACTTTAACAGCTTCTTTGAAATACTCATATTTGGCATTTGTCATGCGAGAAAGTAAATTAAGAATTTATATACCCTGTTCTATTGCTATAGTCTATTCCGTTACAATTTTTTGACAAGATATTTTTGATTGGTTAAATATGACCTTGTTATATTAACGTGAAAATTAGAGCACAGCGAACCATAAAGGACTAAAAGCATCTTTCTTTTCGGAAAAATGTTTCTATATATCTGATTAAGTATAATGTTTCTGAAGTAAGTCATATGTTTACATGAACTTTGATATGATTTAGTTAATTGAGACTATTTTGCCTACCTGTATCTCTCTTTCCGGTAACTTCATGATACGTTCACATAAAAAATCATCGTCTGCTTGCAAGGTTACCACAAAGTCTGGCATAATATTGACGCTTGCATTGCCAACCATGTCACCTACTTTAACCATACCCTCACCAATCGCTTCTTCAGCTCCAACAACACCACCTTTTCCTTCACCCGGTTCTTTGGGCAATTCAGCAGCTTGTCCAAATAATTCTTTTGCCTAAAAATATATAAAATTGCATACCTTTTATTGGCTTATATTATAGTAAGGAAAAGTTACTACAACTTACAAATTATAATATATAACACCGATGTATCTATACTTTTTACTTTCGTATTTTAGCATGATTTTAACATTAATTTTAAATTGGTGTTTTAAAAATTGTAACGTCCTATTTTAACATTTTATTGTAATAGTTTTTAGTATGTCAATCGATGTTTTACAGTTTTGTATTTATTGTAGGCCAATAATATCCTTTTGAATAAGCTCTCTATGAAGGGCGAAAGGTTAATTAAGGAAATAAATAATTCTTTTAAGAAAATAAACCAGTACCCAAAAATTTTATATATATATATATATATATATATATATATATATATATATATATATATATATATATATATATATATATATATATATATATATATATATATATATATATATATATATATATATATATATATATATATATATATATATATATATATATATATATATATATATATATATATATATATATATATATATATATATATATATATATATATATATATATATATATATATATATATGAAGAGAACCCATTGATGAAGGCAATGTTTTGCTACGCAAGAATTTATCAACACACTGGATACAAGCTTAAATCCAATGTACCTTCGATAAGGAGCTATTTTCTTTTACCCCAAGCGTTCAACATTTCGTTTAACTACTATATGCCTCTATCGTTTGAAGGCATTCATTATATCCCAAATAACTCAGCAACGTAGGATCAAAAGGAGATTGACTGGATTACAGCTTATACGGAAACCCAGTAAATTAATAGTACTTTTTTAGGACTATAGGCGGTATATTGTCGGTAAGTGCTCTTTTGTGTTAAATGTTTTAATGATTCGCCGAACCTGTTGAATTTCGCAGTAAAATCGGGCATTTAGAGCACAGTTGCTACTAATGGAAAAGCGAATTGTACAAAAGAGATTAAAGTAAAATTGGAAATGATATTATTTTGCAAAAAATTTCGAAAGGTGTTTTTGAAGCAAAAGTATTTGTTTTGGAACGAAACCAAAGGCACCAACTGCCGTTTCATCAAGAAAGAATTTGCTATTTTTATACGCCTGTGAGAGCCAAGTAAAAAAATGTAAAAATGTGACAAAAATGCATGTACCGATATTTTGTAGATGACAACTTTCTTAAAATAGATGTATAAATTTATGATTACTTTTTAACATATAAATATTTCTTTATTTTTTATTTTTATGAACATATTCTTACATAGATTTTTTCCTTTATAAAGTCTGAAATTAAAAAAAATATATATTGCAAATACCGTGGCTAAAACCCTAGAAAGTAACGCCAAAAAAATATGTTGTGGATAAATTATGTAAATATAAAAATGAAGGTAAGGATGTCCCAGAAATGGTTGTCAAGATTTTTTCCTAAATATGATGAAGGTTTCTGAAATAAATCGATGAAAACTATAATTAACTTTCTCCCACTGACAACTTCTATTAAGAGAAGAAGCTGAAAATCGTGACCACGCCAGGGAACTAAATTTACAACATCTTTACTAACAATTACTCACAATTAGTATTTTTTAACTTTTAAAATTTTAATATAAAAATAGCAATTCTTGGCTACAATATTTAATAATTAGTTGTTACCTATAAACTACAAAATATGGAAAACTGCCTAATATTTTTAGACTAACGTTTAACTACAAGCGTGGATTCTCCAATAAAAATTCCATATTTTGTCACGTGACTTATTGGTCAATCATAACATATCCTGCTAGCCAAATAAGTTGTTTATTCACTTTGTCAGAGTGGTATTATCTTCCTTAAAGGACCAGGACATCAGTATAGCAATGCTTTGAAAACTTTGCTTTGTTTATTTGGTAAAATTTTAATTTCCATTGTTCATCTTGCATTTTAATAATTTCTCGAAAATCTCGTGATAACGCGCAAATATGAACTTTAGAAATTGTGATATCGCTTCACATTTGGTATCAATGGAAAGCTTGAAGTGTCAACTTTTTAATGAGTTTTTCGTCTTTCTTCGAGTGTAACAGGTAAAAACTAATAATCATATGTTGTAGCCAAGGTTCCCCTTCTCAAATTAATTTTTTAAAATAAAAAAACAATGTTTAGATTTTTGCGTTAACAGAAGATGGTAGAAAGGGAAAAGGAATTATAGTTCCCCACTAATTTGTATTAGAAACTAACGTATTTAGAAAAAAATCAATCATTTTTTTACAATTCTTCTGCAACTAGCCTAGCATCCGTAATTTTCCCGAGGTCCGACTTTAAAAACGGCTCTGCTTCCTAACCTAATGAAGAAAAATTTTAAACTCTTAAATGTGGGATTTAAAAATATATACCTGCTGTACAGTTTTTGGAAATCCATCCAAAACATAACCATGACTTTGACATCGTTCTTTAACCAAGAATATACGCATCAATCGTACGACATAATCGTCGGGTAATTTATGATTTGGGCTTTGACCCAATAATACATTAATGTCTCGAATTTGTTCCTCATATTGTTCGATTTCCGCGTCGAAGTCGAGAACTTCGTTTCCCTCTCCTTCCTCTTCTTCCTCTTCTTCTACTTCTTCATCCGAACCCGCTTCTTTCGCTTTTGCTGATTTCAATAAATTCTGTTCCCTTGCTGTTATTATACTCTGCTTCTGAAATTCAAAATTTTTAATTAAATTGTGCTATATATATATATATATATATATATATATATATATATATATATATATATATATAATAAAAATATAGTTTTTAAATTACAGCTGAAAGCTATAAAATTAATAATGGCAAGTCACTTCATCTTTAGCTTCTTTGTAAATATTTTTAGTAGCATTTATATTAGGATATATTTTAAAGTTTTAAATAGATAGACAGAACTAGTAGTAATGTTCCTATAATGACTAACCTAGCACTATAAAACTAAAACTAGGCACCAATAAAATAGAAACAATAATCAAAACTCCTAATAATCCTTTCCAAACAAGAAAATTTTATCTTAATATAACGTTCCCACCGTGTCCTTAAAAACAATATAAATAGGATCTTTTAACGAGAGACTTGGAGTGGTTGGGCTAATAAATGCGGCACAGTGGAGCATTGCTTTCATATTCATCTTAAGGGTTTTCCCGATTTATCTCTGGGATAAGTAAATGACAAAAGGATATACAGGTCTTTTTGCGGACATTAATATTAAAATTCGCATTTTTAATAAAATAAAAATAAAAATTCTATATTTATAAAAAAAACATACCTATAATGGAACCTTTTAAACAAAATAAGGAAAATTTTCACCCCACGTTCAGGAAGGGAAATCCTCTTTCACATAGGCGTCAACTCTGTGTTTACTTTCCAACAGGACCTTCAATAATGTTATTTCTTTGATGTAGTAATTATAATAAAATAAATAATAAATAGTGATAACACGCCTTTGTTGGTCAATCGGAAGCTGCTGACGAAAAAAATCGCTTTATGTGTATGTAAATATACAGATTTTTTTGAATGGGGGTTGGAACTATCAATGAGAGCCTTTTCAAAGTTCGAATTTAGCCTTGCAAATGAGTTCTAGACCTAGACTGACGCCCTTTAAGGCTGAACTGCACACAGCAAACGAAATATCAACGACAAGGTCAAGTCACGTTTAAAGTAATATGAAAAGGTACTGACGTGTTGGAAAATACAAATATAACATTGAAAGAAACTGGGGCTAACAAAATAAATTACAACTACTATTTGAGCGGCGGCGCCTCGGATAATATTTAGGAATTTACTTGCTTATGGCTGTCCGTAGGATGATGTCATGGGAGTGGGGCGAAATTCTTTTAATTTGTATAAAGTGAATACTTTTTTTTGGTTGTTGAATTTTATTATAATAATTCGACATGTAAAAACAGATAAAGGAGGACCTATAGATCCCGTTCAGGGGGAGGGGGCGAATTATTTTTCAACTGATGCAGTGCTTTCTTTTATACATTACATTGTATGCAGTGCCCCTTTCGCCCTCTCTAAATCAGCCAGTGAATTTATCAGCTTTGATTTCGATGTGCGGATCGTTATTCGTTATTCCCTCCTTCGATTTTCGTTTGATTTTCGATCTGCGATTTGCGAATTTATAATAAAATGTATCAGTGTTTTTGTGATTTTTACTTCCCTCGTAAAAAGAAGGTATTATAATCGTGAAAAAAATTACCCTTTAAAATGTTTGCACTCTTCACTTAGAGGCCGTAAAACATATTTTCTTAATTCCGTCGGTCTGTCTGTCTGTTCGAAGCATAGCTAAAAATTACTCACCCGATTGACTTGTTGACAAATGTTGGTCAAAAATTAAGGGTCAATGGAGATGACTTGGAAACATTTTGGTATGGTATGGTGGAAGAAAATGGCAGCCTAGCGTTAAAAAAATTGTTACTAAAAAAATAATTATCCAATTCATTTCAGAATTTGCACAAAAATCAAGTATTACGTACAAATCACCCGGTAAAATTTTAGTCCGAATCCAGGATGACGAAACAAAATGGCGGCCTAGTGAACTATTAAAAATATCAGCCGGGAAAAACTACTTATTGGATTGATTTCCAATTTTGTGCGAGAATTAAGTGTGAGTTAAGCCAAATGTGTTTTGTAATCGTGAAAATATCACCCTCCCAGGTTTTACATATCTTCATGTTTTAGCGTACCTAGATGTCAAAAATTATGTTTGCTTTATTCCGTCGGACTATTGGTCGGTATATCCTTAGAGTTCCTCTAAGTGTATATCTGTCAGTTCGCAGCATAGCTAAAAGCTACTTACCTGGTTGACTTCAGGTAGTCAAAAATTAAGGATAAGATGGAGATGACCTGATAACATTCTGGTAAAATTCCAATATGGCGGAACAAAATGGTGCTTTAGTGAAATGTTAAAAAAAAATTAAAATTACTTATATAATTTACCTCAAATTGATCACAAAATCAAGCGTGTAAACTAATAACATTTTGGTCCAAATCCAAGATAGAAAAACAAAACAGCGGCCTAATAAAATATTTAAAAAATCAGCATGATAAAATTACTTATTAGATTGAATTCATACTTTATTCAAGCATTAAATGTGATTTAGACATAAACTAGTAAAATTGTGGTAATGGCTGCCAAATAAAATATTTAATAAACACATTCATATTTAACTGGCTTCAAATTTTGCACAAAAATTAAATGTAATATAAGGAAAAACTGATTGAATTCAAGAAGATGGGACAAAATTGCGGTCTTAGAAAAATCAGTGTAAAAAGTACTTATTCAATTTATTTAAAATTAAGGGTGGCACAGGTAAAAACTCTTTGGTACCCATCCAATATGGTAGAACAATAGAAATGTTTGGAAAGACAGTATATATGTGTTAATAAATAACTATGTGTGGAACTAAATTGGGTCACACTTCATTATTCCTAATAAAAAGAAAGATTTATAACGAGCAAAGTTAGTACCTACGTAATTATATTATCTTATGGTAGAATATTAGATAATGTACATCAGGGTTACCGGTTTTCAATAGTTTTACGGCGTAATTCCCTTATTAGTGAGAGCAGAATGCGGAGAGAGGAATGAAAGGGAATTGCGGTTTTACTTTTTTGTAAAATGAAAGACGCCATAAACAAACTTTTCATAGCCCTCTTCGATTCTCAGATACAGCGTGAAATTGAAATCATTGCAATTTGAGACCTCTCTCATTTTTCGATTATGCTTTACCTTATCGAAAAAATAAAAGCTATATTATGTTATATAGTTTGTTACAGGTTTTTCAAAATTTAACCCTCATAGGGGTGAAATATGTCTATATATTGTTTGCAATATCCCTTTACCTAAAAAATATTTAACGACGATTCTTTCGTCAATGGTTTTTAAAAATAATTATCCAAATATTAATTTCAGAATTTTTTAAAATTCCACTCTTAAGCGAATAAAAAGAAATTATTTTTATTGCCCCATATAACAGCTAATATATTGTATTATTAATACACTATGTACACTATACAGATTAAGTATTGAAGTCCTACAATATGAAAAATATATTTTTAGAAAAAAATTTTATGATATCTGTTCGATTGTGTGCGTCTGTGTATATGTAAACAAAATTTGCGTCAACCAACGATAATTTGAGAACGGTCAAACCGGTTCGCTTAAAATTTAAACCACAAGTAGTCTAGGTTAGTGTCTCGCGGGGATTAAATTTTGGGTGTCGCGGACGTAGATTTTCGATATTTTTAGGGGTATAAAAATAAAAAAACATATAACATGAGAAGCAACAGTCAAATTGAAAACTATGAATAGTTGGGTTTAATGTTCTGACATTGAAAAATTGTGTGTGTGTCAAAAAATGATGAAACACGTCAATTTTTTTATATGCATATTTCCCTATTAAAATCACGTTGAAGCTAATACATATCTCTTATAGTTTTAACGCAATATTGCAGTGGCGGAAGGCTTGCAAGTGATCCGTAATACTGTCTGCAGTTTCCCCTTAATTAAGATCGAGATCAAAACTGAAACTTGCTTATCGAGACTCACTCTCGATAAAAATTATAAAACTATGCAAGCTACATAGAAAAAACGTTACCCCTTAGAACTTAGCTATAAAAGTTACACCCCTATTCAGTTTGAAAATAAAAATTAACGCAACAGATAAAGACCTATTACTCCAATAAATTGAAAAATCCTAAAAACAAAATTGGAAGAAATCAAAAAATTGGTACAAATCACAATTTTAATGTTATATGTTTTATTCAATTTTAATGGGGAGAAAAGGTGATGGATAATGGAAAAACAATTATTTATTATTTTTTAGGGATGAGTCAAGAAATAAACAAAATGTGACCTAAGATTGGTAATCAGCGACAAAATAGGACCAACGATAAAATAAATAAACCCCAGTTAACCAATTACAGTACGATTGATCACTGATCGTGAGTAGTCCATTTTAAAACTTGTGTCTGCCTGAAATAGTTACCAAGTCTTCCAAAGTTTCCTCTATCATTGTTTTCACGGAAACGTAATGGGCTCCGTAGCGTCGGCATATTCTCTTGGCAATGCTAGTTTTTCCCACAGCAGGAGGTCCATGAATGACAGCCTTTAAAGGCTTTAACTGATTGCCAATTTGAGCGTTAACAGTCTTTGAATCTACTGGAACTGGGACAGATGTCATTTTTTATGATGACAAGTGAAAAGGTAATACAGGTAATTATCCTCCCCATCTTTTTGGAGTAGTACTCTTAACAATCACATGCCAAAGATTTTATATAAAAGTACAATCGTTGGGTACAATGAACCCTTCAGGGTCGGATTATAGGGGGACTATGGGGGCTATAGCCTGATTCTTTTAAACAAAACTTATTATTTTTAATATAAATGTGTTTTAAAAATCGGACTGCGTTTTGGTTAGTTCGATTTAGATGATATTAATCTATATTAAAACAACGATTTTTTTAACAAAACCTATTCTTAATACAAGTATTTTATCGGTTTTTTTGGGTGGGAAATATTTTTTTAGAAATATTTGATCAACAGGAAAAGTTATGGTACGAGTGGGGATCGAACCCGCACCTCTGGATCTCTAGTGCATTTCACTAAGCAATTGCACTATCGTACCACTGATAAGCAATTCGTTAGTACTTGTACATATTCAGACTCACTCAAATAGAATCATAACCATTGTTGATACCTTGTTGATACTGCCGAATATGGTGCGGCGTTCCTGACTGGACGTCAAATCTGGCATCGGCATTAGGTTCTGTCCATATTAATAAATTTATTAGGACCCAAATTATGAATAGGCTGGTAATTTTGCCAAGCAGATAACTGTCAGGGATACCATTGTTGAGACAATTGTAACTATGGTAAATATCTGTTTGGTAAAATTATCAGCCTATTCATAATTTGGCCCTAGTCCCTTCAATATTTAACTAAAATATTCTGAAAGTGCAAAAACTGCCTTTAAAAAAATTGCCAAAGTCATTTTTAATGGTGCAATGGTAACCTCCTGTGGACGTTAAAAGTGATGTCTATTGGACGTCTCTAATAGTGGAGTGACGTCCATTGGACATATAAAAATTGCCGTTATTTAGTTGTGATTTTTGTTCGTCATAAAGAGGACTTTTCTTGTGATAAAAAAGACGTCTTTTGGCCCAATATGACGCTCTCTTTTAGGCGTCAGGTGCTAAATGGGTGTCAGATTGTCACATGGTTGCCGAATTTTGCATATCTCTTTAGAATAGTTGAAGTTGATTTAATAATAATTACCTATATTACGTTTCGTTATAAATAAATATTGATTGTTAACAAATATGTATTGTAAATTTCAGTATTTCAGATATGAACTGTTGTGAATAGTTCTTCTTTTCAAACCTTAACTTTTCTAAATAATTTTAGTTACTTAGAAAAAATATAATTTCCTAGTTCAACTAAAAATAACCATTCTGCTTATTAAAAAAATCATTAAATTGTATTTATTAAATTCAAGTAAAGTAGTAAAAACAAAGCAGAAATACAAAAGGACAGTCGAAACGAAACAAACAAGAAAAATTCGCCGTTGGACTTAAACTTCTGAATAAATATAAGGGTATTTTTACGAAAGGTTTATTATGTAAAAAGTAAAATTTTATAATAACTAAAGTGAGCTGTTAAAGAAATGAATTTTAATGTTTCACCAGTTTTTTGTTAATTTGGCACCTGAAATAATGTATCACACTAATTGGCTTGTTTAATTTAGTCCATACCTTAGTTATAATTCTCTTTCAAAAGTATAGGTTTTCAAATTACTTCCTAAATTTCAAAGTGGATATGCCACTGAAAACCGGAAACAAGGTGTTGTCATTTTGACGGACCATCGTTTTGAATCTTAGGACCTTCCCGGTCTCGTCAAGATCACGGCTAGGCTCTTTCCTGTACATTTATTTATTCAAAGCCTAAGCCACTTGTGTAATGGGCGATACGTTATTGGCCAATTTTGTCTCACGTGACGTATTGACTAAAGCCGGCGTCCCATGCATCCGAAATCCTATAGTGCAAAAGAGCTGCTATTGGTCAAAATATTTTATTTCCTTCCGATTATTTCAAGGATTAATACGTTGTCGAGTCGTATGCAATTAAAATATTTTTAACATTTTCGGCTGTCCCTAGGATTTGTTCTGTTTGAGATTTTAATTACATATTTAAAAATGAACGTTTCACGATCACGTCTAGCAAGGCGTCAATGGAAACGAAATATTAACCACGTGTTGCTTTTATCCTTGTTGTATGTGCGAATAGTTAAGTCCTGAAAAAAAACGTCGAAATTCTGGGTACGACGTACGAGATATTTTTAAAAACAGGAGAAGGGGGTTTATATTTGTTAGAAGAAATATGATTAAAGGACCAAGAAAAATACTTCAATTATCTCAGCATATAGAGTGATACTTTCCAAGAATTACTTCATATTGTGGGAGCAAGGTTATTCAACCTCTTGGGAAGCGTGTTCGTCTTTAAAATTCATTTTATACTTAATGAAAATTAGAAAAAATAAGTTTAAACCTTTTCTTACATCATTGGCAATATTGACATCATCCATCTCTTGTTGAAAAAAAAATGTCAACATCAAATGTCATTTGAGTATTTTGGATATCAAAAATTCGGATTTATGGGACTTGAACAATTTTTGCGTACGAAACCTGAACAATTTTCGGACAACGGATGTCGTATAGAGGATGCAGGGGACGCCAGTTTTATGTTCAGTAAAAAATACGTTTATTTCAGCGGAATGTAAACAAATTGTGTTTGTGTCCTTAGTGTGAAGCTTGGTGGCGCAGTTGTAAATCATATAAGTATGAGTGGAAATGAGAATAGTTATGGTTGAAAAGTGAAACAACGTTTTGTCCACAAAGTGTTACAAAATTAGGGTTTGAACAGGAATACTATTCGTAACAGTTCATATCTGAAAATACAAATAGCATGCACTGTTTTAACATCACTAATTAAATTGTTTTTTCTCCTTGTCTCTTCCCTTTAGGGCCGCTAGGGGTAATGTTCAAGGAGAGGATCTTTTTTATATGTCTGTTTAAAAGATAGCAACCCTATAGTTGGCTGGGTTGGTTCTGAGCGAATAAAATAAGATTTTTTTGGGGAGAAATGGATATCTCGCCTAACTGGTGATACCAGTAATTCGCCTAAAAAATAGTAGAGGCTATTTTTCTTGGCTGATCCCACAACTTTTAAGGATCAGTTAGGAACTGATCCCAGAACCAAATGTATTAGTTCCAAGAATCAGTTTCAGTTCCAATGAAAAAAAAATCATCAATTTACATTCGAGTACGATGAGTATCACTTTGGTTAACCTTGAACTAAACCGAACTCGAATATGGCTAATTTTCCTAAATTTGTCAATATTCTCAAAATTTTATTTCATATATTCTGAAAATATCCTATACATTTTTAAGTTTTACAATACATTTTCGAAAAATATTTAATTTTCATAAATTCTCGGGGATTTTCAAACACAAGGGCACGTACCTTAAATTAAGAGATGGCACGCATTTTAAAATAGAATGTACTGGAATGACTGGAGTCGGGCAATACCTAATACACAATTACCTATAAGTCTAACTCGAACATATTTTTCTCAGGTGACGTCTTGAAAACAAAATAATTAACGGTAAGCTCGTTACGGCGCGCCGGTAAAGTTGTAATAGGTATATCTGATTTTTGATAATAGGTATATGGAATAGGTAACTAGTAACTGATTCATATAAAATTCAGTTCAATCTTCCCATTCTACAGTCAGCTGAGCCACGAGTGCGTGCCGATCGGTGGCTATTCCTTACATCCGACCGACAGGCATCGTCGGATCGTAACTGTAACGATTTAATATTTTCGTACGGATCAGTTCCATGGTTCCAATAGAAGTAAAAGTTTTTAAATAATAATTTCATGTATTAAGTACTTTGAATAGGATTTTAAGCCTAACAATATTTATGTCTTTTGTTTTGAAATGGAATGCTGCTCAGAAATAAAAGAGTGGTAGTAGTAGTTATTTCGAGTCTGGACAAATCCTGAAACGCAAGAGGTGTAGTTAATTAAAAGAGAGAGAGTCGAGCAGCAATGTTGCCGCACCCAGGATATTTGTACTAGATCTAGTACTTTTTAATCGGAACTAGTGATCTAGTACGTACTGCTCGGAAACTAGTATTTTTCTCAATGAAAACGGATAAATAAAAATAAAAAGGCTTTAGAAAGAAGAATAAATATTAAAATTAATCTGAATATTCATCATTATTCATGTCCTGATCTCGCTATTTTCATGTTACAAATTCTTTCATAGACATGATTTATTCGTGCATAGAGGTAAAAAGATAAAATTTTGTACGAAGTGTTAACAATTAAGTTACAGTTAAATCATTAAAGTTATAACAGATGAGATGGTTTTGCCATATTACAACGCTATTCCGCCTTGCGCTATTATATTACAACGCCTTTTTAATATAAACGCTATTTTGCCATAGCGCTGTTTTAATAAATGCGATTTTGATATAGAGTATTTTTAATTAGAGCTCATTTGCACAGTGCTGTTTTATTACGGAGTCAAATCTACTGCAGTACTATAAGTTGGCCAGCGAAATCTTCAAAAATACATATTAATTAATTTTTTATTTGCAGTACATTTGTATTAAAACAAAATGTAGTACTTTTAGTATTTTTTATCCTCATGATCTAGTACATTTCTCAAAACAATTATGGCAACACTGTCGAACAGCCGTTATTTATTTTCTTATTTTGTAGTTATAGTTTCTGTTTTCTACATAAAAATAGATTAAAACAACGGTCATGAACAAAGATGAATACACGAATGAGGCTTCGATCATCTGTTTCACTTGAAGAAAAAGAACTTGAAATTGTAAGTAAATCTACAAGAGTATTTTTAATGGAATATTTTGGCGGGAACCATAAAAGACCTGTAGATCCCTTAATGTCTTTGTATCTTGTTTGAGAATGCCAAGACAGAAAGAGATAAAGATATACCGGTGTTGGTTGTTGATTTGACATTTTTTATTACTTTTTTAACCTAATTTTTTTTATTCTCTTTTAAAATAGTGTTTTAATTTAAGTACATTTTACTGCTGAATTAAATGATATTAATGAAAGAGAATTGGCTCTGACCGTTCGAGAACCAGAACCTATATTTAGAGAACCCGTGAGGGTTTTTTCGCTTCTCTAGGGATTGACCACATCCAAGAATTTACAGGGTGTCCTGGAAAATGTAATTCAATTTCAGATAATGTGTTTATCACAAATAATATAAGTTGTTATAAAAACAATATTTAAGTTAAAACAAATATATATAATAAAAAAGTCAGCCTCTCGATTATAAAACAGTTAACAGTTACTCCTCGCAGTCTAGGGGCTCATGTGAGCCAGTCTGAAAAAGTATGTATAAAATAGATATAATATTTTCATGTACATACTTAATATTTTATTTATTTTGATCATTGTCCTTATTGTAAGTTAAAAATACATAGGTATTCATTTTGAAGTTAAAATGAATAAAAGTTAATTTTATCCATAAGGATACTTTTATGGTATAATAAGGAGACACTATTTGTAAATATGAACATATTAAAATATTTTTTTATACATTATTTCATGGGTGTACAATTCTCCTAATTATTAGCACAAATAAATATCTATCTATATATGGATCATGTATCAGTGCTTCAATCATTTTTCTTTACTCCAACTACTGCTATGGAAATTAAAGAAATGTTTCATAAGATAAAAATAAAAGTACTTCAGGCTGGGAACGAGTTATCCTTAAGAATATTTCAAGCATTACCAGCAAAGGCTTTACTGAAGCAATTAATGTTTCCTTCCTTACCACAGCTTTTTCCCCTGTCTAAAAAAAAGGTATAATTATCTAATTTTTTAAGGGTGGTGCTCATGATAACCCCTCAAATTTTCGCCCTATAGCACTTCTGCATATTGTAGCAAAAATTGTGGAAAAATTGTTAAAATAAAAATAACATCTTTTTTAAATAGGCATTATTTTTTGAACCTACAACAGTTTGGATTTTAGGCCAAGCTAATTTAAACTCTGGAGATTTGGCTGTGGAAGCTGGAGGCATATAGATTTAGGGGAGTGGAATTAGAGTAGTTTCATTCATATTTGGCATAATGATCTTCCACACCTTTTAATAGCAGAAGAATTTACTATATTTGTCCACAAAGTAATAATATTAGAAGTCTAAACAATTTTCATATTTAAAATATTGCTTTATAATGTTTCTTTTTTTAATTTTAAAATTGGATATTATTTATAGATAGATAGATAGCTTTTTATTGGTAAAATTGCACAACTGTACTTTTATAGGTCAAACACAAAATAATAAAGATACAAATAGAAATATTTATACATTTAAAAACAATTATAAAATTAAACTTAACCCATAAGGAGTCAAATTATAAAATACACTTAAAATATATCAATTACACTAACGTACATATTTCAATTACACTAAAACTAACAAAGACAACAATACATAGATTAAACAGAAAATTGCACCAGGATGTTAAAATGGGAAAAATTCTAAGGATTAGCGCTATCACAGAATTAAATCACTGAAGTTATTCAAAAGTATTTATTGTCTAACAGGAACAATCCCGATACAAATACAATTATAAATTAAATTAGCACATACCAGGGGATAAACTTAGATTTGATACACATAAATAACTACAAGATCCACATTAAATCACCAAGAAAGAAATAACAAAAAATATAAGTAACAAAATAGATCAGACTGCATTGACACTTGAGAGTATGCTTTTCTTAAAACTACTTAGACTTAAGTTTAACATGTCAGTTTCATTAACTAAATTTACTGAATTTAAATATGAACAGGCTCTATACAGAGGGGCCTTTTTTGCAAGGTTAGTACAACCTAGCGGTTGATAAAATATTTGGTGTCTACGAGTGTTCGTTTGAGGTACCAAGAAGCAAAGTTGAGACAACAGTTCAGAGGAATCAATCATGTTGTTACATAATTTATAAAGGAATTGCAGACTTGCACAAATAATGGTATTCCTGAGAGATAAAAATTGGAATCTATGAAGAAGTAGATTGTGATCAAAACCTCTTTCAGGATAGATACCCTCCATTTTAAAGGCCAGGTAGTTGGGAAATTTTTGTTTTCATCCGTGTATTCACTCACTAAATAAAGTGATTTACTGATTAGGTAATGTTTAATTTTATTTTTAAATCTCTCAACCCCCAGTTGTCTTATGGCAACAGGAAGCACATTAAACAACTTTACATTGAGGTACCCTGTACCGTCTCTTGCTGCAGTCAGTCTACGGAAAGGTGTAGCTAAGTCCCTGGCATTGTGAATCGGATACTCATGTGTACACCTCCCCACGTCATGAAGCTACTGATGTTAGACCTAATGAAGATGAGACATTGAAGGATAAACACACATGGAAATGTAAGAACACCCAACTCAGCAAAACACCAACGACAGCAGTCTCTGTATCCAACATTCATCATGATTCGTATACATCTTCTCTGTATGCCAAAAATCCCTACGTGTCACTCCCACAAAAGTCTGCAGTCAAGGCATACCCCCAGGAAATTCAGCTGCACCTGGGGTGAGTCATCTGCACTCACCTGTCTAAGGCTAAAATTTATTGTTTGAGTTTTGCCATTGTTCAGGCTGTGGCTATTTGCGGCGAACCAATTCTGCAGACCCAGCTGTGCTTCACTTATAACCGCCTGAATTTGCTGGCTCGGATGATAGCTAAAGTAACTACAGGTCCATTCATGTGTGAAGTGTTCAGGTCATTTATGTAGATAATGAACAGCACAGGTCTCAGTATAGGTCCCTGGAGAACCCCATAGCTAACAGTCTACCTAAGAGACCCCTTGCTTGTACATACTGACATCTCTCAGATAGGTAGGATTCAATAAGGGAGTGGCTGTTCATACTAAAGTTGTAGTGTGCAAGTTTAGCTTTAAGTATATCATGCAATACACAGTTGAACGCTTTTGTTAAATCATAAAATAAAGCATATGGGTCCAATAATTGTTCAAAGCTCTCAAGTACATGATCTGACAGTCTATTAATAGCATATGTAGTTGATTTTTTATCTCTGAAGCCAAATTGACAGCTTAAAAATATATTGTTTCCCTCAAAATATTGAGTTATTCAGGATTTTAATAGGGATTCAAAGATTTTTGAGAAGACAGCAAGAATTGAGATGACAGTGCAACAGATAATCACTGAAGTGGTTAGCTGAATCAGGTAAGTCCCTGATTATGTTGCCTGCCATACTGATAAAAGAATTGTTTAGTAATTCCGCATTTAAGATATCTGAAGTTATTTGGCTTTCCTTGCATATATTTTTTTTATATTTTCCACATAGCCACTTGCAGGTTTACAGAGTTTTTTATGTACTTTTGCATCTCGTTTTTGTAATTTTTTTTGTACTCTTTTATCGTTTGTTTTGTGATTGAGTGTATTTTTTATTAAACGGAATAAGGCCATTCAGTATGTCCCGCATATCGTTAAGGTTATTATTAAACCAGTTAACTTGGTTTTCAGTGTATTTGGTACTTACCAGTTTGGATCTTAATGGGAAACATTTTTCCATTTGGTTTTGTATGGTTTATATAAAAAAAGTTGAATTTATCATTTATGCTGATGTGGTCATTTTTGATGAAATCCCAGTTTGGTACTTCAATGTTATACAGAGAAAAAGACCCTTATCTGTTATTGATCTAAAATTTATTCTAGATTTAGTTATTTTTTTATGGAGTCTGAATAAGACAGCATAATTCCCTGGTGGTCAGAGAGGTACTCATTGGAACCATATTTGTTTTACATAAACTCTCGTGCATATTTGTAAAGACATTGTCGAGACATACATTCCCCCTAGTGCTAAAGTTTACCAATTTTACAAGACCATATGAAGTAAATAAGTTTACCAGTTCGAGTGTGTGAATGTCCCTTTCTTTATGAATTGAAATCACACATAATAACTACCTTTGCTGCAAAATTTAACCCATCCAAAATATCAGAAATTGTTTCTAGGAATATATCCATGGCTCCAGAGGGGGCCCTGTATACTGCAATCAGTTGAAGATCCAGCCTATTTAGGAAAATTCCTGACACTTTATTTGGAATTAAATTATATTAATAATTTTATTTTTTATTATATATTAAGTCCATACAAAAACAATTTGACTCACACAATTTATGATTTTTACATTACATCAAATGTTATTATGCATCCATAATACCTATTTTCAAGTACTCAGTTTTGCCATATAAATGTATCTCATCTCATTTAATACTTGTTTTGTTCTGTGTGCTTAGTAGTAGTATTAGAAGTGGAGGAAGGCCGAAACCAGGCCGGTAGGGCAAATTTTACCCTTCCGGTTTACCACTTTACCTAAGGTTGAGTGATGAGTCCTAGGATTATTAATGTTTTTAAAACAGAAAATATAAAAATTGCCCAACGTAATGTTAAAACCATTGGTATTTTGTATAGTAAATTAAAAGATAGAAAAAATTTTACACACTGAACATAACACTAACAAAAGTCTTTTTTTTTTTTCGAAATGACTGAAATAGGTACATAAAGAAAAGTTGACAGTGAACAAAAAAACTTATATTGAAAACTTACATTCCATTTATTTTTATATTTTAAATTTAGACTTTTAAGTATGCTTAAAATAACAAACTAAATTTAAATAAAAATTAATTAAAAGCTTGACATTTCTGTTGAATGTGATTCGAAGAAGAAGTTTTCAATTATTGTGCTAAACAAAATAAATAATTTTAGTGATTAAATATGTAATAAAATATTATAACATAATGAAACGTTGATACTTCTATCACTGTTGTTTGTTTATTAAAAATCCTAAAATTTAAATTTAACTTTTAAAAATGAATTTCTGTCACAAAGTCAAGGCCCCTAATTTTTGCAGATCCCTGTCTACCTATGTTATATAAAATAGATTTGTTGAAGTGTGAAAATATTCATTAATCATGCATTTTTCTTGTATAAGTATTATTATATCTATATATAATAATATTTTACCACTACATTTTGTTCCCCTCTCCTATCCTATTGAAAGTTTTCATAAACAAATTAATAAATAGAATAATGGACAAAAATATTTTTGAGTGAAAAATTTCATGAATGGTTCAAGAATTTGTTTTGGCTCATATATCTCTCGTAATATTTTTTTACAGCCATATTCAATACAATATTTTTGGAAGTTCTTCCTAGAGTATGTCGCTGCCTGGTTTTTTTATCTTTAACAACATCTATGGATAAGGAAATGAAATATTTTGACTCAGAAAAAAAATATGAAAGGAATATTGACCAGACCTCCCTGACCTGCAACCTATTTATATTTTATGTCATTTTAAGGAGCTTAAGTTACATTAACTGCCTAAATATAATAAATCATTTCAAATGATACCAAAATTATTTTATTTATTATTTTCACATTCCTAGATTTAAGAATGAACATCTCAGTTGAGTATGAGTGAGTAGTTTAGGTGA
This sequence comes from Kuschelorhynchus macadamiae, assembly GCA_030620095.1. Taxonomy (NCBI): domain Eukaryota; kingdom Metazoa; phylum Arthropoda; class Insecta; order Coleoptera; family Curculionidae; genus Kuschelorhynchus; species Kuschelorhynchus macadamiae. The sequence goes on from JAUTXW010005451.1 coordinate 357,681, forward strand.
ACATTTTACATGACAAACTAGCATAATTTTTGGTTGTTCTATTTATTTCTGAGATTGTTCACATTTTTTTGGACACCCTGAATAGTAATTATGGTTTTTTTTAGTGGTAACTGTTAAATATATTAAACCATAATACACTTATTACTTATTATTTAATTTTAACAGAAATGTTGATTTTTAAGAGAGGTATATTTGTACAATATTTATATTTTTAAGAATCGTAAAAGAAAAGAAGCAGAAGAAAAACTAAATAAACCACTACTCAGTTATTCTGGTAAAGTCAATTATGCCATTAGTCTAATAGATTGTGCCGTAGCATGTGATGAATTACTGTAAGTACCCATTAATAATAATAATAATAATAATAATAATAGCATTTATTTCCAACAGGTAACTACCCAGTTAAAGGAAATTCAAAAACAATTGTGAGACTAATTACTTGTAACTAACTAACTAAAAATTAAAAATACTAAATTATAATAACATAAAACACAAAAATTATTTAAATAAATGAACTAATTAAATCTAGAATGATTAATTAAGAACTTAATTATAAAAAGAAACAATATAACTAAGAATTAAAACTAGGAGAAAACAACAAAAAAAAAATGAAATGAATAACATCAGCTACTAAACCAGTGGTGAAATGAGGAACGAGACCCTTCAAAGGCTATCATAGTGGAGGTCACAACAATCAGAAATGAGGTTAAGGTTTATGCACATAATGTTAATGGGGTTTTGTCAAAATATATGTGTTCTTGCGGGATATATTGCAAAATCGGGACGCTGGCGAGCAGCAAAACTTGGAACTTTAGTTTATCCAGTGAGAAAGGACAGTCGATATTATGTATCAATTTATATAGAAATAAAATAACATTTTGATTGTACAGAAGTTGGAAAATTGTCTAGAATTGCGAATGATAAATTCTAACAGCCTGAACGCACCAGCAATTATGTGCTCAATATGGGGGATAAAAGTAAATGTTTCATCGAAAATAACACCTAGGTCTCTGAGAGTGGTAGATCTGCTAAGAATCTTATCACCAATGGAGTAGTTAAATCTAAAAGGGTTATCAATTTGATGGAACGTCATAACAGTACATTTAGAGACGTTCAAATCCAACCTATTAGCCAAGCACCAATCAGTAACAGCACTTATATTGAGTTGAAGGAAAAGACAATCAGCAATGGAGTCGACACGGTAAAAATTTTTTGAATCATCAGCGTAGGCAAGTTTTAGGCAGCATATCTTACAAACAAGGTCATTGACTAAAATATTAAAGAGCAGGGGTCCCAGGTTGGATCCCTACAGTAAAAGAGTCGGATCTGAAACCTTCAATCTTAATGAATTGTTTAAGATTTAGAAGATATGATCTCAAGAGATAAATAAGGCTATTTGAGTAGCCAAATCCGTTTTGGGCTTTATGTAATAAAACATAGTGGTCTATCTGATTGAATGCTGCAAAAGTCATTATAGATTACATTGACCTGTGATTTATCATTAAGAGCATCACAAACATATGTTGAAAGGCAGCTCAAATTAGAAACACAAAACCTATTTGGAAAAAAGCAATGTTGCTCAAGGGATAGTTTCTTTTGGATTTTGAATGATATGTGCTTATGCAGTATTATTTCATATATTTTAGAAAAATTACATAAAATTGAGATTGGACGGTAGTTTTCAATTACAGAGGGGTCATCCTTTTTGTGAACTGGACAGACTCTAGCCACTTTCCATAAATCAGGGAATGTTGCAAGGTTCAGCATTAAATTGAAAATGTGACCCATTGTCTCACACAAAACTCGGCAGGAATCCTTTACGACCATTAAATGATATTAATGACGTATTATGTATTAAGTTCTCACTTAAGAACTCCTTAGATCTAAATGCTTTCTTATTTAAAATTTTTAGATTTTTTTATTTTAGAAAAATGGCAAATAAATGCACAGAAGATTTTATTGTTGGATTTGATATGGAGTGGCCATTCAGTTTTCAAACAGGACCTGGCAAAACTGCATTAATTCAGATTAGCCCTAATTTAGAGCTTTGTCATTTGTTCCATCTACCTGCTCTTAAAAATCTACCAAGGGGTTTGTATGAATTTTTACACCATCCAAAAGTAAAACTGACTGGAATAAACATAAAAAAGTAAGTTTTGATATATTAATTTAGGTGAAATGCGATAAGAAGTGACCTAGCCCACTTTTTGAAAATATGTAATTCTTTTGAAATATATTTTGGCACAAGAGGGAAGTGAAATTTTTAGAAACACAGGAATATGGGATTATAAAAAAATGCAAATATTGGGGGTTTCGTCTAAAAGCTTTAATATTGAAACCCTAAATGAGGGCTATCACTTCTAAAAATAAAATAATTACCTATAATTTTTGGTATTTTTTTTAAATTCTTCTAATGAAAAAAAATCTACATTTAGCCATATGTTATATATCTTCTGAACAATCAATTTAAGTAGGTATTCTTCTAAAATGGAAAATAAAATAATTACTAAATTATATTAATGTGTGGTTTTTGTAGTGATGTACACAAATTAGCAAGAGATTATATAGGATTTGATGTAGACAATCTTTTAGCAAGTTGTATTGATACAGGTGTAATGGCAAATAGCATTTTGGGTAGTAAGCAAAGATGGAGCATGGAAAAATTGGTTAATTATGTGGTAAGTCGAAAGTTAATCTAATTTTGCACTTAACTTATCACTAATGTATATAGTTTAAGTTAATGAAAAGTAGCTCAGGAATGTTTAGTTTCCAAGAACATTTTAATTTTTATTCAACCACCATAAGTGAGTTTTGTTCTGGGAGAAAATAGAATCTTTAAAATATCACATTTTATGCAGTGGACTATTTTTTTTAGCTTAAGAAAAACATAAGCAAAGATAAAAAAGTTAGAATGAGTAAATGGCATATTGTACCTTTAAAACCAGAACAACAAATGTATGCAGCCATTGATGGATACGTAAGTATTTCAGTTATCAGTTTTTTAATACATAACGTCCAACATAGGCCAAGTAAGGCTGTAGTCATACAGATCAATTATCTACAAGTGTGTTCTATTGTCTACAACCAACTAAATATAAAGCAAATTAAGGTCGATAGTTTATTTGGTTTCAAATTACATATTATGTTTACACAAGTCAAATTTAGTCAAGCAAGAATTGTAATCCAATACAGAATTTAAAAAGAAACTAACAAAAACATTTAAAATCTTAATGTTAAGTTTTAAATTTTGACAGTAACTACACAAAATAATAAATAAGTTTAAAAATAGATCATTTCTGTGCATTCATATTATAAATATCATGTTATGTTTAAACTTTTATAGATCAGTTCTATATAAGGTTTGTTTAATTAAAATTTCTAAAAATTTTTTCTGAACTTTGGTTCAAAATCGTTTGAGCCATCCTGGGTACTTTTTAAACGATAATAATTCGGTAACAATTTTGTCTTCCCTGTGTATTATGAAGATGAATTTCTGAATGTGATAGATACTCTTCCAAATTCTTTTTCACATGTATGTGACTTTCGAGGATAAAAATTGATGATGTCAAAATTTTAAGATTTATGAAAGCCTGCTTGCTGGTACCTTAGTCTGGAGACAATTCTCACAGCCTTCCTTCGCAACTTAAAAATCTTTTCGGAGTGTGGTGAATGCCCCCATGCGAGAACTGCATATGATAACAGAGACCGAAGTAAACCATCCTTAAACTAGTACTAGACACACAGCCTGATAAGCTTCTCATCACAATGTTTCAAACCCATGGCATCAGACTCTATGTGGGCCTCCCAGTGTAATGAGTGATCCAGGTGAACAACTAAAATCATTTGCTGTGCCTTATCCATCATTGAGAAAATCATCCTCTTGGTTTTCTCAACATTCATATGAAGCTGGTTGTGAGTGCTCAGCCCTCATCTGCATTCTGGCAGACTCTTCGAGCGTAATATCAAGTGTCTCAGAAGTAGTGAATTTTGCATTTGGATCTAACAATGGAAGATCATTTATATATATTAAAAAAGCAGTGGATCTGGAATATAACCCTGGGGAACTCCAGTAATAATCTTGCTCTCTGATGACACCATCCCCCTCACCAGAACCACCTGTGTGAACATTGTTTTAAATTGATAATTGTAATAAACATAGCATTGATCAGGTGTGATCGAGCAAAACCAAGCATCATAGCAACCGTGGATGCTCGTTCATATTTGACGTCAATGACACATTTCTGATGTTAAAAAATTTAAAATATCATAAGGATGAATATGAATAATGTAACAAATCAAGCAGCATGTTGGTTATATTTGCTATTTCCATTATAATTTATATTTTGGTATTGAAGTTTAAATGCTAATTTCAAAATTGCCAAATATTATACAACTGGGTGCAGTGTGCAAACCCTTTTTAAAACATGCATTTATAGCCAATAGAGCTTGCCAGCTAACACGACAGAATTAAAAAATAATAGGGATTTGTGTTTTTAAGCTAATTTTATATATCAATTTATATAATATCAATCTCAGTCATCTAAACTGATTTCAAAAAATGGTTTTATTAAAAAAGAAAATGTTAGTAAGCCACGAACATCCAGTGATTTCCTAAATTGAAAAACCGGACTCTCTGGGATTTACCGGTACCTTGAGGATAACCTTAGGGTGGCCTTGAATTTCCTTTTGTAGTTGGAAAACAGAAGCTGAAAGTTGGGATAGGCACTAACTAAGAAAAGGTCATATATTCATCTCCAGGTTAATCATGGGGAATTTAGATCTGCGGCTTATCAAAAATATATTTTTTTTACAGGTTGTGATTTATATAACAAGTTAAATGTTGTTATTCGTTGCAGGAGTTTAGTTATAGGAATGTGTATGTTATTATTTCTTTTTGTAAATTTTGGTCTATTTTATACTTAAGTGTTAATAATTTCACTATCTTGTTTGTATAATTAGGTAGTTATTGTAACTATTATTGTAAAATGAGGTTACCTGTCAATTTTGTAAAATAAAATAAAAATATTTTTATGTTTAAGTGTATATGTATAGATTAGAGTTATTTTTTATTATTGACCTTTTCTTCAGTTATTGTACTACACTTTTAAATTGAAGAAATAAACGATTTTGATGCAAATACTCTCATCCAGGTTTAATCGTACAGACGGACATTTAAGTCTAGCCAAAGCACTTGTGTAATTGGGCAAATGAAGCAGGTTAAGTTGCATGTCTTCTAAATGTTTATTTAAAAAATTGACAATATCATGTTTACTGGTAACCAACTTAAAATCCAAGTCATCATAAAACTTGTTAGAGGAAAACAATTTAACAGAAATCCAAATAAAACAAACAGTCCCTAAACGTAAAACCTCTTTGCAAGGAGAAACAATCATATATTAAACATTTAATCAAGATACTGACTACAGTAAAGTTGATGGTGCCATGCAAATTCAGAAAGATATGTTTGGTGAAACATGTGTTGATATAAAACTTTAAAATTCTTATTAATGTAGAAGTTCTTATACCCTCTTTAAGATGAGTCCTCTCATATATGTTGGGTTCGTACATACTGGTTAATTATTTTCCAAAATTGGGTAATTTTACAACCTGGAGTCGATGGACAGCAGAAACTCTGGCTCCACCCACACATGTCTAGGGCTTGCTGGCGCGGGAACATATAAGAAAGAGTGACTTAGATGTATATATTTGACTAGATATCTACCGTCTTTAGTTTTATTTTGGACAGCAAGATTTGTTCTTATTTCTATTTTAAATTTAAAATTTTCTTAATTGGTTCTGGCTATAAATTTGTATTTAAAAGTATCTATTTAAAAAAAAAAAGTTGCCAATCATCCATCTAATAACCACCGAGTATATCTCCTTTTCCTTTTCAGGCTTCTTTGCTTCTTTATCAAGAACTGAAGAAACTAGAGGCAGATTTTTTGAAAGAACAGGCCGACACATTTCTAACGAATATTTAAGGAAGAAGATTTCAACCAATAGCGTCGTCAGAACTTGAATGGGTGACCTAGCAAAACTAAATATGATGGCAAGAAAAACAGGCAGACCCATTCAGTTGCTCATTTTTCAAATCACTCACTAATTTTGTATCCAATTTTATCAATTGAGACAGACTGTATGGCCCTTCTGGGTACACCACTTCTTAACATTGCTTTATTTGTGCTCTATTGGCCAGTTTAATATATTTCTATTAAACAATGAGTTTTAATAAATTAAGAACTAGTATTTAATTTTATAGTTAATTTTTTTATACAAAATCATGTACCAACTAATTTTATGAGAGATAAATTATATTAAATTAAAAGTATATCGAATAGTTTTAATGTAAAACCCATTTTTAAGAAAGCTACTACTACTAATCGGCCATGAGGTAAGCGGCTACTCATAGATATAGAATTCCTATATTGTATTTTTTTTTGTGTCTCGCAAATAGCTCGAAAAGTAATTATATGCGCGTACGATATTCTGGAACGTAAGCTATAAGTGCCGGTAGAAATATTTTGAAGAAAAGTATTGAATAGTGCTTGATTTTAGTAATGAAAGTAACACAAGTCTTTAATATTTCGGTAATTACATATTGGTCTCTTATAAAGGTTCGGCGTTGAGCTTTCGAGAGGTCTGTAAAAGTACCACATGGTATTAGATTTTTTTTGAAAAAAATTATATGAAATTAGTTATGCGCGTGACGTTGGATCGGAGACCCAAGGGTGATGGAGAGCATAAAGTATTTCAAAGAAAATATTTTAGAAAAAAATAATTGAAACTCAATAGATTTTTGCGCCCACTTCGCAAGTTGCATCTGAGCACAACGAAACACGTAACAAGTAGTTAGTAATATATATATATATATATATATATATATATATATATATATATATATATATATATATATATATATATATATATATATATATATATATATATATATATATATATATATATATATATATATATATATATATATATATATATATATATATATATATATATATATATATATATATACACACAAAACATGAACATGGTAATGTTAAAAAAGTCGTAACAAGGTTTTCGTAGGTGAACCTGCGGAAGGATCATTACAGTGTGTTGTATGTCTAGTAGATCAAGCAAAAAAAACAAAAACCTTGCCGGAAACGTACAAACCAATATGCATGAGATTTGTTTCGTTACGTCTCTGGATTGGCAATATGATAAGTAAAACGTGATCTAGTTAAGAATAAAAAGAAAGCTAGATTTCAATACCTATTGCATTTGTGCCCCTACGGTTTCTAATACCCTTTCGCTAAAACGTATTTTATTTCCGTAGAGTGTAAACACGTTTTATTGAACGATCAGCATGGCATGCAGCTCAGCGGTAACGCTTGGAACACGATAGAGCTTCCGTAAACGTTTAACGTAAAAGGGAAATACATTTTTCCAGTATAAAAATGGGTAATAATTTTGAAGTTGGAACTAAATATAACCGTTTATAACCTATATTACAAAAACGAGTAACAAAACACCGAAAAATTCAAGAAGAAAAATAAAGTGAGACGGAAACGAATAACGTAACTTCCATTGTGTTCCACGCTTTAGATACATGCTTTTCAATGTTGTCGCGTGTTCGATCGTTTAAAAAAAACTTAGTCTCTACGGGTAGTAGAGACTAAGTTTTTTTTAAGCTTGTTAAAATACACAATGGAGATTACGTATTTTTGAATGTTTTAAATATAGGTTATAAATTATATTTATCAACGTCAAAATTATCACCTATTTTTGTACCACAAATGTGTACTTTTTTATTAAGTTTCGTTTTTGTAGAGACTAGTTTTTACGATAAACGTTAGCGAAAAATCCATTGTGTTTTAAGCGTAATAAAAATGCGGGTTAGGTTAGGATTGGTTAGATATGATTTTATAGCTTTATTGACCGTTTTATCGGCTAACCTAAAGCTAACGCGACAGATCCACCTAACCATAAACATATAAGCCGACGACGAAGAGCAATCTTGAGAAAGAACTAGCATCCGAACGAGAAACACAGCCAGTTCAAACACACTTTTGTAGTACAAAAAGAGTAATAATTTTGACGTTGGAACTAAATATATTTGTTTAAAACATATATTTCAAAAAAGCATCTAACAAAAAACTGAAAAATACACAAAGAAAAATTAAATTAAAGTTTATGTAAATTGACGGAAACGAATGACGTAATTTTCAATGTGTTCCATGCTTTAGGTTTAATTTTTGACAGTTAAGGCGTGTTTCATAAAGCAATTAACCCAGAATACCCACGTTAACCTGTATATTGCATACATACTGTAACGCCATCCAAGTATTATAAACAAGTTCGTTTGTTTAGGTGTGAGATCGATTAGCTGAATGACAGTGGTAGGGTTTCGGATTAACGATGGGAAGGTCCCGAGTTTCAATCCTGGATTGAGCGGACTTTTTAAAAAAAAATTATAATTAATAAAAATGCGGATTAGGTTAGGTTTGCTGTAAAGAAAGCGGCGAAATAACACGCTAACAAAATGTTGAGTCCCGCGGTAGTCCTTGTAAAGAAATATACCCACGGAATTTGACTATTTTTTTTTGGTCGTCGTGTGCCGTAAAGAAAGAGCGGGGTAATACTTCTTACAAAATACTATTCAAGATGCTTACTATAATGTAAGTTTGGCAATATTGTAAGAAAGCCTTTCTTATCAAGCCCCACTTGAAATCATCATAATGAGTTTTCGCACCGAAATGCAGTGAAAATGTCGAACTTCTTTTTTTTGTAACTTTAGACAGAACCTATGTTAAAAAAACATATTTTAGTTTCGGCTGACAACGACTTACTATAAATTATATCAAAATATGTAAAAAATCCCATTCGGTTTAAGTTTTTTGTTGGGGTCTCACTCTGCCAGTAACGATTTTGGAGATCACAAGAATTTGGGCCAGGCAAAATCGAATGATTAAGGATAGAGTTTTTGATTTCGGGAAAAACTGCGATTTCGCAAGTGAGAGTCCTCTCGGCTGACACGCAACTATTTATAAAAAAATATACCAAAGTCGTTAAATCGGCGACCCTCGAAGTCGACCCTGCACCTTGGTCCAGTTTGGAGGCGTTATCGGTAGGATATCCGGATGGCGAGCTCTAGGCTCCCGAATACCCCGAATCTTTCAATACTTTAATAATTCCTCTTTAAATTTTTGAAATGCATCTAGGCTTCCACTAGGTGCCCCTTGAGAGTACTACTGATATCACGAGATGACCCTTTCTTTCAAGCTATCCCCTTACCCCTCCCACTCCCGCCACGTAGCGGCCGTTACGCTAATATTCTATGTAGAACTGCGGCAGACGAACGGGATAGAATGCAGGAACAACTAGGCCTCACACGTTCACAGCGTATGCTAGCGGGGTCGTTAGTTTCCACCTGAGCAGTTGAGTCTCCCGTTTCCCCCCGAAATAAAGCAGCAAAACCGAACACGTGGCACCACTTATGTTACAACACAGAGGTCTGCATTCGACGAGACGAACCGGAAGACTGTGACCATCTTTCTTAATTATTTGTAATTTGTTCTAACCTTATACACTATGCAAATAACTTCGATGCTTTATAAAATATAAGTAGAATGGTGAAATTGAAAATCATGTTTTGTTACTCATTTGTTCCCTTCAACTTCTCTAGAATACAATCATTAAACTAAAACTTAAGCTTTATTTGTAAATAAATATGTTCTTAAATATATGCTAGGATTAAAATTTAAAAATCACAAACTACAAAATCAATACAGTACTTATTCTAGACATTGAGAGATGATGTTTCGTGATAGAAAGGTTACAAACCTACAAATTTCAAATACATGAAAATAAAATGTTTGATATCACCAAATAATGTGTCTCTATTATAATATTTTAAAAGCCCAATCACAGCAAACAGTTACTTAACTAATAAAATTCGTTTTCCAAACTGTAATTATTCTACTTATTCCACCTGAAGCAAAACAAGTCCCATCTGAACTAAACTTACACGTGGTAACTCCTGCTTTATCACTTAAAGTATAGAGAGGTCTACCTTCCATAATATCTACAATTCTTAAGTTATGATCGAGACCACTTGACAAAAGATAATTAGCAGTTGGATGCCAATCTAAACAGGTAGTATTATTATGAAGGGAATAATGTTGCTGTAATTTCTTGTTTCTGATGTCGTAAATTCGGACAGAACCAGAATCCATTGCAACAGCAATAGTGTTATTATTAGAGTGAAGGGCAACATAGTTTGGACTACCTTTGTTTCCTGTGAAAACATGAATAAGATCTCCAGTTCCAGAATCCCAAATTCGAACTGTACGGTCATCTGAACATGAGGCAATCAGGTTGCTAAGACAGGAAAATTTTGCACATCGAACCTAAAATCATAAATCAATCTGTTTATGTTTACATATTAAAAACAATGAAACAACAATTTTCTGTTTTACAGTGACTGGAATTTTTACACATACTTCTTATTTTAAAATATAGAAAAATAAATGTAATATACATATGGTCCTACACTTTATACTCCTTAAATGGATGACTTGAAAACCTACTTAATAATCCTAGAGAGTGCTATTAAAATATTTTGAAACCATAATGTCTTTATGAATTGGTAAAGTATATACGATCTCAATTGAAATCGTTAAAAAAACATTTGGAACAGAAATTCTTTGTATCGGCGATACCACCAACTTCGCGCAGTGGTGGCGCCGACTTCATTATCTATTACCACTAATATTTCTTTTTGAACAAATAAAAATGTATTCTAAAATTATGGTTAGTTGGTTTGCGAAACACAAATGTAAAATGATGATCAATAATATCTCAGGATCTCAGAAAAAAGTAAAAATATGTTTTGAATTTTAATGTAATATTAGAAATATTAAGTGATTCCTAATGAATATATGGAGTTACTTTTATTAATACTTAAATACTGTATGTCCCGCCAAATATACTTATTTAACAAATAATACGTTTTTAGCCAATAACCGATAACATATTTTCAAAATATCGCGCAGCCATTCATTATTAGTTTTCGAAATTAATGGGATTTGTATTACTTTCCTCAAAGGAAAGTATGTAATCGTGAAAAAATCGCCCTACGAGATTTTTTCAGATATTCATGTTTCAGGGTTCTTAGATGCCGAAAAAGATATTTTCTCGAATCCGTAGGTGTGTCTGTCTATCTGCGGCATAGCTAAAGAACTACTTATCTGATTTTTAATGAAATGCCCTGTACATTACTGCATTTTTGTAATGTCTTGAAAATTTTAAACACTTTTGCATGGTATTTCCTATACCTAAATTCAACTGACTTTGAGAAAATGGCACCTAAAAATTGACATGTTTTACTGTTTAAAGCTCTGTAACTCCAAAACCTGATGATAGTTACCTATCATCTGATACCAATTTTAACTCCGACAGGTAATATTAAATTTTGACAGCTTCTGTCAAATTTAAAATTGGTATCAGGAGATAGCCAACTAAAAAGCAAAATCGGAAATTGAAATCCATTTTGTTGCAAATTAAGTCGTTGAGGAGCTATAGAGCTTCAAAACGTCAAAAATGTCAATTTTCATCCTCGATTTTCTCGAAAAAAAAAGGCCAATTTAAAATTGCAATAATATACAGGGCCTTCCATTTAGAAAACGGATGTTGATATCGGTTTCACTTAGAAGGGGCAGTACCGCATAATTTAAAATATTTCAAATATAGAGTTTATGTTTACCTATGGCCAGAGCCAAATGTTCAAGATAGTCTGTTTATTGCTTCTCCAAATACTTCCAATAAGACATTCACCGTGAATAATCCTGTATCAAAAAGTAAATATATGGGTCATATATGAGTATACATACTTATTTTTATCAAGAAAAGTGACACATATTAAGAATAATATAACGTTTATGAACTTATTACCAATTTAGTTACGAGGAAAGTTCCGGGTAAAGCCACTTTACCGATTTTTGTATATTGCAAAAGGAAAATAAATAAGGTTTAAAAAAACAGTGGTATTAAAATAAACAATATTATGTACATATCTCTAGTTTACTGAAGAACGTTTAACGGACATTGAGGGTTCATTGACTATTTTACATATATAACTACTAGCAGGTACCCGCGACTTCGTTCGAGTATGACGACAATGAAAGGAGTAGAAAAAGGTACTTAAATCGTCTTAAAATATGTAAAAAATAAAATAATACACTTGTTAAAGCTTTTTTTTCTTGAAAAACTAACCGTTTTGTAAATAATAAGAAGTGTAATATTGCAGGGGCTGGGCGGTTTTACCCCTTGAAATTTGAGGTTCGTAAAATCCCCTTTTATCAAATCTTTACATCATACATTCAACCCTGTACCAAAATTCAGCTTTTTACGTCAAAAGGTTTGAGTGGGATTGTGATTAATCAATGGCCCAATATTGAACCACCCTGTACAATTTTTAAAAAAATCTTATAATATGTAAAGTATGAAAATAAAAAATCCTAAGTCATCACAAGTCTTTTAAAAAATCATACCTTATCGAACCTCTACACTCTGTAGTCAACCCGTATACAAAAATGCCCTTATTCAAGCGTTTTTTTCAAAAACTAACCGTTTTGTAAATAAAAAAGATTTTAATATTCAAGGGGCGGTTTCACCCCCTTGAAATTTAAGTTTCGAAAAACCCCGTCTTGTCAAACCTTTACACCGTACAATCAACCTCTATATCAAAATTCAGCATTTTATGTCAAGAGTAAAATATCTTTAAATGTGTAAAAAATAAAAATAAATAACACCTATTCAAGCGTTTTTCCAAAAACTAACCGTTTTTTAAATAAAATATATTGTATTATTTAAGGGGTGGTTTCATCACCTTGTAACTTAAGCTTTGAAAAATCCCTTCTTTCCGAACCTTTACACCTTGCAGTCGATCCGTGTATCAAAATTCCGTTTTTTACGGCAAGCGTTTGAGCAAGATCGTGATTAATCAGCGACCCGATTTTCTAAAACACCCTGTATAACAGTTTCGAAATTTTAAAATAAAATAAATAAACAAAATAAGATCTGATAAGATAGAAAAACTAACCATTTTTTGGATTGGTTTCACCCCCTTAGAATTTGAGTTCCGAAAAATATCTTCTTATAGAACTTCTACATAGGGAAATCAATCTATGTGCCAAAATTCAGCTTGTTATGTAAAGCGATTTGAGCAGGAGCGTGTTTAATCAGTGAGTCAATTAAGGATTTCATATGTTAGTATAGATAGATAATAAAAACAATAACATTAAACCAAAGTTAATTTTTGACAATATTTGAAATCTACGCCCGGAGCCTGCAAATGGCATTTCTTAACCAATACCGATTAAACAACTGAAGGATGAATATGAGAAGCTGCCAATAAAAATAATGCTATTTTCTTTAAATGTGTTTTGTGGTAAATTGATTGTACCCCGACTTTTAAGCAATTTCAACTGACTTCGTATAAACTTTACCACATTGTAATATATTTGTCCTTATATGTATTTCATTCTTGTACCTAATTTGAAAGTATATAGGTTTAATATATTTACATATATGACAGGATATTTTTTTCTTATGACGCTCTGTGTAACATAAAATGCAGAAACGTTATTACATTATTGTTGATTTGACATCATTAATCTTAAAACTGTCAATAACATCAGTTGAAAAACATAATTCGCCCAAACGGGATCTATAGGTCCACTCTTTATCTGTTTTACTTGTCTAGGTTAAATTCGACTATAACTAAAAAGGTTCTCACTTAATTTATACATAGTAAATTTTTTTCAGCCCTCCCTCGACATCATCTTAGATCCACCCCTGAACAAAACAGCAGCTAATAAAAACAAAGCCTGATTAACAGATTGACATAACATAAACATAAAACAAATGTAACATATCGCAAATGCAAGCAGACAGAAATAACTGTTATATATTTTTTTCGTAACTTAGAACTGAGCTTTAAACATGTAAGTACGGATGAATTAAATACATGATAAATTATTATTTATCAGTCACCAAACTTCTGCCAATTATCAATTTCCAATAACTACATTGATGAAATCAAATCCCTAAGCTAGCATCACTCAAAAAGTGAAAGATTGGCTAATATTTTTGTTACTTTATGGAATCTTACCATTTCAAAGAAGTCTATAAAAGCCCGCATCCAGTTTAATAGTTTCAACTTTTTATAGTTACATTACTATACATTGTCAGTCTATAAATAAATCTAGCTTACTTCTTACACTAGTGAAAAATAGTACTATATCACCATACATAGAACTAGAAAGTGGTATAAATAGAGATCTTGATATTTACTATAAATGGCTATGCCAAAATAAATTTTCCATCAATATAAAAAAAGTGTGTATGGTTAAAAAGCAAATATACATTGATACATCTGTAACTCTAAATTATGTAAAATTAGAAAAGCTGACTGAATACAAATACTTGGGCCTCATAATAACAGAAAATCTAACATGGAAAGAACAAATGGAGAGTGTTAAAAAGAAGATGGTCCCCATTGCGGGTGCCATTAGAAGATGCAAGACATATGTTGTATAATTATTTTATCGAACCACACATAAGGTATCTACTACCATGTTGGGGCAATGCTCCAAACTATCTTTTAAATATGTTGCAACGCATACAAAATAAAACTATTAAAGCAAATTTTCAACTAGACTATTATACAGCAACACAACAGGTGTATGAACAAACATCAATCTTAAACATCAAAAAACTAAAAGCACTGGAACATGTCAAACTAGTACACAATATTAAAAATGACACACTGAAGAACAATCTGAAAATTAAACATGTAAAGGACTGCCACAATTATAACGTTAGGAGCAAGGGAAATACAAGAAATTATTATGCCAGGACCAAAAAGGCCCAAGACTCTCCATTCTTTAGGAGTACTGAGACTGTGAACAGGATATCAAAGAATATATTTGATATAGGAAACTTTAATAAAATTTGAAATGAATTAAAACAGTATTTAATAAACACAAAATAATTATTACAAAATGTATAAAAATGGCCAAGAATATGTATACTATGATTGTATAAATTAATACTTATTAGCTACTAGTTGTTAGTGTATCAGTTATAAATAAGAGTACCTAATGTAAAAGTTTTCTTGAAGGCCCCGATAACAGTGATTCATTACTGATTAGGGGTCAGAAATAAATGAATATTAAAAAAAAATACATAGTAAAAAATACAGTAAAAAAATGTGGGTGTGGAGTCTTGATTGCACTACTTAAGGAACTTCATGGTTATCAAATGTCATCTCCCATCATTTTTTTTTTTTTGGTAAAGGCTGACTCTAAATGTTTGATATTTGACTGTGTTGAGGATTATTCTGATTTAGCAGGAAACTATAACTTGTACAATGGGACAATGATAATTTATGTGTAACTGCTAAATATCCTGAAAACTCTCCAGCACAGGATCTTATAGACTGCTTAAGTTTTTATAATAGATATCAGTGTAATTATGTTATTAATAGTAGGTCAGTTATTCTTGATTTGGGATTTTCTAACCTATGGTGGAGAATGTGATCAATGAGATACTAACAGATAGTATGTACCATTCTGCTATTTCATTTCACATTAACCTTGACATTATTATACAAGTATCTGACTATGACAAATACTTTTTGCATGCCACTATTAACGAATGTTTTTTTGCCAGTGTTGACTGAACTACACTCAACACACTTTAAGCTTCTTCTTTCTGAGGTCTCAAGCTGTGACTTCTGAAACTGACTATTGAAAAAAGGAATTGGAAAAATGTTTAAGAGCTTTGAACATCTGACTATTCACAATTCTGCTAATTGAGGGATGATCGTAAGAGCATTGGGGAGGCCTGGTATGAGCCATATATTAATAAAATTGAAAATAATCTAAATAATAACCCAAAAACTTTCTGGTCTTGCATCAACAACCAAAAAAACAATCACCTTTTGCCATTAAATATCACATATAATGGTTCCATCCAAAAACATTGTTTAACTTTTTGCTAAATTTTTCTGTCACTAAGCAAAATGCGGCAGATGTGATTCCCTCAAATGAAAGTTGGATTCAAGTTCATACTTTTTTGGTACCAGTGATATTATCAGAGCTATTACCCCAAAGGTATTGTTGCCCTGTAGAAATGTATCCAGCTATTCCCTTGCAGAGTTTATTTAATACATCCTTATAGTCTGGCACTTATCCTGAATTCTGGAAGTTTAGCTTCTTAAAACTGATCTTTAAGTCTTGTTCTAGGGAGTCAATGGCAACTTACAGAGTGGACTGCAAACAGTCAGAGATTCCAAAACTTTTGAACTTACTTGTCTCTTCTCATCTATCTTGGCAATGTCAAAATATGTTGGATTTAGAACAACATGGCTTTATGCATGGAAGGTCAAGTACCAAAAACTGAGAAATTCTATGAGAACCTTATCTTGAGTTCAATGGAGAATGGGCTGCAGGGCACTGACAATGTTTTATTGTTACATGGTGATATTGATACTTTTTTAATTGGTGTAATGTTAAAATCATAGACCTGAATGTTGAAAATTTATATAAAATATCCTTCTCTTTTGTTTTGCCAATGGATTTTCCTCATATATGAAAAACTCATGTTTAAGAGCAGTTGATGATATTAAGGATCTAGGGTTCCAGTTTGACTGCACTGACGATACTCAGAATTGTTAAAAGATTGTCACGTGATTTCTCCATAAAAACATTAAGACTAGTATACTGTACCTCGATCAGGCCTATCATTGAATATGAATCAAGCATTTGGTTTCCCCATTACAGAATCTATATTGACTATTTCTATAGTCCTGATTAAATTTTTAAGAGTAACATTTAGAGTGAGGTTTGTTGTCCTGAATTTAATCAACTTAAGAATAAATAAGGCAGAGCAGAAATACGCAATTATTTTAAATTCCTTTTCATCACACAAATTATGGATTAAATAGTCTAGAAACAAAAGTTATCAGGTGACTTAGACTTTTTCATGGTTGTCTTAAGCCAGCTTAAACAATCCCTAAACAAGATTTAATTGTTTTAAATATCTGTGTTAATGTAAAATTGTATCCGCAAAAGAATTTTAAGAATATTTAAAGGTTTTATGTTTGTATAGATCTAGCCTAGAATTTAAAATATTTATTGAAAATGTTTTAATCTTAAAATGTATGATTATGTGGAATAATAAATAAATACATTTTAATCTCACCCAGTTGTTGTGTCCCAAATAACTTTTAATAAATTGCCTTGTTTGAACATCCCAGAGCTTAACAGATTTATCATTTGAGGCAGTAATGAGCTTTGATCCATCAGGAGAAAAACATACACTATTTACCGAAGAAGTATGAGCTCTAAACTCTTTTGAATCCCCTAAGATTGATGGAATCCAAATACGAACAGTATGATCTTTTGAGCTTGACGCTAAAAGTTTGCAATCGGGGGAATAATCTAAACAGGTAACAGTATCTTTATGACCTGAAAAACGATAGCTAGTGCCTGTATGTGATGTGTCTGACCACTTTTTCCATATCATAATGCTATTGTCTTCTGAACTACTAGCAAATTGATCACCATTTGGATTAAAACTAATACTGGTCACAGGTTTCTTATGTCCTTCGAGTATTGTCTGTACTTTAGGATCTTTATTTGTTAGAATTAACTCTGCCATTTTGCAACAATCAATAAACTCAAGTAAGGGAGACCGTGGTGAGTCCCTAGGCCCTAATATCCGTTAATTTAAACAGAAACAGTACGCTCCTGAAAACAAACGTATATCGTATGTTGCCAAACTTACATGATTTTCTGGAAATATATACGCATATATATCCAGTCAGTAATGCACCTTGCTGCTGACATTTGTGTGCCCTAGATTTAAATTTATCTAATATAAGATGCCGAAAACGTAAATTGATTAAAACTCTTGCATATAAACTAAAAAGAACGTTTTTATGTTTAAATTCTCTCAAGTCAATTTTTTTTTAAATCACTTACCTAAAACAGAAACACAGACAGGTAAGTGATTTAAATATATATATATATATATATATATATATATATATATATATATATATATATATATATATATATATATATATATATATATATATATATATATATATATATATATATATATATATATATATATATATATATATATATATATTCTTGCCATATGTTGCTCATCCATCTCCAGTGACATACAATCGTACAATCAATTATTTATATTGTCCTATTAAGGATATCAGAAGCTCCTCATTTAGAATGTTTGAATTTATTTCAAATGAAAACAGAAAATAACATTTTTTTAATAATTACACCAGGTAGAATTTATGACAGAACAAGTGTTTAGAAGAAAAAAGGTTTAAAAATTATTGACATTAACAAAATCCAGAAAAGTAAAGTAAAACTAATAAACTTAAAATACAAAAAATCGCAAATCTTTAAAAAATAAGATGTTAAACAACAGAAATAAACTGTCATTTGTTTTTACGTTATTACATCTCATAGTATC
This sequence comes from Kuschelorhynchus macadamiae, assembly GCA_030620095.1. Taxonomy (NCBI): domain Eukaryota; kingdom Metazoa; phylum Arthropoda; class Insecta; order Coleoptera; family Curculionidae; genus Kuschelorhynchus; species Kuschelorhynchus macadamiae. The sequence continues at coordinate 376,245 of JAUTXW010005451.1, forward strand.
TAAAAAACATAAACTCATTTTTTTTTAATGCATACGAGCTCTCTCTATGATACATCAAACTGAAGTTAATTATTAACCAATTATCCTTTTTAAATGAATTTAATATAGCAACAAAAACGTCCAACTTACCGTATTTGATTAATTAAATAATCAGAATGATACAATTTCTTAAATATCAGAAAGTAAATAACTCAATATTTTAAAGTTTGCCTGATTTTGGTTGTCTTTCAAAAGTCTAGTAATCAGTAATTCACAGAAACACAATGATGACATACAAATTAGGCGTTACCAGTAAAAAAACATCGGTTACAATGTATACTAAGTAAAACTACCGATACATTGAAAGGGTCGTTAATATTTTTGCATCCATTGCTTCATCTAGCAGTATAGTCTCTTGAAGAAAGCAAGGCTTTATTATTTGAAAATTAAGATAAAGAGAATTTTGTTGAATTTTTGTATATAGGTGGATTTTGGGGCTCTGATTACGAATACGAAGTCAAATTTTTTTGTTCGCATTTAATTTTTGGGTCAGTCATCCTCAAATTTCATTTTTATCCCAATTTCCCCTTTTTCTTTCTTCTTTTTTATAAAAACTGACTAGTTCAATATAAAACTACTACAAACAATTATAAAAGACGTAACAAAACTTTCATCTTAATTTTCTTGCCTTATTTTATCTAAAAAAATAGGACATTGAAAATACTCAAAAACAACCATATTTCATACTTTTTTAGTCTAGTAACTTTTTTTTCATATTGGCATCTTGGCGTCATAAAAAAGCTTCGAGGTACAACTTTAATTTATTTATTTACTTGGTCATACATACACTACAGAGATAAATCTCTAAATGGTACAAAATATAAAATACAAAACTTAAAAATACAATATAAATACAATGGTATCCTGCTATAAACAATAAAATTCAAAAATGCATATAAAATAAAAATATAGAGTAAAGCGAGAGAGGAATGAAGCACGAACCTTTAAACAATTAAATAGCGCCGAATCTAAGGAATTTTTTGAGGGTCTGAAGACTCTTGCTAGATATATCACAGTCGGTGAAAAATTTATTATAATTTAAGCAAAGGCGATCAATAAATAGTTTTGACCATAGTTAGTCCTGTGCCTCCTTACAAGGAAAAGGGAAGTGTGACGAGTACGTCGGGCTGGAACCAAGAAGTTCACCTGACCCAATAGGTGCTCACAGTGGATCATACCATTAAGCAACTTGAACACAAATAGGAGTAATAGGAGTAGGGCATGTTTGCGTCTCTGGGCTAAACTTTGCATACCGCACAGTAGTAGTCTTGTTTCATAGGAGACATTTTGATATGGAAAATGGAATTTAAATAATAAGTATTTTAGAAATTTACGTTGTACTCTTTCGATCCTATCTATGTGGCATGCATAATGGGGCTGCCAAATTACTGAACAATATTCCGGTAAGCTTCTAGCAAAGCAGTTGTATAGGGTTACGATGACGTTAGTATCGCTGAAATGCCGAGAATGTCTCTTAATGAATCCCAGCATTCTAAAAGCTTTACATACAATTGAGTCTACGTGTTGGTTAAAAAATAGACTGCTGCCGAATATGACGCCCAAATCCTTCACACAAGAGGAAATTCCAAGAGTTGTGTCACCAATTTTGTAAGTATTTGGAATGGGGTTAGGTGATCTTGTAAAGCGGATGGACGTACACTTGGCAACATTAAGGGAAAGACAGTTTAACTCGCATCATTTGACAAAGCGGTCCGAATCCGAAGCGAATTTTGTATCGTATTAGAGCTAAAGAATTTCAAGTCGTCAGCAAACAAAAGGCAGTTACTATTCCTAAAACAGGAAGAGGCATCATTTATGAAGAGAAGGAATAATATTGGTCCAATGTGTGACCCTTGTGGCACTCCTGAAGTGCCTAAAATATCACGAGAAACTGAGTTTTGCACCACAACCCGTTGATTACGATGGCTAAGATAAGAGGCGATCCATTTTAAGTAATTGCCCGAGATAACGATATCAGAAAGCTTCTTCATTAATAGTTTGTAATGTACACTATCAAATGCTTTCGATAAATCTTTATAGACGCAGTCCACTTGATGACGCGCTTCGACAGAGGAGACCAGATAATTCTGGTATATGGCAAGATTGGTCGCTGTAGAGCGACTCTGATAAAAGCCATGTTGACTTGGGGAAATGTAATTTTTGTAGGTGTAAAATATTTCGTCAGTCAAAATAGCCTCGAAGAGTTTTGGAATGGCGGAGATCATTGAAATTCCTCTATAGTTAGCGATTTCAGATTTATCACCCTTTTTGTGAATAGGCACAAGGTTGGAGAACTTCCAGATTGAGGGAAATACTCCCATGTCAAAAGATCTTTGGAAAATTGGGCTCAGGGGAGCCGATAGTGTGTCGCAACAACCCAATAAAAGAGAGGCTGGTAACCCATCAGGACCCGCGCTCTTGTTTGGATCCAATTTTTTGATTCTGGAAGCTACTTCGCACACAGAAAACGTGGGGGATAACAAAGCTGACGATTAGGGAACTGACTGGAGGAAATCACGATCATGGCTGTCGGGCACGGAGTAACATGTTTGAAAATGATTCGCAAAAACATTCGCGATATATGAAGGATCATTGTACTTTAAACCGTTGTAGGTCATTAGACTCGGCAGACCAGAAGATACCCTCAAACCCCTAATGAACGACCAAAAGTACCCTATATTCGCAGGCATCAGCTGCTCAGAACTAGTAAAGAACATGAGATACCACCAATAGGTTCGAAATTGAACCTCACGGCGTTTGTTAGAGTAAACAAGATAGTTAGAATGAAGCAGAGTACTCTTATATTTTTTGTACAGTTTGTTTTTTTCGTGAATAAGTCCGATATTTGGAATAATCGTGGTAACTAAGAAATAAGGTGTATTATTTCATCTAGTAGTCGCCCCAGCTTTGAATAAGCCCCGGGCGGAAAGAAATCTGGCAAATCGTACTATTAAAGAACGGAAGCTAATTATCACAAAAGAAAAAAAGGAAGAAAGAGAACAGCCGGTGTTTTTAACATAAATGGTTCCACGTGTTCGGTTTAACTACTTTATTTCTGGTGTATGCGGGAGACCCAACTGCTCAGTGTGGACTGAGGACAGTGAGACCTATTTGTTCCTGCATATCTTGTTCATCTGGCCGGTTGTAGATAGCATATTAGGGTAATAGCCGCTGTAGGAGGGGTAATGAGATAGCTTGAAAGAAAAAGTCATCTCGTGATACTAGTTGTATTTTTCAGGAGCATCTATTGGAAGCCAAGGTGCATTTAAAGAAAAGAAAAAATTGAAAAGGGAATTTGGAATAAACTGGGTGTACCGGGCGTTTAGAACACGCCATCCGGACGTCCTAGTGATAACGTCTCCAAACTGAAAAAAGGTGTAAATTATCTGGGTGGGTTGCCCTAGCTTTGATTAAGCCCTAGGCGAAGAACAATCTGGCAAATAGACTAGACTAATATTCGTGCTAACAATCTAGTATCAACATAACAGAAAGAGAAGAAGTGAGGGCAGGCAGTGGCTCAGCGTGTTAAAGCGTTGGGTTTCATCATAGTTGGTTCGCCGAAACTGGGTCCCAGCAAGTGTACGGCTTTATAAAGTCTGCAGCAAATATTAGTGGTTTAAAAATCCAAAGGGAAGAGTATAAAATGAATTCCACCCTTCAGACTATCAATATGTCACCCCACCGAAGGGTAATTCTTGTCCCACTTTCTGCGCACTCTTCCAGCTTCCGTATATGTTACGTTCTAATAAAAAGTGAACCACTAAAATGCTCGGGCAGACCCGCGAGGCCGACCCGTCCTGAACATCCACGAGTAAAAATACGAATTCTCCAAATCGAAATCATCTAGAAATGCCGCTCTAGCTCTGACTAAGCATCGGACGAATGTATATCGGTAAATGGACTAGGTTGTGAGCACAAAATCCTAAACAAAAAAAGAAGAAGCGACTGGCGACTAACCTAGACATTGCAATTTTTTTTACAGTTGATAAAAAAAGGATGACTTATTTTTTTCTGTAGTTTCTTGAGAATTTACATTTCTGGCACTCCAAGACATCATGCCAAAAAGAGCATGCCCTTTTATTGAAAACTGTCATGCAATCAAAAAACAAGAAACTTACAAAGGAAGTAAAGGAAGACCCATTTTGTCATCATCTTCAGAGAAAACATTACAACTTTTATATATGGGAGCTGCAAATCAATTTACCAAGATAAAAAAAGAAGATTCAAACCCAATATTGTGCAGTAGCTGCTTAAATTCTGGTGAATTCGAAATTAAATGTTGTTATTGTGATAAATTTCATTGTTGTGATTGCCTAGAATGTTGCAAACAGTGCGAACAAGAGTATTGCAAAAATTGCCGTTTTAATCTTCCTGATAAAGGCTACAGTATATGTTATTCCTGTTACTAAGCAATTTTCAATTTAATTCCTCTTCACTTTGTATAGGATGTTGCGACTCTTGAGGATTTACTTACAAAAATTTAGTTTTGAGTTTCTACCTATATTTTTTTCCTCTAATCCAAGATTTGATACCTGTTACAACAATATGTTTTAAATGTAATTTCATTGATATACGTTACAATTATTAAGTTAAGATAAAATTATAGGACGTTTTCGAAGAATTTCAATTTTGTAATTATCTACTTATTTGATCTACAGATTTGATAATTTTTTAAGTAGATTTTGAAGTCATGATTACTAATCCATTTTTGTCGTCAAATTTAATAAACCAATGTGATCTGCTAATCAAAAAGGTAAATAATCAGTTTCAACTTTTTCTGTAATTAATAATTCCCTAATTATTTATGCTGGATTCATACAGACAAATAAAAAAACAAATTACATAAAATTAGAGCTGGTGATTTTGCCTTCCATACAAGAAATAAAAATAAAATAACTCTGACCAATAAGATATCCTTTTGAATAAGTGCGTGCTTGTTGGCAATATAACTACTTGCTCAGTTCGATCTTCAAGGGCATCTGTTACTTTTATTTTATCTTATTTGCCTGTATGAATGGTCTAATGGTATTCCGATAATTTAACTTGTTATTTTTATTTTATATTATTTGCCTGTATAACTTTACCTTTACTTTTTACATCATTACCAATTTTGAATGATTTCTTGTACAGAATTGATAATTTAATTTATTCACAAATATTTGGACAAATTCTATAATAAATGTAAAACATAATCAGAAACATTAATATTATACATTTTTTTTTGTTAATAAAATTATGGTATTTTGTACCCAAAATTATCAAAAAAATTAGAATGTGTCAATTGTATTTATAAAGAATACCATGATTTTCGGGTTCCAGTATAATTTATATTTTGTTACAACTATATTTTCTCTAACCAAACTTTTTTATGTATTTTTATTGAGTTTCTACTGACCATGTTGTTTGATTATAAATAATTTTAAAATAAAATATCACCAAATAAATGTAACTCACAAATTGTCATAAGTGCGCCAGAGTCTACCTTTATACAAAAAAACCAGAACCAGTGATGATGTAAATCATCACAAATTATTTATTAAAAAATTAGGAAAAGTTATATATGTTCGAATTTAATTATTTTAAAAATACAAATATTAATTTCCACAAAATGTAAAGATTATCATTTTTGTTCCAGTTGATTTAAACATTTTTAAAATAAAAATAATTGTTATTTATCAGGGTTTTTATTTAAAAAACATGAAAATTGTAATACCCAAATGTGGGTGTGATATATCGATTTATTGGAGATTCAATGACGGAGTCTTTTAATGTTAAAAACTATTTTCATTAACTATCTAGAGCTTTTATTTCGAGTACATGTACGGGATTTTTGGTTTATCTAAATTAAGTCTACATAATTTTAAGTGACCCAAATAAACGAAACTTAAAAAGGAAGTATAACATTTGTGGTACAAAAATGGGTGATAATTTTGTCGTTAGAACTAAATATAACCGTTTATAGCCAATATTTCAAAAAACAAAACTCCATAAAACAAAGTTTGACGTAAATGGACGGAAACAATTGACGTAATTTCCATTGTGTTCCATGCTTAAGAGTATAAAGTCAAGGGATGCACGATCCGCTCGCCAGTATCGATATTTCGGATCGATTCGGATTAGACATTAGACTATCGGTACAGAAAAAACCGTATTAAAAAGAATCGATACTCAAAATATCGATACATTTCGATCTGGAGTATTATGACTTTCCGAATAAAAGTACCGAACATTAGTCTTGTAAATGTTTGGTGATAAATCTCCACCTATATATATTTATCTCTGGATAAAAGTTAGAAATCTTGCTTAGGGAGACGATTAAATTTATTATTTTTAAAAAATCCGAATTAATTAAACCTTATTGATTTTAAAGGAAGCAAGCAGAGCACTTAGGTATATACCAGAAGATATTCTTTGGTTATAAGAATACTAAATGTTTCTTTTAATTGTTATTTTTTTTGAATGTTTTTTTTGCAAGCATGTTTATATCCAGTTTACTTATTATGGTTAAACCGAAAATTTACACTATTTCTGAATACTAAGACAACAAACTTCAAATAGGAACTCTACCCCCGGGCATAAGTTAAGTAGCTTGAATCTTTTATCATTTTAAAGATCGGTAAAATTTGATATTTATAATTTAAAATGATCAGAGTTTTTATCAGTATAAAATACATCGATTGTGTGTCATTATCGATATATTGATCACATCGATATATCGAGGGTCAATATCGATATTTTACCCTCGGTGGATTTCAGTTCGATATATCGATAAATCTCCCATCTAATTCAGAATACGCGCCATCTAGTGCTGGTAATGCAAAATATGAACTTTAAAATTCGGCTTTAGTTCTCATTTCTAGTAAGGAATACTAATGTAATGTAATGCGCATTTTCTCATGAGTCTCTCTCAATTCTACATTGACAACTTTGACATATTGTAAAATGTGGAAATGTGTCGAAATTTTAACTATATCGATATATCATCGTTCGATATATCGATGTATGTCATATATCGTGCAACTCTATGCATAGATGATTTAGGATGTTCCCAGCCAATTGCCATGAACTTAAATGTGGCTATCATGCTGTCACCGTTATCTGTTAATCCCCCCTCCGCCCTTCACTCCTATCAACTATATATTTTCAAAATTCTGCATGTCCGTAATTCTCATCAAAATACGTAATTTTCAAATTAGTACTAAAATTTTTAATACTCAGGGATTTTATGCTTTTACGCTAGATGACTCTACAACTAATATATATGCTAAATATTACAGATCGAATGGTATCGATATTTAGTATATGTATCGATACATAGGAGAAATCGTTTTAAAAATATCGAATGCAAAAGTATCGATATACTAGAATATCGGATCGTATCGTACATACATCCCTAGTCTAGTATGAGTAGTAGTCGGATACTATCGATAGTCAGCCCTAACGATAGTTTCCGATAGTCCCAAGAGATATTATGGATAGTACTATCGAAACTATTCCAGCGCCGTTGGTACGTAGTAGACTGATATATTGTACTTATAGTTGACATCTATACCTACTTTTTATTAAAAAAAAATATTTAAAATAAAAAAAATATAGATACATATATGAAAAACAACAAAAATTATATATTATCAGGAGTAAACACACAAAAACACATATAAGTATAGGATACAAATGATCAAACAAGATTGACTAATAATGCTCTTAACTATAACCGAATAAACACAAAAAATCGGGATAACTAAAAATTTAAAACAAATTTTTATTCTGCTGCAAAAAGATAAGGATGTCCCAATTGTCTGCTTTTAGATGGTTTCTCTTCTCCGATATCTCTCCCTCAGTTGAAAATACTCATTTATACAGAAACGGTAAGCAGAGACATAAGAAAACAGGAGGCAGGAAGCACCCTTGTGGTAGCGGACGTATATAATAAAAAAATTAGTTAGGCAACGTTTAAAATCGATTTAAGAGTGCTCAATGCCTGTTTACGTTCTAATAAAATAGGTTTAGGCTCTTGTAAAGATTAGGTATTTTTAATTTTCTCACTTTTTTAGATCCACTGTAGAGCTTACCTCGAAATTAACACATTTCAGCAAAAAAAATGCGGATGAACCACTTTTTTGTGAAAAAAACATAACAAATACTTATAACTTCGTAAGGCACTATATGGTTCTAAACCTCTACTGTTATTTTAATTATGTTAAAATTGCGTGCAGAATAGATAATTAGAGAATATTATTATATAATATACTGTTTTTTAATTTAAGTTTTTAAATAATTAATGTTAAAACTGTATCAACAAAATACAAAATCTGTTATTCAACTAAAAAATTCTTAAACAGAAATAACAGAATTAACAATTGACATTTGACATTTCATGATTAATCAGTCATTTCCTCTAATTCAAGAAGCAATGTTGCCAATTTCATTTTGCTAGGGAAGAGTTCATTACTGTTTATAAGGGTTGTTAATAACATTTTGTTGGATAGTTGAAACGCTGTCATTAGGAGCACAAGGTGAAACAGTAAAGGGTTAGCATCAGGTTAGGCGCCAAATACATCATCATTAAAGCTATAAAATAACCTGTACAGAATAAAAGCTGCCAATTTTCATACAGTAGATAAACCGTTACCGGGTTAGCACCAGGCTAGGCGCCGAAGGCATTGTCATTAAAGCCACAACATAAAAAACTGTACAGCTCAATCACTGGCAACATAGAGTTGTTTAAATTATTTACATCAAAAATCAAGAAATATAAGTCAATTTGGCAACGCTGTACGCGTTCTTTTATTTCTAAAACCATATTAGGGAGTTTTTGCATTGCAATGCTTTGAAAATTGTAGGAAATTTGGTAAGTTTTTATTTTTTTTCTGGTTCAAAAGTGCTTCTTCCGCAAATTTTATTTTTTTAATCTGGACTATAAAGTATAAGCTTTTGTTTAAAATTTGAAAAAATCATAAAATCCGAAATACTTACTCTCAACAAGACCCTTTAGTGTTTTAAAATCCTATATTCCCTAAATTTAAAATTTCTATCTGAAAAATATTAACAACTTGTGAGTTTAAACTATCGATCATTACCTAAAACAATCGATAATTGTCGATAGTAGCGCACTATCGATAGTATCCAATCACTAAGACAAAACTAAGAATGAGTTTTATTTACTCTAAGAGTACATATGAGCCTGAGAACATCACATTTTATAGATTTTTTTAGCGTTTCTCCAAATTTGTTTTTCCTATCTATACTATAAATATAAATAACTTCTATCTAGATTAAACGAAAAGTATCTAACACACATTTAATATTCAAATTTATCCTTTAATTTTAATTGAAAGAAGACGATCAAAGTTGCTTAATTTTTCAAATAATTACATTTAAAAGAAGCATCATTCCCCATTACAATTAATTATAAATAGTTATAATAGAAATAATCCCTATATATTTAGGCCCACCAATTTCAATCTACTGTAAATATCGATTAAGAAGTCAAACTCAAAGGTAAAAAGAGATAATAGGACAGGGATATCGGGTTTTGGGGACCTTGTGACACTTCAAATCGTCTGACATCAGAATGGGAACTGTTTATGTTTTTACTTGTCTTCCGGAAGGACCAAGAATAGTCACTTTCTAATTTTCATATATCTAGTGCTTATAAATTCTTTTAGGTTAAGAAAGTTATAAAAATCTCCAAGTTATATAGTTACTAAAGTGTGCACTTAAAATCATTAACGAATTACTTTGGAGTGCCACCTAGGTTAAAAGAAGCTAGGCTGTGCCAGCGTCCTTGTTTCCCGAATCTATGTCACGGCAACGTCCAGTACGCAGGGCCGATGCCTGTGGGAGCAACGGGGAGGGTATCGAAATGAGCCGAGCGCGCGACCTTCATGGCTGTCAAGCAAACTGTTCTATTTTCTGGATTTGTTTCTGCCTTTTATTATCAAATTTACTTATGTAGTTAATAAGTTTTAAAGAACAATCTTGTGAGAGTGTGAGGATTTCAAATAAGGAAATTACTGGTAGTGTTACGGGGCCATGTTCACGGGCACAGTTCGTGTGAAAATATGCGAAGCACAGGGTCTGCGCCCGACGGATTGCTCTAAACGGCACGCGTTCGGGAAGGCGGACGAGCAGCCGCTGGACCCCTATGTTACGGTCGACGTGGATGACACTCAATTTGCCCAATCCACAACTAAACAGAAAACATTTGACCCAGTGTGGAATGAGGTGTTTGAACATAGTGTTGAGAATGCAAAGACTCTTACCCTTACAGTTTTTCATGATGCGGCGATACCACCAGATGTTTTTGTGGCTAATTGTACTATACCTTTTGATGAACTTTTAACTAGGGATAAAGATGAATCAGATTTCTGGGTAAGACTATTTAAGGTTTGGTTGAAATACTAATAATTTATCCTATTTATTTTGTTATCTCCTTAAAGAAAATCATAAACTATCAACTGAAAAATAAGTCCCAGAAAAAAGTGAGTAGTGGTTTAATTTCGAAGGTTACAATGGAGCAATAATACTAAAATGGTATATGCAGAAAACCTACAGTTTAGGTGGCTAAAATGAGCAAATTAGTATGTTTCTTAGATTGTCCATTTCCCTCATAATATGTGATTCAATGGAAAATCCTCACTTTCCATAACAAAAGGAAAACTTAAAGCTATTCTATTTTATCCCAAAGCTTTGCTTTTTCATAATCATTAGGGAAGAGTGAACCACCTTCCTAAACAATTGAAAATCCCATAAGAACATTGTAAATTATTTTCCCAAAAATCTAGTGATCCCTAAGTCTTATGGAGTATTACCATATTATTATGTATTAACAAAATATTTCATTTCATGGTTTACCACTAATTTACCCTATTACTAAGTACATCCCTGGGTAATTCATTGTCTATGAAAAGGTGACATTTTCAAATGAAAAATCATTATTAAAAAATAAGGCCATGAGCGGCCACTTTAACTTAGAAGTTTATTTTACTGAAACTGTATCTTTATTGGTAAGGTCCTCCTGTAAATTTGGAACTGTGATATTACTTAGTTATTGTGTAGTTGTGAGTGCTGAAAAATCCTACAGAACATTGTTTGAGGAGCAACTCTATAAAATATGTTACGACAATTATTTCAAACAAGGAAGGTTATTTTATTTATAATGTTACTAACTCAAAAGAAAACTTGTTTTGTCATATCAAAATCAGGGAAGTTTTTATATTGAATAATTTTTATATTTTATCCTTTATATGATTTGAATACTTAAGTTTATTCTATTTTGAAGTTCTGATTAAGATTTTATTAAGATTAATAATAATGTTTAATAATAATAATAATGTGATGACACCTAGATTATCAAAAAATTGGTTAGTGTGCCCATGCAATTTTGGGTGTCAAAGGAGGTGCGACATGACTTGCGGGAACTATTACATAAATATTAAGGAGAGAGCAGGGTCTACTCCTGCCCTGCTTTGACTTGTGCGGAACTGCATTTTTTGAACTTTTCTCCCGTCATTATATATATATATATATATATATATATATATATATATATATATATATATATATATATATATATATATATTGATACTACTTTTTAACTGAAGAAATAAAATTATTATTATTATTATTAAACTACCTCTAAAATTAGTTTGTTTTTTTGTAAATATCAGAAGTCTTTAAAATAAAATTAATAACCCGGAAGTTGTGCTAATGAACAGAAAATTTTATGTTGTGAGCTTTAATTATGCTCAGCAATAAATTTATTTAAAACTAGATTATTAACTCTCAGTGTTGGGCCATTGAGAATCAAATTGGTATCACACAATGCATCCAAAACAAACTGCAGTCTTTCCTTATTGATTTCCTTGCCCCTGACAGCATTATTTAATGTGCTTATAAACATGAAGTCCCAGTCGTTCTTGTAAACCTCTTAGTAAAAACCATTCTGTGACTTGGTCTTTGAGAAGCATTGATTCAGTTAATATCGACTGGTGATGAACTTTTTAACAAAGCAAATATAGATATTCTTTGATGTCTTTGCCCACAATTATGATTTGATACTTAGAAGAATAATTTCCTACAACTGTTTTTGGAGTCGATTCATTTTGTAGATTTGAAACTTCATTACTACTCCAGAGGTTTATTTTTATCCCAAGTGAGTACTTGTGTAAAGTTTTAGGCTCAACCTCATAACTTTTTACTTGTCCATCCAGACATTCAGTCGAAACTATCATACCCTTATGTCTGTAAGATCAGCTAATTTTTGATCAAGTTCATCCTTAGCCTTCGTACACTTTAGTAGTTTATCCTATGATGCTTTAACCTCAGATTCAAAAACACATAAATCTGCTTGTTTAATTCGCAAAGGCGGTGTCCTTGTTTGCCCAAATGTTTAAGAGTAAATATCGTACAGATCTTATTTGCAATGCTGAAAGTAAACCTAAAATGATTTGGAAAATTGTTCATCAATCAAGGGATGTCAATAAGTCTGAAATTGATACTGGTAATTTTAATGATTATTTTTCGAAGGTATACATTGTAGGTAAGAAGTAATTTATTATCTTTAAGAGTTGCTGTAATGTGTATTTTGGAACAAATGTAGTTAAGTAAATAAATAAAATACTTAACACTCCTATTCACTAAAGATGTTTAAATTTAAACCATAAGCGAATAATAACTGGCAAACTAACAGGTTTTAAGTACCAAGGCAACTAGACATTTCTAACTCTTAAACCTTTTTAGTGAATATGGGGGTTAAAGTTTATTGAAATTCAAGAGCAGTACATTTAAACAAGTGTGGTTGTGCATGCAATAAGCCTTTAAATAAAGGTGGTCAAATATGATATAAGTCTTTAGCAATCACTCACTCACAATCACTCTTGTTTACAGGCACTGTATCTTGAATTTGAATAGATTTTAGGTGCCACAGTGGTGATACAGTATGTGGATGATACTACAATTTGATCCAATGATGAACAGGGCAGAGACTTGGTTCTCGACTAATCATTTATGCCTAAACATAATGAAAAAGTTTTCATTAACAATTAATTATACTTCTGGTGAACCAGTATAAAGTGCCAAGTTCCTTTGGGTAAATTTAGATAGAAGGCTTAATTGGAAATCTTTTCAGAGATTGTCTAAAACTGTGTCTTTTGGCAGACATGATAACTATCCATTTTGGTCTGTTCCACAGTTTCCCGAAATTGTGAGTGTCCTTATGACTTATTAGACATATCCCTAATCTCAAAACACAATTATACAAGATAGAAAGGTGGTGGCATGTTAATTGTTACGATATATATAACTGAGTTCTACCTAAGATAAGAAACGTCAATTGTTAACAATTGAAAATATAAACAAAAATTTTAAAATATTCCCTACTTATGTTATTTATTTGCTGTCTTTATTCTAAAATACTTAATGGATAAGACATATTGTTCTTTTTTTTTGTGATGTAGGTAGTATAATGTCAATGTGCAATTTTATTTGTTATTGTTACTTGAACTAGTCCTATGTTTTTGTAATTTTAGTTAGTTAAGTTTTAGAGTTACCTATATAATTATTAAGTTAGATGATGAATCTGTATACATTTGTCACTATAATCACCCTATTATCAGTTTATACAATTCTTAGTTTTCATTTCTGTTTTTTCAGGTTAACTTAGAACCAAAAGGTCGTCTGCGGGTTAAAATTGACTTGAAACGCACTGCTAATGGTAAGTTAGAATATACTCAAAGATTTTACTTGGAAGAGGTATAGCTATAGAAGTAAAATTTCCTGTGTTTGAAATTCATACTAAAAAATTTAAACATTGCATTAGTCTGTTTTTTGTATGTTGTACTGGAGATACCAATCAGTTTTTCTATTACCAGCGTCTGTTGGAATACAGTTTTTTCAAAATGTTTCTAAAGTGTTTGTGGATTACTAAAACAAACTTTAATTTGATATTCCTAATTTAATTTAAACTTAATGTTATCACATTATAATATGTTATCATAATTCACAAAAGGTTATGTTTACATCAACACGCTAAATAATTGAAATTTTCGAAAAATAGTTGTTTTTTAAGATTTAATCAACTAATTAGTGTAAAAGCATTCCTAGAATATAAAATAATTCCAAATTTCTTTGTGGAATTGAAGTTATACCAGGAAAAATTAAATTAATTAAGTTATTAGGTAAAAATGATTTCTAACCTTCAAACAGGCGAATAAACATGCCTTGTACAAGTTGTGATGAGAAAAATACAGAATCGTTTGCTTGTGATGGGTGCAGGTTAAGTCTGTGTAAGGCCTGTGTGGGCCTGTCAGCTTCGGAAGTGAGAGTCTTACAACTTCGAGACCGTATTATGACATTTCATTGTAAAAAATGCAAAAGTTTGGATACCCTTAAATTATTACAAGATACCATTATTGATAAGTCAGAAATCATCTTAAAAAGGAGATCATCACTTTTCTCCAAGAAAAGATTAAAGGATTAGAAAATAAACAAAATGATTTCCATTTAATCCACCAAAATACATATAGTGATATTACCAAAATAAATAAGGAAAAGCAAAATATTAATGTTAATATTCCAAATCTAATAATAAAACCTAAAAAGCAGCAAGACATAACAAAAACTAAAACCGATATCCAAAGGAACATAAACCCCTCATCATTAAAAATTGCAGTTAAAGGTACCCGGAACACCTCATATGGATCCATGATTGTTAAATGCTAGAAGAAAAGTGACCTTGAGACTCTTCAAAGAGAAGCCCAAAACAAATTAACTGATTATGATGTGAAAATAACTAAAATGCGGAAACCACGGATTAAAATAACTGGATATAAAGGTGAATTGGATAAACAGCAACTGAAAAAATACATAAGAGAACAAAACGAGTTTATAGAAGACACAGAAGAATTAGAAATCACATACATTAAAACAAATAAGAAAAACAAGATGTGCACGCTCTATGGTGAATGTTGTCCATCCCTATTCCATAAATGTATGACTGCGAAGAAGATATTTATTGGTTGGGAGAGATACTCCATTCATGAAGATATTAGTATAATAAGATGCTTTAAATGTCAGGAGCATTTTCACAAGTCTGATACATGTCCTAACAGCCTTGTCTGTGAGTGCTGTGGTGAGGATCATGATGTGCGTGATTGTCCCAAATCACACAAGAAATGCAGTAACTGTTTAAAAGCTAACAAACGGTACAAGACCAACTACAATATAGACCATGGTGCAAGTGACCCACTGTGCCCCTCCTATCAGTATCTGGTTAGTGTGCTAAGAAGCAAAATAGATTATGGCTACAGCCCTTAGTCAACAAGAAATCGAGATTCTAAACGACCTTGACATTTCTAATGAGGACATAATGGAGGAAAGCATTGCTTGTGATGCCATAAAAACCAAAATAGCCTTTAAAAATAAACTTTTTAGCATTTTACATTTCAACATTAGAAGTATTCGAAAAAATTTTGATGAGTTATTGGTCTTCTTAGAATCGTACAACCTTAAATATTGTGATATTATAGTACTTACCGAGTCTTGGCAAATAGGGAATGAACAATTTAATATTGATGGGTACAATATGTTTTATAACAATTCAAAGCTTAATCAAAACGATGGTACTATTGTTTACATAAAATCTACCTTACACTTTAAAATTTCTAACATAAAATTAGACTATTCCGGAGTTACACTAAGTAAAATTATATTGGATGTTAATGGTGTGTCTCTGGGCGTTTCATGTCTTTACAGACCCCCCTCTACAGACATTCCTAGCTTTCTTAGAGACCTTGAGACTTTATATTCGGTAAACTCAACAAATCAAATAGAGATTCTAATTGGTGACATGAACATTAATTTAGCAGCAGAAAACAATGAAGTAAATGACTACACTACACTATTGGGACACTTTGGTTTTTTGTCTGCTATTAACAACCCCACTCGTGTAACTTCTAACACTAGTTCCATATTGGATCATATTTTTGTTAAAAAGAATCTCAGAACTAATCTTAAATACTCTTCTTTTGTTCTGCACTCTTCACTCACTGATCACTATCCTGTAATGTTGAGTGTGTCCTGTCAGCACAATATTCGATCTGATAAAACTTCAGATGCTAAAATTTTCACTTACTCCAAAATCAATTATCAAATTTTAGATGAGCTTTTTAAGGCTGAATCTTGGTTTAGTGTTTTTGAAGCTCAAAATATAGAAACTGCTACACAAAAATTCTTAGAAATAATGGCTGAAATAATAAATAAATCTAAAATTAAAAAAACATTTCAAAATAAACAGCATAAAAAATTAAAACCGTGGATTACTAATGGAATCATTAATTCCATTAAAACAAAAGATAAAATGAAAAAAAACTTTTATTATATCAAGATGAAACTAAAAAAAAACATTCACTGATTATAGAAATAATTTGTATAAAATTATACAAAAACGAAAATATGATTATTATAAAACTGAAATCGAAAATAGTAAGAATGATTAAAAAAATATATCATATAATCTCAAACGCAACAAATGAAAATACAACAAAAAATAAATTAAACTTGGAAATCAAAAACAACAATGGAAAGTTTGATGATAATAAGAAGATGGCCAATTTCTGTAACGATTTCTTTACTAACATAGGTTTTAAAATGTACAAAAAAATTAATGCTCCTAGTTTTTCTAGAATTGACTTCACTGCTTTATCATCAATTTTTCTAAAGCCTACCAATTCAAATGAGATAATAAAACAAATTAACACACTAAAGAATAACTGCGCTCCAGGAAGTGATGGCATAACTACAAAAATCGTTAAAGATTTTCACATATATTTAATAAATCCAATAGTTCATATAATTAATCTAATTTTTAAAACAGGCATAGTTCCAAGTTGTTTTAAAATTGCTATCATAACACCCGTCCATAAAGCTGGAGACAAGTCTGATATAAATAACTACCGTCCAATAAGTGTTATCAACACATTTGCTAAAATCTTTGAAAAATGTCTTAAAGATCGCCTGGTCAGCTTTCTTCAACAAAATAATATCATATCTCAACGTCAATTTGGATTTATGAACGGTTTGAGCACTACCGATGCAATTTGTGAATTAACCAACAGCATAACTTCCAACCTTGACAGTAGCAATAAGTGCATTGCTGTGTTTTTGGACCTCGCCAAGGCGTTTGATATGGTGCCTCATGGCTCTCTCCTTAACGTTTTGGGTTTGTATCGGGTCAGGGGCACCGCGTTAAGCGTCTTCGAGAGTTACTTAAGCGGTCGAACACAGATTGTCAAAATTAATGATGTTTGCAGCGATCCACTTAACATTACAATGGGAATACCTCAAGGCACTGTATTGGGACCCATACTTTTCATCACTTACATCAACTCATTAACTAGTATTGACATTGACAATGGCTCATTATTGTCTTATGCTGACGATACTGTAGTTCTGTTTTCAGGATCATCATGGACTTCTGTTCGTGATTTTGCCATTCAAGGTATGGGCAAAATTAAAAATTGGTTAGACACATTTAAGCTAACTTTAAATACCTCAAAGACGAATTACATAGCCTTTTCCATCACAGCAGCCAATCGTCCACACTTCCGAAGCATTCATATTGACAACTTTGATGGTGATATTCTAGAGGTTGAATATACAAAATACTTGGGTGTAATTATTGACTGTAATCTCAGATGGGATCATCATGTACTTAGAATTACAAAAAATATAAAGAAACTAGTGTACAAATTTTATGTTTTGAGAGAGATATTAAGTAAAAAGTTGTTGTTGTGTGTGTATAAAGCCCTTATTGAATCTTTAATTCGATATGGTATAGTGGTGTGGGGTGGTCTGTATCAAAATTCCTTAAAGCCTTTAAATGTAGTTCAAAATTATATTCTTAAGATTATATTTCGAAAAAATAGGCGATATACTACCAGGCTTTTATATTCAGAGGACATATTGGATGTGAGAGGATTATATTGTCTGTCAACATGCTCATTTATTAAAAAATCTACTAAATTTAAACAAACTATAAACCACATCTATGAAACTAGGTCTAAGGTCAGTGAACAATTGGAGATGCCAGTAAACAATAGATCAAAAAAATTGAGATCTTTCTCTTATTTAGGTCCCAAAATGTATAACTTGCTTCCCCTAGAATTGAGATCCCTGCCAAGACTGAAAAAATTCAATAATAGTTGTAGGATTTTTATTTTTAAATATTTACATAAATTTAAAGCTCTATTTCAATAGGATAACATCTATATTTATAAGGTTTGCTAAAATAAGAAATTATATTTGTTGTTGATGTAATTTTTAAATTTTTATTTGTACAGCTTTAGCATGAGGTTAACTGTATTCTCAATATAAATTCAAAGATAATACTTGTGTACATACAAGTGTTCATTCACTTAGGTGCAATTTCCAGTTATTAGGCTCCTATTTAGATTATATTTATTACAATATGTATGACATTTGTTACCTTATGTTTAATAATAATAATAATAATAATAATAATAATAATAGGCATTTTTTCCAACAGAATATGGAGCTAAACCAAGAGAGTTCAAGGAAAGGCAGGGGTTTAATCGAAGACGTGGTGCTATGCGCCGACGTGTTCATCAGGTTAATGGACACAAGTTTATGGCCACATTTTTAAGACAACCAACGTTCTGTTCCCTTTGTAGAGAGTTTATCTGGTAAGTGACTATGCATGTATATCATCATTTTTATATATATATTGTGTTAAATTATAGTCTTTCCAGGTTACTCGATTCAGCAAAAAAATGCGAGTAAGTGGATTCGTTGAAATACTGAAAATCCACATAAATGAGCTGTTTCTATCTAAACTATCCTTGTTAGTCACAGATGTAGGAAATGTGGATATACAATATGTAAATATTATCTCAGAAGATATAAAAACTTACCTTAAAAATAATTTTACATTCAGTGATTATTGTTAACTTCTTTAAAATTACCCCATTAAAAAATATCATATATATATATATAATAATTTTAATATATAGGGTGTTACAAATTCGAGGTACAGGTATTCGGATCTCGAAAACGGTAAGAGATACAAGGTCTGTTAAATAGGAGCAAAGTTGCACAATAATTGAAGGCTTTACCACTGGGAAATTTTCAAATATTCAATACTTCCCCCGCAGATATTCATAAAACAAAACATAAAAAAGAAGAATTATAATTTCGTTTTTTTGTTGTGTTGGCTTTGTAATAATAAATTAAAATACATTTTACATTCATTGCAACTTGCAACTTTTCATTGCCTATAAAACTGTAAGCTCAGATTTTAATTTCGACGTTTTGTATGATTGTAGCCAGGGTCATCAGGGCGATTTTTTTTAAATATGGACCTGTGTTTTTTATTGCAGTTTTATTTTACACACCAGTGCTTACTGCATCCTACCACAATATTAGTTTATTCGTGTTAAAACGTTTCGAACGAATTAAAACATCTTCAATAGTTACAATACATTATTTCCCTTTGCTTTTAATGATTGTCATAATCCTACCTAAATTAATTTATATATTAAGAAAACCATATCAAATAATCATATTTTATTTATGGGGTCCTTTAAAGAAGAGTCATATTACTGATATTGAAGTGTTAACAGGGAAGTAATTGCAAATCACTGAACTAGAGTAGTTTCAGGAAAACAAGCTCTTGCTTCACGTCAATGGTGGCCGTGAAGAAGAAGCTAAAGTTAAGGTGGTTTTTATTAATTTTGCATGTTAAGTTCTTATATTTTTGTAGGCAGGTTTCATCTATGTCTAATGTACTGGCCAAATTGAAAAATAATCAAATTTTTTAACATTTTAAATTCAACAATAATTTAAGTTTTAGTCTACAAAAATAATCATTTATCTAGTAATGTTTTATAGAACTTAAAATGCACTTTTGTATTAAGTCTGAACTAATTCCATCGCATGCAGTGCTCTTTTAGCATGTCCATATGCTTATAGCCTTATTTTGTTTACCATAATAACATACACATACAATATTGGCCATAAATAGATGAACAACAATTTGAAAGCATGTATTTTATTTTTTAACAACTAATGTTTGACCGATAAACAAAAATAATAGTTTTTATTTCTTAGGATGGGAAGGGTACTTAGTAATGCCACAAGATTTCCATTATTTTATATGATTGATTGATTTGTGCAAAAATTAAATTTTCTTTCTGGACAGAAGTGGATGAACGGATCAAAAAATTGGTACAAAAGAGAATTTACAAGTCCATAACGAAATACTATGTATTTTTTATTGAAAATTAAGACCTAGTATTTGGTGTACTATCCTTTGTTTTTGATGATGTTTGTACATCTTCGTGGAATTGATTTCAGAAACCTATCAATTTTTGACAAATCATATTCATCCATGTTTCCACCAAAGCCTTGAAGAACTGGTCCCCCTTTGTAAAGATTTTCTGTTTTAATATCTCCCAAGGGATCTAGGTCAGGGGATTGGGATGGCCACTTCATAACAGGAACTTCACTCACAAGAATTTTGACCAACCTAGAGGCATGTTTTAGGTCATTATCAAGTTGAAAATTAAATAAAAGTGGCATCTTCTTTTCTACATATGGAAGCATTTGGTTATTTAAAATATCATTGTAAAGAAACCTGTCCATTATGACTGAAAAGCATCCCCAGGCCATGACAGATCTTCCACCATGCTTCACAGTTGGACGAGTATACTTTTGCTGCAATCTAGTGTTTGGAGGACATCATACATATCGTATTCCGTCGGAAGAAAACAAATTAAATTTGGATTCGTCACTAAAACCCACACGCTTCCATTCTGCAACTGTCCAGTATTAATGATCTATGGCAAATTTCATTAGGTCCTTTACGTTCTTCTTGGAAAGTAGAGGTTTTTTTCGCAGCTCTTCTGGAGAACAACTGAGCCTCCACCAGCTTTTAGTCTTATTGTTCTTGAACTGATATGGCATTCCAAGTTCTTTAATTTTCGCCTTTTTCTCATTTGATGACATAAAGGGATATTGGCAAGAAATTTGTTTAATCATTCTTCTAAATCTTGGACAAACTTTTTCTGGACGACGGCTTCTTTTTTATTGAGACATCCCCGCGTTCTCGATATCTTTTAATAATCATGCATACAGCAGACCGTCCTATTTTCAACTGCCTAGCAATATCAGATTGGCGATTTCCCGCCTGGTAAATAGCTACAATACGCGATTTTAAGTCTTCATAGAAATTAATTCCACGCGGCATTATGACAAATTGACGAAATCACAATTTTTATCAACCACAGTTGAAAAGGAAAATAAGGTACTAAAGCCAGTGTTATTATAATCTGAAAATACTAAATCTACTTTTGTCCATAGCAGTAAACAGTAAGTAAAGTCTGGATAGTGTATTGATAAGGAATTTATTTTTATTTTAAAGTAAACATCACAGCATACTATTTATAAACAAAGTGCCAAAGAAATTGGAATATACTGTGCAATACAAAATCAACAATATAACGAAGTTTGTATTTGTTCATCCACTTATGGTCAATACTGTAATATTTTCAGCATTATGGCTCCATAAATGTAAAAATCATTATTTACTAGGTTTTTTCAAATTAATTTAAATATGCAGTTAACAGAAATCAGCATTTGATGTTTTTTTTTCTTATATAGTATTTTTTATGTACTGAAACTACACACCAAACTAATTATATACAATGGACCTTAATAATGAACCCATGTTCAGCTCTTGCTTTCCATAGTAACATTAAAAATTCATAATTTATAATATGATAAGTATCACGACTCTTTGAAAGGCCTCATAGATAAAATATCATAGGGTTTTCTTAATTTTTAAATTAATTTAGACAGGATTATTAAAAACGTGAACAGTAAAGAAAAATTAAAAAGGAATTCTTTGAAATTATTGAACATCTTTTATTAGGTTCAAAACGTTTAAATATTATACTAATATTGTACTAGGATACAGTAAACACTGGAGTATTCAAAACTGTAATAAAAAATACAGGTTCGAATCTTAAAAAATCAATCTGATGGTCGCCAGCATACAAAGTGTCAAAATTAAAATCTGAGTTCACAGTTTTATATATAGACAACAAAAAGTTGCAATGAGAATGTAAAATTTATTAATTCATTATTTCAAATAAAACCAGAAATAAATAAAAATGATATAGTAATTTTTCAGTTTTTTACGAATATCTTCGGAAGTATTCAGAGTTTGCAAAGCTCTCTACAGTATATGAATCTGCCATTAATTTTGCCCCATTTAACCTACCTTGTATCTTTTAGCCAGGTAATACTAAAATAAGTTATATATTGCTGGTAATTTTTATCAATATTTGTAAAATAATTTACTCTATTTAGTGAAATTCGGTTTTAAACTGTATGTAACCAAGACTAATATAAACAGCATCACTACTTACCATAAATGTTTTGAATACTGGGTTGGTTCAAAAATGTACTGTTGAAGAGAATAAAATTGCTGAACACAACTTTTTCAAATTATAAAAATTCACATAGCACATCTTTTAAAATACTTTATTATAATAATACTGTTTTAAAATATGCATGCCATTAAGTAATATGAGTTTGAAAGAAGGAAACCTAGATTAAAATATGTGATAAGTCCAACCATTTTTACTACTATTTGAAATTCTATAATTTAAGTTAAAATAATCATTATATCTATCAATGTCTTTTGCAAAAGGTTTTAAAATATCTAATTCCTAATTATAGTAGTAGTTACACAATTGAACGCATGTTAAGTGGATCTGCACAAGGTTTTGTTTTGAAATGTATCCAGAAGTTAGCTTTTCAGGGTGTAAATTGGCGCATTTAATGGGCATTTGAAAATAAATGAAAAACACTTTGGAGACTGCTATTCCCAATTTAATATTCTCTTTAAACTTATCCTTGAAATAATCCTTAGACTTAAGCTAATATCATGTATGAGTGATCTGTAGAAACTGGAGGTTTTGACAAAGCAGAATACATAGTAGATGATAACATCATGTGTATGAATTCGTTGAATAACTTCTGACATTAATGATAGGTGTCTGGAGTCTCAGTATGTCAACTGATCACTGGGGAAGCAAACATTACTAAGATAGTTCTGAAAACTGGGTGGGTAGTAGATTCCTGAAACAGCTACATCAGAAGACCATTTAAATTTAGAAGTCTGCAATAAAATTGCTGGAGCATGCCATATTATCGAATGTGTCAACCAAATACTAAATTGTGCTTGAGCATGTAGTAATCTGCAATTTGCAAAAATGGCAATACGAACAATATTTCAAGCATTACTTGATTAAGTATTGTGTGTCTAAGTGGTTTATATTTCCACTTAATATTCAAGAGATTGAGTCGTACTATGTCCAATTAGAAGAACATCAAAACCGTCTCGAATACAAGAAATAGTAAATACAATTATTTTATAGTTTAATAAATAAAAAGACTGTGTTAGATGCATTTAGAATCTCAAATAATCCAGAGGTAAAAAAATATGAGGATGTTCATTTTAAAGTATTTAGGTAACATTCTTACAGTTTTTTATTTCAGATTCTTTGTATTCTCTAAAATATCTTTCAACTGGGGAAGTGAAATTTTGTGAATATTTTTTTCTGTAATGAATGCTGGATTAAAAATATTGTATTTGTTAGAAAATCATAGTGTCGTATACAAATTGAATTATTGTAAGTTTTTTCTTTTACTACATGAGACATCTTAAAGGTCTTTACTCCACGAAAACACTGAAGCGTGCGAAAAAATCTAAATAGACTTTTATCATATGTCAGATATAATGATTAATGATGCTTGAAGAAAGGGAATCTAAGACATAGCTTCAGTAATACCCATGAATTCTTAGGGCCAGTTTCTTTAAGTTTGAATTACTTTATATTCATAGAATAACTAGTATGGTTTATGGTATATCGATAAACTGAGAATAAATTTATGCTTAATGAAACTGGCCTTAACTTGTCCCAAACAATGAAAGCTTTTGTTCTATATCAAATATCTTTGTCACTAACACCAGCTATGACATCCTGGACTGGTAACTTTGTATTTTGCTTATTTCAACAGAAGCTATTGAGTGCATCACCATTTATTGAATGATTTATTGATTTTTAAGGATCACAATAATGTTGCTATTTCCAAAAATGGAAAATTAGTGTGTATGCATTTTGCACTGCGGGTTGCTAAACATGTTAATGGTGGTTTTGTTTTCAGGGGTTTGGGCAAACAAGGCTATCAATGTCAAGGTACGATATTGTTTAGAGCATGCTATGTGTTAACGCAGCTTCTGCTTATCATTAAAGGCGATACATTAGTTTTTTCCATGATTTCTTAAGTTTGACCAAGCCTGAAATGGTTTGATAGTAAAATAAATTCTTGTATATGTATTGTATGTTGTATTATATCTAAACAAGGTTGCATATTTATTTATAGGTTGTCTATGGATTAGGTTAACTAGAGGATAAACAGGGTAATAAAAACCTTTGTTGGAAAAAAGTAATTCATAAACAAATTCTCACCTACAGTTAACTCTAGATGATGGTTTTTTTCACTGCTTGGAGTTTTAGTTTCCTACTGTCTACATCCAGAGTCTGAGTGAAATAGGAATTTATGGTTTATGGATCATAAAGATTGCCATTATGGTGCTACCCATAAATACTGTCATGCTTGTCATTTGCGGAGCCT
Source organism: Kuschelorhynchus macadamiae (assembly GCA_030620095.1). Taxonomy (NCBI): domain Eukaryota; kingdom Metazoa; phylum Arthropoda; class Insecta; order Coleoptera; family Curculionidae; genus Kuschelorhynchus; species Kuschelorhynchus macadamiae. Next base: position 401,007 of record JAUTXW010005451.1, read on the forward strand.
GACAGTATGCTATGTACGTATCATATGATTTATGATCCGAATTTCATACAGAATCAGATTTTATAGATGTTTCTAACAATTTTTTTGGCAATGCAGATGCTAAATTTGATAGGTGCCATTTTTTCTTATATGGGTATACATCTTTTTTTTTTAATTTATTAATTTAAGTCTTAGGGTCATTCAGACTAGTTATACTGCTTTTATTGATTTTAATATCCTTAATGCGTTTTAGTCGGAGTGTTCATGCTTTTGGAACTTAATAATTTACCAAAATATATTACTGTAGGTGTGTAGGAAGTAGATTTGGCTGTGTCTTATGTACAGGAGGAAAAAGCAATTTATCTAAAGATAGGCGAATACCCGCAATTTCCCTACATTAGAAAATGAAAAAAAATGTACAGTAATTTTTAGGATTATAAATGCAGAAGCTATAAGAAATCCTTTGGTCTGACCTCAAACTTTGACCCCCTATAGTACACAAACGGTGCATTTGATGGGGATGTGCGAATGTTAAATTTTGATCAAGATGTCATAAACAATATCATAAAAAAAATTGAGCCATTTTTGATAAGAATCGAGAGGGGTTGTTTAACAATAAAAAAATGTAATAAACTTACATTAAGAAAAACTAATAATAATAATAATATTTATTAATCTCAGGAAAAAATCCATTTTTATAGACAAGTCAAAGGTATTAAAGTAATTAAAAGTCACTATTTAATATAATAATAGCATCAGCATTACATATTAAAACCTATGAGGTCAAAGCAACACAAATAGAGTTTATCCGCCTACATTGAGCGAATTGATGAATTTTTGGTGCTATTGAAAGCATTATTTATAATTAATTAATTTCCATTCATTCCTTTGCCGATAGTTCATTTAGATAATCATGCTATTCTCTTAAGATTTAAATTTTGCCTATTAACTTTTTTTAATGGTTTTATCTCTTTTGTCTGTGGAAAGAATTATATGTGCTACTACCAATTTTTACAGAAAAAAAAAACGAGAACTGTTGCCTTATAAAGGTTACATTCTATTTTTCGAATAGTTCTCTTGGTTGTAGACATCTATATTATTGCAATACTTTCTTTGTCTGGTGGCCCCCCATATCACAGTTATTTCTTTAGCCGAACCCCAGTTTGTTTTAAAAACTAGTAGGTCCGTTTTTAACTTCTTCTATAATTGTATATTACATGGAAATATTAGATTCCTTACAGTTTTTCTGCTTCATCGTTGCCAATAAATATAAGCACCTTTTGAAAATTGCAAAAAATGTAATTATTTTTTTAATTGTTCAAATTAAATCACTATACACCTGAAAAACATATTTTGTGGTTTCAAATACTAACAATTTAATCATTCTTTCTTGTTTAGGTATCAAAAAAAAGTTTTCCCTGACTTTTAAAGGAATTATTATGTAATTATTAGCATAAACCTGGTTATTTATGTAGTTTTTTTTGTCATAAAAGCAAGAGTCTTATGATATTTAAACTTACAAGCCAGCAATATATATACATGTTCGGTTTTATCTGTTAAATTTTGCTTATGTGTTGCCTTCCTTTGTGTATTATTTTTAATTTTATATCCACATTTTTATAACATACCTTTTGGTTATGGACCTTTCGCTGCATGGCGGTTATTGGTCTCTATTTAAATATATTATTGATATTTCTTTCTTTTTATTTGCAGCACACTGGCATGGCTGACTTAGCTTTTAATTTTTTGTAAGTTACAGTTTCGTAAAATTTTGCTTTTTTTATAAATAGAAGCATCCAAATTAATATTTTATTATATCTATATCTACTATACGGTATCAATAATAATTATAAAACAAAAATTGGGAATATTAATATTTGAGTTTATTTCACTAGATATATTTTTATACAGGATATTAATTATGTATGTAGACAAGGTTAAAGAGATACTACTATAGTAGTGGTTTTTAAATTCTGTACTGTTGTTCAATTTTAGTGGGAGTGGGTTACAAAAATTAAAAATTGTCTAATAAGCACATATTTATCGTTCCTAATCAGCGCTCTGTGTATATGTATTTGTTCAAACTAAATTTTGTCAACATACTACTATAAGTAAATAAGTGCATTTACTTTAGACAATATTGGACGATCTTTAATATTTTTCTTATTCACAACCTTTTCTTTTCAAGATGCTTCTAAGTGCTTTTTGTTTATGATCACTAGCAATGTAACATATCGACTTTAAAAACTTGTTCGGTTATTGATGTATTAAGGGATCATTTTGAATAATCCCTAAATGTTGGATGCTTTTTAACTTAACTAACGCACGTATATATTCATAAAAGACCAGTATAATATAGAAAAGTAGAACTTACTTCTTAGACATCAAAATGTACTTAAAATTATTTACAGTTTGTACCTGTGTTGTTCACAAGAGATGTCACCATGTCGTGCTTACCAAATGTCCTGGGATGAAAGAAGAAGTAAGTACATATTACTATTTCGTTAAATTTAGTTTTGTTTGGTTATGTTTGGGTTCAGTGAATCAACCGCGGTATATAGTATTTTTTCAATATTATTAAAAAATAGTAAGAACTAGAAGAACATTTTTTGAATAAAAATTGAAGAACATAATTTTACATATAAATTGTATAGATACTTTTTTGCTACTATTAAAATTAATAGAGTTAGGGAGGCTAGAAGTTAAGGAATGATATAATAAACTTTAAAAAATCATAGTGCTCTGAAAAATAAGGTTATTTTTAATTTTGTTTTAATTATTGTTTTTTAAAAATGTATAATTTTTGATTTTTAACTTTCAATTTAAACGAAAAACTTGAAATTGTTTTTTCTGTAACACAAACATTTTAAAAGCTATTTTTCAATATGTACAAAAATGTATCAGATGTTACAGAAAAAAAAAACAAAAAAATTAAAAAAATAAAAATTGTTAAAAATTAGATAACAAAAAAAAAAAATATTTTTCTGAAAAGAAGGTTTTTTATATTTTTTTAATGGATTCAAAAAAAATATCAAAATTATTAATTTTTCAGCTTGCTATAATGTTTTAAATTTTGTCATATACCTAACACTTCTAGCCTCTCTAACTCAGCTAAAATTATCCAGACCATTTATATGTAAAATTGTATGCTCTACAAACTTTGTCTTCTTGCTCTTACCTTTTTGATTAATATTGAAAAAAAAAAACACTTTTTGCAACCTTGGCCGAGGGTTAAAATTTGAATCGCATAAACCCCTTCTGGTTCAACCCAAGTCGTGAAAGCATCTTATCAATCATTATCAATGTTATTATGGTTGATAAAACTTCAAACATAGATAAAATGAATAATTTTTTTATATTTATTTGAAATAAAATTATAATTTGTAAATCTTAAACATTGTTGAAAAAGTAAAATAAATACCTTACTAAATTTTTAAAATTCTAAATTATTTAAGTGGGAATAAAGTTATTGACAATATCAGTAAAAATGTATAATCAGTGGCTGTCATTAGAATCATTGTTGGTATTTTATTAAGCATAATTACAAAGGCCCGTTTAAATATTTATTTACATCCATAAACAAACTACGAAATAAGTATGAAAGACATTCAATAATAGTAAATTAGCCCAATGGGGCATGATTTTTTTATATCTTAAAGAAAGAATAATGCTGTTTGGCAGGTTGTGATATCCCCAGACGTATTTTGAGTTTTCTCAGATGTCTTAAATAACCTTAAGTTATTATTTTGTAGCTCAAAATTTCGGGAGTCTTTATATAGATGGTGCAAAAATATATAAACATTATTTGATAAAATTTGTAAGTGGTACATAAAAAAGTTCAATTATATTTATTGTAAAAATTATGAACAATAAAAAAATCTGTAATCCATTAAACAAACTCTTTGATTCGGGGGCTGATGAAAACAGCATAAACCTTTTTAGATCGGTCAAAAATATTCTCACTTGGAGTGGGAAGTTTTATACATAACAGATTTGGTGATATTTGAACGGGCCTCCATGACGGCCACTATTACAGAAGCAGATGCATTTTAGCTATTGTTGTGACTTTTGGGAATAATTTTGGAAGGAACCTCTTTGAGCAGTCATAATTAATGATTCTAAATTACTTGTATAAATTGGAGTGTGTAAAAGTTATTTGAAAAATTGCGTTTTGGTCTAGACATAATATAAAAAAAGCCGTCATTGTGAAATTCTGAGAAAACCCAGTAGATCTCTTTTGGTAATTGAAAATACTTCTGGAGATAGCAAAATAGATGTTTTTGTACACCTTTGTATATGGATCATTTGGGTCTTCCTATTAAACCAGTTATTAGCCAAAATTATACGCCCATTAAATTTAGCTGCACTTGAATGTCCAGCGGTGCTTACTGTAGTTTAACAATTACAGTGTTTTTTTTTTAAATTAAAATAATCTAGAAAGGGGGTTTCTATTATAATAAGTTCTTTCTAAAGATTATCCAAATCTATATCAGGAATGTCAACTGCCAAATCCTGAGGTACAGGAGAAGGTGTAGTTCTATGTTCTTCTTCATCTGCTCCTTTTTCTTCATCATATTGTTGTTGCAGATATTCAATAATGTCCAATATTGAATCTTCCGAATCTTTAACTAATAGTGGAACAGGTTCTGGTGGTAAAAGATCTGTTTTGTACTCTGTTACTTCTCTGGCTCTCCAGATCGGTACTAAAAGTACGACACTTGATTTATAAAATAAAGACGTATATATAAGTGTTTATAGGCGTGTGTATGTAATATTCGTCTAAAGTCTGCAGGGAGTGTGTTTATCATAAAAAAAAAATTACATTGCAAGAATTTTTTGGTTTAATCAATTTTGTTTTCCTATTTGATTTGCTATTTATGTTGATTCAATTTAACATACCTATTCCTATTGGTGTTCCAACATCGTCAGTGTTTGGGCTAGCAGTTCCTTCAATTTTTAACTCGTCAGCTCCTACATAATCAAACGCCGGGTCTCTCATGTTAATGTAAAATCCATGTTGCATATATTTAGCATCAAAAGAAAAACAGCCTTTTCCTTTGGGGAGGTTTTTTTCAAATCGTCCATGATATCTAATCAATAAATGATATAATTACTATAGCGGTTGTCCTCTGTGAGCTAATACGTTAATCATTTGGGAACATTGAATAATTTTTCCTTGAAGGACCTTTCTGTGGTTAAATAAATATTAATCACAAGTCATTATTAACACTTAAGATGTACAGAAAAACGATCAGCAGTTCATAGATGAAGTAATTATAATTGCTGTCTTTGAATATTATGCATATATTGCACTCTTTTACTCAGCAAAAAATTATTTATACCTTTTCTCCTGTGATGTTCAGATGTTATTTTTTTTTACAAAAATATAACTGTATATACAATTTATTACTTTCTTCATATGGAGATGGAACCGTAACATTTTGATAAAAATTCAACATGGAGGAACAAAATGGTGGCCAAATAAAATGTTTAATTACTTATTCAACTGACTTCAAATTTTTCAACAAAAATCAAGGGTAAGATAGGGACGAACTGGTGAAATTTTGGTATGAACTCAAGATGGCGTTACAGAATGGCGGCCTAATAAAATGTTTTAAAACCAGTCTGAAAATTAAAATACGTATTCAATTGATTTCAAATTTTATACCAAAATTAAATGTGATACCAGTAAAATTTTGGTAAGGATCCAATATGGTTGAAAAAATCATTGTGAGAACACTACTTATTCGATTTTATTTCAAATTTAGCATATAAATGAACTGTGCTGTGACATACAGATTAATTGATGAGGCTAGTAAAGTGCTTAAAAGCGTAAAAAACTTCTTATTCAATTGACTTCAAATTTTACTCATAAATCAATGATATTCGATAGGTTTCAAATTTTCATTTTCGAATTCATTATTTAAATTCAATTAATTAAAACAAAAATGAAGAATAATAAGAAATAAAATAAAGGATTCATAACGAGGGATGTTTCGAGTAAAGTCAATTTATCATTTTTAATTAACTATGAAAGCAAGGGGAGGGATGTAAAATTACCTAAAGTAAGGATAATTTATTATTCCTGGTCCTTCCATTCGTCCATTTTTCCACGTTCCATAATGGTTAACACCGCTAGACTTGTAATGGTAAGTACCTAATCCGTGTCTCAGACCTTTGTACCAAAATCCTTCATATTTATCGCCATTTATATAATAATAGGTTCCTTGACCGTGCTTAAAATCTTTTCGCCATGAACCTATATATTTTGTCCCATCTGGGTACGTAAATTCTCCTTCTCCATGTTTCAGACCTTTCCGCCAATATCCATCATATCTTGCTCCATTTTTAAAGCAATAGAGACCTACAATATTGTTTTAAGACAGTCATTTGTATGATTTACAAAACAATTAGGTACCCTGAAGTTAATAATAAAATAAATAAATAAAAACTAAAACATATGAGTCTAAAACGAAATTTTCTTATGAGTGAGGGATAAATAATATATTTTTCTAATTACAGAATGTTTAGTAAAAACATTTAGAATACTCCGTATTCTTCCCCACAGCCCTCTTTTTGTGACAGTATAGTGAGGTGGGTGGCATTTGGGAGGCTTTTTAGGCCTAGTTGTTGGACTTGTTCCATCTTACTAGTACTACTTCTTAGTAATGGCAAATTATAGCCCGAGAGCTCGTTAAAAAAAGGCAGCAAGAATTTTGTAATAGCTCATATTTCATTATGATGTATTAAGGGTGTATATGAGTCATCACCCACTGGCAATCCGGACGTTCTTGCTTAAGAGGCGTTCTTCATTTTAATCAAATACCGGATTTTTCTTATATTTAAGTATGCATACTCTAATAGCATATGTCTCGGGCTGGAATATAAAGGGTTTCCCAATAAGAACGCTCGATCTTTGGCAAGAGCACATTACAAGTTCCAAAGTCACACAAACGTTATATTTGGCAGAAGTATTCAGTTGGCCTTGACATTTATTATGGAACGGTACATAATTCAACAACGTGTCGAAATCGTCAAAATTTATCATCAAAACCGATGTTCCATTCGGCAAACGTTCCGTGCACTTCGACCAATTTATGGTGCCGGTGGTCGTCCTGCAGAGTCCACAATTCGCCGTCTAATGGAAAAATTTGAACAAAGTGGTTCGGTGGAAGATCGGACAATACCTTTACGTCAGCGAAGAGTAAGATCCGCTGAAAATATTGCTGCCGTCCGGGAAAGTGTGCATGAGAATCCAGGACAGTCTATTCCTCGTGCTCAAGAACTTGGGCCTTCGCGGATGTCAACCTGGCGAACCCTGCATCATGACTTATCGCTTCACCCATATAAGGTGCAATTAACTCAGGAATTAAAGCCCAACGGCCATAGACAGCGGCCTGAATTCGCTAACTGGGCGCTAGAACAATTGGAGGGTGATCCCAATTTTCGGCAAAAAATAATTTTTAGTGACGAGGCTCATTTCTGGTTAAGTGGCTTCGTAAACAAACAGAATTGCCAAATTTGGAGCGACGAAAACCCACGGGAGATTCATTAAGTTCCCCTCCACTCTGAGAAAGTAACCGTATGGTGTGCACTGTGGTCCGGCGGAGTCATCGATCCTTATTTTTTCGAAAATGAAGGAGTCGCACTTACTGTCAACGGTGAGCGGTACAGGGCTATGATAAGAACATTTTTTTGGCCTATAGTGGCTCTGAGAAACACGTGGTTTCAGCAAGACTGCGTAACCTGCCATACTGCAAATGATACAATTACGTTATTGCATGAGCAGTTCGAGGGTTGTGTTATATCGCGAAATGGCGACGTCAACTGGCCGACCAGATCGCGCGATTTGACTCTCCTGGATTTTTTCTCTGGGCTTTTCTTAAATCTCGTGTCTATGCCGATAAGCCACGAACGGTTCACGCCCTAAAAGCCAACATCAGGCGCGAAATTGCTACGATTGAACCACATTTGTACAATCATGTCATCGAAAATTGGACTCACAGAATTCGTCTCATCAGGCAAAGCAGCTGCTGCTGTACAATAAATATAAAATTATGCCAGTTTTATTTATACATGTTTTTTTATTAAACTTCAAAGATCGAGTGATCTTATTGGGAAACCCTTTAGATGTATTTTGAATATACGTGTAACCAGTAAAGTCCCCATCGTATAAGAAATGTTTTAAATAATTGACCAAAGTAAATTAGAGTTAAACCCAATTTTTTTTGATAAAAAGTCTAAAAGGACGTCCAGCTTGATGCGAAGTTTATCCAGTTTCCATAATTTAATATAAAATATTTTTAAATTGGGTTATTTATTAAGTTAATACGTATTTACCTACTTTTTACAAAAAGAGAGCTAAAAAACCTTTTAAACTTTTATTTTTATTATATTGATCGTTACACCTAGTCACGCTTCGGTAAACACAGGTCGACTATAAATAGCCGGCCTGGGTCTCTCCGAGCTCATTCAGCAGTGTTCTGATCTCGTGAAGTGAAGATCCCTGAAGGTGCCTCGTGCAATCGAAGGCGAAACGTCGAAAAGTGATTCTATTTTGACACGGTCTAATCCCAAGAACCATGATTTCTAAATAAATAGAACGTTTTATTAATTATTAAAAAAACTAAATAAAGCCTAAAGTAACAAGTAACCTATGGAAAACATTTGAAAATTCTTCTTCCAACGATTTTATTAAAGCGCGGGACACAATGCAAATTACGTCATTCGTTTCCGTCCATTTAGATCGAATTTTATTTTTCTTTGTGTATTTTTCGGTGTATTTTTTGAAATAGAGGTTAAAAACGGTTTTATGTAGTTCCAACGTCAAAATTATCAACCATTTTCGTAACACAAATTTGTAATTCCTTTTTAATTGTGTTTTTGTTTAGATTAGTTTTAACGTAAAAAGTTTACGTGTTTCACGCGAAATGCAGTGATAGTTTAATTCAAATCTGTCTACATTCGGGTAAGTGTAAAAAACATTAGTTAAAAAAAACCGATGCAGTTGATTATTACGGAACTAAGTTTTTTTATTTATCATTTTGAAAACTTTCTGCAAACGTAAATTTTACTTAGGTCAATTACTAAAAAAAGTCGATATGATGCGGACTCTACTGTTCACACTGTTCTTATATGAAAATGTCACTTTAAAAAAAAATCTCTCTGGATTTACCATTGTATTAAAAAAAAACGAAAACCTACAACCCCTAGAATTAACTAAGATAAATGTTTGGATTAGTTTGAACTGACTAAAATTAACATTGGATAGCTAGTTGCAATAAATATAAATAACTTTTAGAAACATAAGAAAGTCTCATAAAATTCAAATAATAAAGTGTATTCCATTTCCACTGAAGAAAATTTGGGGCAAGAAGAGAAATCAAATTTTATACAAAGTTTGCTTTCAATGGGGTTATTCTTTCAAAGTAATTAATTATTAGGACAGAAAAATAGTTAAATAAGAGGATTTTTTTCATAAACGCCTATAAGGAAATAACTGTGCGAATTATTTAAGTGAATCTAAAGGACGCAAAAAGTAATTGGGAAAAATATATAAAAATTGTCTAATGTGCTGAAAGTTGATTTTTTTTCCTCCTAGATAAAATGGGTAGGTCCTATAAAAAAATGCCTTTCCTAAAAGTTGTAGATATTTGAAAACTCTATTTTATGACGTGTTCGGTGAATAATCGTTATTAGTTTTCCAGAAAATCGCGAAAACCCCTTAAACATGGGCTTTTGGAGATGTTAATAACTTTGGCAATTTTCAACTTATAGATAGATCTAAAACTCCGTACAAATATTACCTATGTGAAGCTAAATATGTGTATAAAATATTGACCGACTTCATTTGTTAACGAATTTTGGCTATTTGTTTATCCCGGGAGGCATTGTTTAAACAATAATTCTGTTGCAGATGAAAGCAGATAGAGATCTATACGAGAGTTCATTTTGTTCGTCATGACTGACACTACAATATATAGTTATGTTCTTTGTCAAAAATGGTGACAAAAAATATATTAATTTGTTTATGATTTTAACGGTTAATATCTTTTAAATGTAAACATCTATAACGTTTCCGTCTTGATAATTCAAATAGCTGATATTTTGCTGCTTATTAAAAAAAACTATTGCGACATTTACGTTGTGAACTCAAATAGTTTTTTTGTTTTTAATTGACTCTCGCTTTAATTATTAGTGATGCCTACGTCTCGAGTCTCGTCTAGCCATAAAAGTCTCGTCTCGCGCGACGTCTCGCAAAATTTTTATGTTTCCTGTCTAAATGAAATACACAAACAAAATCAGTTCTAATTTTTATTTTAATGAACAAAAACATAATTATCTAACAAGATAGATAGAAAAAAAAAGAAAATAAAATAATATCGGTTGTAATTTTCATTTCAACGAACAAAAACAAAATAAAATACAGAGAAAAATGCAATCTGTACTTCTGAATACACAAATTACTTAATTTGAAAAAAAAAATGATAATCATTAAATAATATGTAATTCGAAATATTATGATAGACAAAGTTATTATAAAGTATAATCAGTAACATAGTCAAATTTACAGTAAAATGATGAATATTTTAAACTCAGTGGCAAGTACCAAAATCTAAAAAAAATATCCCAGTGTAATTAAAATTTAAAACACAGATTTAAGTACTGGCATCGGTTCTTTAGAAACGTTTAGTATGTCGTCCTGAGGTACACCATGTATATAAGAAAATGATGCTATAAAATTAACCACTTGTTTATTGTTATTCATAGAAAATATAATTGGAAAGAGTTAAGTCACTTAAAATCTTCTAGATGACTTTAAATTAGTTTAAATTTACTCCGATCTACGAAGACCTGAGAGTCATCCTAAGTTATATTAAAAACTTTAAAATCACTTAAAAATCTTATTAAAGACTTAAAATTCACCTAAAATCTACTAAAAAAGACATCATAAGTCTTTTATAAGTCTCTTAAAAGTCTTATCAAATCTTATAAAAGTGACTTATAATTCACAAAGGCTACAAGTCCGTATACACATTTTTTGGAGTTATAAGGAGTGTAAAGAAAAAATTTAATGACAACAAAAAGGAGATTTGGTACACTGAGGTTTGAAAGTACCTGTCGCATTAGTCTAATACGTCGGTAATTAACGAACCTACTAATCGCAGTACCCGAGCCGCTAATGTGTCGGCGAATTGTTGCAATGTTATTGTAAACACAGATTGTTCGCTATTTTGCAGATTTAAAAAATATGTGTCAATAACATTCGCGATAATGAGAATAAGTAATTAATATTTGGCATTTTTATCTGCGATACTTCGAGACTTTTGCGAGACTCTCGTGCGAGATTTGAGGCGAGCCTTTTTGAAAGCCTCGTCTTGTCTCGCAAAATTTAAAGTATCGTCTCGAAAGCGAGACGAGACGAGACGAGGCTCTCGCAAACGAGAATATCGTGGGCATCACTATTAATTACTAACATTAAAAGCTGAAATTGCGCAGATATACCACTAGATAAAGTGCGGGACACAAAAGAAAACCGGGCGGTCCTTAAAATAAAGTTCATAGTCTTAAGTTTGCCGCTTCGCCTATAAAGTGCGCCAGCTAAGCGGTACGGAAAATTAATCGAGGATTTAGTAAATTTCGCACTGGTCCACTTGTAATTGGGATGTACCTAGAGTCTCCATGCACTTGCCGCTAGAAGGTTATAGAGGCCTGTACTAGAGAAGCTGAAAATAATAGTTTGATTATTCCAATTCAAAATCGAACAGAACGCGCTGCATTTTACACTGGTGTTTTGGAAAGTAGTGTAAGAAAAATTCAATTCATTATGTTTTAATGAAACCTCAAATAATGAGGTTTCGTCGGAACCTTCTTCATGTTTATATCGTTGTCTTCCTCTGAAAATGTTCAGAGGAAGACAACGATTTAGAAGGAATCGAACCGTTATAATCACAGCCGTCAACCTCAAAAATGGCTTAGTTTTTTTTCATATAGTTTGTTTGGGCTATTCGGGTATGCCAAAAGTGACCGTTTGTCTCCGTCTATCATACTACTTTGTACAGGGGGCGTCATTGTAAAATACTATACAGGGCGTTTCCTAATTGCGTGCTAATGTTAAAGGGGGTGATTCTTGGACCTTTTTAAGAAAAAAGTTTACTATGAACCTAAAAGTCTTAACTTTGGAGATACAAGGTTTTAAAGACACATTTTTAAAATTAAATTAAACATAAACTAGGCTTTTAATTTTAAAAAATGTATCAGCTGCAGCATATCTAAGTCTAATAATTCGAATATTTACCTTTTCCGTGTCGTCTTCCATGGTAATATTCCCCCTCATATATATCGCCATTTGGTAAAAGAGCACTGCCCCAACCGTGGCGATCTAACTGTTCGTCTCTTGAGCCTTCATATTCCCCAAAAGGATATCTTTCTTCTGCTCCTTCACCACCTTCTCCAGCATTTTCCTTTTCCAGTTCATCATCCGACATTTTAAAGGGCTTTGACAGATGTTATAAAACACCTGACCACCTCATACATGCCATTAAATGCAGGTATGAGGAATCTAAATTGTAACAAACAATGCCTGTCCATTAATGTTTAATTGATATTTTGTTAAATTACTAATTGCCTACCTAAATATTATTATAATTGCATTGCCATATCCTTAATAGCGAGCAGCTAACTAGGTATAATACTTCGTAAGATAAGGTATTAAAAATCTATTTTTATTTTAATTAAAATTTAAAGACTGAAAAACAAACTGTTTTACCATTCTGTTAAGTCTAACATACATCAAAACGTTATGAACAGGTGTAGGGGAGAAAAGCAGTTATTGTAGATTATATATTACACACGAGATTACAACAAACAGAATGCAGTGTGTCTTTTTCTAATATGTAATCTAAGTTCCTTTCTTTATTGTAAGCTTGAGTTAAAGGGTAAGTTTCGGGAAACTCCACTTCGAGGCTTGTACCCTTAAAATTTGATATATTTTCAATTAACCTCTTCTTTTTTTCTTTTACAGCCCACGATCCAGAGTACAGGTTTCAATGTGAATATTCCACATCGGTTTGTAGTGCACAACTACAAGAGATTTACGTTTTGCGACCATTGTGGTTCTTTGCTTTACGGCCTGATTAGACAAGGTCTACAATGCGAGGTATGCTCACTAAACGTTCACAAAAGATGCCAGAAGAACGTTGCCAACAATTGCGGTATCAATACAAAACAGATGGCCGAAATTCTTTCCGCAATAGGTAAACCTGAACCTGCTTTGTCTGTGCTTAGTCCCATCACTGTTTTTTTGCATGGTATGTTTTTTATTTTTTTAGTTTCAACTTATATAGAGTATTACTGCTTCGGATCATTTTCATGTACTCTGAGCTACAAACAGATTTTTCGATTTTATTTGAATATCTTTTTGCTGTAAATTTACTCCCAGAGGAACTTTATATCATTTTTATCTTTTAACAATAAGTTAACTTATCATTATTTCCTGAAATTGCTTAATGTTAATGCGCTTTTTAGTCATATTAGCATTAACCTTTAGCATGTTTTTAGCCTTAGCATGCTAATGCGGCTTCGTCAAACATGCGCTTATGGTCTTACCTTAAGTAGAAAATTAAAGTTTCTTACACTTTAAGACGGGTCCGATATTAAAATAAGACAAGATTTTGAAGGTTTTTCGTAATCTCTGCTAACAGTATGTATTAGTTTCGACCTGGCCTTATATGGGGCTTCTCAGGCCATTGTATGCGAAAGCACCCGTTCGCACACTAAGTCTAAAAGATATCAAACTAAAATATTGTGGCATAGTTGAAACAAGTAGGGGAAAATTGATTTACGAATTGCTTATGCTAAAAGAATTTAAGTATTTCTTTATTATCTGTTTTAAAACGATAGTGCTTCCAGAAGAACACAGGAAAATTTCAGTGGAGATATTCTCAATTGAAAGAGATTCTTACTGGAGCTTAAACTACTGTTGTAACACCAAGGTTGGAATTCTATAAAAATCTAAAATCTAAGGAATTAAAATTGGGATTGTTTGTCTTTCTTCAAGCAGCGAACTCATAAGAGAGTTTGTCATTTTCTCCAAAGCGATAGATATTGCTAATCTCAAAAAATATGTTCACATATGTGCTCTTGGGGCCATCTCTCACATAAATGAGAAGAGGAATACGTGACATTTAATATCTATAGGTGAAAAACAGCTTAGAAGAATTTAAATAGATCGCGACTACGAAGTATGAAAGTTAGTTTTTGTCCGTTAAATATGGGTCAAATTTCGATTAGAATATACACGACGGTAAATTGGAAATGTATAGAGTTCTGGACATTTGTTTCTAGTAATGGAGCATTAGATTATATTTTGTTGAACGCTAGTGTATGCTGCGAATTTGTAGTGTACAGTGTCATAGAGATTTTACACATAGAAAGGCGTGTTTAGAGATTATTCCGGGCTGTTAGCAATAAAATGCTTTTTTCGTAATTTTGTGACTATGTTTTGCTATATAAATAATAGTAACTAAGGGGTTATTATGAGCAAGTGGAAGAACTTTTACGGTTTTAAATAATGAAATTTGTATAGAAAAAAAAAAGTTGTAAGCTGTTAGCTGACAGATTACGGGCCCTTCGTCATTATAAAATGAGTGCGATTGTATTCTTCATAAGCTGCTGACGAGGAGCTTTTTAGTTTACAGTTTTGCGTTTTAACAGCCTTCTAGTTTGAAAAGGCCTGGGAACTGAGACTACTTCTATCCCTTCCGAAATTTGATTCGCATCATCTTTTGACGGAGCTTCTAAAATTTAATAACCGCTGGGAGAATTTTAGGATTTTTCTCTCAATCGAAATAATATTAATGATTAAAAAAATAATAAGACCAAATCTTCACAAAAATGTATTTATTTAGGCTCGACGAGTTTCGGTTAAATAACCATTTTCAAGAGCATGTAAATATCATTCACATCACATATTTTTATATGCCTGTTTTTAATTATTTTTGTATATACTCGACTTGTGAATAGGTTTGACAGCCAGGACATAATTACAGTTCATCTTTCAGTAGATTATAATTAGTTTTTATTGTATGTAGGTGTTTTAAACGTTGGTCTTTTTTGTGTTGATGTAATGTTTATCCTGTGTTAACGTGACGTAAGTGATTTATTTTATATTATTTTATTCCTGACTCCCGTAAATTTTGACATTTTTTTAGATATTTACATGCTCTTGAAAATGGTTATTTAACCGAAGCGCGTCAAGCCTAAATAAATACATTTTTGTGAAGATTTGGTCTTATTATTTTTTTAATCATTATGTTCCGACTTCACCCTGGAGATGAACTCAACAAATTAAAATAATTTTAAACAGCTAGGTCATTAAGTGATAATATTTCGTAGTCCAATTCAAGTCAATAAATGTAAATGCAAGATGCAAGTTTAGGTTAAATTATTTCCTCAAGTATTTGATTATGTAAATAGAAAATTAAACAACTTATAAATAAATAAATAAAATAATGATTCCGCCGGAGCATGGTATTCTTTATCATCAGTAAAACTGTATTAGCAGTAAGTATAATTAAACTTGGATACCTTTTTTAAAATCAAAGCAACAGCTATTGGATAAAAGGAGTAATTAGTGAATTCTTGTCAAATAAGGTAATTAGTTTGAACAATTAGTTAGTCGCTCTTAGGAGTTAGCAAACAATATGGACATGCATATATAACAAACCGCAAAAGTTTTCCTCACCCATTTTGGTGCTTAATAAGTCAGTCGTTTCAAAAGTGGCAACCATCTGTCCGCAGACGCTCCCGGCAACGATAATACAAAATTCATAATTATCTTGATAGTAAGGCAAAAAAAAATCCTCATGAGCTGTATCTAGAGTGATGTGGTTCATCTACTAGATAATTTTTATAATGACTTTCCCACAGTTTAGTCCCAAATTGTAAGCTTATTTCTAGTAAGTCCCAAAGCCTTTAAAAATTTGATCAATTATTTTATGACTGTCTTTAGTTCTCGGAAAATACTATTAACAAAACCCCGTTAAAATTTAGTTTATTTACTAATTATTCGGGAAATCAAATAGTTATTTTGTAGTAATTTTCCGACTTATTAGTTTGTATATTGGTCCTATTTACTTGCTTATTGCTAATACGAAGTAGAGATATAATTAAGTCTAATTTTGGAAAAGAGCCTTAGCGTTATTATTTTAGCTAAGTTATAGGTTAGCCAATTCGTAATATTTTATATATGTACTGTTGCACGATTTAAAATATTTTATTTAGACAACACTGAATTTTTACTTATTAGAAAAATGATTCAGGGTTTTTTGTTTACCCCTATAAATCCACGCATAGGTAAAAGAAGAGTAGTAATAAAGAATAAGGGGCTAAGCATCAAAAATGAAGTTAGGTATATATATATATATATATATATATATATATATATATATATATGTATGTATATATATAGACAAAAATTCTTAAGAGTATGATTAGGGAAAACCAACTGGACATTTTTTATGGTCAAAAAGGTTTACATTTGGGTCTTTATGGTGTTTAATTTCTATCGCTTTCAAACAATCCAATTTGCGACTTTTTTGTTCATAATGTAATACATCTATCTTATGTATCTCAGGGAATTTTAAAAAATGGTTGACGAAATAAAAGTTCTATTTTTTAATGTATATGAAGCGTTATGCTCTTTGAATCTAACAGACATTTTTCTCTGTTTGCCCTATATAGCAGCTGCTGCATTCGTCGCATTTTAAACTATAAACTCCAGACTTTTTATACTTATTTATTCTTGTTTTGACGTTAAAAATGAAATTAGACATTTTTTGTCGGTCGAAAAGTAACTTTAGTATTTTTCTCTTTTTAAAATATTTGTTAGATATTGGTATATATTTGTTGTATATTATATTTGTTAGATAGGTAAAAGTTTACGTTTTTTAAAAAATAGTCTTATAATTTCAGATAATTTGTAGTCATTATTTGTTGCAATAGATCTAATGACGCCAAGTTCTCTTTTTAGGCCATGTTTGTCTAATGGCACCGAAGAAGCTCATAGATCTATATGCTGAAAGTTTATGGTTTAGAGTTCTTTGGTATAGTTATTATGTGGGTTTTGTGTATATATTGAATTTTAATTTCTTAAGTGATCTTTTTAATGTGATGTCCAGAAAATATATTGCATTGTTTTCTTCCATTTCGAGTGTAAATTTAATTTTGTTTGGATTGAATTGAAGTGATTTAAAACTGTGTTTCGTTGTTCTTTATTTCCTATGAAGTAGACCAATATGTCATCCACATACCTACACCAAAAGAAGATATCCTTTGCAAAGGAGGTATTTAAAAAAATTTCCTCAAAGTGTGCCTTACAAAATTCTGCTAGTAATGGGCTTACGGGGGAGCCCTTTGTGTAGTTTAAGAGATTGTATTTCTCTAAACCTACCAACAATATACATCTTTCATAAAATGCCCAAAGGGCTACCAATAAGGCCGGTTATATCTTACACAAACACCCCTTTAAAGAATACCGCTGTAAGACTTAATACAATTTTTAAAAATATCATACAATTTAAACCAAAATTTTCTGTTAAAAACTCCATCGAACTTACTAAAAAACGATACAACCTTGCCAAGCAATAGTACATTTGTTTCCTTTGACGCTATCAATATGTTTTCTAATATACCAAATGCAGAATGCCTTAATATGATTAACGACATACTTACACAGAAACGTATAAACCCTGTAATACATCAAGAATTTATAAAAATGCTTACTTCATGAATAAACGAAAAGTACTTTGAATTTGACGGAGAATACTATACACAAAAAGATGGTTTAGCGATAAGTTCCTCAATAAACTCATTACTAGCAGAAATTTTTATGGCACCAAAGGAGTCTTTCATCCCATAGACTATAAATATTCAGCATATAGGTATATGATTCACAGAGCTTTTTCTGTGCCATTAGACAAATATAAATAAAAATAATAAAGGGAACTTGACGTCGTTAGATCTATTGCAACAAATAATGGCTACAAATTATCTGAAATTAACAAACTAATTTAAAAAAAAAAAATCAAGGTTAAAGATTCCCATATAAAATATACAACAATTATATATTTTGGAACAATATCCAACATAATTGCAAATATTTTAAAAAGAAATAAAAATATTAAAGTTATTTTTCGACCGTCCCAAAAACCTTCAAATAATGACTACAAATTATCTGAAATTAAAAGACTAAGTTTTAAAAAACGTAAACTTTTACTTATGCAACAAATATAATAATAAAAAAATATACAACAAATACATACCAATATCTAACAAAATTGCAAATATTTTAAAAAGAAAAAAATAATAAGTTACTTTTCGACCGACAAAAAATGTCTAATTTGATTTTTAGCGTTAAAACAAAAATAAATAAGTATAAAAAGTCTGGAGTTTATAGGTTAAAATGCGACGAATGCAATAGCTGCTATATATGGCAAACCGGGAGAAATTTCGATGTCAGATTCAAAAAGTATAACGACTCATACAGACTAAAAAAAAACAAAACACTTATTTCGCCAACCATTTCTTAGAAACTCGACATAAATTCCCTGACATAAATAAGTAAGATGTATTATATTTTGAACAAAAAAGTCAGAAATTGAATTGTTTAGAAGCAATTTAAATTTATATACACCATAAAGACACAAATGTTAACCTTTTAAATTAAAAGAATGCTGTAGATGTTGGAAATTTTATTTATTTTATTTTATTAAAATTTTTTGACCATAAAAAATGTAAGTTGGTTTGCCCTACCCTACTCTTAAGAATTTTCGTCAGTATATATATCTAACTTGATTCTAAATATCCTCATTGCGTTTAAAAATATTCTAGTAGTACGAAGCTGCAGTCATACCTAGTGCAATAATAAAACAAGTGAAAGTTAACATAGTAAAACTTGTGTTTTCATTTATTGGTTAAAATGTCACAGAGTAACGGCGACTTCTTCCCAGGGAGAGAGGAGTGGGATCAGAATAAATCTGATCTACTGAAAGGAGAGCTGTACCTATTCACAGACGGTTCCAAAACCAATAAGGGTGTAGGAGCTGGAATCCATGGGGTAAGGCCGTTGCTCTGTCAGTAAGCCTGGACAATATTACCTCAATATTCCAAGCAGAAGTTCATGCTATCGAATTGTGTGCTAGAACGTTACAGGATCAGCAAATAACACCCGGATTACTCCATTAAAAATATTTCAACAATTTTTGCGTTTTTTCAGGAGTCTTACCCCTTGCCCCCTCCCTCCACTCGATACGCTATAAGCAAATCGACATGTCAAAATCAGTAATTTAAATTCACTATTAAAATATATAGATCAAATATTACTAGGTTTAGTGAATATAAGATAATAGTCAGGAGCTTATGTTGGCGGAGTTTAGAAGTCTAATGTGACGTAATAATGACACGTCAGTCTCTTTCGAACGTCCACGCCGCACAGTGGCCGATTTTAGATATATTACATGGAAAAAAATAAAACTGCTCTCTTACTAATTCTTTTTTATTGTAAATGATTATCTTTTAATAGTTCTAATACTTCTAATGACAATGGATCGTTTTTCGCCAAGGCAATTTTCTCAAACTTTTTATTACCGGATCTGAAGGTATTAATAAATTATTCACAATATCAGTATTTGTGGCAATTCTGGAAAATTTTCTTGAAAAGCCCTCACGAACTTTTTTCCAATCCTTTTGTCCGGCCTCCTGTACCTCTTCTGACAATTGCCCCATTGAAACTGGGAAGGACTGAATTATATCCGCACTTTTAATATTTTATGGATTGACACTGGCATTTTATACGAAGGATATTTCCTAACAAATAGTTCTGCAGTTTCTAAGCAGTAAGGTTTAAATGTATTTGTTTTTATAGTATACCCAGATGAGAGAGTACTTAAGATAGTAGCAAATCGCTTAACAAGCTAAACAACTATGCCGATGATATCAGCAGACTTCTCTGCATCTTTAAAAAACTTCCGGGCACTATTTCCATCATTCGTGTTTCCCCCTTCTTGCTTAGGGATGTCCACCAAGAGTCCCATCTCTGTACTTAATTTATTCTGAATATAACTTTTTTTGTCTTCCACCCTTTTCTTTGCCTCATTTCCGCGAGCTTGCCAACACTGGACTTCAAGTTTGTAGGAAAGATGAATTAGTGTTTCAAACGATCTTATTTGCGCGTGAAGTGTTGACAGTCCTAAAGCAAACGCACTTTCGTCTTTTAACAACATTTTGCAGATCATTCATATGTTTTGGAGATGCTTGGCAAATGTAACAAACGACACTGGCTCTATTTTTCATTACTGCATTATATGTTTTACCATCAACCATAGTTTTTAGAAAACTGTGCGTCATTGTGAAGGTTTTATCACCAAGAACTAAATATGTAGGCTATAAGCTATTAATTTCAATATCCATTCTATTAAATTCTTCTTCTATGACATCGGAAGTTTCTTTCGTGAAAGAAAAGCGGACTGGTCGACAGTAATGTGGAGAGGATGTTCGTGGATTGCTCCAATATTGTACTACTTTGTTGTCATTGTAGACAATTGTAGGGGAACGATGGAGGTCATCAAAATATTGGAATCATTCTTATGTCTTCATTAGTTAAAAATCGTTTTTTATATCGAGAACTCCACTACCATCACATCCCCACATATATACATTTTTATTATTTTTATACGTCTTTTTAAACTAATGCGAGACGTTAGATTGTTAGATCGATCAAAGGTTGTAATTTAAGTTCGCATAATGATTCCGTAATTGTTTTCGAATCAGCAACAACTGGATAACATTGTTTTTTTATTTTAAGTCATACGTGGGGTAAATGTTAGCATTTTTTGTTTTTGCACTTGCTTGTAATAACTTATACTGATGTTTTGTAAGTTTTAAATTGGTAATTAATGCCAAGGCTTCTTCGGGCATGTACGGTATTATCGCATTTGGAAAATTTGGAGTTTTCATCTCTTTAATACTCTTTGGAGAGCTAGCTGCAGCCTTTTTAATGACTTCTGCCAACGACCGTTTACCCTGCTGTTGGTAGGACCGTACAGTGGAGAATAAAAGTTCTTCGGGGGAATGGTTTAACAAGCTACTGACTTTCTCTTTTCTACTTCTATCACCGCATTCACTAAATTGCTTCTTGGATCTACCCCTATTTTTCTTGTTCTGTTTTTCCTCTATAATATGTTCTTCTTCTAACCACTTCGATTCGGAATTTAAAAATCTGTCCAATGTTCGGTTCGGTTTTTCCATTTACAAACAAGTGATTCATCTATGTTCTTCCTTTTTTCTGATATATATTTAACTGTCTGTTCTGTGCAATGTTTAATCGAATGCTTAAATAACCCTTTGTCGCGTATAAAATGGAATAGTTCTCTACGTAAAAATGTTGATGTTTTCGATTGAACTGACACGGTACCTAAAACAACGGAAAACCGACATAGGGGCAAGTCGGGGCATCTAATTTTTATATTTTTGTTAAGATTACTGATTAACCTTTAAAATGTCGCAAATTAGAAAGTAGAACTCGGTGGAACTTTCTTTATAAAGCTTTATTAACTTAAGAAATTTGTCAATCTGATCGGTGGAGTATATACTTATATCTTTTATGATATTATTTTATTATATATGTAAAAACGAATTTATCATATTGTGCACATAACATACCAGATACAACTACATCCATTAAAAGTTTTTCGCAATACAGGCTTGTTTCCAGAAGTTTTTAAAACGCCAAATCTTTCGCGGCTCACGTTTACTGCGCTAGCACAAAATAGGATTCCACTCTAGATCATCTGTTTTGTCATGGCTAATGTGATAATATTTGAGGGATATTATGGTTTTAAGATAACATTTTGACTCAATTTAATTTAATCTATCGAAGCAATTTTTAAATATTTTGAATGTGAAATTTGGCTTTTTGTCATGCTAGCGGTGTATAAATCGTCCTCTGTGCACCGCGCCGTATCACTTTAGGCGAATATTATCTTTAATTCATTTAAACCTAGTTAGGCGTTAGACAAAGATATCTCTCGACCAAAGAGTTACACTTCATAAGAACAATGTAAATAAAAGACGAGAAAAATAAAACATCGATATAATGACGGGTATTTCTAAATTTAGTAATTAATCATTCTAGGTGTATCGCCAGACAGTAAGACCCCAATAAGAAGAGCCAAGGTGGTACCAGCTTCAGGAAATGGAATGCCGCTTGATGGAGGGAGTGAGAATTCTGGATCTGCGACTGAAGGCAGCATGGATGAAAATTTGTCTAAGCTTCTGGAGGAGAAAATGCAAAATAGTGGTAAGGACATCTGAAATTTTTTTTATCTGACTAGCTGCCAAACGAATTATCTTTGGAAGATGAATTTACTTTTAAATGTTATATTGCTCCAAAATCTATTAACAAAGCATTTTTATTTTCTTTATTGGTGTATTTTAACACATTTTACTCAAACATATATTAAGAGAACAAAGATATCGTTTTTGTCTTTATTTTTTTGAAATTTTTTTTCAGTTATGTTGAAATTATGATACTTTACATCTAAAATTTTAGAAGCTAATTTCAGATATATAATTTTGTTATTTGAAATGTGTATTTAATTTACAATCCAATATCTTTATGTTGTGGTTTTTCTAAAAAAGAAAGTTTGTCCTTGCTGCTTCTTTAAATACAATTTCATTTTGGACTCTAAACTTTACTCCCATTTAAAATGAACATTACATTGTTCAAGCAAATGAACTGATGAGAATTATAAATGTTTCCTTTGTTTTACTTTCAGATGAGTGTCAAGAGACCAGTGGTAGTAAAAACAGTATCGGATTGAGCGACTTCCATTTTATAAAGGTCTTAGGAAAAGGTAGTTTTGGTAAAGTAATGCTAGCAGAGAAAAAAGGAACAGATGAAGTTTATGCTGTCAAAGTTCTTAAAAAGGATGTAATTATCCAAGATGATGATGTTGACTGTACGATGACTGAAAAGAGAATTTTGACACTAGCAGCGAAACATCCATTTTTAACAGCGATACATTCATGTTTTCAAACCAGAGATAGGCTATTTTTTGTTATGGAATATGTAAATGGAGGTGATCTAATGTTTCAGATCCAACGAGCAAAGAAATTTGACGAACCTCGGGCAAGGTAGAAAACTTCCGTTAAATTTAAATTATATTTTTATATATTGATGTTAACTGTTCAAAATTATTTTAGTTCTTATGTATTAAAATACAATATTACTTTCGAAATATTTTAAATTAAGTCGTTTAATCAAAGTCTTTCAGGATTATTTTTGCCATTTTTAACTCCCATTTAGTGTATTTTGTTTTAAATATTATTTTACATTTGGAGTGGTCATCAGTCTCTTTACTTAAAAATGAATTATTACGTTTAGAAACGTAAATATCTCTCTCTCGAATTTATATTCGGCAACTTTACAATGTATATAATAATAGGGTCGAAGAGATGACAGAACTAGAGTAGATATTGTTTGAGAGAAATTACTTACACATTCAAGATTGACTATATTCGAAAATAATTTTATTGGGTTGTTGTAAGTAAATACCTTCATCAGCAAGGGTCTACTAAGCCTACCAGTTAGGTTTGTGCCTCCCCTCACCTGTAAGATTTTTGTCAATGAAATTAAGGCTGTCTATAAACCAAACAGGTGTGCTTATGCTTGTTCTTCTTTTTTAACCTAACCTTATTTCATTATATTTAGGCTACCCGATGATGTAACTTAAATATGTCGTTTATAAAACATCAGTGTAATAAAAGAGCAATAGAAAAAATCGTTTAAAGCCAAATCGTGATTTGTTCTCGTTGCTAATTAGGTTTTGTAGTCGGGGTCACTCAGCCTCCATATAATCTTATTTTGTATATTTAAAAGCAGACTATAGAAAACAACTATAGACATAAACTATAAACATTAAAATATCCAAAAACACTTATATACTATATAATGGCAGAAACAATATTATGTTTTTTTACAATATGGCAATTTAAAACTCTAAAAATTTTGGTTAGCTATTGAAAGTCAACAGGTGCTGTAGTTTTCTGGAGGAACTCTCTGTTACTGTTGTGAGCAGATTGCATCAGATATTGCTTAACTTCCCTCTAATTGTTGTAACTGCCTCTTGTGGAACAATTTTCCTTTGTGCTTGGGAGCATTTTGAGTTATTGTATACTGACGCAAAGGAGTGTTTAGTGTATTTCTTCTCCGGGTTTTTGTTGTGTATGAAACGTGCTTTCATAGATGCAAAATTCGAACACTGTCAAAATATTCTATGCTTTAAAAAGATATTTCTAATGGGTTTACTGATCTTTTCTTCTATTTAAAATATGTACTGCTCTTTTTTTTGCAGCAAAAAGATAATATTTATATACACAGAAACATAATATCCCCAAAGCAATATAACATATCGCAAATGGCTCTCGAATATGGCAAAGTAAACCTGAGTCGCAGATTTGCCATCTATTTATTTCATTTTTGTATTGATTGCAAATAGACTGAGAATAGTTTCTAACCCAGAGTTGTTATTTGAAGATCGCACTTTAGGTTGGTTTGAATTATTACCCCTAAAAATTTATAGCTGTTTACCATTTGAATGCGTTAATTGATTTGAATTACTATTTTTGGACTAAATTCGGACTTTTTGATGTTCAAGGATAATTTTTTTACTTTAAACCAATTTTATAATATGTTTAGATCTTTATTTATGCACTCTTGCAGTTGTTCGTTTATATATGCAGTAGGTAGGGATGGAAGATCGTTGATATACTGGAGAAACAATAGAGGCCATAATGTTGACCCCTGGTCTATTCTAACACACAACATTTCTTCTATAAAGTGAATTGCTAACTTAACTGGCAAAGCATATATGTGGTGTAATGAACTCTCTTTATATAATGTGCCCTTTTAGCATTACCATTACTACCATCCACAATACATATTATGGTTCAAATAATTCAAAATCCTGGGTGGCCCACCACGACGCCGCGCCGTCTCTAGTTGCTGAATGCTAATATCTTTTTAAATAGAAGTTGGAGGATATATGAGATTTGATAGTTCTATTATTTAAAATTATACAAAATACTGTATTGTTGCATGTTTTGCTACGCTAAATTTATTAAGGGTTACCTACTCTTAAACAGTTTTATATATATATATATATATATATATATATATATATATATATATATATATATATATATATATATATATATATATATATATATATATATATATATATATATATATATATATATATATATATATATGTATATATATTGAAAATATATTTTTTATCCAAAAAGTGAATGACACCAAAAATAATCAGCTAAAGAATAAATAGTGAGTTTGAGAGGCTTTCATTGATCATTATTAAGATCTCCTGTCATTTAATATATGCAGGATATACAAAAATCAGTGTCACTTTGTCCAAATTAATATACCCCTAGTGCAATAGGAGAAAATGTATTTCCGAGTACCCTATATAATGTTCAAAAACTATAGATTGTACGAATCTTATAAAATCACATAACTAGCAATATTTTTTCCAGATTTTATCTGGCAGTGGTTTTATGAACAATTACTCCCACATTATTCACATCCCCCTTTTCTATTCAGTCGAAATCTGTTGTTTCCATTTACTTAGTATTATTCGTATCCTATCATACTTCCAGTTCCAACCTTTCGACATTATTGCACGAATTTTTCCATTTAAGGATATTAAAAATGTTAAGGAACGAGTGTCAGCTATATAACAGTTTCATACAAAGCGCCAAATCACATAAGTTTCGCTCTTCCAAGCTCGTCATAGTTATTAGCCCATTCTTGGTTGTTCCATTCCTAACCCCTTGAAGCTTCTGGTTCTATGCATAACTTATAGTGTAAGTAATTTACATTATTAGGTTTCAAGTGTCTTCGTTTTTAGGTTTTATGCAGCAGAAGTAACCCTAGCATTGCAGTTCCTACACAGAAATGGAGTTGTGTATAGAGATTTAAAACTTGATAATATTTTACTTGACGCTGAAGGGCATTGTAAATTGGCGGATTTCGGAATGTGCAAAGAAGGTATATTTGAAGGAGTAACTACAACTACCTTTTGTGGCACGCCAGATTATATAGCTCCAGAGATTTTGCAGGTTCGTTCTTAAGTTACATACTTAATCTAGAAAATTCGAATACATATTTTCATGATGCAAGCCCTTTGTTAATAGCATGGCAAAATGTTTATTTATATGTGCTTTCAGGAATTGGAATACGCAGCTAGCGTTGACTGGTGGGCCTTAGGTGTTCTAATGTATGAAATGATGGCTGGCCAACCTCCCTTTGAAGCTGATAACGAAGATGATCTCTTTGAATCAATATTACATGACGATGTTTTATATCCTGTTTGGTTAAGCAAGGAAGCTGTAAGTAACAACTATTTATTAATCTTTATTATGGTTCTTGTTCAGACTGTTAATTTATAAAACAAACCTAGTACTTTTTTGGGTAAATATTAAATTATGGTTTAGGAAGCAGAGCCACTTTTTAAATCAAACCTCTGGAAAATTAGCAGCCAATTTTTTTGTAATGGTAGCTCTTTGAAGGCGACTTTCATTGCTACACTCTCTGTAAGTTAAAAAAAAACTGAAGCAAATTAACTTCTTACTATTGACATGTCGGAAACAGTAAGAGATGTAGCCAAGTTTAAATTAGCGCAAAGTTGTACAAATTAGGGACGGATTAAAGTGAATTTTTCAATTTTAACCATAAATATGGTAATATTTGATACCTACGACCATAAATTAAACAACACTGGTAATGCATTTCACTAAAGCAGCCCCAAAGTATGTTAAAAATATTAAAAAAATACAGGTTCATATTAAAAAAAAAACTGACCTGATGATGATTCTGAAAAATCGAAATTGAAAACTGACTGACTGACTCTCAATAGAATTGCGAGAATAATTTAATATTTTTTTGATATCTAAGAATAACGCCATAAACAAATAAAAACGAAAATCGACAATTTTGGTTTTTTTTTCGGATATCTCCGAATGAATTCGTCGAAAAAATTGTCCAACTTTGCTGAACCTCTTATCGTTTACGAGATTAGTGAGAAGCGAATTTGCATTGAAGATAGAATAATAAAATAATTGCTATGAAGGTCCTAGATATGATAGTTTCAGAAATAATTATTAATTTTCTACCACAGACATCTGTATTTTTAATAATTTCACCAACATTTATTAACCATGGCTACAATATGTGACCCTTGTGATCACTTTTAATTCAATTTAGAAGTTGATTTAGTTCTTCCATGAACACAAAAGAGTGTAATGAATGGAAAGATAGTAAATTAGTCCTCTTTGATTTCATACAAAAAAAGTAACTTCAGAAACAGAAAGAAGCGATTTAAAGCAAAATATCCAATTGTGACAGTCATAAGGTATTTTTAAGTTTGAAAAAATGGAACACTTAAAAAAAAATAACGAAAAATTCATTAAAAAATAGATATTTCAAGCTTTTCAATGATCCTAAAGGTGAAAAGATAATTTCTGAGGTTTTTATTTGCAGTTGATCATGAGGATAAAAAAATTTCCAAGAAAGTTTTAAAAAGAAATATGTTTAAAGAAAACGAATATTTATCACAGTTACAAAGCAAAGTTTTCAACGCAATACTGATGTTCCATGTTGTAAAAGAAAGACAACACCATACGGACAGAGTGACGAAACAATTATTTATAAAAAACTACTAGTATCTGCAGACCTGTTACATGTTAGTAAAAAATACTTTTTTCTATATACCAGTAAAAACTAATTATTAAATGTATCCGTGAATTTTCCCTTTCAAATTTATTTTTTAGACATGAAAAAATGGTATTTTTTCGTTTAGTTACTGTCAATTTCTCTTGTCAAGAGATATCAGTGGTACAAAATTAACTATGATTTCTGATTGATTGATCACAGAAACTATATTTAGAAAAGAAATCTAATAAAATATTTAGCATTTTTTTTAACTTGCGGAGCATCTAGAATTGTAAGCTTTAGCTAGCTCGAAATGGCTCTCAAAGAGCTACAATGGCCTACTTCCTAATATTTGTTTTGAGGTTTGACCCTCCAGATGCTGTACTATTGTGAAACAAACAAGCATTAATTTCATCATTTGACATATTTTAGTTACTAGGGAGAGATACTTTTAGCTAAATATGAAAACTACGTTCTTCAGTTGCCCTAATATCTTGGTTTTAAACAGTTTTAGAGCAAATATTAAACTGTTAAGTTGGAGAAAGTAAAACCTCCTAAGTAAGATTACAGTTTTTAATACAGTACGATTTTTTTAGGTTAGTATATTAAAAGGATTTATGACAAAAAATCCAAACAGGCGTTTAGGATGTGTAGTAAATCAAGGCTGTGAAGCTGCCATTTTAGTCCATCCCTTTTTCAAGGAAATTGATTGGAGTGCACTAGAAAATAGAAAAGTTAAACCTCCATTTAAGCCAAGAATTGTAAGTGTTTATTTTTGTGTTTTAGTTGCAAAGATTTGATATTTTTAAGTAACTATTTATTTACCTTTTTATGCCCTATTTGACGTGAACCATGAAAAACTTATCACCTACTGATCTAAATTGTATTAAGTTACTGTATTGTATTATGCAGTTTTAAGTTAAATGTTTTCTTATTTTTGTTTGTTGTTCTATTGAAACACAAAGTAAACTCTGGAATATTATCAAAATTAAATGAATTATTGACGTGCATTTTTAAGACCATTTAGCAAATTTTTCCCTAGTGATTTTTAACACAGAGATATCAATTTTCGTAAAATTTCTTTTTCGCGAAATCCGCATACTACATCTCCATTGTTTGAAAAGGAAAAAATTAGGTCTTTTAAAAAAGTACCAGCATAAGTATAAAATTACTTTTTGCGCTTTTTAACCCATCTGCCGCCTCGTAAGTTTTAATATAATGGACATTTAAGAAAAAATAAATAATTTCTTAAATCTCAGTTTAATATTTCGCAAACAAAAAAAAATTTAAAAAAAAACTGGGTAATTTCCCAATTTTTATTACTGTAAAAAAAGGTAATTAATCCCGTAATTTATTTTTGGTAATTTACCAAAAAAATAAATTGCAGTAATTTAACATCACTGTTTATCACTATTAAGGGTTAAATAGATTATCTAATGTTATGGTCGTTTTGCAGAAAAGCCGCAAAGATGTTGCCAACTTCGATGCCGAGTTTACCAGGGAAGAGCCTGTCTTAACACCGGTTAGCAGCGAAGTTTTGCAGTCTATAAATCAAGATGAATTCCGAGGCTTTTCAATCATTAACAGAGACTTTAATCCATCTCGAATAGTGACTGAGTAATTAAGCAACACAATAGGCAGGTTAAATCTCTAAACGTTGCTTGCAATGTCACACATCTTAATTTGAAGGTTCCTTCTAGAACGTAGTTTGGTGGAACTATCAACATATTGTTTTTTCAGGTTGATTATAAATGATTTAAAAGTTGACCGGATGACAGCTGGCCTGGCATCCTTAACAGTTCCCTGGTTTACTCCTCTGATCGCCATTATTTTGACAATGGTTTACAGTTAAGACACTCAACCTTAACTAACTTCGATTAAATGACTAGACTGGGAAATAGAGCAAAAAAGTTTTAATTTTTTATACCATATGAAAATGGTGAATTACTCAATTTACATATATGAACATCCATATTAATTAAATGCCACCTACTGATTGCCAATTTTGGCAGCTTGTGAACATTCTTGTTGAAAATAACAACTTAATAGAGAATTATTTAAGAAATACAGGACTTAGTTACAGTGAAAACGTAAAGGTTAGATTAATTTCATGTAAAACTCGTGCAATATTTTTATAAAAAAGTTTGGGTGCTGTAAATTTGTATTTTTACCCAACTCCACATGCAAAGGAGGGTAATATGTTGAACAGTCATGTATGGATCATTGTTTGTTACCACCTTCAGGCTTTACCGATTTTTATTAATGATATCCCGCGAAAAATGTTTTTGCCACATTCTCCATAAATTATTAAAATCCGATGATTAATTATTATCATTTTGACCGTTTCGATTCCGTCAAGGTTTAGCGTACATTCGTAAATCCAAAACTCCATCTAGACGGTTCATCTCCAACAAAATATATATAGATATCCCGCCCCTATTGGGCAGGATGGAAACAATACCCGCTAGAGTTGATAACTTGACTTAAAAATAAGGCTTCAGACCCATATTATGTTGCAATTTTTGACAGTTTGACATCTGTCAATTCTAAATGTAAAAACGTGTATATTTAAAATGCTATGTAATTCACAAAATCCTAAATAGATACCTTCTAAAATTCCATTTAAATGTTGGACTAAAAATTAGCTTTGACAACTGTCAAATATTTTTATGGAAAACATCAAAGATTCTCTTACTCGTCCTTTTATTAGACCAAAACCATTATATATATATATATATATATATATATATATATATATATATATATATATATATATATATATATATATATATATATATATATATATATATATATATATATATATATATATATATATATATATATATATATATATATATATATATATATATATATATATATATATATTATATATATATATATATATATATATATATATATATATATATATATATATATATATATATATATATATATATATATATATATAACTAGAATTTTTATCTAATAACAAAAACCCAACTATATATACAAAAAATATAATAAAATATTTGTTTTATTATTTTTTAAAAATATTAATTTTCTAAATCAAAAAATATCTTCACTTAAAGAGCTGTTTTACCCCTCCAGAAAAACCCTGTGTAGTCGAATAATTTTAAATACAAAATATAAAACAGATTTGGCGTTTTCCACTCCTTAAAATAAAAACATAAAATTTATTTTCTTGTATTCCTAAGGACTACCTTGTATAGTGTAGAAAATATTTCATGCAGAAAGCGATGAAAGAAATTATTTCAATGTTTTACATATAAAACATAAAAATACTTTCGTTTTTTGGGGTCGGTTTCATATCTCTATGACTTCTATTGCATAGTAGAAAAACATATTATGGAAAAAAAAATAGAATAAATTGTGCATGTTTCCCCGTTTGTTAAATTTCGACTCCGCAAAATGCCTTTAAATTTAAATTTACCCCTTTGTTTATTTTTTTAAGCGACACCCCATGCTCTGATATTGGCCGTTAACGAACTTGTCCGAAATTTTTGGACGGAAAATCCGAAAAACAAAATAATGTCCCACATCGAAAAATTAACTATAGCGACCTGCATATTGAATCATCGGGGTTTCAAAAACAGTGCCCATATCGGATGCCATTGGCTGCTTATTATGGGTCCTACGGTAATCACGTTTTTACTAAAAGAAGCGCCCATTTGTCCTCTACGAGCCACCTATAATTTTTTTTTCTCCGTTACCCAGCTGGAACGCTTTAAAAAACAATTCCAAAAATTTACAGTGCAGCAAGAGAAATGTGCACACAGTAACAATATCCTCGTGCGGCTATTAACAAGACGGAACTCAAGGTATGTTAACATTAATGCCTAACAAAATATCAGCTTGAATTCTAAATGAATTGATTTCAATCGTTACGTTCTCACTGTGGGTAGTGATTCTTTTCGTTATTTTTTAATTAAGATCGCTCTAAGTGTGGCCAGAATTTAAAATGTTTTAAATAATCTAAGTAATACAATACGTATCCGCGATTATTTATATGAAAGGTGTCCAAAAAGTGAAAGAAAAAGTTCCTCGACCCATTATAAGACCAATAGTATTAATAAACATATGTCCTAAAGTGTTTTTAAGGTACTAAGTACATATGTTGGAACGGTTCTACTGATATTATTGATACTCGGTAGGTGTCTATTATATTTTGGTCGTGCCAGGAGATATTTCTAATCACATTATTTAGGTTTTCTGACATTATTCATATTCCCGAAAATATTTATATATAGAAAAATTTGGCTACGTGTCACTGAGGCGTTTGTTCGTAAAAACTAAATGTATTTAAAAGTTTCCTAAAATGTATTTGAGGCACTCACTTTTTCAACAGATTATTTAGCAATATATTACATTAATTTAAGTTTAATTTAATCTTTAGCACCTTCTAAAGCAAAAGTATTTATCATATATAATACTATAACAAAGAACATTTTGTTGGCAACATTTGTTTATTGTTATGAAAGTTTGTTGCTGGACAATTTTGCAAATGACTAGTCATGAGCAAAATTGCCAAAAAGCAACTAACTTGAATATGCAAGAAAAAAATTGTCTATAAAGTTTTTTTTTGAGTGATATTCGTCATGACCATTTCACGAGAGAAACAGACAATCCAATTTTCTGAAAAAAATATTTTTATTTAAATAAATTAATGAACAAACGTTTTTGTAGTTGTTTACAATGTTAAAAATGCTGTTATTATAATACGTTTTAAAACGATATTCTTTACCTGAAGTATCTTGAGCCTGTGCTCGAATGTTTGGCGAAGGAATCGGGGATGCAATTTCAGCGTTGTCCCATAAGTTTCCTGCTAGCTTTTTGTGGTATTCGGAGACCAGCTGGAAATACAGATTCAGAGAATGAATAGTGGAAGGTGCCGATATCGCTGAAGAACAGTGTGAATAATTGGTAATCTTAAATTTTTTATGTATCCAATTCTATCTTTCCTGCAGAAGCCTTTGTCCATTTTAACATCATGGTTATTCCTAGTGACATCCTTTTACTATTAGTTTTAAGAACAACCTTACTGGACATTAACTTTCGTTAGCACCATTTACTGCTTGCTAAACCTTTTGCACCGCCTTGTGTGGTTTTGGAGAAAATAGTGTTATACTCAATTTTTGAACTTACAGTTAACGGCTTCATTGCCCCAAGCAAGCTCAAAAGCACGAAGGGGAAATAATTTCTTTTACAAGCAATCTGGGTGTTGTTCATTGTAGCTTTTAACTATGGAAAGCAAATTTTCAGTACTAAATGCTTTTGAACTGACTTTTCTTCTGTATCACTAAAATAGTTAATTTTTTATGTTGTGTCTTTGAAATATTTTTACTGTATCATCTTAGCTGTCGTGTTCTATATATATATTGGACACCGGTTTCTTCATAATGTTCCTCATTTATTTTTCACATATTAAAAACGTAGTCTTCCAAAATCTTTGCTATTTTTTCGACCCTTGTCGACTAGTGAAATAATCAGATAAAAGCGCAGGAGCTTGTTGATTTTTTAGAAATCTGGTAGAATTTCTAGTGACAAAAAATTAAACTAACTGGTTCTAATAGGGTTCATATGCCATACAGCCAGTTTAAAAAAAATAATACTCTGAATTTAAACTCTTAAGGAGTTAGCACATACTTTTATATAAAATTTTTGTTTTACAATGGGACAAGGAATCAAAAGTTTGTTAGATTGAAGACACCTTGCATTATGGTAAATTGTTGAGTTTTAGTCGGTTAACCAAATATACAGAATTGTATATTTAGAAAAAAACAAAACATTGTGCAATAAATATAAAAAATATAAACATTTTAAAATGCCATTGAATATTGTGGGAATATTTAAAAAATGTTATTGTCTGTGCAATAATGCCAAAAGTTTAGCGCCTCTAAAAGTTGACAAAATATCCCAAATATTATATACTTATCACGGTAGGGGTGATATCTATTTTTAAAACTACTGTTGGATTTTTATATGTGTTAAAGTTTTCTTTACAATATTGTAAATTCTATTGTTATAAGTTTGTGTAATAAATGTCTTAGACGATACTAAGATATTTATTCAGCTAAAATAGTTTATTAAATGTTTTTAGTCCATTTGATTAATTTATGAAGCAATTTTTGAATTATAATTCTTGGAATAATCATGCTTGGGTTTATAGCAAAGACTATATTTTGCAAATTCCCACTACCAGATTTATAAAAGTATTTTTTCAGGAAATGAAAGTTTTTTTTAATTTATTTCGATCTTTTAGTTGTTTTTATTAGGTTAGTACGAATTTTATAATTTTGAAGTGTTTTGTTGGTCTTCTAAGTATCTAATCACCTTTGCTTTAGTACATCTAATATTACCTAGGAATAAGGGTATTTTAATTAAAAAAACTTAAAAGATAATAACAATGAAAGGCAAGCTTACTTAAAAACTGCAGTCTATATTAGCTATTTAAAGGTAACAATCATCAGATGTAAAAGTTTCTCTGACTATATCACTCATTATACCAAGTTGGTCTAGAATTTTATATAGAATGCAAAACTGCAATAAAATACAGGACGTTGGAATCTAAATTTTTGATTAATTTTGTCGTATGCCTTTTTTTTAAATTCGATGGTCACTTATTTTATAATAACATTTTTAAAGTGTTTTTTATCTCTCTCAATTATTTTTAGACCCTAGTTTTTTTAGTTGCATATGGTAGTTTGCATTTTTCTTTCACGTTATATTTTAAAATAACTTTTAAGACCTGACGGTGGTCATTTCGACTTTAAATAGCAATATATACACTGTGGTTGGAATTTGTGTTTTCGAGTTGAGTCTTGAAACAATTTCTTGGATTATTATTATTTTTTGGTTTTAAGATAAATCGAAGTGATTCGTATTTTAAAGGGAGATGTATATCCATAGGAAAGAATGGAAACAATTAATTTATACTAATATGCGTTATCAGTTTTAAAGTTTATCCTATTATCTTGTTGGAATTGACTAAAGTGTTAATATATTTGGATGTATAGTTTTATCCGAAATATTACTTGTGTTGGTCAGCGGAACGATTTTATCCACTCCTTTGAATTATATAATTTTAAATTGTTATGTAGTTGATAGTACAGCGTTTAAAGATAACACTAGTAGTAAACAATATACATTTGTTTTAAAATTTTATTTTAAAAGTATTATTAGCAGCATAGTACTTTATGGTTTATTTAAAAGTAATATAGACAGATACTTAACTACAAAAAAAGATAGTAAATACCACGCAATTCATGTAGGAAAGAAAATCTAAAAACTGTGCAGGAGGCTAATTTCAGATGGTGTTTTTTCTTAGTGCTAGAATGGATATAGAGTGCAAATTAGGTTTCGAGGCTATATCTCGTATAAAGTATAACTAGAAGATATTTTCTTATAGAAACCGATGTTTTATTAGTTTTGAAGGCACTAACTAAATCATACGTAGTAAATTGTTTTTATTTACTACTTAAAAAGTGATTGTAAATGATATACCCATAATTTTTATTTTGTAAGTAAAACTCACGTCCGTTTGTAGTTATTGACATATCAATATACCAAAAATTGCTTTTAATTTCAGGTATATCGGACTGCAACGTCAAGTTAATTAAAAACAATTTTGTCACAGTCACAAAATTGTTAAAGAGATATTTAATAATTTTTACCTATTTTCTATGCTGCAAGTATATTGTTATAACTCACTCATAACTTTTTTCGATTTGAAGGTTTTGAAGTAAATATTTGATAATTTAAATATTGGGAAGTTTCACATTTTTTGACGGTTCTGGCGTTGACATATCATTTACATTCGGGTTTTTTGCTATTAATTGTTGAGTTTTAAATCGGACACCCTATATATTATTACGTTTTTAGATTCTGCTTTAAATTCGAACACATTTATGTTGTTTAACTAAATTCAAATTGTTTTTATGAGTGAAAAAAAAGTAAAAAAAATGTCAAACCCAAATATTTTTCTCCTTTGCAGTTTATAGTATTTATAAATGAATGTCCGTTTTTTTTTTGTAATAATTAAATTTTACAAGTGATAATTTACCTGATCTTAGTCCGTAAATTTTGTCTAAATGTATTGTTTTTGTTCTTGTTTTTAGTGTAGGTATATACACAGTTTACTACTATATTACTTTACTCAATATTATTAATTTAGTATCAGTGGGTAAGTGTAACAGCACACACACAGTTGTGAATCCATTTTTTGATTGATTTTCTTTTTAATTCTACTTTTCTACTATTATAATTTGTTGACAATCCTTGTAATTATTCCAAAATAAAGCCACTTATTGTTATATACGATGTCCCATTTAAAAACCAGAGGTTAGTAGCAAAGAATTTGAATTTTAACAAGATAAGACAATGACGGAAACATAAAAAATCCGAAATTTTATCATATTAACAAAATTTATTTTGTGGCACTAGGTCTGGTAAATTTTATTTTAATTCATAATCAACATATGCAAAATCATTAAAAATATCAGTAATCGGTTTATTAAAGAAATATATCAAACTATGTGAAACAATAATTATATTTTTGTCTATATTACAAATGCGAAGGTATCTGATAAACCTAAAATATTGCTCTTCGACCCTTTATCTACCAACTGTGCTGTAGGAAGGCCCGTTTCTAGACTTGAACTTGTATACTGATATAACGTCTGTGTTAGATTTTTTGTTATATTAGCTTTTCGTTAGACTTAATGATTTCGTTTTTTTTTTACAAGGGCTTTTGGAAATATACTGATTTCAAAATTTCGCCTCATGGTATGTTAGTATTCCATGTCGTTTATATATATATATATATTTATATGCAAGAAGAAATATAAACCAAAAGGCAAGTTTCACATAGAAGAACCTATTTTCGACGTAATCTTTTGACCATATTTTTAAGTTTGCATTATTGAATTAATTACAGTACCAGTTTTTCGTATATTTGTGTTATAATTTATTTCAAAACTAACATTGTATAAAGAACACAAATATTGGAGAAATGCATATGGCATACCCGTGTATATTTGTATAGGAAAAAACTTACAAGAAATGAGATTTTTGCAAACTCTTTTTTTTTTAAATCGATCGAGAAGGTACTAGGAACTTTCGAGTAACAATGCAGTAAGCAAATGAATCACTTGAGTATTGTCGATTTCAGAGAAACAGAACTATGCATAAGCCTTATGAAAAATGGTCTGAACTCAGTTTTTAAAAATTCCCGACCTCCTGATAAAAATCTTTTGTGGGTACAACTCCATCGCTTTACTTGTTTTCAACGTACATAATTTAAATTTTGAGGTTTTCTAGATTTCATGCGTTATTCTTGCGTTTAAACAAGTGTGGTAACATCGAATCGGTAAATATAGTGAATCTCTTTGTAGAGGTATAAAAAAAATAGAAATGTTCCATAAAATCTTGTAAATCCGAAATTCCAGTTTTGGTAATCTATATCTAAAATCAGTTCACAGGACAAAGCTTTCAGTTTTCAAACTGACAAATAGTGGATTGCGTTTTAATAAATAACAATAACCATAAAGCTTAAACATAGATATCTTCTGACATCTGTTAAGAATTGATACCCAGCAAAAAACTTGCTCTTGGCATACTTTAAGAAAAAACTTCTATATTGAAGACTCTATCAAGTTTATGGGGTGAGTATTCTATGTTGAAGACCACTCTTTTTATAGAGGAAAATATATATATTTATAAGTATCTGAAGGTTTGGGCATTTTTGAATAGAAAAAATTATTACGGCTATAGACCCAAAAATTCAATGTGTTTAACAGGGAATTGGTATATAGCTCTCTAAATGACTATGTAAGTTTATGCTTCGTGGAAATCATAATTATTTTTATTCCTGGTTCCAAAATAGAGTGCCACTCGTTTAGAAAAACGTTGGCCCCTTTATTAGCGAATACTGGAGTTCATGTTTTAACTATCAAGGGACATGGGGGTTGTATACACTTCTATTGTGGAAAAGTATGTCAACATTGTTTAGAATGAAGGAAATAATGGATCCAAAAAATGTTATACAAATGGAGATAAAACTAGAAAACGTTTAACAACATTTTTTGATTAATGTTCATAATTGTAATAATTGCACTGTTAATATTCATATCAGTTGATATTACCGCAATTTTATAAAATGTGACAAAGTACTTTTATCGCTGATATTGTAGATTTTATACCATTTGCTTGAATGGTTTTTTTTGTAATGTCTTTCATTGGCAAAGAACAGATTTTTTTAAGTCATCTTGTACTAAAAAAGTGTCAAATTATGAAAAAAATATTTTAATGGACATTTCCTGGTATTACCTCAGTCCTAACACTTCACATTATCAGTACATACGATTCGTACGGCCAATTTTCATTTAAAGGTTAAAACCGCTTAGCAGAGTAGAAGTTCGTGCCAAAGATTAATGCAGACTGCATGGCGGATAGTCGTAATTGAAATAGACGATATCAAATGACACTATTAAACACATTTGTTTTTGTCGCCTTGTAGGCATAAATAAAAAGTAATAGGAATTCCTCGTTTTACACATGATTACATAGAGGATCCGCGATTACTAAAAGTAATCGTTAAATATAATGCTTTGTCCAAAATTTGAAAAATATTACAGATTACTTTTAAATTGATTACCCTAGAACAAAGTAATCATCCACGATTCCTAATTACAATAAATGTAATTACAGTAATCGATTTCTATACTATTACTCACTCCCCAGCTTTGTGTAAAACGATATAGGAATATTTCTTGTCGACCGCTGAGTAATGCAATTAACTTATTTCCATTTGATGTGTGGAAAGACTCAATGACATACATACCTTTAAATAGGATTTTATTAAATAACAAAAACCATATACGCTAAACTAATACTGGTCATGTTTCGTAAGGACTGTGCAGGTTTCTCAGTTGCCATAAAATTCTTTAGGCGATAGGCCAGGTACAAAAAATTGGTAATGCTCTGAGATGAGCCATTTGTATTTTGCAGTGTGTAGAACGGAGACAAACGTTAACAATAAAGAGAAACTTGTCATCCGCATAAATTATAACGTCTATGTGAACACGTTACCTATGAATATTCCCCTTTCTAGGAGTGGAGTGGTTGGAATGTGTTTGATCTATAATTTGCATATTTGCATTAATTTTATAAAATAGTTCCGATATAAGAGAACACACATCTATTTCCTGCTGGGCCAACTGAATTTCAAAATTTTAATTACTGCTAAGCCTAAAAAGTAGCTTAATTTCTTGAGACTACATTGCCTAAAATACTATGTTGACATTTTGACATTTATTTGACGGGTATCACCGGAACAGTAATGTCCGGGGTAAAATTATTGTTATCAAATGTTTCCTGGCTGTAACCCTTTCAATAAGGATTAATAGTGTTTCTATATTTATTATCTGAAGAGGTTAATTCCAATACTTTATGAAGAGACAATAGTTTTATTTTAAAAGTTTTTTGGAGTATATCTGATTACTTTGCAAGTTTCTTACCCCTTTTTGTAGTAAAGCCTAGTTGCATTTCAAATTCAAACATTATGCATGCATATATTTTTGTTTTTTTTTCGGCAGGAAGTTACTTAAAAAGTTTGCTTTTCATAAAACCTTAGATTCATGGTCAACCTGTTGGCTGTACGGAACCCTAAAAATGTCCGAATGTTAGATACCAGTGGTATCTAACACAGGATAACACCCTTTAGGAATAGACAGTTCTTTAAAAGTTAAGATTTATAAAGCCCGTGGCCCAAAGGTGCATAACTAAAACAAAAAAATCAACTTTGGATATAAGATATAGAACATCAAATAGGCTTAAAATGTTATCTTAAATCCAAAAATGTAATTTTGTAATATGTAGGATACGAAATAAAAAAAGGAAACCAAACCATACAAACGCTTTTTTTCATTAAACCTTTTTCGATATTTGCAGCATTGAAGATAGAAAAGTAGTTAAATCAGTTTTGGACCCTTGGTTTAACAGTTAATTTGGTAACTTGTTGGCTTCTATATATGAAAATATAAAATTCCTAATATGCCATCAAATATATTTTGTAGCCCTGTGTATATTAGATCACTTTTAGTAGTAAAATTTATGGTTTTTAGATTAGAAATTAGAAAACTTTTTGAAACATCTTCTTGCCGAAAAACCAATTAATAAAGTAACAGAATATGTTTTGGCACCTATGTTGCTTTTTTTAGTCTGAAGCCGTAGTGGTAATGGATTTCTAGTCATTCGCAATATTTGGCCTATGTACATATTAAGTTATAGGTCAAGAATATAGATAAGCATGTTTAGTATTAGGGAAGAGTTTTTAAAGTTATTATTTTGCATTTTTTCTTAGATTATTAAAAATAGAAGATTTAATATTATTTATGAATTTTTTTTTTATTATTTTAGGTTTTTTATTGTTTTATATCATTAAAATAGAGATCGTATCATAGAGTCATTAGAAGAAATACGTTTAACCACAAGTTGTCACTCACTAGTTGAGTTCAACTATATACGCACACAATTTAATACTAGATTTACTAATGTGTGAAATGTAAAATGGTCCGAACTGTTAACTGCTGAGTTATATTATTTACACTTAGTCGCTATTAACACTAGAGAAGCTAGCGAGCCAGAAAATGTTATATTTATACAAATATTAATATTAAGTTGCATGTAATTTTATTAAGTGTTTTGACTATTCAACTGACATGTCTTTATCAAGAGTTATACTTTTATCTATCATTCCCTTTATTAATTTCTTGTTAAATTTAACAAATTGAATTGTTCAAAATATTAAAGTTATAATTGAATTTTAGTTTTAATTAATGCAATGGAGTAAAAAATCTATGCTACAAACATTTGCAAAAATGGAAAAATATGTACCAGAATTAATAGTGGAGCCAATCCACTTGAAAGTTTCGTGAAAAATGAACTACTTTTTTCCTAGGGTTTCATATAAACATGGCAGCATCACAGAGCAAGAGAGTACTGTGTTTTTGCGTTATACGACGAGGGTAAGCCATTTTAAAATGTTTGTGAATAATTTGAGCATAATCGCTTTTTTCTCTAAATTTAATTATAAAAATAAGTATTTAAAACAAACAGAAACAAGTTTTATCTCAATTTTTATTTTTTTTAAGTTAAGAAGTTAAATGAAGAGTACAGGAAAAAACCGGCTTAATCCGAAACTATAAAGAAAATTCTCCATGTATGTGGTTTTGGTCTTTGTGTATTGAATTGTTTGCGTTCAATCATTACATGCGTCTTCGCAAATAAGAAGTGTAACAACACATCTGTTTATTTTATGTCTAACATTCAGATTCCACAGCTTTTTTAACCAGAGATCTAACGCTATACACACCTATAGCTTATTCAAAGTCAATTGGAACATGCCACCGTTCGATAGCACACGGTAATAATTAGGTTACCGTTTGACAGCACGCCTTTGGTAAAGCCTTTGGTTTACAATCGACTGGTAATTGTTTCGTTGTTTTTTGCTGTTCCAATTGACTTTGTATAAACTATACATACAAATATTCATCCACTTACCGTATTTACTTAGATAAAAACCTAGATGAATCTTCGATATTTTTCTTCTGAAAAAGCTTATTAATTTACAGAATCTGCACAGATAGTACACAATCCTAAAAAGCCATAAAAAACCCAGTCCTTATAGGCATGCCATGAACTGCTCTGGTAAGTGTCTAACAAACAAATAGAGGTTCTGTTTGTTGTATTGAAATATCCTATTGATCTGTCAGCTCTAATAGTCACTACACTTTTTAAAATATATTCTACTCTTTTATTTGTGAATTTGCTAATATAGGAATTATGAAAAAAGAAATTAGATCGTACGATTTGTGTTTATTCTTGTAATGTGATAAACTGTTTGTACAATCTTTAATAATTTAATATTGTTATTTTGTAAACAAATGTGCATAGAGTCTCTGTTAAAAGTATTTAATGCTTAGCTGAAAT
This sequence comes from Kuschelorhynchus macadamiae, assembly GCA_030620095.1. Lineage (NCBI taxonomy): Eukaryota > Metazoa > Arthropoda > Insecta > Coleoptera > Curculionidae > Kuschelorhynchus > Kuschelorhynchus macadamiae. The sequence goes on from JAUTXW010005451.1 coordinate 442,780, forward strand.
GGTTTATATTACCAAAGATTTAATTTATTGTTTATATTGTGGGCGTGTGTCATCTGTGTGATAATGAATGAAGTTGTTCATGTAAAAACTCATATCTGTGTTTTTGAAGAATAAATAAGCAGCAAACACACATAAGAAAATTTTATAAAATGAATAAGTTCTTCAAATACACTTCTTGAGGGCGCGTATTGTTGTCTGTTATTAAATGTGAATTAGGTTTTCATTAATAAGAACTAAAAAAAATGTATAAGAGTTCTTGAAAAGAACATTAAAATAGACACATTCTAAACTACGTTTGAAAGAAATGTATTGCATTGTTGAAAAGTAAATATTAAATTAATTAAATTATGTAATGTTTAGATATTTATTAATGTGAAGCTTAGTACCTATAGGTAAATAAATTAACCCGCTACTTAGTAAGTGTTTAGGTCTTTACATATTGTACTAGTTAGTGAGTTTCAAATCTAGACGCGTATTCAACATCTCCTTTATAACTTCACAAATTTTGCAGAATCTCACTTTAAAAAACTAAGTATATACCTGGTTGAATTCCCTAAATTTTGATTGTTAAATGGGACACCTTACACATATGTGTGCTTGTTTTATTTTCTATGCTTTTCGATAACCCGGCAAGCTCCTTTTCAAATTTAAAAGAGAATGTAGGTGAATATAAATGAGGGTTGTTTCTCATCACATTAAATTAAAGTAAACAAATTTGTAGGGTGACCCATTTGGAGAATCAAAATTTTGGAGCTGAATTTAGGATTTAACGTGATGTGGTAATGGTGATGGTAAGAATGAAAGTATTAATATGGCAACGGCAAATGTATTTTTGGTATATCTGAATACCAAAATCCTCATACTGTATTTATTTTCTACTATGAATCAAAATATACAAAACTACGAGGAATGTTCCAAAAGTAAAAAAAATTTTCTGCATTCAGAATGCGTCACCATTTTGCCTTCCTCCCAGCGTTTATTATAAGAGATAGAAGAATTAAATATAGCAACGGTTAAGTTGGTTTTGAACTGCAAGGATATTTTATGAAAAAACTAGAGCGCATAGTTTTTTTAAAATTAAACTTTCTATATTTTCTAAAAATTGCATAGTGTTTCTGGATTTATAAATATATGTAGTCGATTCTGTAGCAAAGTAATCTATCTTTTATCATAAGACTGGCTGAAGTTCGCACACACCCTTTGACATTTTTAAAAATGACAAATTCGCAGACTTAACTCAACTTTTCTATTCTATAGTAGCATTTTAATTGCTAGCTTTTGTTCCTGCAGGGTATAGGTATGGTAAAATAAATAAATAATGATTTTTTTACTTTCATTTTACGTTTTACAAATCAAGCCGTACTACATGTCATTATTCACGTGAAAGGATCATCAATTATGGAAAAAATTATTACCGATTTATAGATTTTAAAGAAAAAGATAAAACTTTTTCTCATTTTACCTTAATTTATTATATATCATGATGATGGTCATCTAAGTGTACTATTTTACTACGATTTAAATAATTTAATTGCAACTATTTCTAAAATTAGTAAATATAATAATATATTTGAACTTAAGTAAACAAATACGTTCAGAATTTGTAAGAAAATACAAGAGCTTCCTTTTAAAAAAGGTACTTGGATATTTTTTTTATCTACATTACGATACTCGTTTCTTTAATCTTATAAAATAAAGTTTGGTGTTTCGGAATGAACAAAGCTCCTTTTATATTTAAGTTTTATTATTCCCTGCAGGGCGTAGGGGGCGTGTCTAAGGTTTTTAATTAACACAGGGTTTTAAACTTCTGTGTATTTTTTTATATTTCAAATACAGTTAAAGTTCGAATAGTTTTTAAACAAGCAACGCCATATGATTTTGATTTTTTGAAGTTTTCTTGACTTAGATATATAAATATCTTTATTATTCGATTCGCGATTCGAACATTAGATTTTCTAGGGAGTGTGTAAACCTAGTTTTTACTTAAAAAATTTAAAGATGTTCTCTAAAGTGTTAGCGCAGTTATTTATTTTTCTAATTTAGTGTTAGGTTGGGTGTATTATGTAATTTAATAATTGAACGCCCTACAAGTATATTACAATAGTTAGCCTAAATATCACGTGTACGCAATCGTAAAAGGAATGTCAACAGTCATACATTTTTTGTTTGTACTGGACAAGAGTCCAGGTCAGACAAAAAATGTATGTCCTGGTGATGAGATCTGGAGCCATTGGGATATTAGAAAAGTAAAAACGGAAAACATGTTTAAAGTTTAACACAATTTTGGGGACTCCTTGTAATTTGCCTTCGAAATGATCTCAATTTGTACTTACTTAGTTTTAATAATGATTAAAAGCCTGATTTACCGTTTAAGTTTTTATCATCTAAGCCAAAGAAGGCTAATAAAACTAGGAAAGTTTGTCAGTTCGATTGTCTCTGTTTAAGTTAACGATAATATCTCCCCACCCCATTTCTCGTTAATGTATGCCCCGGAAATGACTACGATCCAATCGTAACTACTGGTTTGGTTTTTATTTTTTTGAATTAAATTGATGAATTTTGGGATCAATCTCATCGACACAAAATAAAACCCATATTTGCGACACGGCAAATTTCCATGAAACGTGGATTGATTTCCATATTTTTTTGTAAAACCCGCCTGACCATAATAATCTGCTTAGAAACAGATCATGCTTGTTTAACAAAAATGTCAAAAACGTATTTAACGTATAAACATAAACACGTACACGTGTTTATTTCATCACACAGGTCATAACCACTTCCTTTATGCTAATTTTCTATCGGAAAGACAGCATTAGCCAAGTAAATATTAAGGAAGGTCCCTGCAAGAAAAGCCTATTATTTAGGAAGTTTGTTAAGAAAATGGTTTAAAAGGTCATTCAAATATACTTTATTATTGAACATTTTAATATGTCTGACCTATGAGCTGGACTGTTAGTTAAGGGATACTATTGAAATAATTCGATTTATGAGGAACAGGAGGCTACGAATTGCTTAAATACTTATTAGCCAGGTTCTTCCAAATAAATTTGTCTTAATTAATTTTCTTTTCATTTCAAGAATATCACATTAGGTCCACATAACTTCACCTTAATCGTTAAATGGTATTTTATAAATACCTATGAATTAGAGTACAAATAAATCATTGTAAATAAAACGGGCTTCAACTTTTTAAACGTTATTTTTAGGGGCCTTTATAATATATTTTGTAAATTGATTTTAAAAGGATATCGGAATGAATTTAAATTCTGGATGCTGCTGCAATCTCATGATATCTGTAGTGTGACAGTTCGATGTGGATCACCAACAGAAACGTCATTAGTCTAGCCGGATGTTGTCTAGCGGTTGACTTTGAAAAAGCATTTCGGTTTGGTAAAACACCGTTGTTTTTTGAAATAGAGAAAATAATCTTAATTAAAAAACAACATAGTTACTTTTAACCCAGGAGATTTTTTCTCCGTCGGTCAATAAAATGTCAAAAAAGTTATCCCGATATCTTAAGTAAAAATATTCTTATAAAAAGTATTTGCTTTGATGAGCATATAAAAGTTTTCGATACAACCGTTCGAATACATATTTTTATGATTCTTTTGTAAGAAGGAAATGTTTGTTACCATTGTCTGTTTTAATTTATTTGGCATTTGAAACTCATTGACTATCGTACGTCTCCTTGAAGACTAATTGAACAAATGCCACTGACAAAAGTATGCAAACTATTAAGTTAAACAAAATTATAAAGGCTTTTATTGATCCTAATTAAAACAAGGAGAAATAGAATTAAATAGAAAAAGCTGTTAGGTCTTTTCGTATCATTGTTTGTTTTTTATAAAGTTCATATGTCTAAAAGTAGCTTTACCTAGAATGTATAGTAAATATAGGCAAGTTCCATTGCCAACGGAAAGTTTATATTAAGCCAAATAATGTGTTTCCAAACCTTCTATTAAAAATAAATAATGTATGTGTTACTTATTGTGTTTTTCTGTGCAAGTATGAGCGTTAGGTCACAAAGAAAGGTCCTTGAGGAACATTAAATTTATCATCCTTAATATTTTTTACAGTATATTTTCAAATTTGAGGTTCTAAACACTATTTTTTTATGTAGCACAAACTTAACGGCTGTTCTTTGATTGGAATAGACCGAAGTTTACTTATTTATTAGTAGTAGTAGTAGTAGTAGTAGATACGAATGCATTTTCTGTTTTTGCTATTTGACGAGTTACGGTCAGGATTCACTGGTCATGCGCATAACCAGTTTCCAATACCATGTGGTATTGCTACGGACCAATGGCGCCTATACTATATAGACATTGTTCTGGGGGGAGAGTTTTGAGATAATGAACATTTTCAACAGAAAGAAAAGGGTTTCAGCTTCTGCTTTCTACATAAGTGAAGCGAGTGAGCGTAAATAATATGGACAATTAAAAACAAAAAAGTCTACTTTATTTTAGCTATAAGTAAAACTTAGCCAATCCCGAAAAAAAGGTCCTTTATGTAATTTGTATGATTTTAGCTTAAATAAAAGTGGCTCTGGGGGGCACTCCCCTTAAGGGGGCATCTTACATACGCCACTGGTACGGACAAATTAGGTAAACTCCCGAAAAAACTAGGAATCTTTACATTTGCGGCACTTTGATTATCTCTAACGAAGAGGTTTTCCGCTCAGTGCAGTTTAATTTCCCCCTCAATTCCCCGAAAAGGATGAGAAAGTCGGTACACAACGGCACAATTTGAATAGATCCGTACTGTTCGAGGACCAATGGCGGAATTGACTTTTACCGAACGGTATAGCCGGAAAATATTTACTTTTACCACAGAAAAATTAGCTGCACTACTAATTTTTCTCTTGCTCTTATCCTTTTTGAAATACATGAGTTCGGGGTCGACTAAAAATTAAGTTCAAATGATTGAAAAAGCGGAGAAATCACAGTCACTACTCCGCTGGTGCCGCAACCGGCATTGAATTACACTCTTGACTCCTTAATTTCGTTGGGAGCAATAATGTTTATAGATTTTTTTTTCACGTTACATCACCGTCATAACAGGGTACTATGATCCCCGCCTGGAACATGTCCTGCACTGCCGCAGGCGTAATAATTAATTTTAGTCAACCGACGCCGACGGCCGCCATTTTCCTGTTTTTTGAGCTGATTGGGCCGCCTCATGAAATCACAGAAACAACTCCGCTGGCTAATACCACGACCTGCATTGAATTACTTTGTTGGCTTCTGACTTTCCTTAGGAGCAATACTATTTACAGATTTTTATTTCATGTTACACCGTCATAACAAATATAATATGATCTCTGCCTTTACATACAGGGTGAATCCAGTGATAAGTAAAGTTAATTATATCATTTGTTTTGGGAAATACGAAAAAATGTCAGATACAATAGTTTTAGAGAATGTTAAGGTGGGCAGTTTAAAATTATTTGTTGTATTCAGGTAGTTCAAAAAAAGTGACAAATATTACATATGTTTTTTTAAAATGGAACGTCATATTTTTTAATTTATTTTTAGATGCTGCGTTAACCTCTATAATTTTGTATGAATAATATATATCTACACTAATATTTTACTTGTTATGACAAAACAAGGCATTGTAAAATTTTGAAGTGCCTTTTAAGCAAGTAAAAATATTTTAGTTTGTTGTAAGTGACATATAAAGGTAATACTTATGGATTTTCATAAAAATAAATTAATTGATATGATTTATATACTGGGCGAGGCGAAAAAAATTCATTTTGGCAGTAGGGTTTTACGGAGCGAAGTACTCCAATAGACGTATACCATTTAGGAAATCTTCCTTATCAGCCCTGCATATGGAACTACACCAACTACAACTATTAGACCGTGATTTTGATCGAAGAGTAAACTTTGTATCATTATAAATGGAGCAATAGAGGCCCATCCAAATTTTTTATCTAAAATAATGTTTTCTGATGAAACTACTTTTCGCAGTTAACCGCCATAACATGCATTATTGACAGTTAATCTATTTTGAGTCCGGGTAGTTGAAAACCAAAACCATTATTGGCTACTTAATGTATGGTGTGGAATATTAAATTTACGAGTTATTGAATTATATTTTTTCGCGAATCGCTTAAGGGCGTAGATATCTAAATTTTTTGCAGAACGAATTACCACTGGCCGACAAGATTTTTCTAACACAAGCCAGCTCATTATTTTCACAATGGAAATACCCTCCCAATAATAAAAAAAATATTCGGAAAGCCCTAATACGTACCATTTTTTAATAGCCTGATTAGAACCTTTTATATTGGCAGGTAAACAATTTTATTGTGGGGCGGCTAAAATGGGTCCATTTTACAACGGAAAAATTACCTAGACTGGGTTGTTTACAACATTAGACATAAAATAAACGTTAAACGTCACTCTTCTGTTGAGTTTCGAATTGAGTGGTTTTCTGTGTATCGATAAGCAAGTGTATGTGAAGACCAGAATGTCGAGTCAAATGCGCCGAAGTTGCAAAATTTCTCCTGACAAATTTTGTTATATTTCTGGTGAAATCACAAGCCAGGCCATTTTCCGAAAATGTAAAAAAAGCCCACTTTAAATATTTTGGTGTGTTAATTGGGGATCAAGATAAGCGGTGGGCTCCCCATGTGTGCTGTGTTAGTTGTAGTGTATTATTGGTGCAGTGGATGAAGGGAAAGAGAAAAAGTATGCCTTTTGCAGTTCCAATAGTATAGTACGGCGAGAATCCACCAATCATTCTGACGATTGGTATTTTTGCATGACAAAGACTGAAGGTTATTCCAAAAAGGGAAAGCACAATATAGAATATCCAAATTTGCAATCTGCCATACGACCTGTTCCTCATAATGCAAATTTGCCAATGCCGATTGCGCCTTTAAATTGGCAAGCTATTGATTTGAAAGATAGTGGAGATAACGCATCATCAGGCAGCTCAGAAGAACAGTGCACCGATCCCACTTTTACCACAGGTCCCAGTTCCGGCGAGCCACATTTGATTGTTCAAAGTGAATTAAATGATTTAGTACGTGATTTGGGGTGATCCAAGCAACAGTCAACACTTCTGGGTTCCCGTCTTAAGTAATGGAAGCTATTGGCCAAAGAAACAAAAGAAATGCTGTTTTCTGCATTCTACAGTATGGAAAATTCGTTGTGCGAGTGTACTGATATGACGGTTTAATACAGGAACTTGATATTGAACATTCTCCCCGTGAGTGGCGCTTATTCATAGACTCATGTAAATATAGCTTAAAAGCTATATTTACATGAGTGTTATTGCATAATGGAAATTTAAAACCCTCTATACCAGTTGCCCATTCAGTTGCAATGAAAGAAAATTATGAAAATATGCGCACGATTTTGAATAAAATAAACTACAATAGGTATAAATGGCAGATATGTGGGGACTTATGGGGATTTACAAAATATTGCTGTTTTCTTTGTTTATAGGACAGTCGTGCAATAAATCAGCATTATGTATATATATATATATATATATATATATATATATATATATATATATATATATATATATATGGCCAGAAAGAAGCCAATTTCAACCGGGATCTCAAAATGTTAAATTTATACCTCTTGTTGATCCCAAAGATGTCCTTTTGCCTCCTCTTCACATTAAACTTGGACTGATGAAAAACTTTGTGAAGGCTTTGAACAAAGATGGTGATGGATGGCGATGGCCACTAATCAGAAAATTGCTGGATGATGTCAATTTTACGGAACAGCTTACCAGGCAGGATCTCAAAGCATGGAATTCATTTGTTAATGTAGTAAGAAGATTTTTAGGCAACAATATGGATGAAAATTATGAACAATTAGTTAATGAACGCTTAGATGCCTATAAAGCGCTTGGTGCCAGAATGTCATTAAAAATTCACTTCCTCCATTCGCATCTGTCATTTTTTCTAAAAAATTTGCTGTTAGTGACAAGCAGGGTGAAAGGTTTCACCAAGATATCAGAACAATGGAAATTCGGTATCAAGGACGATGGAATCCAGCCATGATGGGTGACTACTGTTGGTTTTTGAAGAGAGAAGATAGGACACCTCGTAAACGGAAAAAATAAAGTTTAATTAGTGTTTTAAGTTAATATTTTTCTCGTTTGCTTTATTCTTAGATGTATGGTATGTTTAATAGGCGAAAACTGTAAATATAGTCAATAAACAGGGTTAATCGTAACATTCGATATGGTTTTACAGCTCTAACAAGAAAACCCTACGTGCTACAACTTTCTATTTGTCATTTTCGTATTACGATAAGTCCATTCTATTAGATTATGCTATTCTGATTTGTTTCACAACAAAACATTTTTTTGTCGGCCTCTTTGGGATTTTTTTAAACGATCGCTACTCACAAAAATAGATCGTTAGGGATGGATTCATTCAGTGGTCCCCTCGATCATGTGGCTTCTTTTTGTGGGGATACATTAAAGATCCTGTTTACGCGAATCTCCCTATAACACCAGTAGATATGGAAAATAGAATACGGGATGTGTGCAGGAGAATGACTCCTTTTACGTCAAGGAAAGTTAGGGAAAATATAGTAAAACGATTAAATGTGTATTCAAGTAGTTGGGCATATTTTTGAATATTTAGTACGTCATACTAATTAAACATTAAGTCAGCTAAACTATATTAATATTTTACTTACTATTTGTTGTTTTTACAACAGCGTAGGTGTATTAAAAACAAGGGTAAAAATTGAAAAACCCAAAATAAATCGCAAATTAAAAAAAATACTCAACGATAAACATACTCAATGAAAGTTGAAGAATTTTGCAAAACCTATCAGATAAAATAATAATATACAGGGTGTGCCATTTAAAAAAGTTGAGACTTCAATTTAAAATAACCGAAATGTATACATTTATTTCGAACACCCTCGAACAATTCAGTGGCGTATTTAGCATGTCTTCCTAGCGGGTATACCCTCATGAAAATGACTACAGACGATGACTAAAACAAAAAAGAATTCACACTTATATAATCGTGGTAATGCCTTATATAATATTATTTTCTTTCAAACATTTTACTTGAGCATGTGCGCGTAGGCCCGCTGAAAAGTACATGTTTTATCTTTTGATACTAATAATTGTGGCGACAAAAAACCGCAAGGGCGCGCGTAGCTAACTATAACTCAAAAGTCGTAGTTTGGTCGAAAGCTGCGGTTTTTATTTGTAGCTCCTCAATTGTCAAGTTTTTAAATTCATCGATGATCCCATCAGTTACAATAAATATCGTTTTCTTGTCGTAAGATTCTATTTTTCCTTTGCAGCCCGCCAATCACACTACTTTACATCTACATCAGATTTGAAATATTACGTATTTCAAATCTAATTTCCGATGATTTGAGGTGTGATTTTTATGGCTTTAATGATGGGTTTATCTATGAATCTGAGCTAACCCAACTCTAACTGGACAGATCCACCTAACAGTATAGGTTTTGTTAAAAAAATCCTTGTTTTAATATAGCTTCGGAAGTAAGTTGGCGCGGTTTCTATTTTATTAATTATAAGTTTTGTTAAAAAAAATCTCATCTATCTAAACGATGGTTCGAACACTTCGAACACATATTCGTCGCATCCAAAGCCGAGAATGCTACTCACGAGCTAAGAAACCTATGCTGAACACTCAATAAAACTTGTTTATAGTCCGCGGAAATAAACGGCAAACCAATAATAATGAATAATTTTTATTGTGATTGTCGGGCTGCGAGGGATTAATTAGGCAAAGGGTTATATAAAAAAAGGTATATAGCACTGTTGGCAAATGACCGGTCATTTATAAATTGGCCACAATTATAAAATTTACGGCTCGATCATTTATGGTCATTTTTAAAAACGTTTGAACGTTTGCCTGAAAGGTTGCAACAGTCATTTATAAATCGGTCACTTATAAAGGTATATAACCGTTCATATATACTCAGTCATTTTCAAAGATGAATTTGAATCACTTTTAAAAATTACCGTTTATTTATGTAAGTGTCCCGTTTATTTAAGGTCACTAATACGGTCACTTTTGATAAGCAGGGTTTGGCCAGTAGAAAACCTAGAGTAATCTTCCTAGGTAGAAAACCGTAGATAAATTGTTTTATACGTGTGTAGAAAAATTCAGGTTTTCTACCAAGTTAATAAATACATCAAGCATCAAGTTTATAAATAGCATAATTTTTTTTTATTTTTTATTTTGGAGTAAGTAGAATCCTAAGTTTGTGTTTTATTCAAATGTGAAAAAAGATTGAGTTGAGTAAAACAATAAATATCTTTAAAATATGATGGCAATGACTTATATATGCTTCTAAATAGTTTTAAATTTTATTCTAAACTGTAAAAAAGGAAGCATTATTGTGGATCTTTTTCGAACAAATTTTGTATAGAGCTGCAGATTTATTTTTATTCATAATAGGTAAAAATTTACTCTTTTTTTATTGGCATTTTTATTTAAATTTATTATTTAACTAGTTATGAACTTAGAGTTGCCACACGCCTCGGCTAAGTTGGAATTATCACGAAATGAGGTCTGGTGTCGAGGCTATAAAATAATTCAACTGGGCACTGTGATTATCCTGCAATCGCAGGTTGTGCCGAATTACCCAAATACAAAAAGAATGTAGTACTTTAAAATCACCCATTCATATTTTTTCAAAAGTTCAAGGCGAGAATTTTTTAGCCATCAATTGATAGTTGATACTTGGTTGTCATTCTTTTGTAAGTGTTCTGGAATCGGAAAGGTTTAAAGGTGGGTCTTTTTTTAGGCGTTACTAAATATATTTGTCGTCCGCTTCAAGGTGAGAACCATTGTTTTTAATTATCAGGTGATAATTAATTGTCCCGGATTAGGATTTCTAAAAGCTGGTAACTCTAAATATTTCTTCTAATTTTATATAACTAAAAGAAACACATCTTGACAGTTTTTGTCAGATGGAGGATTTTTACGTATTCTACCGTTTTTGCGATGTCGAAAACGTAGATAACTGTTTATTATATGTCGAAAACTAAAATGAAGGTAGATACCCAAACGACTAATCCTGTTATTCTATTGGCACTACTCAAAGGTAATTTCCCATATTGCTCTTCGTCTATGCCTTAGTCAGAGCTAGAGCGACCCTTCCAGATGATTTACGCCTTATTCCAGTTTGGATCTTTATATATAGAACAAAGTTTTGAAGATGTTATCGATGGGAGCTCTAAGCTCCCGCTACACCCCGTATATTCCAAATATCTTTATAAATTAATAGCTGAAATGCATCTTGGCTTCCACTGGGTGACTCTTGAGAGTACTACTGTATCACGAGATGACTTTTTCTTTCAAGCTATCCCCTCCCCCCTCCTACTCATGCCTCATAGCGGCCATTACGCTAAGATTCTCTGTAGAACTGGACAGACGAACAGGATAGAATGCAAAAACAACTACGCCCCACACGTTTACAGCATCTGCTCCCTTTCTAGCTGGGTCGGTAACTTACTCACTGAACACGTGGAACCACTTATGTTAAAAACACAGAGGTCTGTATTTCACGAAGCTAGATTTTAGTTTCTGATTCCATTGTAAAACCAAATCCTGTGATTTGATTGGTTGCTGTTGGCGAGAGACAGTGTATAAATAATTTTTGTCGAACATTTGACATGTGCTTCCTAGGGCGTCGGCAGGATACTCGGCTTTGGATTCGGCGATAAGTCTTTAAATTCCCGTTCAGGTGAATAATTTTTTTTTTGTTTTTTTTTAACAGAACTTATAATTAATAAAAATGCGGATTAGGTTAGGTTAGGATTCGTTAGGTTTGCTGTCAGGTAAGCGCGCGCTAGTGCGTCAACACGATTCCGAGTCTATATAAAAACAACTGTACCAGAAACTGAAATTTCACTTCCACGAGGCGAATCGACAGACTGCTCAACCCTATAAAAAAGATGATAGGTGACGTCCAACACTAGTATGGAGTCTTCTTCTTTCTTTCTGTTGTCTATGCTTGTTGGCTTCCATTTCTTTCAGGTACGATTTGCCAGATCATTCTAGGTTGAATCCAGGCCATTAGCGAACTCTGAGCCCTATCCAACGTATGCAAATTTATAAATTGGTCACATGTAAAATGTATAGCTCACTCGGTTACTTACGGCCATTTATACCTATCCACCTAACAGTATAGGTTTTGTTAAAAAAATCCACTTTTTATCACTGGCGAACTAAGTGTATTTGGTGCTCGTGGTATTCCACCACAAAAAGAGCAAAAAAAAAGGACTTAATTTTCATACAACACAATATTCGAGACCCCTATGGTGCTTCATAGAGAAAAAACGGCGGACGAAAAGAAGGTATTTCACAATTATTTCATATAGCACAATATTCGAAATCGTGGCCCCCTTTAAACAGTTGCGGGTTCGAGGCGGATCGCCCTCACTTAGTCCGCCACTGGTTTTAATACAGATGCAGAACCATTTCCAGAGAGGCCACAATGTTAAAAAATAACTAATGATAGGAAAAAAAATTAACCGCAACCCACTTTAAATAAATGTAACTCTAAAAACAGAGACAGCACTCCTTTGCCCATAACTAAAGATACACTTTTTTACATCACCTCAATAAAAGAGCCTAACCAGGGCTAGCAAAAACGCAATACGGTTTTAAAAGCCCAACTAGATGCAAAAATAAGTTTAGTCAAAGAAGCTCATCGCCCGAACCGGAACTAGAAGTAACATCCTTTGCAATGCAACTAGACTACACTACCATTGCCAACAGGCTTTCCAGAATGCCCAGAAATTTGTTTATACTCCACAGGAACCACGCTACAGATGTCGGGAAGCTAATCTTCCGGAATAAAGCGGGGAACAACATGCAAGTTACATGAATCGTTTTCGTCAAACGATATTTATCTATATGTGTTTTTCATCGTTTTGTTAGATACTTTTTTGAAACAATAAATAATAATAATAATAATCGTCTTTTATTACTTCATTATTAAATTCTTATACAAGTAGGCGGTATTTAGCTAGCTAGCTAATAGCTATCCTGTAAATGAAATTATATAACAACATTTTTGATGACTAAAAATATGTACTTAGTTGGATCACAGGTTAAATTAAAATTGGTTAACGCGTCCATAAATTTCCTCTCGTTTTGGAGGTTCCCCAACGTGCTTGTGGACATCATCGGCATGGCTGTTTCCTTGGTAGGAATAAGGACCGGTTAGCTTTGCCACTACCCGTAGCACTATAAATGTTGACAAAGATTCCGAAATATTTAAATTTATTTTCTATGCATGATTTTGACAATTGATTTTGATATGACATTGATTGATTTAAACGGTTATTTTTAATTCCAACATCAAAAATTGTTATCCGTACTTCCTTATTAAGTTTTGTTTTTTTATTTTTCACGCTAAATGTTTACGGAATTTGCATTGTGTTCCAGGCGGAACCGGACTACTCTGCTCTAGATGCGGTAGCAGCCGCAGCCGGTCCTGGATTAATCGCTTCCTTAATTTCAGCTCATTATAATACAGTAGAACCAATATAATAATGTTAAATTCGAAACCTTGATAAAATTCCGTATTTTGTTTATAAATAATAAAACTGCTGAGATTTTAGTCGACGTGGTATATTCAACCATATTTTATGATAACTTAAAAAGACGTTTATTTTTAAAGTGTATTTTTGCTCAGTTTCTGTGTCTAATAATTAGAAGATGTCTAGTCCAAAGGAAGAATGTGTTCTAAAGGCAGGCCATCCTCCAGCAGGTACATTCCACTCTATATTATTTAAACACGTTTACCATATGCTCATATTATTTAGATAAGACCTTAAAAGAAAAGAGTTAATACATATTGAATTATAAACTAGGGATTTTTCATTTCTATAATTCGTTGTTTGATTTTAAACATATCAGAATATTACAGTATAGAATGATTCCTTCAAATGAAAATAAAATATAATGAAATATAGATACAAGGTCAAGATTGACTTGTTCCCCAGGAAATTTATTAAAATGTAAATGTTCATATTTTATCATATTGTTAGAGGGTTTTTTAAAGTTTACCATTTAAGATCAAGTAGGTAATTGCTACATACTTATTTTCATATGGCAGTGGTGGCATTTTATATTGAAATCTGTTATACATGTCATGTCATAAAATAGTATATTAAAACACTAGTTTTATAAGCAATTATTTTATAGCAGGCGTCCTAGGTTAGAAAACGAGCCACGAGAGTGAGATTAAATGTCATATAAAGTGAATTTCTTATACTATTTTTTTCTATTTTGTGCGCTATACTTTAAAAAAGCATTATCTGTAGTAAACATATTTAATGTTGAACATTTTCAAGCACATGACACTTTATACCAAAAGTGGCAATTACATGCACAGCATTTTTATATTTCAATTTTGAGGCGTGACAGCTGCTTCAAATTTGGGGTGGCTATGACTTAGGCTTGAGAGCTTTGTAAAAAAAAATAGTAGGGTCGAAAAGAGTGCCAGTACGACACTGCTTTGCATATCGAAAAGACATCTTCATGATTGCAAAATAGAAAAAGTATTATACTAGTTTAACTTATATATGTTACACTTTTTTTTATAAATTTGTGGGGTCAGCCCAATTTGTATTCAATCAATCAATGTTTTCTTGATATGTAGACTTTACTATATATTTTTATTACAATGAAATTCACACACATTTAAATAAATCCTTGTTGCTTAAAAAGAAATGAGCACTTATTTTTTCTTAAAGATTTTTTTCCATTTACAATATACCAGTTTTTTGAAGCTATTAATAAATATATTTTACTTCTGCTATTTTTAAATATTTGCTATTAACTTAAAAGATTTTTTTCACATTTTTATCAATCTATTATTTGTTATGGAATTATTTTCATTGATCTGTGGGAATATATACATTTTTCTTGCCTCAAATAAAAGTAAATTATTTGAATCTACCAAGTGAAAAGAAACTCATTTACTATGGCATCTGCATTTTTCTGGAACACCTTTATACTTTTTTATTTAAAATTTTAAGATATAAAATATTTGTAATCTGATTTTCAGTAAAAGCTGGAGGAATGCGAATCACTCAGCATAAAACTAGGAAAGACTCAGGTGGATTAGCTGAAGATACTACTGGAATTATGGTTTCTGGAAGCCCCCCTAAAACAACTACTATATCTGGGGCTGTTGTTAAAGGCAATGCAGACTTTCCACCAGAAGCTGTTCAAAGTTTCCATAAAGAAAAACCTCCCACTACTCATTCAAGCAAACCAATTAGTCACATTATTCAGCAACCTAGAAAGTAGATCAACTTTTCTTTGTGTATATTATCCAAGTACTGAATGCCTGTTGTTAACCTTTAGCTTTGTATTGTTAAAACTTTTGATTCAGTAAGTTTTACTTAGTGGATTTTATAAGTTTAGTGAATTTAAATACTGAAAACATTTTATACTTATTTACATAATTAAATGTTTATATTTTTATGGTGTATGGGTGTTACTAAAACAGTTAGATATTTATATAATATACATATTTGTAATGTTTTCATTTTTAACCAAATAAAACTTTAAAAAGTATTATTGATTCCTTTATTAGTCTTACTTCTTTTTGTTGAAACTCTACTTGTTATTTCTCTTGGCATTAAATGTATTGCATCAACAATTTACCTGAACATTTTTTTGTTTGTTAAGTATTAGGTATCTATTAAGTGGTTATAATTAAAAATAATTGATAAGTATCAATAATTACAATAAAGATATGCCACTCAAAAAAAAGGAAGATCTTATGATGAAGGTTTTCTAACATACTTAGTTATGTTTAAAAAAATATTCAAACAAAATATTTTGTGAATTAGAGTTGTAGTTCAAGTAACCTAATGATGATTCTTTTAACAAATATTTGTGCTTAAAATTAAGGAAAAAATGACGGGTGTTATTTACTACTTAGAGTTTTTATTCAATCTTTTCAGGGTATCTTTTTTTCCACTTGTAGTTTGGTGAGCTTTTTTCAGACTTGTCCTTAGAAAAAGTGTATTAATGTCTTTGGGTATAATTAAAGATAATGAAAATCTAGTCACAAATTTTTTTCTATATTATTTTTTTGATTATGCCAAATGTGGCCTAAAGAGAATAGAACGCAGGAACTTATGTATTTGCAAAGTTGCAAACATATTCATCCATCAAAATAGATGGCTTTTATTAAAATTGGTTACACAAGATGTAATGTAAATGTAATATTTTAGAAAAGCCCTTATAAATTAACATAATTTTGATTTCCTAAGCACTATTTAATTGTACTAAGAATTCACTTATTGCCCAACACAATTTCAGAATAAATTGACAAACCTAAACATGGATTGATTTTTTAATTTAAATTTGGACTTGACTCAGTGGTAACAAATTTTGCATAATGCTAAATACCAAAAAATATTTCGAAAATTCAATTAAGAAATCCCTTCTAAGTAATGGGAATTGGCATTAATAATTTTGTACATAGGTATTCTTTATACAGATCACCAACTAGGACCTACAAATTACAGCTTAAATTAAGGATTCCTTCCATGTGATTATAAATAAACTTTTTTATAGAAATGTATATCAACTGCACATCTAAAATAGCAGGAAGGTATAGAAACAATACAAGAATCTTTGTTCTGTAAGAACAGGTTTATTTAAATGTCTATATCCCAATATGCTATAAAAATAGCTATATAAGTAATTTAAAAACTATGTTTATCTAATTTTAACCAACAGTTTTGATTTGGCTGCATCTGCTATTTTTTTATGAACTATATTTACTTCTGTTTGTCTTAAAGTTCTTGTCATATGTCTATAAGTAATTCTGTAGCAATGACTAGTCTGCTTTGTTTTTGGATGAGTAAAACTGTCAATTAATTGAACTTGTTCCACTAAGTCTCCACCTTCATTACGAACTAAATCATAAAAATCATTACTTGAAAATTCAAAATCTTGAGGTAACCAAAAACTTAAATCATTAGTGCACTGAGGGAACTGAGATATTTCCTTATAAGTAATGGATTTATCTATAACATCTGTTTTAAACTGATTTAAAAATCCAGTATCTTTAGACCAAAATAATCTTATATCTGGTATTTTATATAAGTACATTGCTACTCTTTCCAAACCAATTCCAAAAGCCCAACCAATTTTATCTGTTACCCCTGAATTTGTAAGTATTGGTTGTCTCATAATACCACAACCAAGCAATTCTAACCAGTCACCTCCATGTGATACCTCAAGTTCCCAAGATGGTTGTGTAAATGGAAAATAAGTGTCAACCCAACGATATTCTATGTCACCAAATAAATATTTTGTTAAATTTTCTAATGTACTTTTCAATTCATGCTCCATTAATTTTACAGCTTCTAAAGTATGACATGTTTGTTTTTCTTGGCCACCAAAGCTGTCAGTATTGTGCCCTTCTTCAAAGAGATGTAGGTTTCTATCATTTGGAAATATTTCATCTCTAGTCCTTAATCTCACAGCATCTAATTGGTGAAACACTGGGTAATGAGTTCGATCAATTTCATCTCTACGATACACATCTCCCACCATTAAAAAATTATTTAAACCTCCTAATAACAATTGAGACTGATGAGCAGTCATATGAGATCGAAGTAAATAATCTTGATTTATATAATAACAATCACTTTTATTTCTCGATACATGACCTTTTGGTATCAACAAACTATCAAAATTCTGATCTGCACTTACTACTGGTCCTAAGTTATTATATACAGAAAATACTGGGCTTCTTTTCGTGTGAACAAAATGTTTGTAAAAATAATTTACAATTCTTTGCTGTACTAAATTAAGTGGGTGGTGCTGCTGCAGATGCAGGTTTTTTCCAACATGAGATATAATCCTATCAGTAACATTAGTATATTCATCACTAACATAGATATTATTGAATATATTCACATCCTTTGGTAATGTCTTAGCACCTGACGAGAACTGACGTGAAACAGAATATTTTATGTACTGTACGCAAATCATACTTCTTTTCTTTTCAGTTTACATTCTACTTCCTCAATATAATAAATTAGGATAAATATAACTCAAATAAACTTCAAAATAAAACCACAATCAATTTTAAGTAAGGTTAAATCCAAATATTCCAAACAGGGACGGGAAGATAACGATAAAAAACAACAACGATGTCCCAGATAGAGATTTTTTCTTGATATATCGATATTTTAGCACAATTTTGAAAGTCAAATCGACATTTTAAGGGAACGGAACGCAATTTTTTTATTCTTTACGCGCGGAACACAATGAAGCGTACGTATTTGTTTTACGTAAAAACTAACCTACAAAAACGAAACTTGAAAAGGAATTACACATTAGGCAATCCAGCGACCTGTCAAATTCATTTTCGGATGACAGTGGTTGGCACACAAAACGTAAACAAACATGCGTAAATAATGAGTTTATTGTTTTAAATATCAATTATCTGTTTGACTCTTGAGTTCATAAGTTTATTTCGGCGTGTTTTTATAAAGTTGTCTTTTCAAAAGCGTTTTATTCAATAAAACTGACTAAAATGCCTGTAACTTGCATTGTGTAAGTGTTTGGCTGTGGAAGTCGTCGCGATCGGGACAATATTTCCTTTTTTAGAATTCCTACTGTTCTAAATCTTCCAAAGAAACCTGAGAAAAATGCATTGTCTTCCAAACGTAGGGCTCTGTGGATAGCTGCTATAAAGCGTGCTGATTTGACAGAATCCAAATTAAAGTACCAAAGAGTCTGTAGCAGGACTTTATTACAGGTAAGAATAGTATCAATGTATCATATTTATTAGAGTTTTTAGATACTCAAGCTCATCTCAAACATGCTTTATTGCTAATAGAGTATTATATAGTTTTTGTCCATATTTTAAATTTTTATATATGAGTATTAGGGACTAAACTTATTATCTAATAATCATTGGAAAAAATAAAAATATAAAAAATATCATTACAAGCAGCTAAAAAAGCCAAAAGAAAAGAGGCCCAAAACAAATGAGCAAAGACAAGCAAAATTAAATTGTACACCCACAAACTATAAATATCTTTATGTGTACATGTCTATGTAATTTCATTTTTTATATAAAAAGTTCTAGCCCAAAACAAATGAGCAAAATAGACACACAGCAAAATTAAATTGTACAAAAGACACAAGATACACAAACTATAAAAAAGCCAAAAATATCTTTATGTGTATCATGTGTACATGTCTATGTAATTTCATTTTTTATATAAAATTGTTCAATTCTTTAGGTGAGCCTGCCGATTTAGAGAACGAAGAGCATCCAGACTGGGTTCCCTCCCAAAATATGGGACACACAGCACGAAGTGTCATAAAGAGACCTCATGATGTTGACCAAAAAGAACGGCTAGACAAAAGACACAAGATACAGCTATTAGGGGTAAGGCAAATAAAATTTTGAAATCCTATTGGACGCATAATATACTTTTCTTGTAGGCATGTTTTTTTTTCCACTTGATATAATTGCTTTTTCAAGAAGTATTTAAATCAATTGGATTTTTTAATTGAAAACTAAAACAACCATTTTCGGGTCTCTGTTATTTCTGCATGAAAATGGAGATTGTAAATGTAAAAATGTCTGATTTTATAACAAAATAAAATTTAAAATATAAGAATCAAACTGGGTTTTTGGATTACAGATGACAGGCGATAAATGTCAAATGATAACAAAAGCCTACTAAACCTAATTTTATTTTAGTGCACCATGCAAATTAATAAATTAATCTAATTTATATGTAGACTCAAACAATTTTTCTTTTAATAGGAGCAAAGTGACTCAAATCAAGACGTCCCACCTGAAGCCGAATCTGAAGAGGTAGATACTGGTGTCTCTACCCAAACTGACTTAACTATGGACGAACTAGCACAGCGTTTTGAACGGCTAAGCTTTGCATCAAAAAAGATTGAAATTCTGCAAAGAAGAGTGGACAATTCACCATTTGGATTAATGGATGACATATCAAATGTTGAAAAGTGGAAGTATTATTGTGGTTTCGATTATAAGTCTCTTAATTATATTTTATTTCCATTAGTAGTAGAATATATATCAGTTTTAAGCACAACAGCTTTAAGTCCATTTAACCAATTATTACTAACTTTAATAAAGCTACGCCTAGATTTGAACTTTAAGCTGATAGCGTACAACTTTAAGATCTCACAAACTACAGCATCTGTATATTTTGAGAATATTATTGATATCCTTTTCAGAAGATTTAAAGCTTTTATTATATGGCCAGAACGTAATATTTTACAAAAAAATGTACCATCTTGTTTTAAGGAAGCATTTCATGATAAATGTACAGTAATTGTAGATTGCTTTGAAGTTTTTATAGAAAAGCCGCCATCGCTATTAACCCAACAACAATGTTGGTCAAATTACAAGCATCACCATACAATTAAATTTTTAATTGGAATCACTCCACAGGGTTGCATTAGTTATATAAGTGATGCTTGGGGAGGTAGAGCATCTGACAAACACATAGTTGAAAATAGCAGCTTTTGTAATTATATTATACCTGGAGATATTGTTTTGGCTGATAGGGGATTTTTAATAAAAGAAACATTGGGTGTCCTCCAAGCAAAATTGCATATTCCTGCATTTACAAAGGGTAAAACACAGTTGCATCCTTTAGATATAGAAGAGACTCGGCAAATAGCTCATGTAAGAACACATGTCGAAAGAGTCATCGGGGTGATAAAAAATAAATATAAAATTTTAAAGGGGACCATTCCGATAAGCATGCTAAAAAAAGGTAATAACCCTGAGGGCCTTAACATGTTAGATAAAATTATAGTTGTTTGCTGCGCTTTAGTGAATTTTTCTCCGCCCATTATAAAATAAAAACAATTAAGTGTAGATCTGCCATTTTTGATGGGTTGCTTATTGTTTATATTGTAAATTAAATAATTACAATTGAATAATAAAATTGTTCTTTGATTATACCAATTGTCAAGAATAATGCATGGAAGAAACGCATGTGTAAATATTTTTCTTGTTAGATAAAATTGTACTATTTGTTAATAATTATTATTACTATATATTAATAGTGTAAAATAATGAAACCTGTCTTGTCCATTAAATAGCCTTTAAAATATATATATTTAAATATCTACAAATGAAATAAACATATAAAATTTATAATTTTGGTGTTTAATTTATTGTTCCCTTCAAAAGTATGTATATCTATTTAGGTGCACGAAGCCTTTATTTCTGAAATGCAGCCTCGTAAAGGTGCAGCCAAAAAAAATTAAGTTACGACTTTTGACATTTAGATTTTAAAATACCTTTCCTATGCTTGTTTTCAGTGAAATTAAACTAAGAGTACATTTTTGACATAAAACTACTCAGATATTTTTTAGAAGTTTGAAGATATGATATAGCTCCACTGTCAAAAATATATTTTCACAAAGTATAAGAGTATATGGGCTATTTCTTTCCCAAATTTTGCACGGCATGATTTTTTACAGGAGATATACTTAATATTTGATAGCTTTACTCAAGTTTAGTTAATTTCTATTTTTTAAAAAGAGATTGTATATATTTGGGTGCACGAAGTCTTTGTTTCTGAAATGCAGCCTCGTAAAGGTGCAGCCAAAAAAAATTAAGTTACAACTTTTGACATTTAGATTTAAAAATACCTTTCCTATGCTTGCTTTCAGTAAAATTAAACTAAGAGTACATTTTTGACATTGAAACTACTCAGATGTGATATAGCTCCACTTTTAAAAATATATTTTAACAAAAGTATTATTATATTATGGGCTATTTTTTTCCCAAGTTTTGCACGGCATGATTTTTTACAGGAGATATACTCAATATTCGATAGCTTTACTCAAGTTTAGTTAATGTCTATTTTTTTAACAAGAAATTACTTATATGTGAATTATGTGATAGGAAACGCAGATATGAAGACATAATTTTATATGATTATATATAAATGGATAAAAAAATTCAAATACATAACCTGGAACATAAAAATGTGAAAAAGATTTCAAACTAAGTTTTGGTTATTTCCAGAGTTTTCATGTGCTGTTAAATAATACAATGATCACCATTATTGTACTATTTATTTCGTTTATCACAAACAGTAAAAATTACACTTCTTGATGTGGAGGATGGCAGTTCTTACAAAACCATGGTGAATTTGGTAAGTCGTCCAGCTTAACACATTCAAAATGAAACCACTGAGTTTCACACTCATCTCCTTCGCATCTTATCATCGGTCTCCCATCATCTACGCCATTACATTGACACCAATGAATAATTTTTGCCATACCTTGCTGTCTAGTAAAAAACCTTCCTAAGAGCTCTGGCATTATTACCTCAGAATGAAATTTTAGTGCTATTTCAGAATTTTCATTCCAAAACTGCCAATCTGGCAAAATTCTTTTTTTAAAAAAGATTCCAGGTGACCAAATGACAAAATCGCAATATTGTAAGGAACTCACAAATATTTGCATTTGCACCTGGTAATAATAAGAATATTTCTTATCAAGTGTTAATTTATCATTTTGTTTTACTAAACAGCAGCTTGCCATTTTTAGGTATTCTTCCATGTCCTGTATATTGTTGGTAAATAATAAATATGGGCATTTTACCTCTAGGCACCCCCCTCTGCAGCACTCACAATACACTATTCTATCAGGAGTCGCAGCTAACTGAGGCCATTTTTCGCTTACCAAAAGCCCAACTTCATTAATAATAAAGTTTGTATGGTTTTCTTCTTCCATATAATGCCTATACTCTTCTACTCCATCATTTTCATGTTTTAAACTTCAAGAAGTCGCCTTTGTTGTAAAGAGTATCTTTGTAAGGTAGCATATAGATTTTATTAATGAAAGCGAAGGATTGGTTTTATTTGTCCGACATACGAGTTTAAACTTTGAAGCAGTAATCCTGCCTGCCCTCTGGGTGTACCAGTTTTCGCTCTGTCTTCTTGCTTGTTGCAGTTTCAATTTGACTAATTTGTTGTTTATTCATAGTAAAATGTATTGCTCCTGCAATTTTCATTAATTCAACATATGTTTTGTCAAGGTTCTCTTCTTTATATATATCCAGTATTGATGGTATTTCTTTATTTATTTCTTCTGAAATCCTTGTGGCAAATGGTTCCATGACCCTCATAAGTGTAGAAGTTTGACCCATTTCAGAACATTTTTCTAGCATAGACACCAGTTCTGCATTTGATATTGGCGGTATAGCAGAATTCTCTTGACGTATATTGGTTTTTCCCCAGTTCATGTCCCTAACACGCACAATTGAAACTTTGGTAGACATACTGGGTACTGGCCACACCGATTGAAAGTCCGTGCATGACATAGCTTCCTTCTTTGAAGAAGCATACTCTGTTGCAAAAAGTACTGCTCCTACATGGCTGCATACCTCACTTGTCCCCGCCATACACGTACAGTGTGCCGTACATATACTTCCGTCTTTTGAGACAATTACCCAGACCTCCAATGGTTTTAAATTTGCCCTCTGTGAATGTTTTACCTGAAATTAAAAAAAATATATTAAAATAAATTAAGCATGAGTTATTTCAAGTTGTGTCTAGTTGCCAGATGTCCTGTATATATGTGATTGTTTCGTGTTTCAGTACCTAATCCCAGTGTCCCGAGAACATAGGTATGTCATATTCTGTATTTCACAAGTTGTCCATAAAATAAAATTTTTTACGACTCAAAAATAACAATCAATACTTATTATTGTGTTTTTAGTATTATCACATTACATCACTTATCAATATTGTATTATTCTGCCTAATGTTTATTTTTTGATATCCCGTATTTTGAGAAATACCTAAAATCTGGCAATGTTAGTTGTGTTTTACTGCAAAAACTGATAACAATAGAAGATCCAGGGGAAAGCAAGATACCAGTCCATTGAAAACGGAAAAATAATAGCATTGTAGTTAATATTTGAATTGCATTTTTTCTCCTGGCTCTTCAATTATTAGAGAAATTACTAAAAAAACTTACACTTCCAACTAAAATGTATAGATCCTTGACTATCTTACTTCCAACTTTCAAAACAAAGCCGGACTCAAAGTATTTGTAAGCTTGCAAACTTTTAAAAGCTTTCATTTGTTCCTTTGTGTAGAAACTATGGGACAAAACTAAGTATGAAACAATATCCATATTGGTAATTGGTGGAATTCCATCAATGTTGTAGTTTAGGTCCAGAGTATTAAGGAGAAACGGGTCCAAACCGTTTATTAATTTTAGTTTAGTGCGATATCTGTAACAAAGAAAGGCTGTTATTGACGAAAATATAGAAAAAATATAGTTTTAAGCCTACCTTTCGCCGACATCTGGATGTTCAACCAATAGCTTTTTTAAATATTCACTCTCCATGCCAAGAAAAGGGTTCAACAAAAAGAAATAATCAAAAAAACACACCAAAGCTCGATAAACGTCTTCTAATCACTTCCTACGTTTGCAAATGCATTAAATGCAATAGTTTTCTTCACTTTTCTTATGAAGCCACCCGCCATGTGTGCCAACCAACGTAAGTTTTGTTTATAAATCTGACAGTTCGTCTGGACTGCCTAATTAGTGGTCAGTCTTCCGGTTCGTCTCGTCGAATGTGGACGGCTGTGTTATTAACATAAGTGGTTCCACGTGTTTTGCTGCTTTATTTCGGGGGGAAACGGGAGACTCAACCTCTCAGTGTGGAAACTAACGGCCCCGCTAGAAAGGGAGCAGACGCTGTGAACGTGTGTGGCCTAGTTGTTCCTGCATTCTATCCCGTTCGTCTGCCGCAGTTCTACAAAGAATATTAGCGTAATGGCCGCTACGTGGCGGGAGTGGGAGGGGTAAGGGGATAGCTTGAAAGAAAGCGTCATCTCGTGATATCAGTAGTACTCTCAAGGGGCACCTAGTGGAAGCCAAGATGCATTTCAGAAATTAAAAGAGGAAAAATCAGGAAGTATTTTAAAGATTCAGGGTATCCGGGAGTTTAGAGCTCGCCATCCGGATATCCTACCGATAACGTCTCCAAACTGGAATAAGGTGCAGGGTCGACTTCGAGGGTCGCCGATTTAACGACTCTGAGCTCCGGACGGAGAGCAATCTGGCGAATTGCCTTGCAGCAAAGCCATAAAACAAACGAACAACAACACATTAGTGGTCCAAAAAATGGGTAATAATTTTATTATTGAAACTAAATATAACCGTCTATAATCTATATTTAAAAAGTACTTAATAAAACAAAAAATACAGAAAGAAAAACTAAGTTTGACGTAAATGGACGAATGACGTAAACTTTCATTGTGTTTTGTGCTTAAACATCGGCTGCTTGCCGAGTCTTGGATGAAATATTATTTTTGTTGTTGGCACAAAAAAAATGTGTTTTAAAACGCGACTTGCGCTTAGGTAAACGGAAGACTCGGCAAGCGGCGAGATTCGGCGATGTTTAAAAATAAAAAAATTGCGAACGGCACTGACCATCGTCGAGATCTTCTAAAAGAAGAGTGACTTAAGCTGGCGTCCCATGCATTCGAAATTCGATGATACGATTGTACGAAACAGCTAAGGATTGATCTGATGTCGTATGCACTTAAAATATTTTTAACATTTTCCGATATCAAATGTGTGTTAACCTCACTTTCTAAAAAAGTTTTGTTTGTTTGGGTTATTGTTTCTTGAGTTTGGGATTTTAATTACATATTTAAAAATGAACGTTTCATGATCACGACCGATTTCCTATCACTAAAATAAATCAACATGCCGAAGCCGTACACTTATTTGGCAAAGTCGAAATTATGGGCTAACTAGTTTCTCGTCTAGTGGACTACTGAAAGCTCTATCGGTTCGTTGTTGATATGCTTTTTTAGTATTTTTTACATGAGAATAAAAAAGCCTAGCCTCGACTAATCAAAAATGCAATTCTATAATTAAAATTATTATTATTTGCTGAATTACCTATTTCAATTTTAAGAAATAAAAAAAAAACACAAATACACGGGAGCTGAATCACAGCTTTCCGCGTGACTGGCAGCCATTTAAGCATAACATGGATAAAAGTTTATGAAGTATTACACCAAGGTGACTTATTTCAAATTAGAAAAGAAAAAACAGAGTCTGTTTATATTCCGATTCCTGACCACTAGGAGCCTTGACATTCACAAGTCCTGTAGGTTCAGAAATCTACCAGGGGTTAATAATAATAACTTAAACGAAATAAAAAAGTTTGTTGACAA
The DNA here is from genome assembly GCA_030620095.1 of Kuschelorhynchus macadamiae. NCBI lineage: Eukaryota > Metazoa > Arthropoda > Insecta > Coleoptera > Curculionidae > Kuschelorhynchus > Kuschelorhynchus macadamiae. The sequence continues at coordinate 469,024 of JAUTXW010005451.1, forward strand.
GACAAAGGTAGTTTCTAGATGACTTTTACAAAAGAAATCTGACTTTTACTTCATTTCTTTCTGTCTTTTTTCCAAACCCTGAAATTCAATAACTTATTAAGAGGTTCACAGTACAGGGCTATTTCCGAACTCGACGTTTAAACTAAACCATATCTTATCGTGCGATATACACATACCATAAGTCGTGCCGGAGATGAATGATCGTGATTCAAGAGGACCTCTTTTACTACAAGATCTAAGTGATACGGGTCATTGATACTGAACGAGAATTGGTGAACCGAATTACCTAAATGTTCTTCTTCTTCTTCTTCTTCATTCCTGTTTAGCCTGTTACATAACAGGACTTATTGGCTTTGCTACGAGGCAGTCGCCAGATTGCCCTTCGTCCGGGGCTCAGAGTCGTTAAATCGGCGACCCTCGAAGTCGACCCTGCACCTTGGTCCAGTTTGGAGGCGTTATCGGTAGGATATCCGGATGGCGAGCTCTAGGCTCCCGAATACCCCGAATCTTTCAAATACTTTAATAATTCCTCTTTAAATTTTTGAAATGCATCTAGGCTTCCACTAGGTGCCCCTTGAGAGTACTACTGATATCACGAGATGACCCTTTCTTTCAAGCTATCCCCTTACCCCTCCCACTCCCGCCACGTAGCGGCCGTTACGCTAATATTCTATGTAGAACTGCGGCAGACGAACGGGATAGAATGCAGGAACAACTAGGCCTCACACGTTCACAGCGTATGCTCCCTTTCTAGCGGGGTCGTAAGTTTCCACCTGAGCGGTTGAGTCTCCCGTTTCCCCCCGAAATAAAGCAGCAAAACCGAACACGTGGCACCACTTATGTTAACAACACAGAGGTCTGCATTCGACGAGACGAACCGGAAGACTGCCTAAATGTTCTAGATTTCCGATCTCTAAAAACATAACAAGTAACAGTAACCTAAAAGTTTTTACGTTAAAGCTACATTTACATTCAATTTCAACTTGAATTTGTTATGAAATTGGCTTGCTTGTCAAACGGCAATAGCATGGTGTCATTTACATTAGACAAAATTCGAAGTGCACTTTAAAGTTGACTTCAGATTGAAGCAAGGAGCTTGCCGATGGCAAGCAGAAATTCAATAAATGTCAAATTTTTAGGTTATAATTTTTATTTTAATTAACAAAATTCTTAATACTTTTACACATCTAATTATTTAAAAATATAAATGTTTTTTACCGTTTTAATGAAAAAAAAAAAAACCTTTAATCGGATATTTTTGGGTTAATTTTGAAGGTATAGCCAAGACTAAAGTAGACATAACCGCCTAAAACCACAACCAAAGAGCGTAAAAAAGTTACTAAACAATCTTCTTGCTCTAGTTTAGTGTATTTTACATTAATATTTTGGAAAAGGAATAAAATTAAATTACAAAATCTGATCAGCTGTTCGGGAATATCATTTTCAATGTAAATGCACTTTTACGAAATGTCAATTTCAACTTGGATTTTGAAGTGAATGTAAATGCAGCTTAAAAGTTTACGAAATTAATTGAGCTGGCAATTGCCTAGAAGCAACGCGATCAAGCAGAACAAGACAAGACAAATGTACGAAATGCACATTGTGTTCCAGGCGTTAAGGCGCTATTTCAATAACCTAATTCTTTATAAGTGCAATTAATTTTAAAACCAATCCGTGAATGTGAGTGTGGCGCCACGTTTAAATATTTCTATAAATATCTATAATAGATACATTTTTCACATCAATTGAAAAAAAAAAAACTTAACCAAAAACGCAGTTCTATATAAAAACACAATTAGGTACAAAGTTATAGGTTTTCATAGGAAAAAAAAAATAAAAAAGGGAAACATCCCTCGCTGGAAATGGCACCGAAGACTCCTTCAATGCAACTCGGTTTCCTTACTATATGGAACTAGGAAAAATATATTTAGTTCACAGTGTTAATTTTAGCATAAATATTTGGGTCCTTTTTGTAGAGTATTTCGCCATCTAGGGAAAGTAGGTACATACAAAAAATGGATAGTAAAAATGAGCAACTAGAAGCTCATAAGTAATACTTAGTCTTATTTTCTTCCATCATGTTTGTACCATAAAGTATATTTAACATACCAATTTGAAATACACTGGAGGCAGGGATTGTCCCTCTGCTTCCCCTGGCTACGCCAGTGATAATAACGTAAAAATTTTCTTACATTTTTTGTTATGATAATAAACACATTATTTACTAAGTTTCCCCAAAAATTCTAATTGATTTTTTTCTGCTTACATTTTACCCCTGTTGGTTTACCTACTGTTCGTTTCAATCCATTTTTGTTTTCATAAAAAATAAATAATGAAAATTTCTTTATTTGTTTTTGCACCTAGGTATACTTATTAATCTAAAATTAAATTATGCGTTAACCAGTGGCGGCTTGTGCATAAGAGCTGCGGAGCTGCAGAACACACCTAATTTTGATAATTCAAGTTTTTTAAAATATTTTTGTATAACAAACAAATACGAGAATAAATCTCTAACTTCCCTATAGATTTTTTTCTCTAACGGCAATAAGAACACCGCAAGTTTCACGGCCTGAAGATCTCTAGCGTAGGCTCGCTTTTCGACGGGTGAGGGCTTAGAGTAAGAAATTCTTACTCTAAGGGGCAGGGACTTTGTATGCACAGCGAACGATTTTTGAAAATGACACGTCGGATTAGTCGAGCGCCAAACGTGGCTTAATACGGCGATTTATGGATGATTTGCAGCTGCACGCCGACAGAACACAAGAATTGGTGTTTAATTCAAATCTCGCGCGAGGTCGCACTTCGTCGAATCGTTCGTTCTAAATTGTTCTACTTAAAGGCTTGGTCGGTAAAAACCTACAATTTCTTTTGCTTTTTGAGTTTATAGTTTTTGTTTCTACTATTTTAATTATTCGTATTGGTCCCCATTATTTACTTTTTATCTGAAAATGTATTACTTATTAACTAAGTTTGTATTTTGCTTGCATTCACTTATCCGATTTTATTTTAGTGTCCGTTTTGTAGCAGAAATTTTATTGAAACTCTCCCTTTTTATATTGTAAATTTTTTTTTAAGCTTTGTCAATGAATTAAAATTTCTGACGATAAAGCCTGTTTTGAATTGAATATTTAAAAATTACTAATTTTAGCTCTTTGGCGTAAGAGTGCTTCTATTTAGCTGCATAAATATGACTTCAACTGAGTATTTACAAATTCATAATTTTAGTTCTTTGGCGTAGGAAGACAAGATTAAAATTAAAAAACTTGGTCGACCGACACCACAAATAAACACTGAAGTTAGTGGATCCCTGGATGCACTGAAGAGAAAATATTGGGGAAGTAAGAAAACCCCAACTAAGAACTAAAAAAAAGGTCCGCAATTTTGTGTAGCTACCTAGTATCATTCATTCATATATAAGCTTGGACCATTCGGCTTTGATTTAATTTTTTTAAGGATTTATTGAAACATGAAATAATTCCAATATAAAATCAGATTTTGCCAACAGAATAAAATATTGGGGGGGGGGTTCTCCCTCCCTTTTATGAGGTCCGTCCCTGAATGGATCAGGTAGAAATAAAACGTACAAGCTCCAGTTTAATTATAGATTATAGTAATACAAAGAGGTTTTTTGCTTGTGTATTTTTAATGCAAAACATACACCGCCATTGCTGTTAACATTTATAAAAAAAAATTATTGAATTAAAAATTAATTTGTCTTTGAGATCATAAGCACTCCAAACAACTCTGTTGACTTGATGCATTTAACAGATAGAAAATTCCATTTATAATATTTCATATTATCAGACTGTAGCAATTTATTGACAGTTTGGGACCTAACATAATTTAATTTTGAATGTCTTCCTCATAACAGCTAAACAGGGATGTTCCTAGACCCTTGATATTGAGAGTCGGGAAGCTTGGAGCAAAATCAACTAAGAATGGAAAAAAAATCCAATCTTTATTTAATTTTAATACTCACTCAGTTGATGTTGAATGGCTTAAACTTAACTTACTGTTCAAAATATTGGAAGGAGCCCCTTCCCCAATAAAGTACCCTAAATTTCAAGTAATTAGGTATTAATGAAAAAGCAATGTCAGTTAATGTATTTCCTATACATTATAAGCAATTTATTTAATCATAATCGAAGTAACCGAGAAGCTTCAAAGGATCATATAAAGGTGACAAAATGAAATTATACAAATTTGCAACTAAAACCAGTATTTAAAAATTACCATGTTCTATTGCTTATCTCTGTTTAACTTAGATTCCTAAACCTTACAATCAATTCAAAAAATTAAAAAATTAATTAACATTACGATTCCACCTTCGTCTTTGCTTTAGGTTTCTTCAATTTTTTGAGTCCATCAAGATTGCCTTTAAGTAAAATGCTATAAGCTACTTGAAATTTATTTACGTCTTTTTGATGCACCACTGTTGCAATTTTCTTTGACCTACATTTTGCTCTTATTAAACACATATGTTCGGAACTCTCAGCAATTGGAGGTTTACCTGCTCTTGGAGTGGGACGATCACAACCATCATCTAAAAATATATAGACATGATTGAGGAAAAAATTACCGTATTATACTTGCATATTAAATTGGGGCTTTAAAAGCTTCCTATTCTTTTTAATAACTTTTGTAATTAATAAAATTAAAGAAATTTTGAGATTGGAAAGGGGAGTTAGTTAAAAATGGTTTCAAAATATCAACATTTTGCAGCTAATTTTTAGTTCATTTTTTAGAAGAAAATCTAGTAAAACCATTTTTTCTTTAATACCTTCTATGAGTTTTAAAATACCCCCACTTGTTGTACAAGGAAATATGGATTAGCTTTAGAATGTCTGTGACATTGCAGGACATTCTAGATAAGTATTAAAAAATCCTTGTAATCGTTTTGACATATACATATAATTCCTTCACTATAGTTCTAGCTAATGAGATTACTTACATTTACATTATGTGGCTTTCAAATTAACTATTCCATCTTGAGATATGAACTATTCAGTTTTATTATTTTTTATTTACTTATCCATAGAGTGTATTGTTTTTTTTTAAATGTCAAGGACACAAAGGAACACTTTTTCTGTGATATTCTCCCTCACCTAGGAAAAAATATCACTTGCTAACAAAGCTCTCGAGATAAAGCTATCACAGTTTGAATTTCCCAAATACATAAAAAAATAAGATAGTTGATACTAAATGCAATATGCATTCAAAAATGTTTCAGTTTAATAAATGATTAAATCTTAATGATACACATATAGTCAGGTATTACGCATGAACATACCATAACATACTTTGAATGTCATCTTGCTCTTTTCTCTTAATGTGTTAAGTTTGGTTTTTGAAATCAAGAAAAATAAGGACTTAAATCAGAATAGAATGAAGAGTCAGATTTGTAGCACAGTATGTGTACATTTTTTTTATTGTTTTTAGCCATAATAAGATTTTTGTTTATCTGTGGCCATATCACAAAAGATCAAAAAATCCTAATCTTAAGTACTAGGCACTGGGATTGCCTTAAAATCCATAGAAGTAAAGGTAAAAAAAATAATATATCTTAAGTATCCCTACTTTTTTTAGCCTCTATCCCTTTAAATATTAATTAAATTATTTTCAAGGAAGATATCAGTTTACAAGTACAACCAGAAAAACCTTTGTTTATTTAAAACATTAATTTTGCACTTTTTGAAAACATACAAGTAATATCAGCAAATACATGAAATTTGCTTAACATCTGTTTGCAATTTTCATAACTTGAGAAACAATTCGGTCAACATTCTGAGCAATAACTATTGAATATGTCAATCAGTTTACTCATATTTTGAAAATATTTAATAATTTTAAAGCAAAAAATCAGTCATTTTTACTTAATAGGTTAACTAATTACAAATAAACTATACAATACTTACATCTCTTGAACGTCATCATGACTGATCCATCCAAACGGGCTTTTTGGAATAATTTTGCGAGTTCTGATAGAAACTAAAAAAATAAAACATCTAGTTTAATAAATGAATATTGACTGCTTAATTTTGCTTACCGCGTCATTTTCCAGTAACACCATAGTGGAAAATATTTAATTAATTTTAATAAACTACCAAACTACTCAAAAAATGTTCACATTTTATATTAGTTTCATTTCATTTTCACTTTTCAGTTCCTTCATCCGTCAATAGGAATGATGAAAAAATATCGATATATCAAATGAATCATATTTTTCGTCCGATATATCGATATTCTTAGATAATATAAAGCACGGAACACATAACACTCACATTATTATTTATATATGGCATGGAACGCAGTGAAAATTACGTCATTTGTTTCCGTCCATTTACGTCAAATTTTATTTTTCTTTGTGTATTTTTCAAAGTCTTGTTATCGTTAGATACTTTTTGAAATATAGCTTATAAACAATTATATTTAGTTCATACGTCAAAATTATCTCCTATTTTAGTACTACAAATGTGTACCTCCTTTTTAAGGTTCGTTTTTGTAGGTTAGTTTGTTAGTTTTTACGTTAAATGTTTAACGTGTTCCAAATGTTAGGCCGTTATATCGAAACATGCTTGCTCTACATTGCAAAATATCCATTCGCGCAGCCCTAGAAGCGTTACGAATTGCTTTAAATTGGAAATTCGTAGTACTCGACAAGGCATTTGTCGTCAATGCTCAGTTTAAATATCTTAGGAACTACTTAATCTGAGCGGCAATGTTTCGTGCAAATTGCATTGTGTTTCAGGCTTAAACTTAACCATAATCTAATTGTTGTCTACGGATTTTATTTTCAGCGATATAAATTAAAAGATTTTAGTTTTTACGAGATTATAAGATAAGTTTGCAGATTTTTTATTAAAAAAACTTTACATTGCTTTTTACTTATATCTGGTTGGAGTTTATTACACAAATTGATACCATAAGTTCTTTTCGGAATTTGTGCGGAATACTACCCATAAAACAAGAGGTAATACCGACAATACCACAAATTTGGCCACTTATTTAAAAAATAAGCACTATTAATATATAAATATTAAATTAAATAGCGTTACTTTCAATAATACCGATATATCAAAATTTTTCCCATATCAACATCCTTAACCGTCCATCAGTGTTGCCACTTGTCAGATTTTATTTGTACTACAAGTAATGACAAAATATACTAAATTTCAAGCTTCTACCACATAATAAAGATGACTCAATAAATATATGACGTTATAATTCTTGGTAAATTTTAATTATTCAGTAACTCGATATGGAATAAATTACAATTTTAACTTTTCAATATTAAATTATAAGTAAAACACTTATACAATAATAAATAAAATATATTAACATATTTTATCGAAAAAAATATATAATAATAATAATAATAAAATAAATAAATAATAATTTAAGATTTTCGACTTATCTTCCTGAGGGAGGAAAAGGCTTTTACTGTACTTAACAAAATATTACATGCGTAAAACTTAAAAATGAATAAAACTAGTAAGAAGTACCATAATGTACATATTTTTTTAATCTCCGCACGGTACAAAATCACAATATAATTAAGTTATTAAAAAAAATTTACTTTTGCAGTCTTTCGGTCGCATTTGAATAATTCAAAGCTGTATTCACGATAGTGGCCATGTGTCCTGTTTTTTTCGGGGATCTGGGGAAAACTTATCCAGCTGTCTTTGTGGAAACCATACCAAGAGTACGCCAAGATTCCAAGTTTTTTCGGGAATTTAGTCATTTGTTTTTACTAGAACCAGTAGCACGGAAAGTGGTTATTCGGGTGACATTCTGTAGTAAATCTCAGGGAAAATACTTGATCTTTAGGATCGGATTTTGAACTTAACATCATCTAGGTATCCCCATTTTAATCTGGTAAAATGCAACAACGTAAAAAGCCATTGTAAAGTCTGGAGCTGTGTGCCAACAGGCAAAAAGGCAATCACAGACAGATTTGCAAAATGCATAAAATTGCATTATTTGATTAATTAAAGCTTTCTCATAACCTAAGGATATAAAATAACATAATTTTGCCTACAGAGTACTCGGAGTAGTAAACTCGTAAAATTCTTTATGAAACACAAGTTTTTCCTACCTTATTTCCACCTCGTGTGGGCTGCCACGCCCAAATTGACTCATTTTTATGATTTGTTTTTGTCTTTTACATACCAATACCAAGATATATGTCCAATTTTTTATTAAGTAATTTTTAAAATAAAAATTATTACATAGATATAAAAATAAAATAATAATTTTTAAGATATTCACTCAATTTTCATGTAGTTCGTTTTATCCTTAGATATATGTACATATATACTCTTCTCAAAAATATATAATATACACATTTTTCATCATTGGATTTTTTTTATAAAAAATATTTAAAATACTTAATCAAAATAGTTAGAATCGAGTTTAAAGTGTAATAAACCTGTAATAATCTAATATGGTGTGGACAGTAATTTTTTTATAAAAAACCAAAACTGTTTAGGCAAATAGGAATGTGGATGGTGCAGCTAAGTCACTTTTTGTAAATTAAATTAATGCACCCGTCTTTTAAAGAAGCAAATTTCTCAATGATTTTGTCATAAAAGTCACCATTACATTCTGAAAGTTTAACTAATAACTCTTTTTCTATTGCCATGATCTACAGGGCTGAGAGCCTATCTTGAGATATACTATTTCGTAAGTAGGTCTTTATTCCCTTTAAGCACGAAAAATCTCTTTCGGGCTGTACACTTGTTAAGGGAATTGTCAAAATTAATGTCGCAAGTCGATATACTTCACAAAATACTGAAATTAATTCTAAACTATTAATTTGTTTAAGGAGTTCTTGAATATTGACTTTATAAAATTGTTCATCTCGGTAAATTATGCTTAGCTCATTTTTGAGGCGGTCTTTGTCATACATTTTTGGATACGTTTTTTCTAACGAATTTAGTAGACTAATAGGGAATTCTGTGGCAAAGTCTCTGTATTTTGATGTATTAAGAAGTTTCACAAATTCCAATTTGTGTAAATCTTCAAACCTGATGTTAATTTGAAAAATTATACGGTCTAAAATTTCATAAAACAGATTTTTATATTTTTCTATTAAATCTGATTCGCTCATGCTACGGGTATGTCTACTACATGGCAATCCGGTAAGTGATTTTGCTTTTTCAAAAATGGATTTAAGGAAATTTTCAGCGCGCAGCTCATTTAACCGTTTGACGGCAATGTTCACTTGTGAAAAGCAGAAATCAATTTCTAGGTTACTTAACTGAAAAACTTGAAACAGGATATCAGTAATAAAAAAAATTTCTTTAAATGCAAAAGTTAAAAAAGCAAATTCAAAATCGGAAAGGTCTTTTAGATGCCCCTTGGCTATGTGTATAGTATCTGAGTCTAATTCTGGATTTTCAATCATGTCCTGAAAGACTAAGGTTAGTCCTTCCCAATTATTTGCAACAAAAATTAGAATTTTTGATCGAGAATACCACCTTGTATCACTTGCTTGCGGAACTCGTTTTTTTATTATTTTGTCCAATATAGATGTGCGTTTGTACGATTTCTGGAAAAAAGCAGGCAAACTTTTCAAAGTTGCGAAAAAGATTCTGCTTTCCTTAATATAATTTGAACCCTGTTGTAAAATTAAATTGAGACGATGAGCAGCACAATGAGTGTACATTGCTTGTGGGGCACCTGATCTTATTCGTGTTTGTAGACCGCTCAATTCTCCGGCCATAACCGCAGCTCCATCATAACATTGTGCTACTAATGTCCGTTTAAAATTTAAAGGTTCCAAGATTCTTACAATTAAGTTATAGAGTGCATTAGCTCTAGAATCCTCACTTATATCAAAAAAGCCTAAAAAACGTTCTTTTATTTCGGCTAATTTATTTACATACCTAACAGTTACACAACATTGGGCTTTTGCAACTATATCCGTCGTATCATCTACAATTAATGAGAAAAATGTAGCCTCCGATATTTCTTGTTTAATAAAGTCTCTCATATGTTCGTCAATACAAAATATTAATTCATTTTGAATAGTTTTCGATTGTCCCGTAAATACACTTTTCTCTTCTAAATGCTTTACAAGTTCGGTGTTATGTTTAATTAAACAATTAAAAACTTCCTAAAAATTCCCTCTGTTAAAAGAAGATTCGAATTCGTCATGCCCCCTAAAAGCCAGTTCTTGTTTTCCCAGTAATATAGTCGTATCTATAAGGTATGTCAAAAGCAAGCGGTTTTTCCTAACATCTTCATTGTACAATAATTTAGATAAACGAGCATTTTCGATTAGTGCATCTTTAATTGTAGTCATATTTTGAGACAAACGTACAAAACCTAAGGTATTTTGAATACGGTCTTTAGGCCCTTCATGCATTTTAACCGCTCTAAAAAAATTTTTAAAATTAACGTATCCATCAAAAGTCCATACTGTTTTTGTTTTTTCCAGTATTAAGGAAGACCAGCAATATAAAAGCTGCTTAAAAACACTTCCACAAATCCAAGTGTGTGTTTGATACTATGACGTTTGAAATGATCGTTTATATTGTCGACCGTCTTTTTTATCACTACTTAAGGTACTTATCTTCGGCATGGGTCTATCTCCGCGAAGAATTTCTTTTTTCTCATCCTCGGGACGCCTGAAAAATGCCGTTGTCAATAGTGACATAACGATATCGTGGACTGGATTCATAGTTCACACGTTTCGTTTATGTTAAATTTTAATCACTAATTCATATAAACTACTCTATCAGTCTATCTACTCAATAATTAAACTAACGCAACGTCAAAAATACTTTAGATAGAGTAACACTCGACACAACTAAACGCGCGACATTCACGAAATAATACTATAAAACAGTTACCAAATTATTGCCGAATAATCTCAATATCCACCCACTTCTCGCTCAATCTCAAACCGTTACCGGTAACAGTCAAATACGAATACCCCACACGCCCACGCAAATATCAACAAAAACAAAAACGGCTTGCATTTGGCAGCCGGATGCGCGATTGTCATTTACCGATAAATAATAATTATTTCCATTTATATTCAATCTGTGCTAACATTAAATGGCAACGTCTCAATCATTAAGCGAAGTTTTCATCGCCTCAAATGCAATAAAATGAGATGGAATGAATCTACATATGCAACACTACCCTTTTCCCTCTTTCTCAGACTTATTAAAAATCCAAATACATTACATTGTACTGTTGGTTAGTAAAGTAAAGTGTTTATTTATGATTTACGCATATTTGATGAAATTTTCATAGTGTTTAAGACAATTTTCAGAGAATAATGTATCAACTTGGAAAGAATAAATTTTGAAAATAAAAATGTATATTTATAGGAAAACGAGTGAGGCGGTGCCTCAGTTGCCTCATCTGACGAGCCGCCGCTGAAGGTTCATATTGTTTTAAAGAGAAAAACACTTCTAGATTATATACGTCGACTTTTACCCACCTACTTTATTACATGGGAACATTATCAATTACAGTCTTGACTTATTTAAAGAAAATGTTAAATAAATTATAATAGCATAACAATAACGGAGATCTAAGATTCCCTGTTTACTGCGATAGCTGACACAACATCGCAACTCCCCTCATTATCCAGTGTGCTTGGGCCTCAACGGTGGGTAAAGTCATAGCGATAACGAAATTAGTAGAGTGACCGGTGGTGGATAGAACTCCCCTCCTTTCTGATGTTTTATATACTGGACAAACATATGTCTGTCTCTCACTCAAGTCTTCCCGCTTAATTGGAATAAGCCAAATCTGTAATGAAATAACAACTTGGTAGTAATGGATATGTACTAAATTGAAAATAATATACGAACAATATAGACATGATTTTTTGGTTGTTAAGTTTGTTTGGTAAGTTGTAGGCATTTCCCTTTCACCCTGTATATTCTAAGAATGAATTACCCTAGTTAGCTAAGACTGAAAAAATGTGATCTGATCTAGGTCTTGGGAGTAGATGATGAAAATTGTCCTTGCTTATATGTTTATAGTTAAATCTAACAAAAGTTGGACAACTTTAATCATAGATATTATTGATTGACTTACTAAGGGATGTGTTATATATAATTTAAAATATTAATAATAAGAAGGTTAGGTTTAAAGTTACGGGGAATCACAAGATCTTGAATTCCATAGGGAGCCCACTAATCACACCACTTTAGAGTGAGCGCATATTTCAAATCTGATTTTCGATTATTTGAGTTGTGATTTATGATTTGAGGTGTGATTTTATGTCTTTAATGACGGTTTTTAGCTTTAATGATGGTTTTATCGACCAACATGGGTTAACCTAATGCTAACGGGACAGATCCACCTAACGGTATAGATTTTTGATTTTTTTATTGTACGTTTTATCTTTTATTTGATATTTAGATTCTGCCTCAAACTAGTAGGTAATACCTACTCATTGTTAATTTTTGTTAAATTTAAGCTTTAATGTGTGTGAGATGTGAGGTCAAAAATTAATATTTTAACAATTAAAGGTATTTGTTTCATCTAATGGATGACTCTTGTCTCGATAGTAATTATACCAGACAATAGAAGTAAACAAGGTACAAGTTTGTGATAATTTTAATGATAAATGAGAGACATGAGAAGAATCTTCCACGGTCTGGTCGTCATAAAGCATCTATCCACGTAGGCTTTGGATATCTTAATTAGTAGAACTTGCTTAAGATATTTAAAAAATGCCACAACAAAAAGGAAGAAAATAAAAAAAACAGAAAAAATATATCAATTGTTTAAAATGCACTTCATTTAGAACATTTGGTAGACAGTCAATTTCCTCGATCCTTCTGCATTTATTCTGAATCCGCAGTTTTAGATCTTCTAAATAATATGGATTTGTTTTATTCAGGTGTCCCCACAAAAAATAGTCGAGCGGAATCAGATCGGGAGATTCAATTTTACCTCATTTACATATTCATCACCCAATAACGTTTAATCAATATATTCCCGAACTTCTCGTGCGTAATGTGGGAGCCCACCTTCTTCTTGAAGACATGTTATCTCGTTCGGCTCTGCATTATTTACAAAAGTATCATTTTTATATTTTTTTGTTCACTTTAGCAAAATTTACTACCGCGGATAGGAAAATATTCCGCCAAAGCCAATTTCTCAGAAGTTCTAAATATCTTTTCCACTGACATGACGGCTCGTACTCTAAAATTTAGGGTCGGCCGAGGCTCAAGGCCAATCAAAAGTGGTTTTACTGTGAAGGGGTAATGAGGTAATTACCTACCCCCCTCCCTCCGCCCAGACCGGTCAAACATCATGAATGTGTAATTTACATATTTTTACGTGGAAATTACAATTAAAAACTCGGCTACGAAACACTATAGCACAAGAGCGACCTGTTGGATTGCGTCTCTTGCATATCCATATATAGAGTATGAAGTAAATATAAACAATGTAATTAATAAACTTGCTGAAGACGAAACAATTGGACGTTATTCTATAACTATTTATTAGAGGCTTAATGTATCTTACCTCAAGAGGAAAATAAAATAGATGTCAAACATGGTAAAAGCTACATACACAACCAAAAAAGCACAATTGTCCAGAAAGAATCACGATGCGGCTGGCCGATTTCTAAAACAAATTGCAAATGAAATTTTAAAATATTCATTTGCACCTATTTCGTCACCACATTTAAACAAGTAACATGAAGTAAAACTTGGTAATATAATATATTAACCATCATTAGTCATGACTAAAGCAAAGAACTAACTAAAATGAATCCTTATTTTATAATAATTATAATTAATACCTGTAAAATGGTAGTATTCAATTGGGAAAAATTCCGGGGATACGGCCACATCGAGACGGGCCGGTTGGGTCATATAAGCTACGACGAACGTTATAGCCGAAGTAATAGCATGGGATGTATGCGAACGTACTACGTACCGCGTGAAATAGTAGATGAAGTATTGCATGTGAGAAGATGGCATCGGCTGGCCGAGCCACCGTCTGTAATAAATATATTAGAATATCTGTGGACGGCGGCCCGCGGTCTGCTGTTAATGGCTTTATTTGTATGTTAGTCAAGCAATTATAATGGGGTTACCTACTTATTTGCTATGTGCCCAGGAAATAATAAAATACATTTTGGTTTTGTGCGTTTTTAAGATATTTGCAAAACTATATTTACTTAAAAAAAAGATTCCCTGTATATTTTCTGATACTGCCCGGCCGACCCTGCCACCCCTTCTTCATTGAAAAAAGGGCCAATTATCCTTTGACGTATAATGCATTCATTTGTGTGGGTGCTGTGTATGATGCCCAATGGGGATTTTCTCTAGCCGAATATCGACAGCGACTCCATTCTTATTCTCGACTATATCTCTCTATAGGATCAATAAGAAACTAATCAAGTCAGCAAAAAAATATACTATCAAAAACGTCTAACAAAGTCTAAAAACGTTTCAAAGGAAACCTGATCCATTATCAATGACCTCAGAAATAAATCAAACCCTGTGACTCAGATCTTGCCAAGGCCAAATGACCTAAATGATTATTTTATGAATGTAAGCAAAAATGTTACCTCTGTGTCGCGCTAAGTTTGGACCCTCTTTCGTTTCTTCCTCCATCGAAAAATGTCGCTGATAGCCTTCTCTTAAACCCTTTTAGCAGCATGGAACTATTGAAAGAAATGAATAACATCACAAGCAAATCTTCGTGTAGCACTGATGGCCTATCAATTAAAATATTCCTGAACCTGCCGCTCCCAGTCCTAGAGGCCCTTACAATACTAATAAATGAATCCCTTATAAAAGGTATATTCCCTGAATGCCTTAAAACAGCTATAATTATTCCTCTTCATAAAGGGAGCGAAAAAACTAATTCTTGCAAATATCGCCTACTACCAGTGCTATCAAAAATTATTAAAAGGTTACTGAAGAATCGTCTTATGCCATATCTTCTTAAACATCAGATAATATCCCCGAATCAGTTTGGATTTTTACCCAACAAGTGCACCCGTGACGCCTTGTTCTCGTTGCTTAGCGACGTCTACTTATTTCTCAATAACAACCACCCCACCGCCTCAGTTTTTTGTGACTATGCAAAACACTTTGACCGTGTTAGTCATGAAATTTTGATAAGAAAGCTGAATTTTTATTGTGGTATTTCTTTAAATTGGTTTAAATCTTATTTCGGGAATAAGCAACAGTTTGTAACAGCAAATGGTTCTGATTCTGATTGTAAATTGATTACAAGTGGAGACCCTCAAGGTTCGGTCTTGGGACCTATCCTTTTTTTGTTATACATTAATGATATCACCAACCTAAAAATTAATGGAAAAATCTCTCTCTGCTGACGACACTAGCATAACGTGTAGTGATTTTGATACAACATCTTTACATTCTAATATTTCCAACGACTTTGTTATGGTCCGATACCAATATGCTTTGCTTCAATTTGGATAAAACGTTGGCCTTATCTTATAACATCTTATTACGATTTATGTATTTGCATTGACCTATCGAAAAATATAATTTTTTTGATTAATATTTTGTTTTTTCAATGTTTTGGTATAATCTGGTATAACAAAATTTGAAAGATTTGTACTGCAGATTTCTATCATGGTGTCGCAGAATGTCAAACGCCTGTCGCCGAGAGCTCTTGAACCAGAATAACTCTACAAGGATGATTTTTTTCTGCTTTTAAGATACGCTCGGAGGACTTATGAGACGCATTATTATTTTGACCAATATTTCTTGTCGATAGATGGGGGGATTTTCTTCTATTAAGTAAGTAAAATATCCAAAGCCTTATCTCCGCTTGTAGCTGTTTTGAGCGTGGAATGTTCTTTATATATCGTCTCGTTACTTCAGATTTGATCAACATTTTGCTAACAGTATATCTTGTTATGGGATATTTATCATTCAAAATATTGAAAAACTTTTTGCTCATCCGTCGTAGATGATCGTAGTCCATCATCAAAATTTCTTTTATTGTCGATTCTGTTAAAAAAATCATATTTTTTACTATGTCATCTATTAAATCTCAATTGACTAAATGATGTCATATATTAGGTGAAACGAAAACGAATTGTTAAAATACTAATTTTTGACCTCTAAAATCTCAAGAATTATAAAGTTTATAATTATAAACAAACGATAGATTTGTACCAATTTTTATTAAAACTGTAGAAGCGATTTTCAAAATATTTCTAGCGTTCCAGACTTTTTTTACAGTCTGTATGTATATATGTACGTCAATACATATGTTTAAGTACTTACGTAGGGTACTACATCGTATAATACTTTCGGAAGTGATTCGTCCAGAATCATCTTTTCATGATTCCATCTGGCCCCGTCTAAGAATAATCCATAGACTATAACGCCATCTTCTGGAGGTTTCGTAAATGTTGTTTCCCTCAATACCTAAAAAACAATAGCAATTAAGTAAGGCAACAAATGTACATGTACATGTTCACAGGCAAAATGAGATTTATTGTTTAAAAAAATGTCTATGTAACGCTTCTTAAAAATAGCAGCATGAAAAGGACTTTTTTTTAGTACATTTTGTAGGGATTCTGTTTATATTTTGAACAGAGTATACAAGATTCATTGCTGGACATAAAAAAATGTTAAATACAAAAGTCTTAAGGTTTTATCTGAACTGTCAGGATTTTCTAAAAAAAATAACAAACAACAATCGAAAAGTAAAAAGTTGAACATCGATTTTGTTATTTTAAATCGAACACTCTGTATGATACTGTTTTATTAAAGGTGTCTTTTCTTGCCGATTAAAATCATACCATGTTTGATATCTTTACCTTTAGAGACAGCCGAGAAAATTTACAAATACCCTGTCATAAGAGGCAATGTGTTGAGAGAGATAAAACATTCTCTAACAAAGATGTGGAGTCAATAGGAATACACTGCCCTTTGTGGCAGGATTTTCGTCAATTTTCCCGGTTGTCTTTAAAGATAAAGATATAGAATCTGCTATATTTATAAGTATTTTTAAGTACGAAAGAGAACGATTTAATAAAACAATATTACGAAGGACCAGGTGTTTTGACTTAAGACTGCTGGTTCAATCATTTTTTTAAACTTCTTGATAAACTCTTTTTACTTTTTTTAGTAAATCTGAATTTGTTTACTGTTTTTGTTATAACTATTAAAAACATTTTTTACCTTTAAGGTTTGATTAAATATCTGGCTGTAGCTTTATTTAATTTATTTAACTCACAAAAATAGTGTTTTCTAGTGAACTATTACTAAGAGGGACAGAGAGCGGCGTATTTTGGGCTGGTTTTTATCTAAAGACTGAAAGATGCTTTACCAAGTGACAAAAGAAAAAAACGATAGTGTTTGCTTTAAATACGGAGGAATTCTGGGAAGGGCAAACACAGAGGCAATTTCTTTATTTAATGTTTAACTCTTTTACTTATATTAGTATCTAAAGCCAATGTTTAAACGACATGAAATTAATCTGTTAAGTTAATATAGAACGGTTTTTATGTAGACGGTCTATGTCTGACAATCTTGTTGGAATTATAATTCGGCGAAAAGTGCTTTGAGATGCGGGGTAAAAAGATATTTTATGGAAATGAAGGTTCTTGGAAATGCTTTGCGGGTTGAAATGAATAGATTGAGGAAAGTGACAAGTTAAAGCTTGCTTGCAATGATATTATAGGAATTATTTGAATATTTTATGAAGGGAGAGTAGCATTTTAGCAGGTCTTAAAAATAAATATGCTTGGTACTTTTAGGTATTTGGAAACAGCGTTTCCTGAACAAACATTAAATTTATATGTACATTCCAAATGCAGTCGTAAAAAAAATACAGTGTATAACACGTTTGAAAACCGCTTTTCACACTCATGTTACTTGAACACTATCACATTCGCATGAAAAGAGCTGTTTTCAAAACTTGTAGAACGACAGTTTAAAGCCCTTTATTATTCAAAGCTTTTCGGATATTTGTTCTATTTTTTTAATGGAAAATAATGTATTCAAATTAAAATTCGACGAATCTTTTTCTAAAGATAAGTAATTCCATGAAATATTATAATTTAAAACTTTAGACATTTTTAGTTAAACTTGATTGTAATTTGGTTCCTTATTTGTTAGATAATAAACTTCTAATAATTAATGTATTAAAAAATAGTGGCCTGCACATGGAGATTTAATTTTAGGAAACAGAAAAATAATAAATTTTACTCAGTATAAATATTATACTGAATATTGCAGGTGTTTCAAATTATGGTCAAAATCACTGTTGCTGCATCAATAACTGATAATTCATTGATACTGGAAGTTAGATTGAGAATGTTACCTGATAATCAAATGTTAATAGATCAATCGGTATGGTATATTTTCTGGCAAAATTTTGCTGTGCGCCTGTCAAAAAAGCCTGGGTGAAAAAAAATCCTGATACCCAAAAAGTTATAGGAGCTCCTTCATCCATCCATTTCTGTAACAGAAAATTTAAGAAATCAAAACTGAAAAGACTGACTAAGCTATAAATAATCCCCGTTTACCTGAAGGAACACCAGTCTTGCAAGAAAATCATTTATATAACTTCCCAGCGGCTTAAGAGATGGATATGACTTTTTCGCCCACATTCCAGGAATTCTACCAGTAAGAATGCTAGTTACTACTTCTTCTAAATCAACTGACATAACGATAAGACCTTAACAAAGATTATAAATTTAGTTATTTCTTAATTAATTTGTAATTCTGGAGCCCACGACCAAGATTTTGTATTCATCGCTGCGCTTCTATTAAACACATTGATATCGCTCCTAGATTAACCCTGCTATATAGGTTACATTACGAAATCATGGTTTTTGGGATTAGACCTGGTCAAATTGGAATTACTATCCGACGTTTCGCCTTCGATTGCACGAGGCATCTTCAAGGATCTTTACTCAACGAGATCTGAACACTGAATGAGTTCGAAGAGATTCAGGCGCCCTTTTATACCCGACTTGTGCTCGCCGAACCGTGACCCTGTGTTAAGATCGGTTTACACGTGTGATGTAAATTGTAACCCGTATCTCTATTGAAATTTTTTGTATGTTTAGATATTTTAAAAGATTCTCTAATTTTTCGTTTATAAAAACCTGGAACCCATGGTAGAACCTTGGTTTCCTTTACATTTATGAAATGGCCAGTGTTATGCTGGTGTTCAGCTACAGCAGCTTAAACAATTTGTTTCTTTTTAATACGTCGTTCATTCGTTCATGTTCCTTAAGTCTAGTTGACATTGAGCGTCCTGTTTCTCCCACACACACTTCTCCACAGGGGCAAGGAATTTTATATACTCCTTCTGTTTGGAAAGGTACAATATCTTTCGGGGATCGCAAGCATTGTCCAATCTTCTTATGTGTGTTTTCAATAGTGATACGGGTTACTGTCTACATCACACATGGAAACCGTTCTTAACAGAGGGTCACGGTTCGGCGACCACAAGTCGGGTAAAAAGCCCGCCTGATTCTCTTCGAGCTCATTCAGTGTTCAGATCTCGTGGAGTAAAGATCCCTGAAGATGCCTCGTGCAATCGAAGGCGAAACGTCGGATAGTAATTCCAATTTGACCAGGTCTAATCCCAAGAACCATGATTTCTTAATTGATCAAAGCCCTGAAAGCTTCCGTTCTTATATAGGTTACATATTGCTAAATCTACAATATCAATGTACGTAGATTCATCACTTGCGTCTGATATATGGATTGCATATTGCTAAATCTATTTTATTAGAAGCGGAGTTTAGTTGCTTCATGAATAAATCTTGTTTTTAGCTGAACAAATATATCATCCCTACGAGTCTGATATTCAATATTTATGTCAGACCGCACCGATCTGTCTACAAATAAGCTCCATTTCTTGTTTACAAACTGCCGCGAAGCCTGTTTGTTACTATGGCTCTCACACTCGGGAACGAAAACCTGGTGTGAGTCGTGTCCAGGGGCGTGCAATTCATGGAAGCAAGGGAAGCAGTGCTTCCCCAAAAAAAAATTACAAAACATCTTCTAAAATGTAATTTTTGAAATAGGAAACCATTAATTTAGTTTATATTAAAAATGCTAAAATATTATCTTAATTATCAAGCCCATAATAAATGCGGCCTTGACTCCGACTGAGCCACAATAGAATAGTATAGAACCTATGCGGGCCGCTAACTTTTCTGCAGCCAAGTCCTGTATGCTTGATTTCCTGTGAATCGAGCCAGAGGTTATTGAACTTTTCACCGGCTGTTTGCAATTTTTGCATATCAGTCGCGTGCTTTGAGTGGGGGCGGACGCTATCGTTGGACTAGGTTCTTTGTTTGAACGGCTATCCGTGTGTTGTGTGATACGTACCCGTCATGCATGGTGCGATATGGAAGACAATAATACGGACGTGGATATGCAAATACCGTCAACTTCGGTTGTCGGTAATAACGTTGAAAATGTTGGAGAATTTAGTAAGAAGAGTGTGTGTGAATATGTGGTGTGTGTCTTAATAATAAACGGATTTTCAACATTAAACTTCGGTGATAATCTTCAAATAATTTCCATAAGGAAGGGCAAAACCGCCTATGAAAAATTTAACCACAAAAATGAAAAATTGTATTAGACATTTTTATCCGGAAAAACAATACGAACAATTTAAATGGCTAACAGGGTGTGAAAATATAAGTAAATTATTTTGTTGGCCATGTTTACTTTTGGAAAATGAAAAGGGTCTCTGGAATAAAACTGGTTTTTCCGATTTAAACAATTTCCATAAAGCTGTAAAAAGACACATTATGTCCAAAGCGCATTTGTAGGCCGTCATAGAAGAAAAAGTCTTCGGCAAAACCAGAATTGAACACACCCTTAATAAACAGTTGGAAATTAGTCACCGTCAACACAATGAACTAGTCTATAAAAATAGGCAAATATTCAGACTTATCGATGTTGTTTGTTTTCTCGGACAGCACGAATTGGGATTTAGAAGTCATGACGAAACAAGGTTTTCTTCAAATAGAGGAAATTTTCAAGATTTACTTAGTTTAATGGCTAAATATGATGATTGCTTAAAAAATCATTTAGAGCAGTCTAGCGTTTTTCGCGGAACCTCGAACCGAATCCAGAATGATTTAATTTCCGCTGTTGCAACCATTATTCTAAAAAGAATTAAGCAGGCGATTGGCGAGGCGCGGTTCATTGCTATTGTCCTGGACGAAACAACTGATATCACTAATTTTAGCCAATTAGCTATAGTAATACGCTACGTTAAAACAGACGGAAGTATTCAAGAGCGATTTTTATGTTTTTAAAATGTGTTTGAAAATCGTACAGCAGATGCATTATATACTGTAGTTTATAACGTTACTAAAGAAATTAATGGAGAGAAAAAAATTAGTTTCTCAAAGCTATGATGGAGCTGCAGTGATGGCAGGACAATTAGGGGGTCTGCAAGCAGTGCTGTGTATGTCCATTGTTTTTCTCATAAATTAAATTTAGTTTTATCCCTGTCCATCAATCACATTAAAGACAGTAAAGTATTTTTCGGTACTTTAAGTGGCATGGCTGCTTTTTTTTCCAAGTCAACAAACAACAACGGACTTCATTGTCCACAAACGATTGCTCAAAGTAGCTCCTACTAGGTGGAACTATAATGGAAGACGAAGAAAATCGTGAATCACTGATTGAACTATTTGAGAATATGATAGAAAATAATGAAACGTGGGACTCAGAAGCAATAAATAGTTCGAGGGGGTTTTTGGACTGTTTGAAACGAGATTTTAATTTTAATTATTTGTTGAATATATTTTCGGAAATATTTCCATTCTCGGATAATGTTTTTAATATATTACAAACTAAAACAAATGATATTGCTTTTTGCCTAAAAAAAGTAGATGATTTTAAGTCCATGTTTAGCCAAAAAAGAGATGAGTTTGACCTATTTTGGGAGAAAACGATGACGTTAAATGTAGAGCCACAAGCCAAGCGTTTTCGAACAGACAAGGTCGGAGATGTTCAAACATCATACAGACGCCTCTTTTATGAAATAATCGATCAAATTCAGCAACAACTGCTATTATACATATATCTTTTCCGGCCAAGAAATTTTTGATAAAGATGTGTGAGAGCGCATTTTTATCGATTTTTAGTATCTATTCTTCGCATGATGGTGCTAGTGCATGCTTTTTAAATTACCTACGGGTTTGCAGCCGGAAATCACCGGAGCCCCGATAGGTGGTGCTAAATGTTACATTTAACTTGTAGTACTGTTTCAGTATGATAGACGTTTCGTTTTCGATTTTGTCATATCGAGCAATCTGTTATTTCAGGTCTCCCTGGATACAAGCCTGCCTGATGGGAGTAGAGGCCCAGAAATAATGATCGCAGGAAGGGTACCCTGTAATCGAAAACAATTCTTCTTTTAGGCCGTTTTGCACCTGCAGAAATTATATATTTCTGCTATTTATACATATATCTTTTCCGGCCAAGAACTTTTGATAAAGATGTGTGAAGAGCACATTTTTATCGATTTTTAGTATATAGATTTAACGGTTTAAATGATTTTAAATTCCTCGGGCTCTGCAATTTTGATGCATTTAAATCTCTTTTTCTTCATTATGGCCAGTTCTTCGACCGAGTGTTACTGCGATCTGAACTAAAAGTGATTTTTGAAACTGATGACATTAGTGCAAAAAATAACGCTAAGGAACTAATGCAATTTTTAAAAGACAAGGAGCTGGAAGATGCCTACACCGAAGTGTCGAAATTGTGTGAATTAGTATTGACAATACCTGCCACAAGTTCATCAATAGAACGCAATTTTTCAATACTTAAACGTATAAAAAAAATTCGTGAGAAATTCAACGGGGCCGGAGAGACTTTCGCATACATCGCTGTTGTCCATTCAAAATAAACTTCTCCAAAATATGTTGGAGCATCGACGTTTTTATGATGACGTCATTGATGAATTTGCAAAAAATGATCGAAGAACCGAATTACATTACAAATAGGAAAGTTTCTACAAATTGCTTTCCTTTCTTAAAATTTCACCGCACGCCCCTGGTCATGTCATTTCAGAAAACTGCGTTTTTCGACCTTTCGGTGGGTATATTTCGGAAACTATTAGAGGTAGGGCGATGAATTTGACATGTGTTTTTAGAGGAGACGTAGATCTACACGATTTGTTTGCAGATTTTTCTGTAACATATTTGGTACCGGAGATGTGGTACCGCAAACTCGACCAAAAAAGTCAACTTCGTTGTAACAGGGTTCAGGTCGTAATTTTCGATTTTTTTTTGTCGAAACTTTCTGGAACGAAGGCTCTTCGGGTCCTACAGAACCCTATTGTTTTTGGTTCAGCATCGAATCCGTTTGGTTATTTTACGATTTTTTTTCGTTCGAAAAAAGGGGGTGTTTTAGGACGCTTATAGCTCGAACTGGATGCGTCCTAGCCATACTTTGCAAGAGACATTTTTCATTGGAAATATAAAGCAGACTAATAATCTGAATGCATCTCTTCCGGAAAAATGACCGGAAAGTACAAGTTTTTAAGAAAAACTGAAATTTTTGGGAAAAACATTTTTTTTTTATTCTTTTTTTTCTTATAGCAAAAAGCAGGCGTCCTGTCAGAAAACCGATCACGGCATCGAAAAGAACTAAAAAATATACACAAAATGGAATATCTGTGAAGGATTCTGAGTATATACAGGGGGTGCAATTACTAGATAAAATTTGTAAAGTTTCCCAAAAATGGGTACACTTTTCCAAAATACCCTGTATTACAAGAAAGCTAATATACCTAGGGACCGGGGTATTTTTTTTACAAAACTAGATGCTCGTAGGTAGATTGTGACCAAATGTCAAAATTTTAGCTTACATGGTTAAATTACGGAAATTTTTTAAAGTTGAAATTTAAAGTTCAAATTTAACCTCACTGTGGGGCTCACTATAAACAGTAATCGGAATTATTTCCTGACAGAAGTATAGAGCGTTTATTTGGCTACAAAAACCTCTATAATATTTTCCTCAAGCTACTGGGGAAATTCGGATTTAAAGGAAAAAGTGCAGCTTCTGGGCACAATTTTTAGGTTTCTCTGAGATGATCAAACATTTGAAAACATCCATCCATCCTTGACTTTCGTCACTGTCAGAAGGTAATTGAATAAATATTTATGTAAAATTTATTTAATTTTAGAGACTCAAAAAGGATTTCTTGGGTATTTTTAAAATTAGCAGAATAAAATTTGAATGTTTTCAAGTAAGTAGCTACAATTTGAAATATAATACTTTCCCCAATTTTATAAAATATCTCTTAAGAAAATTAGCTGTCATTCTCGATTGCATGCATTACATCGATATTCGTTTAATAAACGTGCTATTCGATTATCGTTTTAGGATCAGTTAGAGCAGTAAAATACTTGCATCTAATTGGAGACTGGATAGATGCATTTTTTAGTATATAGTCTGGTATGTTTATATATTTTGTGAGGTATTTTAGGATACGGGCATAGAGTTTCTAATTTTTTTATGCTGGTGTATGTTTAGCATAAGAAATGTAATGAAGTTCAGTATTATACTGTTCGAAAAAGTAGTAACGTTTATATCATTTTATACAGGGTCAGTAGGTAGGGCGTTTTTTTAGAAATTGTGTTTTTTAGTGAAACTTTTCGGTACAAAAACATTAATTAAAGCATTTTGCTCTTGCAGCTGCGATTTTTTTATTTTTTTCTGGTATTTTTTTAAGATTTAAACATTTGCGTTATAAGTTATAGGTAATAGGTATGGTTTGATTGAATTTTTGTCCCAAGTTTTCAGTGCAGAAGTATAGTTTTGTTTTGTATGTTTGTTGTTGTTTAATATATTGTTATACAGGGGCAGTGGGACTTTTTCTTTCTTTAGGAATTCTAGTTTAAAAGCTGTAATTTCTTTCCTAGTGAATTATTTCGGTATGGAATATGGATTGAAGAGGCTTGGATAGAAAATTTAGTTTTTGCAGCCATGAGTTTTTTAATTTTTTTTTCTCGACCTAAACTTTTAAAGGATTTAATTGGAGTTGTCCATAATAGATAGGATACTTCCTGTAACTTTTACGGGTGTAATTTATTACAAAAAATATTTTAACAGCTATTAAAAAATGGGTTTACCTAGTGACTCCTTAAAATTTTTATATACGCTTTTTACAGATTTAAGTAACTATCAGCGGCGTTTTTTTAAATATTTTGAGACCTTCAAAATATCGATATTCTCCTTGTGGCTTTTGAATTGCTTGAAATTTTTAAATATCGTTTTCACAGATCAATGTAACTTTTAGTGGTGTAATTTTTAAACATATTTTGACAGTTCTTAAAAACAAATTCCCCGGGACTTTTAAACTTTTTAAAAACGGTTTTCACAATTTTCTTTAATTTTTTATGATGTATTTAATAAAAAGAAAATTCGACATATCTGTCAAAAAAAAATGGTTGTTTTTTCGTACATTTTAAACTTATTAAAAAAAAATTATTTGGAATATACGATTCCATGTAACTTTTAAAGGTGCAATTGTTTTGAAAAAAATATTTTGACAGGAGTAAAAATAAAAATTTTTTTCGTGTCTTCTAAACTACTTAAAATAATTAAAAAGGTTTTTCATAGTTCCATGTTGCTTCGTGAGGTGAAATTTGTTAAAATAAAATTCTTTAAGTGCTGTCAAAAAATGTTTTTGTTTTCTTTATCTTTTGAATTGCTTAAAATTTTAAAATATTTTTGAGACCTGCCAAAAAGCCTGTTTTTTCTTTTACCTTTTCAACTGCTCAAAATTTTTAAATACAGTTTTTATTATTCCTTGTAACTTTTAATCTCACAATTTTTTCATTCAAAAATTTCATTCTGACTTCTGAACTTTTTAAAATTTTTAGATGTTGTTTTTCATAGGTTGTTTAAACTGCTTAAATTTTTTAAATACGGTTTTCAAAGTTCGATGTAACTTTTAGGGGAATAATTTATTTTGATAAAAATTTGTGACAGCTCTCAAAAAAAATTGTTTTTTTTCCTGTAACTTCTGAAATACTTAAAAAAATTTATATACGGTTTTCGCAGTTCTATGTAACTTTTAGGGGCATCATTTATTTGACATTTTTTTTACATCTGTCAAAAAAAAAGTTCATTTTTAAATACGGTACGTTTTATTGAGGTTATTAAAAAAAAATTGATATCTAAAAAAAATTTTTTTACCCATAATTTATGAACTGCTTAAAATTTTTAGATACGGGTTTCACAGTTTCTTGTAACTTTTAATGTCGTAATTTATTTTAGAAAAATATTTTTGCAGCTGTCCAAAAAAACATCTAATATTCCTAACTTTTAAATAACTAAATTTTCTTAAATGAGATTTTTACAGATAAATGTATAGCATATATATCCGTAACCGGATGTTATGATAATAGTAAAATAGGATCGAAAATAAGTGTGTAGGACTAGACACCTAAGGTTACGCACACGACTAATACACGCACACAGAATACACAGGGAAAACCTGACATATTACTTGGAACTTCCCTGGCAATTCTACGGCATCTGCTGGGTTTTGGGCATCCAAATCTAGAAGCGATATCACAAGGTCGTAATTAACCGTATATCAGTTTAGTAAGACAAGCAGCAATGAAAACACATTTTGGCCATGGGCTCCAATACTATAATACATTATAAATTACAGTAAGTAAAATTTTGTCCGCATATTCTCTAATAATTGCTTTCTTGAACCATTTGGTTCGTTTTATCTTTACCCAAACGTAGTGGCCCATTTAGGGGAGGGGCAAATGCTCACTCAGAGTTATTAACCGAAGAAAATGAAATAAATAAACGAAATTTAAACAATAGTGACAATTAAGAAATGATGGTTCTTGGGATTAGACCGTGTCAAAATGGATTCACTTTCCGATATTTCGCCTTCGATTGCACGAGGCATCTTCAGGGATCTTCACTTCACGAGATCGGAACACTGAATGAACTCGGAGAGACCCAGACCGGCAATTTATAGTCGACCTATGTTTACCCGAGCGTGACTCGGTGTAACGATCGGTTTCTACGTATGATGAAGACTGAAACCCGTATCTCTATTATTATTGTTAAGATGCTTATAAATTTCAATAGATTCTCTAATTTTGCGTTTATAAAATCCCGAAACTGATGCAAGAACTTTGGTTTCTTTTACATTTATGACATGTCCAGTAGAATGTTGGTGTTCAGATACAGCAGATTTTACAATTTGTTTCTTTTTGATGCATCGTTCATGTTCCTTAAGCCTAGTCGATATGGATCGTTTAGTTTCTCCAATATAGACATCACCACAGGAACAATGAATTGCATATACTCCTTCCTTTTCGAAAGGAATAATGTCCTTTGGCGATCGCAAATATTGTCCAATTTTCTTGTGTGTGTTGAAGATTGTACGTATGTTGGACCAGAGAGGAAACGGATATTGCACTGATGATATTAGATGATCAATTAGAAAATATAATAATCCTACTCCACGAAATTATACTAATAAGGAATTACCGATGGGAAATATAGTTCTTCCATTTATACAAAGGACATACCCGTAGAAGACAGTGTCATCCGTTGAAGCGACAATTACAAGACTTCCAACAGAAGAACCTGACGCAATAAGGTATGAAAGAGCGAAGATCATCAAAAATGCTAACCCACCTAAGTCGAATCTATCAGCTGCGGAAAGAACGGCGATAAAAACATTAAACACCAATACAGACATTTTGGTCCTTCCAGCGGACAAGGGAAATGCCCCTGTCGTCATGGACAAAACAGATTACGTGATGAAAATACAACTACTTTTGTATGACAATATCTACAGAGTGATCCAAGCAGACCCGATCAACAAAATTAGAAGATGGATAACCAACCTTATAAACGCATCCAACCTACCAGCAGAGGAGAAGAAGATGTTAAGGCCAAGCAGCTCAAGGATCCCGCGGTTCTACAGACTACCTAAAATACACAAGGTTAATGTACCACTTCGACCTATCGTGAGTGCAATAGGATCTCCCACTTACAAAATTGGTAAATATCTTTTAAATATTCTTAATAATTTTACAGGAAAAACACATTCATATATTAGAAACTCTACGCATTTTGTAGAAAAACTTAAATCAATCCAATTATTCGATATAGAATCGCTGTATACGAATGTGCCTATAAATGATTCAATTTCCATAATATCAGACTTATTTCACCATAATAGTATTGACAACTCACTTTTAGATCTAACTGAAGCATGTCTTACATCAATGTATTTTGTCTTTCAAGGAACTTTCTATGAGCAAACCTCAGGAGCAGCCATGGGATCTCCGCTGTCACCAGTGGTAGCCAATATCTTCATTGAAGCTTTTGAGGAGGAAGCCTTAGAGTCGTCTCCACTAAAACCAAAATCATGGTTCAGATATGTAGACGACACTTTTGTGGTATGGCCTCATGGCCCAGAAAACCTCCCTGGGTTTCTTGATCATCTGAATCAACAACATGCTAATATAAAATTTACATTGGAAATTGAATCAGAAGGCACGATTCCCTTTCTAGATGTTCTTGTACAAAGGAAAGGGGATGATTTCTTAGGACATTCTGTATAAAGAAAACCAACGCATACGAACAGTTACTTAAATGCAAATTCCCATCATCATGCAGCACAAAAGCAATCAGTTATTTATTCGTTGGTTTACAGAGCCCTCGCGATTTGTGACCAAAATTCTTTACAATCGGAAACAGAGAAACTGACTCAAGCTCTAGGAGGGAATGGATATTGCGCTGATGATATTAGACGATCAATTAGAAAATATAATAATCCTACTCCACGAAATGTGGAATGACCGATGTGAAATGTAGTTATTCCATTTATACACGGAACCACAGACAAGATTGCAAGGTTACTTCGCCGGTCCAACATACGTACGATTTTCAACACAAACAAGAAAATTGGACAATGTTTGCGTTCGCCAAAGGACATTATTCCTTTTCAAACGGAAGGAGTATATGCAATTCCTTGTTCCTGTGGTGATGTCTATATTGGAGAAACTGGACGATCCATATCGACTAGGCTTAAGGAACACGAACGATGTATCAGAAAGAAACAAATTGTACAATCTGCTGTATCTGAACACCAACATTCTACTGAACATGTCATAAATGTAAAAAACCAAAGTTCTTGCATCAGTTTCGGGATTTTATAAACGCAAAATTAGAGAATCTATTGAAATTTATAAGCATCCTAACAATTTTAATAGAGATACGGGCTTCAGTCTACATCATACGTGGAAACCGATTGTTACACCGAGTCACGCTTCGGTAAACACAGGTCGACTATAAATAGCCGGCCTGGGTCCCTCAGAGCTCATTCAGTGTTTCGATCTCGTGAAGTGAAGATGCCTCGTGCAATCGAAGGCGAAACGTCGAAAAGTGATGCCATTTTAACTCGGTCTAATCCCAAGAATCATGATTTCTTAATTGACAACAGCCGTGAAAGCTTTCGTTCTATGTTAATAGTGACAATATTTAGTTAAAAAGTGTTTTGTTAAATTTAAAAAGTTATTGTTTGCTTGTTTTTTTAGCAATGTGTTTAACAAAAAAATCTGAATGTAAAAAGATTATCATTTTTATTTACAATTGTTATGCTGTTGCCTATGTTTACTGTAAAAATCCTTTACTCCAATTAAAAAAAAACCCTTAAATTATTTCTTGATTTAAATGTATTTATCTTTAATTACATACATTATATATTATTATCATGTATGGTATTATTAGAAAACCCTTTCTAAGGTCTTTTCAATAGCATATTTGTATATTTTCAAAGTGTTCCATTAAAAAATCGACTTTTTGTGCCCTCATGTATATTTCTAATGAAAAAAAAAATTAATATAAATTCTGGATAGACAAAAACTTCCTTTAAGATGGCTTTTTATTTTTTTCCGTATGTTGGTTTTTCTTTGAACCGCCATGATTTGCTAAAAAATACACAAATGACAATTGAAAAGTAAAAAAATAAGCATCGACTTCGTAATTTTAAATAGCACAACCTGTATAATAATATTTCAATGAATAGACACTTCTTGCTGATTAAAAATATTAGGTTTGATATCTTTATTTTTAAAGACAACTGAGAAATTTGACAAAAACCCTGCTATAAGGAGCAATGTGATAGAAAGAGAGAGAACAAGCACATAAGTAAAGCGATTAGAAAGGAATACATTGCCTCTTATGACAGGGTTCTTGTCAATTTTCCCGCTTCTCTTTAAATATAAAGGTATCAAACCTGATATTTTTATAATTAGTAAGATTATGTTATTTATTGAAATAATACTATAAAAGGTGTTCCATTTAAAATAACAAAAGCGATGCTCATTTTCTTACTTTCCAATTGTCATGTGTTATTTTTTTTAGCAATTCCTGACAGTTCAGAGAAAACCATTTTTGTATACAATATTTTTTGATATCTTTAAAAGGTATGTTTCTAGATTTTAGTCGTTTAAAATATAACCAGGAACCCTGTACATTAGATATATTCCTAGAATTGAAACAGATAACTATCTGAACTTTTGACTGCAGCTAAGGAATTTGGTAACCCCTCTTTAGAAAAAAATTTAAAAGGAGATGTTGATAATTTTAGATCTTGCGAAATTTAATTTATTTAAATTGATAAAACGGATTGCAAATTCCCTAGCCTTAGTTTTTCAGGGACTTTCTCTGGGGCTACTCTCCATTTTAATAATGCTAAAGTTTTTTACCCTTTTTTTTTAAAAACATAAAAATTGGAAGCTGGCACTATAATAAAAATCAGAAAAAAAATTAAGATCATAATCGCCAATTCATTTCACACTAACTAGAACCGTTTAAATTTAACAGTCTCATGAATCTGAAATTTTCTTTTTTAATTGTCTATAAATATTTCGGAATTGAAACTAGATAGAGCTAGCAAATTCGCAGTTTCAAAAAGTGATCTATATATGCAGGCGCCTATACAGCTTGCAGTTATAGGAGAGGTAATTTATAAGTTTCCCATATATTAAACAAAACTGACGGCCAAAAGAAAAGAAAAAAAAATTTTTCATATAATACACAGGCTTATACCACTCTTCTTCGAACAATGTAATATTATGTGACTTTTCAATATTCAAAATCCGCGGACGTAAATAATTTTGTCATATGGTGGGGGTAATTACCCCCCCCCCCCTTGTATATGCGCCTGTATATTTGCCACATATTGCATTCGAAATTATAAATCAGATTAAAATTTTTTACAGTTACAGAAAAAACTATTAAAAGGTATCTAGAGGGAGCCTTGGCTAAGTTCTCGGATTTCCTGCCAAGAATACCAAGGGTTAGATTACTACCTTGGCCTAATACTACGTTTATACCGTGAGGTATAGGCAAGCGTAAAATGTTACTTAGGAGTTGATAGCTCGAGGCTGGGGTGCGAGCTGGAGGTCGAAAGAATGGCTGAAGATCGTGATTTAGAACCCGCGTTATGCTGTAGGTTCAGTCAGCAGATAGTCCAATCAACAAATATTTAAAAATAACAGCGTCAAGTTCAATTCGACGCCGTTTAAACTTACCTTTAATTGCCTTTTGAACATTGCGTAAACTACTTCTAATAATACCCAATAAAATATTAAACCTATTCATTTCTTGCACGAGAACAGTATTCATACTTTGAGCGTAGGATACTGGATATTTTTCCATGGCAGCATCTCTATCGAAATCATTAGGTAGTTGTGCTAAAATGGCGCTACTCACATCCATGACAATGTCATCGGGAGATTTGGCAGAACTGGATGAAGACATTGCGTCCTAACAGAAAAAATAACACATAATATATTTTCTTAAAACTATGGATCAATTTTAATTAATTAAAATAAAAAAAACAACTCAATGGTTGGTATTTCAATAAGGGCTGGTTAGATAATACTTAATTACTATTTATAAACTGGTAATTTTCTTTTAATTACTTTAATTTTGACGTTAAGTTTAATTTTAAAAACAATGAAACTCAGCATTAAAGAAAACCAAATTTGAATATATTTCCTTTAAACAGAAATATGTAAAGTAGACAGTACAATGGAGATCTTAAATTTATAACATTTATTTACTCATTCATATGTTATTTTAAAAATTGCAATATATATTAAATTTGTTGGTGTGACCATTTTTTTAATACTTAATACTTAAGACCGACAGTAACAGAAGGCAATCACTTTTGCATTTTAATAAAAATTGACATTTACTGTATAAAACTGACAAAAATTTAGTTTCCTTTTATAAACCTTAAGCGACAGTACCATTTTGTGCCTCTATTAAAATCTCAACCCGTACTGTACGAGTGAATTTCAACTAAACATATCAATTGCTTAAAAAATGAATAGAAGAGAAAAGCGTCTTTTTTTGCAGCTCCGTGACCTAATAGATCGACACATGGAGAACGATGCCACGAGAAGCCTGGTAGTAAGTTCAATAGTTAATTTGAAACTCAATTTAAACTGAATTTAAGAAAATAGCGATACCGTAACAAAAAATATATCGCTTACGGAGAGAGAGAGATGCAAAAGTGTTTGAAACAGCTCACTTTAAACTATTAAACGCGACTAATGTTGAACACGAAAAATTTCAGCGGGAGTCTTTCCTTCTCTCTGCGGAGTTATAAAGATAAACATAGATGCAAAATAAACATTGCTGTCTCACAACAGTTTTACACAGCAGTGAAAATTGAGTGATGTAGAACCACTCGGGTGTTCTCTCCTCTAGCCCCAATAATACAAATCTCTCATCTCGCCCCAGTTTACGGAGTGGTAACCTTTCACCGAAGATCACTGAAGACACACTCGGGTTTAAGTTCTCTCCCCAACTGCACATCTCTCTCATCTCTCACTAGTTTACGGAGTACGAAAACAAATGCATCATTGGAAGAATTATTGGTAACAGTCTCTTAGTAAAAGTTTAGTGATGTGAAACCAATCGGGTTCAAGTTCCCTCTTCTCGCTCCAATGAAATTTTAGTAATCCGTCATATTTATGGTAAAGCAAGTTGGCCTCAGGTACACTTCTATCCTCTCGTTTATGAAGTATGTAAACAAAATGAAAAGGGTGGTATTCTTTCACCGTATCATTGGAGAAATTATTGGTATCAGTCTCTTAGTTAAATTAGTGGAAGTTATGGTCATCGCCTCGGATATTTATGGTAACAGTCCCGCAGTGAAAGAAATATATGTAGAAGTCTCGTGTTAGCAAAGTAGGAGTAAAGTAATCTTCTCGGTAAGTTGTATGTGAAACTTTCGTATTGAAGTTTAGTAATCGTCTCGGTAGTTTGACCCCTTCAAGTGCAATTGTAGCTTCTCGTTTCTATTCTACTTACCTCTGTTAGAACCACCCCACCTAACGCTCTTGGAACAATCTCTCTTATCTTTCTTGGAACCATCTTATTTATTACTTTTCGCACCAGGTCTCAAATAGGTGAACAAAGTAAAAAATGGAATGTTATTCTTTTATTATGTCGTGGAGTATGTTATGTGTAAATGTCTCATGTTGCGAACAGCTTAGTTCATGTAATCGTCACGGCAAATTGGCCTTCTAAACACATATAGCTTTTCGTCTTAACTTCACCTATCATTCATTGATCCATCTCTTAAGTATTATCTCTTTTAGCTCATTAAGAAAACTGACCAAAGGAATGCTATCCTTTCTCCATATCGTTGCGTGTTTTTGTACATAAAACTCTTATGTTTGTTGTGTGTTTCTAGTAACCAATAAAAGGCAAATCTCTCTCTCTTGCTCTCCCCCCCTCTCTCTCTCATCAGCAGATGATATAAACTAAACTAACTAATATAAACTATGCTGATGATGCTAACTTGGTTAGTGAAATGCGCGTCCACAACGTAACAAGTTGTAGTGGACTGTGGTTAGTACTCTTTTATTTTGAAGAAATTTTATGTTGAACAAAAATGTTATAGCTGTGTATTTGGTATCTCTATGTAAAGTGATAAAAGAAAGTTGCGCAGAAAATGTATTTGGTAAATATAAGTAGAATTTTGATTTGACATGATTCCACTTTAATTTAAACCTGCAAATGTGTTTTTATTTGATTTATTTGTTTATAATATTTGAAAAACCCAAAAATTTGGTTCTTGCTCTATAATGATCCTTTTTAGAATAAATTGTTTTGTTATTTTGAATTAGTGTATAATTTGTGTATGAAACCTTCACCGATTCGATATAAAAACTTATTGAATAAGCACTGTTACTAGGAAACAACAAAACAGTTTTTACTAAGCGGGTGAAATAATAACAATCAGCTTAAGATAATCCAGTTATTTTAATATACACTAATTTATTAAAATAAAAATGATTTATCCATAATTAATATTCAAATGTTTAGCTGATGAAAAAGGTTACTTACTCTGTGCTGCCAAAGATCCTGAGATGCATGAAAAACAATTCTGTTGTAAAATATTTTATGTTTTTTGTCTAGATTTTATCAATAATAGGTGGAACGTATTCCTGATAAATTCATATACATAATTTATATAAAATGAATATATGGAGGAGGTCATAGGTCAGTTTTAAAAATTTAGTTAACATTTTAAATATTGATAGATATAATTGACTTTCTCCATTTTGAAGAAATCCAAGGTTTACAGTATAAGTTAGACCAACACAGTGTCATTGTTAACATTTACGGATTTATTTATATCCACAACCTGCCCAAAAATAATTTAGATTTCTTATCAAATACTAGTGGCTTTTGAATTAATCGAAATTTGAATTAGAAAATTGCATTTTTGGGCAGTTTAATAAAACATTCAAATCAAATCCTTATAATTTCGACATTGTTCTATGTTATTCTCAGGATTAAAAAACAAAAATATACTAGAGAACGTTGTTTGTGTCATTTTAATAGTCACATAGACGAGTGCTGGAACGAATTTAGTGATTTAAGTGTTTAACTGACTGTTCAAAAAGCTCCAAATTTCTATTTTTTCGATTCCATTGTGGACGTTAACTTTTACCAACAAATATTGAACAAAGTTAGCCATTACTTGATGGAATTACATTTTAATTAAGTAAATGAACACACTTGTTTCAACATTTCACTTAATTTATTTAAAAAAATACACATGGTAATTGTTGTGTAACACAAAATGTAGACAATATACAGGGTGTTTCCTAACTATGGTACGTAACTCCAGAGGTGATTCCTTAGGCCATTTTAAGAAAAAAAGTTCTCATGAACATGTGTCCGAAGTTGTCTCTATTCTGAGATACAGGGTGTTAAAGTTAAAAAAAAAATATTATAAATTATCCTTAAGCCAATTTGGTTGAAATTTGGCAGTGTTATTTGTAGTACTAAGGCACTAATTTAGCTATTGTTCCAGTGGTGTCTCAAGGGGCAACGCAACCCTCAATACTGAGAAAAAAAGTACACTACTGACTCTTTGCAGTTTTAAGTGATTTTTTTGTCGAAAACGAGGCCAGATACGAACAAAACACAAGAGACAAAAAAGTTTTAGTTTTAGTTGCCTAAACTGACAAAACTATGAAAACTGCGTACTTTTTTTTCTCAATAATAATGGCTGCGGTGCCCCTTGAGACACCAGTGGACTTAATAACTTCAATCTAGTTAGGGCTGTATTAGCACCTTAGTACTAAAAATGACACTGCCAAATTTCAACCAAATCGGCTTAAGGATATTTATGATGTTTATAAAAAACCGATTCTTTGTTTAACTTTAACACCCTGTATCTCAGAATCAAGGTAACTCCGGACACATGTTTATAGGAACTAGGTTAGTATGGCTTTCAGAGTTCAATTTCATATTGTCTAAATTTTGTGTCACACTGTTATTTAAGATTTTTCGTCTTATGAAGCAACAGTGTTGGCGAAACCATTGTCATATGTATTTTTTAAAATAAATTAAGTGGAAATTAAACAAGTTAGTTAGTACCAACATTATAGGAATACAAATTGCGGTGGAAAAGTATTTACCTAAAGTTCGTCTGTGGCTGTAAAGAGCAAATTGTTTCATTATAGGTAACTTAAATAGTTTCAATTATTTTAGGGCTAGAGGAAAATATTTGATATTAAATGTTAGTAGGGTATATAAGTGTTTTTATATACTGCGCATATTAAAAATGTTTTTAAAATGGGACAAAAATAATACAAAATAAAGAGCTAAAAATAACTTTAATATTTTCTTCACCGTGAATAACCCAGCAAAATTATCAGTAAAAGCTAGATATCAGTTGTTTCCAGACAAAAAAATATCCGATGTATATCAAACTACTTTGAAAAGAAGTAGGGATTGGAACTACGTGCAGATAAAAATATAAATTCACTAAACGTACTCCCTCTGTCCTCTCAGAACTGAATTGAGCCCCTAGATATTATATCAAGCAATTACGAGAGTAACATAGTTCATTGGGAGACCAGATGAAACCAAAAGAACAAATAGGCTCTTGCAAATGTGTATGGCTAACCTCAGAATAGCGGCAGAACTACTTATCGGATATTTACATCTAAAAAGACACCTCTATTCAGTATGGGGCTAGAAGAAAATGAGAAAGTTCGTTTTCATATACTGTGCCAATATGTGGTAAGATTTAGGCACCTAGTGGAATCCGGTCTGGAGCCAGAACAGAAGCGATGCTTTCTATCACCAGTGCCTTGAAATTAGACACATTCATATTATACAGTATGATTAGATTAGATTAGCCATATCAACTAAATTATGCTTTGTTAAAATGTTAGGCCTCTGTTTCAAACAAAAATAAATACAAAATTTGAAATAAAAAATACAGTAAGATTTAAATCAAATCAAATTAACTTACCTCCCTGTCCTTGATTAAGATTGCAGTAAAGTGAAAACGTAAATTAGAAAATATTGCCGAAGCTATATTACGAAGTGGTTTTAAATTAAACCCGGAATATTTTTCAACTGTAGGCCATTGAAACATATGCCATCTGAATAAATATTTTAGTCGTGAGAGAAACATATTTTTTGGCACTTTGGTTGATAATAGTGGATTCAGATCTACAGGTTATCCCATTTTCGGCATTTTTGCGGGGTATCTCCCCTATTTTTAAAGATAGAAGGTTGCGGTTTTTTGTGAAATTAAAGATGGTGACAGCAGAATTTTCATAGTCCTTTTGGTTTTAGATATACAGGGCGTTTTTGAAAATGTTGCATTTTGAGGCACCCCTCGTATTTCAGCTTTAATCAAAAAGACGAAAACTGCTCCTTATATGACTTTTTCCGTAGAATTCAGTACCGGTTTCAGAATAAGTATATGGGGCAGTTATCGGACACTACTTTATTTTTTTTAAACGGAACACCCTGTATATCATTTCTTATATTTATTAGGAATAATGTGGGCTGTCCAAAAATATATACATGTGTGCGGTTATTTTGAAAAACATATTCAAAATTCGAGATTTTCTAAAATTCTCCTTTCTGTCCAATTAGTAGGTTGTACGAGTAGGCTATGGCTAAAATGTATTAAAAACAAAATTCCTGTAAGTAATTATTATACTAAAAATGTAACACTTTCAAACTTAATTCAAAAGATTTTTTTAATTTTCAACTCTTAATTATTTATTACAGAATTTTAACTTAATTGTGATAAAATTATTGAATTTTACTCAAAGCAAAACAATAATTACCCATCTTACTTAAAGCTTAAGTTAGGAAAAGCAAAAGAAGAGAAAATAACTTTTGAAAAAGCAAAGAGTTTTCAAAATGACGGCCGTCTTCCCGTATGCAAAATTAGCACATTTTCGTTATTTTTCTAATAGCGTTCAAAAGAAGCTCGGATACAGACTGTTATCGTGTTATATATATTTTACTTTGTATGAAACCCCATACAGGCCCGTGGGTACCAATCCATCTTTGAGGAAATTTATCGTCTAAAAATGCCCTTAAAAGCGTAGAATTGTGGCTTGGGTCACCATCTTGTTGAAGATAATCGGCGTTACAAAGGGTCAATGGAACATTTTTCCATCAGTTGAGAAATAATTTCGTCAAGGATTTCTGGATACCGACGCACTGTGAGACCTTCTTCAAAAATTCTATAGACTACCGGTCTTCCAAAAATGAATCACGAGACTCCCACCCCTAAGCGTCTTTGTTGTGCCCTTTCAAATATTAAATGGTGATTTTCTACGGACCAGCGGGCAAATATGTCTAGGTAAGACTGTCTTCTTTCTGTATATCTAATATGAACAAAAAGGACTCCTACGATATTATCCTAACCATAGCGCTCAAAATACGTTACCTTTGTAAATATAATTTCGTAGCTTCTTGGAGATTTTCGTTAGATTATATGACAGACCAAAATATCATAATTTTCGTAGATCGCCATGATTGTAAAAAAAGTAAATTAAATATAGTATATGTTAAATAGAAACACCTTAATAACAAAAATATTCCATTAATAATCAAAAACTAACAAAACCGCAAAGTTTTGATTTTTGTTCCACACAAATTAGCAATACCTTACTACCTACTTATATTACACAAAAGAAATTTTTAGAAAATTTCGAATTTCGAGCTTGTTTTTCAAAATAACTGCATACATGTATATATTTTTGGAAAGCCCACATTATTCCTAATAAATATAATCCGATAACTTTTTGACCTGATCCGTATACTTCAGGGGCGGCTCGTGGTCAACTTTTCATATATAATAATACATATACACCACAGTCATCTGAAAAAAATCAGACACCCGAAACAATAAAATGCATTTGTTATTTCGCAACCGCGTATCCAAGCACATAAATCGTACATATTTTCACGAAAAGAACGATTTACTTCTTTGTTTTTGTCTTGACTTGTTCTCTGAATTTTAAATTTCGGTAAAGGTCTACTACTGGTCTTAAATTCAAGTCGTTTCTAAAAGTTCTGCTCTCCAAAATAATTGAAAACGGCTTAATATTCTAAAACACTATATCTACCTTTCTTTAAAACAATAATTTAAACCACAAAATCAACAAACAATATGTAAAGTCTTGAAAATAAAATCTATAAAAATACGCAATCGTAATCACAACCTATCACACGATCCACATTAAACGCATCAACTGACAAAAATATTTAACTTTCCTCGGCGCGGCTGTTGACCCAAACTTTGCGAACGTAAGTCGTATATTACCTATGCGCCCCTATGCGAATTTGATGGGGAACACTCGGGAAAAACTCGCCTCCGTTTATAACAACGAGATCAACACGTTGCGCCTGCCGTGATCGATGCCAACGAAACGAAACTTCCAGACATCGCGTTGCGAGGCATCGATAGTGTGTCACGGAATTAAGGGAACGGTCAACGAGTTTATACGCTTAGAATAATAGAGGGAATTTCCAAATTTAAAAAATATAAATTATGTATTATTTTATTTGTTTGTATCTGTTTGGAATATTTATTGGGGGGCCATTGACAAAACCAAAACGTCCTGTATCTCAAAAACGAAAAGGGTTATGAAAATTCTGCTGGCACCCTCTTTAATGTCACAAAAAAGTAACATATGTCGCTAAAATCGCAACCCTCTATCTTTAAAAATAAGGGAGATATCCTGCAAAAGTGCCGTGATTCCTGACACCATTTAATGTAATAATATATAGTGTTCCGTTTAAAAACGCAACGTCCTTGGCGTAAGTCTTTTGTTTCTCATTCAATTGTTTTTTTGCTACGATTTTCGAGGTCTCCGAGCTAAAATACATCGATTGGCTTTTTTTTATTATTAAATTGTCAGTAAATGTGATCCTTGATAAAAATTGCTATATTTAAATAAATTTCAGAGGACATGAACATAGCAGAGTGTGCCGAAATATAAAAAAAAAGGCTTAGCAAAACGAAAAATTTTCGAAATTAAATTTTCCGAGACAGCCAAATTAAATATATAGAAAAATACAGGTAAATAAGCGCTAATAAAATTTTCCTTAAATTCAATAATAAAAAAAATCCCTATGGTGCAAACTTTCTTAATTTAGACGTGAAGAATCAAACCTGGCATATTTTTAAAAAATGAAGAAATAGAGCTCATAAATTTGCAGTTTGATAATAAATTCTAAAACTTAGTGTCAGATGAAAATTTGATTAAAATTCATCTATTTGTATGGCGAAATACACAGCAAAAAAAAAAAGAATTAATTGCCCTTTGAGATTAAAGAGATTGTGGAAATGCTGAATTGTTAATATGTTGTTTCTGGCGGTCGGAAGGTGATCGGCTCCCATGCATTTTCAAAAATTTTGAATCGATTTATCACTGTTTTCATGGTATAAAAAAAGTTTGAGAAGAAAAATTGTAGAGCTCGACTTGAGTTGTAGTTAGTTTTCAAAAAAACAGAGGAAGCTAAAATTTAAAAATGCAATAAAATATTTACCTGTGTGAGTAATGTGCTACTTAAGAGTAAATTAGTTTCCTGCTGGTCTTTCATAATATCGGCATTTTCGTTCATTCCAAAAACTTCCGGGTGTGTGATCAGTGGCAGGGTTTTTGTGTAGCTCATAAACTCGTCGTATTCAGTTTTGTCGGGGCAATAATAGGTTTCTGTAAAATTAAGCTAAGACAACAGCTACATTTTTTTGAAAGATTTGTGTTTTTATTCGGTCTAACTTAGGTTTAATTATTTATCTCACGTTGTAGAGTTTGATATCAACATGAAACCACAAAGAACGAGATGTACAGGTTCTGTGGTATTTTACTTAATAAATGCAGAACTTTAGATGCAGATATTAGCAGAAAAGGTTATTCTTCATAAAAAGATTGCTTATTAAAAAATAAGTTTGGCTATAAAAAACTCCTATATAATAACAAGGTGAGCAAAAAATACGTAAACGTAAGTAGGCAATCAAAAACGATGTGAAATAAAAATTTCTGAGATAGCGGAATTAGAGAGCCCAAACATATAAGTTGAAGTATAGTTTTTAGGTAATTTAATACTCAGTAATCAAAAATTTCCAATGATGAAATTTTTTTTACATATTCACGATTTATTTTCTCCAAAATTGCGTATATAACAAAAAAACTTCAAAAAACTTTTTACTTGCATTTGCAGGGTCTTTAATTATTTATCTTGTTGTAGTATACACCCGTCACAAAGAGGTAGCTGTATGAAGGTTTGTAATGACAGGAAGGCCCCATTTACAGTAAAGTTTTCCAAATTCGGCCCAGGTCTAATTGAAATGTTCAAGATGATTATCGCAAGTTCTTTTGTATTTTATTTTTATTTTTTATTAGGAGAATTCAAATGGTTTCAGTAGATACAAAAATGGCTGTTGAAACGAATTGCATGGTTTTATACAGGTTATGACAGGTAGCTGATAAATTGGAACAGAATTAGTTGAAAGAAGATTTACAAGACGTTTCAACGTAAACTATTAATAATAAAAGAACTCTCAAAATATAAATATTTGATTAAAATTAGACTAAAATTTTGGCAAAGAAACCAAGTGCCTTATTTGCTCTTTACCATAAAAAAAAAATGGTTAACTTAGTCAATTTAAAAAAGTTACAACTTAACAATCGACAATCTCCAACTGTACAAAGGGATTGATCTTCTTGATAATTATTAATTAAAATAATATTGTACTTATGTGATATTATAAAAAATACAAAGTAAACGAATATTCGATTACCAGATGTCAGATGTTCGCCGTGTTCATGAACACAACACATGACAGATGAATAATAGGTATTAAAAAAAAATAGATACAATATGGGTCATAAGTCTATATATCATAAGGAAATAAAATTATACAAATTGCCAGAAGTAATAGAACCAGCATTAAGTGGCAATGTTTTTAACAAAAAATAATACAACATCTTTGTCCAAGATAAATTGTAAATTGAGCTAGTTCTTTTGTTCAGGGATTGAAAAAAAATTAAAACAATTTTACAGTAAAAAAATTAATTGCAACAAGAATAGATGTACAAAGTTAAAAATAAACAAAATCAAGAAATTATCTTTTAAATTATATATACTTGGCATTAAGTGTTATTATATTGTAAATGTCAAGTTAATTGTAATGTGACAGTACTTCTGTTTATCCAATATTTGAAATTAGATGCAAGTTGATTCTGTAAAATCAATCTAATATATTTGCTTGCAGTCAATGAAGCTTTTCAAAAGTAAACAAACCTCAAGGAGGCAATTAGTTGCTTACCCTCCTTCGTCCTTTATAGATCCCGATCTATAAAGGAGGGATGAGGATATCCTGAAGACCCTACAGTAAATTGTTCAAGTTGCATCTACTTAAATTGCGCTTGATTAACTTACCAGTAGGATCAAATGGGCAGTTTGGAACTTCAACCACATCGGGGCAATAAAATTTGCGTAAAATGGTATTTAGCGTCCTTCGGTCCCAGTCGTCTGTTACCCTTCCGCCATAATTGCATTCGCCCGTTAAGTATAATAAGGCATCGAATTGAATGTCCTAGAAAAATATATTTTTCATTAAATAATTCGCTTGCTTTTTCTTGGACTTGCATTAACTTATATTGTTTTAATGAATGAATCGAAACGTTTTTCAAAACGTTTCGATTCATTATTATCTTTATTCGTCATTGAACCTTAATATTGTCTAATTTTGATTTTTTAAAAACTATTGATATTTTATGTGATCTTGCGTGTAGCTTGTCTCTACAGCATACATACTACATTTGACAGAGACGAAATATCAATTCGTCCGCTATAAATTCATTTCGATTCGTTAATTCGATTCGTCAATTCACAAGCATGAACGGGGAATCAACAAATTGACGAATATTTCATCCAGACTATTCATTTGACGAATGACTTCGGCGACCATGAGTCCGCATCAAATATTTTGTTTTTGTTGTATTGTCAAACACAGCATGAAATCCATGCGAACGAATTAAATAAAAATTGATTAATGATTATAATCCGTCTTTGGTTGTAATCAGTATACGGCGGTTTTCTAGATTTTTTAGCCCGTATGATTTGAGCTTGCTTAAGTCTGTAAAACATGTTTACTTTATTAATTACCTCGTGGAAGAGAAATATTGTAACCGTGAAAAAATCACTCTTCGAAATGTTTGCAGATCTTTGCGTTTTCGGGTTCCTGAAGCATAGTTTTTTCACCCGAGGAATAACATACCTTAAACCCAAAAAGTCAGACAATAAGGAGCCGTCAAATTACCGACCTATTTCGTGCCTTCCAACCCTATATAAGATCATCACAGGCACAATTACCAGGAGAATAGGACAACATCTAGCACAAAAAAACATTCTAAAGGAAGAGCAAAAAGAGTACAGGAAAAACAGCCGAGGATGCAAGGAGCAACTAATTATAGACAGCATCATCATGGAAAAAACCAGGAAAAATTGTAGAGACCTTCATACTGATTACATAGATTATAAAAAAAGCCTTTGATTCGATACCCTACAGTTTGCTAACCAGAGTGCTAGTATTATACAAAGTCAATAAAAACATCAGGCAATTTATTACGCAAATCATGAGTACATGGACAACTAAAATCAACCTGAAAACACAAAAAGAACACATCGAAATAGAAGAGATCTACATCAGACGAGATATATTCCTGGGAGATTCACTCAGCGCTTTGTGGTTCTACCTTTGTCTCAATCCACTTTCAAGCGTACTGAATAACATAAACTTCGGAAAAATATAACCTACACAAAATAAACCATCTCTTGTACATGGATGACATACAATTATACGCAGGCACAAAGGCAACGCTAAAGGAACTCCTTAAAATCACCGAAACGTTTACCCTGGACATCAACATGGAATTTGGTATAAGTAAATGCAAGCTACACCATTTCAACAAGGGACAGTGGAAAGACCACCCTACGATGGAAACAATCAACAGTGAAATCATAGATAACATGCTCAAAGAAGAAACATACAGATACCTAGGCTTCCATCAAAGCACCAAAATTAACCACACTCATCAACTCAGAGCTCAAGACGGAATAAAACCAGACTCAGAAAACTACTATAAACAAAACTGAACTCCAGAAATCTATTAACACCTTCGCCATACCTATTCTTACGTATTCGTTTGGTATCATTAAATGGTCACATACAGACATAGAAAACATTTACATTCTCATACGCTCTGAATTCACTAAACACAGGAAGTTACATCCCAACGCATGCAAGGAAAGACTCACCACCGAGAGAAAAGAAGGAGGGAGGGAAATTATAGATATACAATCGCTAAATAAATAACAAATTTACGAACTCAGAAAATTCTTCTACAACAAACAAACTAACCTCCAGAAGGCAATAGTGAAGGCAGACAAGAATTATACACCGCTCAACCTGTCTCAAATGAGCCACGCAGCAGACGCACACAGACACATCCAATCACGACTAGAAAAGATGAACACCTGGTCTGAGAAAACACACGGAAGACACAGATACTACATAAAGCAAGACCACATACATAAAAAGCTTTCATATACCTGGTTACAAGAAGGGCAGCTATTCCCCAAAACAGAACGCTTCCTGCTTGCCACCCAGGACAAAGTCATAGCAACCAGAAACTACCGAAAGCACATCATCAAGGACACAACCATTGAAGACGATAGGCGCAGGAGATTTCACTAGAAAAGAGAAATGATCGATCACATAACGAGTGGATGTAGAATAATGGCCGGAACTGAATGCACCGCGAGACACAACTCAGCAGCGAAAGTCGTTCATCAAGCATTAGCCACAACATACAAACCAACGGAGAACACAGACTACAAGTTCTACTGGGACATTGAGATCCACACAGATAAAACAATCCCCGCAAACAGACCCGATATCGCCTTTCAATCCAAAAAAAGAAGATCACTTATTTAATTAACAAGCGAAATACAGTGAGAAGATCACCAAATACACGGACTTGGCAATGGAAATAA
Source organism: Kuschelorhynchus macadamiae (assembly GCA_030620095.1). Lineage (NCBI taxonomy): Eukaryota > Metazoa > Arthropoda > Insecta > Coleoptera > Curculionidae > Kuschelorhynchus > Kuschelorhynchus macadamiae. The sequence continues at coordinate 513,906 of JAUTXW010005451.1, forward strand.
AAAGGCTGTGGAAACAGGAACGAGTCTTCATGGTTTTTCTCGTCATGTCAGTAACAGGCCTCACCCCAACAACGTTTACACCGCATTTGGCTCAATTAGGACTTAATACAGAAAATCACAGGATCATTCAGAAATCAATCATTTTGAAAACATGTAGCATCGTTAGATCATCTCTTAATACACAATAGTTTTTTCATTTTCCTTTTTTGTTTTTGTTTTTTTTGTATTCACTTGGTATAATCCCGTCAGTATAAAATACAACCACAGGAATACTGTGAGACAACAAAGTGGATAAAAAAATAATAATAATAAATTAAAAACTTAAAAAAAAAAATTACTGTTTATATAATTTGTTTAAGTTATTACCAAATAATTATATGCATATATAGAATGTTTATTATAAGTAGTGGAATTCTGCACTAGGGAAGTTCTAGGTAAAGGTGAATTTACGGATTTTTTCCTTGAACTGAACCTTTATACTTTTTTAAAATATCGATATTTTATGAAACTGCACTCTATAATATGTTATTATACAATACCATTTTTTTAAATTTATTTATTATTCTCCTGGCATGTCCCAGGGTATACTGAGAAAAGTATATGATTGCTATTTTACATTACCCATTTGATTGCTATAAAATAATTTATTAGTCATTTGTACTTAGTATCTTACTAACTATAATTTAGTTTAAATGCAACAGATAATTCCCAAATGTGGTGAATTGAATTGTACTTTCCAAAATTTTAAATTATTTTAGCGTAATTTAGAATCATTTCCATTTTTTTATTTTTATATCTGTATATTATAAAATAATGTATCTATTAAGTTCACAACGTTAAACATCTAATTTAACCCTCTTTTAAAATAAATGTTTATCATTGTTCTGGATCTCATTCTCCAGGTCTAATTAAAATTAAAGATGTTACTATTTGTTGGTTTTAATCTCAATAAAAATGACATTTATTATATTGTTAAAATGTATTGCTTTCAAAAGGTATATAAAGGAATTTTACAGTTGAAAAAAAAAATGATCGTAGCTTCCTGATTATAATTATGTCTGCCCGGAAGGCTTATAATTTATTTTGCACTTCTTTAGATATGCAGACCAAGAAGTGTTTCATGCTAAATTTGCCATAATACTATGATTTTTCAAAAAGACTGAACCCAAATATATAAGCATTTTTCGTTCGGCGCTTTCCTGTGGCGGAAAAATCTAAAGTTTCTACTGAATGTCTTTATTCACATTACAAACTTACATTTTATATGTGTTACAATAAAAATGAGTATGTAAGTGGAGTCACTTACCTCATATTCGTTAAGAAACATTTGCAACTGCATTACACTAATCCTTAAGTCAGTTTCGTTAAACTCGTATGGAATGTTCCATCCTAGGGGTCCAAATTTTCGCCTCTCTTGGACAGTCGCATGGAAAAAGCAAAGACTGTATAAAAGTTTTTTGAAAACTATTGGTTGCTTGCAGTTCTCGAACCACTCCAGATCAGAAATCGGATCGCTCATATAAGAACGAGTGATATTCGCCCTAAGTCCTTTCGGGGGTTCATTAGTCATCTTTACGCCATTCTGTAGAACAAGAACTGGGAAGTGTTCTGCGGGATACGAGGTTAACCAAAGGCGAAAATCGGGATGGGTCGAGTCTGGCGTAAGGTTTTCACAAATCTGAAAAAGAGAACTTAGATTTCCAGATAAAAAAGCAGTTTTCTTGCTAAAAATCTGGAATTTTTATTTCTTTAATGGCATTTTTTCCAAGAAGCAACTGCTAGAGTTGCGAATGAACTCTAGTTTGTAGGCATAAAAATATTTTTTTATCATGTTTTTGCCTCTACAGGATTAATCATGTTACGTTATTAACTAATATCAAGTTTTTTATTTTAGTCCAAACACTCTATATTTATTTTCATTTTTCGATTTTACCTTTTATTTTGAAAATTTTTGTTACAACATTCGTTAAAATTTCACACTATATCATTACGTAAATTGATTTTTTAACTTAGTTTTGAAAAATTGCCTTAAAAAAACAGTTTTACTACTAAAAGTTACCTATAAATTTCTTAATCGTCGGTCGTATGGATATGACCTGGTAATATTTTGGTAAAAATCTAGTATAGCGAAACAAAATGGCGGCTTAGCGAAATGTTAAAAAAATATTAGTAAAAAACTACTTACCTCATTTACCTCAAATTTTGCACCAAAAAAGTATTATGAGAAAATCAACTGGTAAAATTTGAATTTTGTGCAAGAATTAATTATGGTATAGAGATGAACTGGTAAAATTGTGGTACGAATTTAAGATGGCAGAACAAAATGACGGCCAAATAAATTGTTTTTATTCGTAAAAAACTACCACCACATCTTCACGTTTTAGAGTCTTTATATGCTAAAAAATATTTAATTTATCAATTCTGTCGGTCTGCCTGTCTGATTGTCGGTCTGTCAATTGGCCTAGTGAGACGTTAAAAAATATTTCTATAAAACTAATTATCCAAATTACCTCAAATTTTGCACATAAATCAAGCGTTATATAGGATTGAACTGATAAAATTTTGGGATGAATCCAAGAGAGCAAACAAAATGTTTAAAAAATCAGCCTGAAAAAGCTACTTATTAGATTAATTTAAAATTTTGTCCAAGAATTAAGTTTGATGTAGAGATAAACTCGGAAAGTTGTGGTACGAATTCAAGATGTCGAAACCAGATGGCGGCGAAATAAAATGTTTTAAAAGTCAACGTGAAAAATCTTCTTATTCAATTGACTTTAAATTTTGCAGAAAAATTAAATGTGATATAGGGATCAACTGGTATGAATTCGACATGACGGAACAAAATGGCGGTCTGTGTCAATGTAAAAACTACTTATTTATTTTAAATTATATCCAAAAATCAAGTGTGACTTAGGTAGAAACTGGTAAAATATTGGTAAGAATCCAATATGGTGAAACAAAACGATGCCCAATATAAATGTTTGCAAAAAAAGTATATATCTGTTACTAAATGGTTATGTGTAGAACTAAATTGAGCCACACTTCAGTATTCTTAAGAAAAGAAAAGATTTATAAAAAGGAAAGCTCTGGATAAAGGAAATTTACTTCATTAAAGTCATCATTTTCGAATATTGGACGACTGCTCGAAGGTCATCACTATCTTGTTTAAAATCGTAAAACAAAAAAAAATATTTAAAAATCAGTTTTTTTTTAATAAAACATCTTCCATATGAAATTACTTCATTTGTGCGAAATTTTAACACGTATGTTATGGCAAAAGATAATCAAAATAAAGAATAGAATTGATATACGTAAAAAATATGGGATGTTTCACTTAAAAAAGTTGAAAGTAGCTCCAGCAATATGATTCACTCCGTGTAGACACAGACATAATAAAAAAATATATATTTTTAACCGTTATGCTTTGCTTTTAATTATTTTTTAATCTCTTACAGTTTTGGAGATAAGGTATAACTTAACCATAGAATAGCCAATTACAATATTCAAGACATATGTATGTTTTCACAGTTTCGGATTCTAAATTAATAACTTGTAATTGTAATTTCTTGACTTCAAATTCAATAAAAATCTACCATACCATATTGAGCTCTAAAATAGGCATCTTACTTTTACTGAAAGTTTTTGGAATCGAAAAGTTTTAAAAAAGACGGATTGATTTCCCTTTTTCTGAGTTAGCTCAAACTGAATCAGTAATTTTCAGGTTCTTGTTCAGTTTTGGATGGACCTGAAGTGAAATTAAAATAAGAAAGCGCAAATCGTGTCTTATTCATTTAAACTTTTAGGATTGTAGGTACAGCCTCTCAAAGTGGGTTGATATACTCGTTTGCTGATTAAGAAATCTATCGATTTAAGACACACTCTATAATTTTTCCCTTAAAAGTTTATTTCATTTTCCTATAGTAATACTGTATCTCATATCATATATATTTTAAATTATTTTTTTTCTGTCTAATTCGGGCCTATTAAATATTATTTATTTATATGACGTAATAATTTCATTATGACAGTGCTTGTGACGTTTCACAGACACCTACCAGGTCGAAGAAAAGCTGAATAAATATATACTATATATAAATAAAACTATATAAGAAACATATTGTAAAATTAAGTAACGTGGCAAAACAGCATTTAAGGAATTAGGACGTTTAATTACCCTTTCCAAAGTAGGCATGAAACTCTTCGCCAAATGACAGTTTTGTAATACGACCCATGTCCCATTCTTCACCCCTTCATCTATTAACTTGACAGCAATGGGTCCTTGACCTTGCCCTAGTGATAGAGCAAATAACCTTGCAGCACCGAAGCCTTGATCATCGGCGAACTTGAGCAAAACTGCGGTAGGATCAGCACCGGGTGTTAAAACAAAGATTAGAGGTATGCAGCAATGCGAGTCAGCAAATGACGATGTTAGGTCGAAGGGTGGTGGCTCGACAAACTGTTTTCCAAGATGTTCTGAAAGGTATTTTATAAATTATGACACCGTAAAAACACTCAAATGAAAGGAGATAACATGTTCATACTCATTAACATTTATTTATTCCAATTAGGCCTGAAATATATGTTATTTTGTAACTTGCATAATACATATTAAATCTCTAAAAGCTTTGGTAAATTTTGTTAGCTCAAAACTAAATAAATGTATCTTCTATTTGTAATTTATGTTAATGTATTAATAAATGTATGCTAAAAATGAATACCACCAACCTGTTACAAAGTCTTGAACTGCTGGAACGATTTTGTCAAATCTTATGCATCTAAGAACTAGTAGTTTTTGCAAGGAATTTAATTTGTCCTGCCATGGATTTGGCAAAGGTAATTTTTGAGGCTCGCCAGAGTCAAATATTACTTTCCATTGGGACAGGTGTGTAGCAAAGTGTTGAATTATTCCCCTAAAATGTGATTAAATTATATTTTCATTTTCCAAATGCTAAGATTTGTCACATTTGCATTTGGCCGCCATCCACCATTTGGGAAAGCTAATTTCAGTGACAATTTTTGGAGAAAAGTAAGAGACCAGATGTTCTTCATCACCATCATTACACTATTATTTTTCAAAAGGTACCCAGCTACCAGAACACCTTCAAAAATTTCCATTTTTCATATTTTTGATCTATAATAATGCCATTATTTAGGTTAACTAACCGGTATTTGATTACAATTCTATGTACTGATTTCCTCCGGGTTTTTCCTACATTTAAATTAGTGTATATTATTGATGCTAGTTTTCCCAAAATAAATAAAACAAATTTAAATACTGTTAATATGTTTTATTTCACGTTACACCAACATCATTACAAGGGCACAACGATCCTTGATTGCGATAAGCAGTAAGCCTTTATAAGAAGGATGGAAAGAAGGTTATATAGGGTGAGAATGGGTGGACAGGGGATGGCGACAAGAATCTTTTAGGCCTATCCACCAGACTTCCGCCCCCACACCCTTATTACTACTACTACTACTATTACCCTTGCATGTCAAGAAAAACCTTTTGTGTTGAACATGCGTTGGACGTAACGCAGCGTATTTACGATATATTCCAAGAAACTTTTACTCGTTATTTACCACAGCGAAAACTCTTAACGTTTACGTCTCCGTTTCTTTCAAAATTATAACGAGTACTGTACCGCTATCTTCAATGTTATCAACTATATGATTAGTTAACTCTTCCCTTCTACACGCACCATATATTCCCAGAACAACAGCTACCTAAATCAATTAAAGGTCCAAAGGAAAGGACCGTTCTAGTGCTTTGATTTTTCCAAAAAAAAAGCAAACCAAACATTATCTTATATATTTTCCGCATTTTATTGATTTGTGGAATTTTCATATTCTTTCTGGTAAAGATGTCTGGATTTTTCTGCCAATAATGACAATGTTACATTTTTGCTGCTTGTGCTATATTTGGGGAAGTATTTTCCACATTGAAACTGTCACGAGTAAAGTAAAATACAGGGTTATTTATTGGAATAACCGTATACAAATTTTATTGTATATACCATAAGCGATTTCAGCACCATGAATATCTATTCTGCGAGTCATAATTGCCTTCATTACGCCCTAACAAACAACAACTGCGAAACAACCAAAAGACTTATTTTTGACAAAAGTTTATACTTAGTGTTCTGCCTCGAACTTTTTGGAATTTACTGCTATACTAAAATATTATCATCCAATAACATACAGGAAAAACTTACTTAAAATTTGGCAAGTCGTTCAGCCGACACATCTCGTCCCATGATTTAACTACCAGCCAGTCGGAGGGATTGACATTGGGATTATCCAAACCAACGCCCCCTGTCAAGAGGAACATCCATTCAGCAGAATCCACCTCGTTTCGACTTTTCATCAAATTTATCGTTAGTAAAAGGGAAAATAACAGTTTGTCTTTTTCAAATAAGCTACGGCATATGTTCACGTACAAGTGATAAGTAAAAACCTAAAACAAGTCATGCATTTCTTTCTATAAGATTATAAATCAATTGTTTTTATGTTGTAAAAAAATAAATGTCATATAAAGGCGCGCAAAATAAGAACTTATATTTTTTATTAACCCGTTAGGTACGGGAAAAAACAAAAGTGACAAAAATACTGGAGGGCTCGCTGAAGAATTGCTTATTGGTATTCTAATAGTGTTGTAACGCTCTTAATGTATTTTCACCTTCCATGCTAGTGCATGTAGGAGAAACGACCGAAGTGGCTCATCAGTCCTAACATTTTATATTAAAAAAAAAAATGTAGTCGTCATGATGTTTTATTTACAAATAAAAAATGATTTTTTCAAAAATATATATATTGAATTGAATCAAAAAGACAAAAAAAGTCAAAAAGCTATACATAAGTAGTACATTACACATCATATATAACTGTCTAAGCATATTGATTAGCATTTCGCTGTCCAGCCAGCCGCGACTGTCAAAACTATATATGTATTTACTAGAGGGGATACAGCTTGTTTGTCATTAAAGCCATATAAAAATGATAAAGCTATTTTACAAAAAAGATACCGGAATGTATTTTACTCAGCTAAGATTTATAGCCCTATTGATCTGTTTTCTAATAAAATCATTTGGAATTTCGACAAGCTTTCTTAAATTAAACTTGGTCGCAACATTATATAAACGCTGCCTGTAGTAACGTAAATAGCATCCCATTTATTCATGTTACATATTACATATACTATTACAATGACAAATAACAAACGTTTAGAATATTTCTTGTTCTAGATCTACCAAACATAACATAATCTGAATAGAGGATCCATCCAATTTAATTAATTAATTAAATAAATCCTGATTTTGTAATATATTCAGCCTAGTTGGGATCCATCGAGCGACAAATAAACCTCTATTATACTTCTGACAAAACCGAGGCAGAAATTGGCATATATTTCGATTAAACATCGACACTAATCTGTCAATTCGTATAATATAATGGTTCTACTTACCTTTTTCAAATCTTCTAACCTCATCGTGACATCTTCAACCTTATCTGTGTTATCTATGGTGCTCTTAAACAGATTTACGAACCAAACCAGCGAATATTGGTACATTGGGTCAATATTGGCCAAATCAGCGATTGTAAAAAATAAAATTGTTGAGTGAACAGCTATAGGGGTGTATTCCAGACGAGCCTGAAGGCATTTTTATCAATAAATTAAAAAAATTAACACTTTTTCTTCACTTTTACCTTGTCAATTTGTTTTTCGGTTACCTCTGCCACGGCCTGCTTTGCAGCTATTTCGTTGGACAGTTGTTTGGAAGAACTCAAGATGGTGACTGCTGTTTCATCTTCCAGTATATTACCTTGAGATGTACTTAGTACTTCCAATATTTTGTCTTCAATTTCTTTTAAAGACCTGTAGTAATACCAGAGAGTTAAAGGATTGTTTCTAAATAACTTTTTTAAATTCTAGTAATTACAATTATACGTTAGCAAGAACTTTGACAAACGACGCGCGACGGTTTGAAACTAGTATAGATTATTAATTAATATAGAAAAAAAAAACACATTAAAATAAGCGACACTTTACGTATATATATATATATATATATATATATATATATATATATATATATATATACACTGCCCTATGAAATATATTGGTATGACAACCAAATTCTTAAAAAATAGAATAAAAGGGCATCAGTACACAAATAATGCATCCACTGCATTACACAAACATATAAATATAACAAAATAATTATCTTCAAATTCCTCAAAAAAATTAACTTTGCAAACTACTAACTTCTACCTATCAATCAAATATAAATAAATAATCAACATGCATTTTTCGAGGTATGTAACCATATTTTATTAATTTTGTAATAATTTTTTGTAAATAGTATAACATTTTAAATTAGTTTTAGAAAAATTGTAGATGTCTTTTTATAATTAGACTACTAAATGTTTTTTAAATTAATTGCAGATAGGAAAGAAAAGCCTTACATACCAAAAAAAAAAAAGGAATGAGCAATTTTTGAGAAAGCCTACTATGATAGGCGAAACGTCAAGTTGGTGCATCCTCGATAATCATATAAAATGTACTTAGAATGGTTGCAAGTCAAACAGCATATAGGGTAGAGATTCAGCAAAATGTTAATAAGAAAAGTTGTTTAGCATCAAAAGTTATGCTTGGATACCAAAACATAGCCTCCTGAAAAAAATTTTTTTTTTGGAGAATTTTTTTGAAAAATTGATTTTTTTAATAATTATCATAAACACTTTCATAGTTTAATTGAAATCAGATCAGATTCGCATAACTCCGTTCAAATTTAAGTATACTTGTGAAATTAACTTAGATTTTTAATTTTTTACAAACTTCAGGTTTGTTGCAACGATATTGAACACAACTTGGAAATTTTCCCAATATTGTTTTTAACAAGATGAAGCATTTCTGAAGAAAATATGCACATTAAAAAACTTTTATTTGAAGGGCAAAATTTTCATTTCAAATATTTATTAAAGAACTGTACACATAATTGACAAACTGGAAATTCTTGAAAAAAAAAAATGAGGGTTAAAAGTGAATTAATGTGAATTAATATTAACAAAAAATCAAAAAGCACCGAGATCTAATTGAATGTTGATACCACTAATTTTACCAAAAATGTTTATTATGACTTAACAATTAACAAATCAGCATGAAGTAAAAAAACATTTAAGGAAGTACATAAAAAAATGAAAGTTATCTAAGCGTTTCTGTGCGCCCACCTTCTCGTTCAATGCATCTAATTGTCCGGTCATAAAATTCACTAAAAGTAGATCGCAAGATATTTGCTGGAATATTTCTCCAATGGGAACGAATCAAATTTTCAAGTTCGTCAATATTATTAAATGGTCGATCCTTATAAACTTTTTGCTTCAAGTATCCCCAAAAAAAATCTAAAGAAGGAAGATCTGGGGAACGAGGAGGGCACTGTGGATCGGTATTTTGTCCTAATCATTTAGTACCAAATTTCCCATTTAACCATTCAGAAACATTTCTAGTAGAATGAACGGGAAATCCATCATGTAGAAACCATAATTTATATCGTTCTTGTAAACTTATATTATCCAAAAAATTCGATATTTCATTTTCCAGAAACTGTAAATAGGTATCATCAGTTAGGTTTCGGCGAAAAAAAAACGAACCCAATAATTTTTCGTTGATAATACCGCACCACACGTTTGTTTTTTGGTAATACTGGTTTCTATTGTGAATAACAAAATTTGAATTTGCGTCCGACCATCACCTACAATTTTGGGAAGAGACAGTATCATTTATTGTGAACGTGGATTCATCCCCAAAGAGAATGTGTCTATGAAAATCACGCTGATCGTCTATTTGTTCTTAAATCCATATGGAGAAATCATAGGGGATGTCATAGTCTCCTTCTTGAAACGTGCAAATAAACATTGGCCTATAAGCTTGAAACTTGTTTTTCTTGAGAAAGCTCTTAACTTTAAGCTTTTATTAATACCCGTATAAGCAGAAATTTCCTGGGTGGATCTTCTAGGGTTTTCAACAACTGACTGAAGTACCGCTAATTGATTTTCTTCAGTACAAACAGTTTTGGCACGTTCATTTTTATATCTATAGTCTAAAGATCCTGTCGGTTTGAAGTTTATTTAAATTCTACTTACAGTTGAGTAGTGAACTTGTTTGTCTGGATGCCGTTCACTGAAAATATGTGCTGCATCACGCACTGTTTTATAATTATCCCCACATATCAAAACTAATTCTGCCTTCTCGACTAGCGTTAATTGTCTTGGAGGAGGCATTTTAAATCAAATAAAGTTAATATGTAATAATATAATTGTTCTTCTAGAATGAAATATTAACGCCACCGAACTGTCATAATTTTTACTTCTAACCCTGATTTGTTTTTTCCATGGGTATCCGCGATTATCTTAGTATAGGATTTTAGGTTTGTCAATTAATGTGTACAGTTATTTAATAACAATTTTATAATTTTGCACTTCAAATGAAAGTTTTTTAATGAGCATATTTTCTTCACAAATGTTTCATCTTGTTAAAAAGAATATTGGCGAAATTTTCAAGTTGTGTTTAATATCGTTGCAACAAACCAACAATGCCGGACTGATTAACAATTTACCTTTTGTTTTCAGCACCCTGTATTATAAGAGCGTTTTTCTCGGCCTCCAAGTCTGGACGTTCTTTTGCAACGACAATTCCTAGTAACTGGTCTTCTAAACCTGCACTCGTTATTACGAAATTTACTAAAGTCACCTTTACGGCAACTTCTGGTAGGTAATGTGGATTCCGAAGTTTTGTCGTGATATAAAGCCTACAATTTGAAAGAAATATATATTATGAGATATAAAAGGCTCACACAAATACACTCACATTCAGATATTAATAGGGAACTTACAAACGATACCATTTCGTTAAAAACCCATGTAATTCAATAAACAACACTCTAAGAAATACTTATCTTACAAAAAAACAGGCTTTTTTTCAAGCCAGGATTGAGGGGGTGATAATATGAGGTCTATAGCTCCAGGCTCCATCGTAGCCAGGGGCTCTAGCACAGAGCTGGTGAGAGGATTTACTACTATCAGCGAATTACAAGACGGAGAACTTCTTTAGTCATCACTTAATTGTAAACGTCGGCTTCGTAAAACTTCGCGCGGTTCAGGGGCTTCATATGCTTAAAGCCCTAGGGCCCCATTAGCGAAGTACCCTTCCAAGGACGTTTTTGTTAGTCATTAGTTATTTTTAATGGGTCGCCTCGCAAAACCTCAAGCGGCTCAGAGGCTCTTAAATACTTAAAGCTCTAGTCCCCATAAGTCCTAAATTCGGGCTTGTTTTTTTTAATTTGTAAACTAAATTAAAGCAATTATACATACAAATACGCTAGGACGTCACACTCTGCTATGTTCATTTACTTAATGGTGTATTCGTGTTTTACTCATTAATGCATAAGTTAAGTGCAAAATTGTGGACAATAGCTAAGTATGCTTTGCTTTGGCGAAAAAAGATAATAACTTCGAATATATCCGGCTTCAAAGTAGGGGTACTGATTTTTTTTAAGTTAAATTTCCAAAAAATCATAACTTTATTACTTTTTATCCCATAGGGTTTTTCGCCAGAATCTCAGGGCATCCATTTTTAATAAAAAAAATTGAAGGCTCCAGAATGTACCGCTAAATTATAATAAATTTTAATGTTGGTCAGTGTCGGCATAATCTAAAAAATGTCTGCTCGCAGATAATTGTTTTATCGGAACCGTTAAAGCAAATCTTGAAAGTCAGTTTTGTACTTTTTTGCCTCCACATCATTTTTGTATTATTGGATCATTTTTCAATAGAACAATTTTTTACAGGAGATCGACAAAAAATGGTAATCTTTACACGTTCAGAATATTTTTTGTAGGGCAACTATTTAACCCCTTTTTTTATCGTTCAAAAGAAAGCCACAAGATTGGTTCAAAATCATGCCAAATTTCATTTATTTATTTATCCACCTTTTTTCAGATTACAACTTAAGGTAAATAGTACGTTTGCCACGACGCCGACGCCCACGAGTATAGTATAAGCAATACAAAAGCACTGTCTGATGTTATGTCGTAAATGCAGCTTTTTAAATGAAATTTTCAAGCGCGAAACTTCAATTGTCTATAATTAGTTAATGGATAAATATCTTCATTCCAAACTTTGGGGATATTTTTTTTAATGTATAAAATGTTTTCATGCTATTTCAAAAAAATGTGCAAGTTACCTATTGTGGCATTGAAACTAACTAAATTAAAAAAAATAAATTTAACAAAAATAGTTGATGTATCTTTTGTTAATAATTTCTTTTAGTGTTTTAGTAGTAGCCAGAAGTAACAAGTTGATATAAAACACTTACTTAAAATCAGGACTGTATTCAACTACAGAATCTCCCAGTTTTAAACACAAAGCACCACCTTGTTTAAATGTTTGTTGTGCCAAAACGGGTTCCAGAATGGGGTCTAACTCTTGGCCAACATTCTCTAGTAAGACCTAAAATAACAAATACCGATATTTATTTTCGCATTTCTAGTTTTGCTTCAATCAACTTACTGGCTGCCCAAACTGGATGGCGTTTTCTAAAATTCTAACGTAATCTGGCTGATTTAGACGAATTATTGCTAAATTATTCAGCCTTTCCATATTTTTTATCCATTTGTTAGCTTGTCCTTGAGGATCGATCATAAGAGCATATCTTCTGGCATTTCTAGATAAAATTTGAAATAACTATCCACGTCATATCCATATTTTTTAAAAACAAAATTAATGGTAATCAAGATATCATGGTTCTTGGGTTTGACCGTGGTAAAGTGGCATGGCCACGGCACGAGGTATCTTCACTGTAAGAGAATAAATTCAGTGTTTTGTTTCATGCAGTGAATATTTCTGAAGATGTATCGTGAAATGGCCATGCGAAACATCGGAAATTTTTCCTAATTTTACACGTTCTAAACCGAAGAACTGTGATTTCTTAATTCACTCCAGCCGTGAGAGCTTTGGTACCAATTGATAGTAACCTTTGAAAAATAAATGTTAAAATCAGAACTTTACAATTTTAGGTGAAAATGGTAAAATATGAAATAAATTAATGAAATTAATAAGTGACATAAACTAAAAATTCAAACTTACGAAATTATGATTCCGTTTTCGACACTAAAGTTGTCCGTTGGTAATCCATATATATTCCACTGTCGAATAACTACTGGTTCCCCCAGAATAAGTGTCAATTGAAAGTCTCTGGTTGTGACGATATCGTATCCAATTAGTTGAGTTACCCATTCTTCTATCTGCTTCTGTCTAAATTGCATTGTAAAAGCTCCTAAATAGGCCACTATTCCGGCTGATACCAATATATCTCCTACAAATATATAAATCGTAGTTATAATACAGTTTGTGCCCAAGATGTGATGTATGCAAAATCTACGAAAAAATCCTTAGTTGTACATATATAATTATTGTAAAGTGAATATACTGATTTTTTAGTTTTGACTTCATTTATTGACACTCCCAACATTTCCCTACCAAACTTATTCTCTGTTCTACTTAGAACTGCTTACATAATTTATTTGTAAACAAAAAAACTTTTATTAAAAATAAAGATGCATCAGTATAACTAACTAATGCGGCAAAGATAAAAATTCACATAAAACATTTACATTGAAATAAGTTCTAATGATAAAGGCGAAAGTAATTTCAATATTTGAAACTAGAGTACTACTAACGTACCAACTAACATGTTATACCGTTCCCCAAGATCGTGAGCAGTTGTTCTCCAACGATCTTTTTCTCCTCCCAATCCCCCAATTAGATCTTCAGCTCTTTGAAGCTTGAGTTGACAGAGATTGACTTCGTCCGTCAATTTTTTAAACTTTTTCGATTCTTCGGCTAATCTTTCTTCTAATTTTGCTACCTTAGAAATGAAATTAAAAAATAAAAACCTTTCGAAAAAAATAGACGCATACACATATTAGCTTCTTTTTTTGAATAAATTTGTTTATTCTCGTATATAGGTGTGTAATTTTACCACCTATGTACAAATTTCATGGATTTCTGTGAAAATAGCTATAGATTATTTAACATTATAACTGAAAGTTGCAATTGACATAAATATCTGATTTACGTTTTCACTACAATAATAATAATAACAATCAATCAAATACACGCATAACTAGAGATGTCCTGGAATAGATAACATTCATAATTTCTGGTACAAAATAATTAGTTTACCGCCACACATGAAGCTGTCACTCGCCAAATTAATGAAACTATTCTAAAACCTAGCACACTCCCCAGTTTTCTCACCCAAGGAATAACATACCTTAAACTCAAAAACTCAAAAAATAAGGACCCGTCAAATTACCGACCTATTACGTGCCTTTCAAACCCATATAAGATCATTACAGCTACAATTACGAGGAGAATAGAACAATATCTAGCACACAAAACATTCTAACCGCAGAGCAAAAAGGGTGCAGGAAAAAAAGCCGAGGATGCAAGGATGCATTAGCTGCTAATTATAGACAGCGTCATCATGGAACAAACCAGGAAAAATTATAGAAACCTTCATACTGGTTACATAGATTATAAAAAAGCCTTTGATTCGATACCCCACAGTTGGCCAATCATGGTGCTAGAATTATACAAAGTCAATAAAAACATTAGGCAATTTCTTACGCAAATCATGAGTACGTGGAAAACTAAAATCAACCTGAGAACACAAAAAGAACACATCAAAACAGAAGAGATCTACATCAGACGAGGTATGTTCCAGGGAGATTCACTCAGCGCTTTGTGGTTCTACCTCTGTCTCAATCCACTCTCAAACACACTGAATAACACAAACTTCGGATTCCAAATTAAACACCAAAAAAATAACCTACACAAAATAAACCATCTCTTATACATGGATGGATAAAATTATACGCAAGCACAAAGGCACAGCTAAAGAAACTCCTTAAAATCATAGAAACGATTACCCTGGACATTAACATGGAACTTGGTATAAGTAAATGCAAGCTACCTTATATCAATAAGGGACAGTGGAAAGACAACCCTACGATGAAAACAATCAACAATGAAACTATAGATAACATGCTCAACGAAAAAACATACAGATACCTAGGCTTCCATCAAAGCACCAAAATTAACCACACTCATATCAAATCAGAGCTCAAGACGAAATTTAAAACCAGACTCACAAAACTACTAAAAACAAAACTGAACTCCATAAATCTAACGAAATCTATTAACAACTTCGCCATACCTATTCTTACGTATTCGTTTGGTATCATTAAATGGTCACACACAGACATAGAAAACATTCGCGTTCTCATATCCTCTGAATTCATTAAACACAGGAAGTTACGTCCTAATGCATGCAAGGAAAGACTCACCCTCGAGAGAAAAGAAGGAGGGAGGGGAATTATAGATATACAATCGCTAAATAAAAAACAAATTTACGAACTCTCGAAAATTCTTCCACAATAAACAAACTAACCTCCACAAGGCAATAGTGAAGGCAGACAAGAATTATACACCGCTCGACCTGTCTCAAACGAGTCATGCAGTAGAGGCACACAGTCACATCCAATCACGACTAGAAAAGATGAACACCTGGTCTAAAAAAACACTTCACGGAAGACACAGATACCACATAAAGCAAGACCACATACATAAAAAGCTTTCATATACGTGGTTACAAGAAGGGCAGCTGTTCTCCGAAATAGAAGGCTTCCTGCTTGCCAGGACAAAGTCATAGCAACCAGAAACTACCGAAAGCACATCATCAAGGACATAACCATTGAAGGCAACAGGTGCAGGAGATGTCACCAGCAGAGAGAAACGATCGATCACATAACGAGTGGATGTAGAATAATGGCCGGAACTGAATACACCTCGAGACACAACTCAGCAGCGAAGGTCGTTCAACAAGCATTAGCCACAACATACAAACTAACGGAGAACACAGACCCTTATTACCATTATACACCGACATGTATACTTGAAAACGAAGACTACCAGCTCTACTAGGACATTGACTTCCACACAGATAATGTTAAATTATTAATTGACATCGCTGTCCCCAACGACGAGAACATCTAAGCGAAATATACTGAGATCGCCAAATACACCGACTTGGCAATGGAAGTAAAAAGGCTGTGGAAACAGGAAAGAGTCATCATTGTTCCTCTCGTCATATCAGTAACAGGTCTCACCCCAACAACGTTTACACCGCATTTGGCTCAATTAGGACATCCAGAAATCGGTCATTTTGAAAACATGTAGCATCGTTAGATCATTACTTAATACACAATAGTTGTTTTTTTGTTTTTTTATTTTTTTATTTTTTTTGTACTGACTTGGTATAACCCCGTCAGTATTAAATACAACCACAGGAATACTGTGAGGCAACAAGTCAAGATAATAATAATAACTATACTAGGTACTTTCAAAAAGAAAAAAAAACTAACTTAAGAACTCTTGAACAGAATAAAAGTTATCCTCTACAAGATATTTTCTTAGTCTCTAAATGAGCTAAGGTTATCAGCTTTTTAATGTCATTACATGTATTATACATTACGTTTTGTACTAGGAAACAGAAAAGTTCTGTTTCTAGTATTCTAGCTATATGAAGCGCGATTATCTTGAAGTTCTTTATGATTTTAATATGTAAATTCCCGCCAAATTCAATATTTTGAATTGTCTGAAATAGTTTCGACACGACTACATGAAAAACCACACATAATGCGTATTGAATACTTTTGAAGGAAAAATACTCATTGTCACATCCGAGCTTAAACCTCAATTTATAATACCGTACGATAAGTGAGCTTGTATATAAAAAGAATAATATACTGACAACACAGCAGTGACTACAGTAATTTGATAATGACTTTAAAACATAATATTTTTCTCTTAACTTTCTACATAGATTTTCTATATGATTTCCCCATCGTAAGTTCTCATCAATTTCTAAACCTAACATTATCGAGGAAATGGAAGGTGTAATAGGACCACTTACAATTTCGTGAAGTAAAAAGTTGTCATTATTTTGTTTTTTATTTGAAAATACAACAAAATTTGTTTTACTTTGGTTTATAATCAAACAATTCTTTTCAGATTATAACATTATACCATTATAAACCAAATCTGCTGTTATTTTAAGAGATGCTACACTTTTTCCCACGATCAGAATGTTTGTATCATCGACATATGATATGACAGAAATACCGGTTGAGATATCTTTTAGGTAGGAAATGAGGTCATTTGCATATGCTGTAAAATTAGCAGTTATTTTAGGGGAAGAAAGTCACGCTTTTCCTTAATGTCAATAATTGATGTTTAATATTTGATATTTACCCTTTCTCTTGCTTCCCGCAACTGTCCTCTTTTAACTTCTAGGGAAGCCATGGCGGTGTTGAACTGATCTTCCGCTATAGCCAAGGCAGCTTTCTTTGGTGCTACAACTTTCGCTACTTTATCATATTTTGAAATGGCAATAACCCATTTACAAATACCTAAAACAATTAACTGATTTAGAACCAGACGTTAAAATGAGGTATGCGATTTAAGAGGTACATAAAAGGTCGATTTCACTCTAGAACAGTAAATCTTGCAATCTTCGACTAAGATAAGTGTTTAGGTAAAAATATTTCAATTTGATTTTCTGTGCAGTGGAAGGCAAAAACCACCCTACCCCTCTTATTTTCCATACCAGTTAACTTAGTAACGATTATTTAAGCAAAAAGAAGACATGTTATCATTTCAACTTCAAACGTCATTTTGAAAAAAGCTTAAATGCACTTTGTTTTTTGCACAGAAGTTATTATAAAAACCTGGTAAATCAGAAGTAAGAGAATAGGTGTATTTTACTTAACTTATTGTTTCGTGTATAAATTCTTACCTTCCGCGGCTGATGATGCAGTCTTTACTTTATCTGGATCAAAATTTTCATCATTAAGAATCTGCTCTTTAAGCTTCGCCATGACACGTGGTTGTATATTATCCTTGTCAAAGTTGATTAAGCCTTCCAGAAATTTCATGTCACCTAATATTTTTTTCGAAGGGCCCCAGTAATCGTCAATTGTACCTATTCCACTGGGCGCTGGAACTTTGTCTGGTTTGACGTCCTAAAATCATTGATGATGATTTTTATATGGTACCTCAGAAAATGTTTTAAACTGGCTCGCTCAGAACTAAGAAAAGCAGATGATTGATAATGAAGGAATTAAGCAGTAACGTGTTGAGGACTCAAAACACGTACTCGTAAAGCACGCAGTGAAAAACAACTAGTTCAATTAGAACCACTTAATTACAAAAACTAACCTAATGTAGACTTTTTAAAATAATTTAGACATTCAAATACAAACTGTAGTTTTTTCCGGGCTTAAAATTATTCCACGGTTTTAATTTTTGAAATATTCTCCTCCTTCTAATTTACTCTTTTTATAACCTTTTTCTGGATTGTACGTACTGCATGCTTATTTTAGGGAGATATAAGCATTAATATATATGATAGTGGAAAGATAGCATAGCAAGTCTAATATTAAACTTACCTTCAAAATACAAACAGCCTCCATAACTAATTTGACACCTTTTGGTGGATTTTTCATGGTTTTTACGATAGTAATGTCTGCCGGTGTCAGCGTATTCAAGGCAGCCAAAGCTGCATTGAGAATCGGCATGGCTTCCGCCATATTGGCTTCGCATTCATCCTTGATGGCTTGCGCAGCTTTAGCTTGTTCATTTGCAGCCTGTAATATAAAATCAATTTTATAGATAATACCTAAAATAGTTTGTTTACGGTAGATATTCTAAAAACATATTTCTTATCTATTCACATTTTGTTATTAATATATCAGCAAATCTATAAAATATTGTTAAATGATATTAAAATATAATTACACATACATTACAGTAAACAGGGTTAGAATAAGCTCAAAAATATTTAATATGTGTAGCACACAAAAATCAAAGTAATGCATAGTAATCCTTAATACCAAAACGTATATTACAGTTTGCTGCAGATTCTCGGTACGATAATAATGTAACGGTAAAAAGTTTCATGACTACAAGGAATCAATTAAAGAGGAGTTATTTTTACATGAATTTAATAGTTTTGCTACAAATATCCATCTAAGCTATGATGTTATTGTTTTTAAATTCATGGATTAAATGAACAAGTAAAGCATAGCTTTGTTTCTAAGACATTTTCACGAATATTGTTATTTAGACCAAATTTATTTCGTACCTCCTCATCGACCATAACAATTTTTTCCACTTCAGCGGCTTCGGCTGATTCAGCTTCAACAATTTTCATAGTTTCTTCAACTTTCGCTTGTGCCACCACCAACTGAGGTTGCAAAGCTTCCAAGGCCAATTGCATAACTGCAACCTCTGCTCCAGCAGATTCAAGTTTTTCAAGTCCAACTTCGTATCTTTTCTGTCCTAATAATAACTGTCTAAAAATATTCACATGCTCAGTAAATGATATTAGGTGAATAATGTCTGCCATCAGCATTTTGTAATATCTTGTGATATCGATCATAAAATTATACTGCGTTTTTAAAAGAAGATGTAGAAAACAGTCGCATAAGCCTTTTTTTTCCAAAAAATATTGTAAATTCACAAATTTGTTGGTAACTTAAGAAAGTTCCTGTTTCCCGCTAAATTAACTTGTTTAGATCTTTAAATCGTCACAAAGGTAAATTTTTAAATGAATAATCTTCACTAACAATTAATTTTTACATATTAGAACGTAAATACGTACAGTGTATTGTATATAAAAAAATAAGTGAATTTTATTGCTTTAAAGACGGTGGCAAGCAACTGCATTTTATTATTTACACATTTTGATTTTTATTTATCAGTTAAACATGGTAACCTTGTAGCATTTGCAGATGACACTTTTATCATATAATTAATTTTGAAAATATATAGTACATTTTGTTAATTTAATAAATGAAGACCGTTTTAATACAAGTAAAACATTAAAAACCATGGATTAAAAAATAATGTAAATATATCTAAATTATTATTAATTGGGCAAAAAAATTTATTTACTACAATAAAAACCAAATCTAATTTTAAAATAACTCAGGAGAGTGACACTGTTCCTTTAGTTACAGCAATGGGAAATCTTGATGTTATTTTTGATCAAAATTTAAATTTTAATGACCATATAATAAAAATCGTTAAATGCATATTTTAAACTAAGAATTAGATTAGAAGATTTTTTAAATACTAAACTAAAACTTGTTGATTATTTAATTCCAAATGGCCTTGACTATTTTGATTCAATTTATCATAAAAGTATCAGTTTTAATAATAAACATAAATTACAAATGTTACATAATAATTGTATCAGGTATGCTATGGTTTTACAAAATACGATCATATATCTCCAATTTTTAATAGATTTAAATTAATTAAATTAGAATTTAGACGAGAAATCCACTTATCTCGTTTATAAAAATATATTTAAAACAAATTGCCTAACTATTTACATGAAAAAATTCAATTTCGAAATAATATTCAATTTAAGTACTAGAAATTAAAATAACTTGGAAATTCCTGTTCATTAAACAGAAAAATAAATCATCTTCATCTTTTGAATATATATGTTGTTTAATTTATAATAATGTTCCTTATGAAATGAAAAATTATTATTGGTTTCAAAATTATTTAAATGGTAGGCAGCAATATGTCCAAATTGGAAATAATATTAGTTCTAGGAAATCATGTGGTGTAGTTCAGGGTTAAATATTAGGACCTATTTAATTTTTAATATACATAAATTTAATTTCAAAATTAAACTATAAAACTATTTGCGGATGATAAAACTATTTTTTATTTTGGAAATAATTTTTCAGAAATTATATACTACATTGCAGAAGATTTAACAAATATATCCAATTGGCTACAATCTCATACACTAACTTTAAATTTTGAAAAATCTTGTTTTATGTTTATAAGAAAAAATCATATAAGCAATCAAATGGAACCAATTAAATTCAACCAAAAAATATTAATTATAGTAGATGTATTCAATTTTTGGGACTAGACATGGATAAAAACTTAAGTTGGCGGAATCATAAAGAATACCTTAGAAAAAGTATAGTCTAGTAGGAATTCTATGTAAAATTCGTTGTAATATACCATTAAAATTTATGAAAAATATTTATTTTGCATTAATATATTCAAAATTGCAACATTTGATTTCAGTTTGGGGATTTGCTAATTTAAAAATATTGAATGCTTTATAGTGTTTACAAAATAAAATTATTAAATGTATACATAAACTTCCTTTCCTAAAACCAAAAATAAATTTATATACAAATTTGGCTATTTAGATACTAACGATATTTATAAGTTAAAAACATGCATTTTCATTCATTCAATACTTACAAAAGATAATAGATTTAGAAAAAAGACGTACTGTACATAATCATGACACACAAACAGATTTATTAAATACAACTTATATTCAAAGCAATTTTGCAAAAAAAATATTTATTATATAGTGGTATATTAATATTTAATATAATATAATGAATTACAACACAACAGAATAAACATTTAATGAAATTTAAAAAGGAAGTAAAAATACATTTTTTATCGAAACGTGATTTAAAGAAAAATAATTTTGACTGTGTTAATATTACTTATTTTGTTCTTTAATTACTATTTATTTTGTTATTTAATATTATTGTTAATTGTTAGTTTGTTATAATATTAATATTGTTAAAATTCCCTGTAATGAACTTATACAGTTGGTTGGGAATGTTGAGAATAAATAATTAAATAAATGTGAATCATTTAAAAAACATATAAAAAATATTAATCGAGAGCTTGGATTGGAAGATAATCAAAATACTACCTTTTGTGTCAACTAGTAGGTTACCTTTTATCTAGTTTTAGCAAAGGCAAGCGTAAGCTATTATTTTCTTTGGTTTTAGTTAGTTTCTACATAGATAATATTTAATTGTAATATTTTTATTTGTATTGTATTTCAATTACGTTGCACAAAAATGTTGCGTAATTATATAAAGATTACAATTGGGATATAAGTAATAAATTGATTATTAATCACAAAATTAAATTAAAATATTAATCAGTCAAAACAAATTTCAACAAAAAGTAGCCAAATTAATAAAATATATTATCTAGTAGAAATCCACAAAACAAAATTTTAAAATCAGATAAAAGTGGCAAGGACAACAAACAAAACAATTATTATCAATACAACAGAATACGAATCAAAAATGAAAAAAATAGGGAATAAAAAAAGCTACATATCATGAACTCAAAAATTATTCTAAATTAAATAAAAAAAATTACAAAAAGCGAAGCTAGAAAATTCACAATGCCTCTTCGAAAATATAGAGCGTAAATTTTAGTGAACCGTAGTCACTTATGAAAATGTTCGTTCTTTTTTAAATTTTCGTGACCCTTCCAATATGTTAATTACGGCTTCATTTTGTATTCGCTTCTGTGTGTCAATGTGATAAACATTATTTGATGTAACGAACTTGGAAATTTGAAGATAACTAATGTAAAGAAACATACCAAACAATTTGTAAATATCGATAGTTTGCAGTTACCTTCTTTTATTTGTCAAAAACGTCTTAAACGTGTTAATCATTTCCAAATATGAAGTTGGAGTGACATAATTATGTCGCTTCAGTCTTAAGAAGTATTCGTCAGATAATACCTGGGTTGAAACATGGAATGTCTGACACATATCGATACAGACTTCGCGCTCATGATCAGTCAATTCAATTTCACCAAGAAACTTTTTAGCAACTGCTAACAAGGCATCTTCAGGCCAACTCTGAAATTCGACAAATAATTAAAAAAGTGCAAATACTTAAATTATTCTTATGCAAAATTTGTTACATCACGAATCATTCTTGTATTACCTCAGTTGTTATAAAAAGATGTGTTTAAATTAGGTGGCTATTTTGTTTCGCTGTAATGATTTCACACCAAAATATAACCAGTTTATCCCTATATCACACTTGATTTTTGACAAACATTTGAAGTCAATCCGATAAGTACTTTTTAGTCTATGCCGCATACAGACAGGCCGACGGAAATGAGGGAACATGCTTTTCGGGGTATATGGAGCTTAAAGCTCAAAGATTTGCAAACATATCGGAGAGTGATTTTTTGACAACAACAATACCTTCATTTTAAGAGGGAAGTAAAAAAATGTGTAATGATATTGTAATATATTATTATCTTGTAGAAAGGCAATGTGAAATTATATGGACGTACCTGAAACCAGTCAATGGTACAACAGTTGACTAGAGCTGGAAATTTTCTAACTCTGTTTCTGAAACTCTCCCCAATCGGACTCATCGCCAGTACGACATGTAGTTGTTCTCTCACGATTTGTACAAAAAAGTTAAATAATGCTGCAGGACTACCATCAGTTTGCATTGATTTATCCCTCTGCCTGTCGAGTTGGCGCATTTTTTCACAAATCTCAGCTTTTTCTTCAGTAGTAAATAAATTAGGCACCTGGAGACAAAGTAACGCTAATTATAATAATAACATATTTTGACAACCTTCAAAGAAGTTTTTCAAACACATTATCTGTAGTCTTGGAGCCCAAGGCCAAAATGTCTTTTCGTCCTAGATTGGTTCGCCCAGTTGGTGTTATTGTGATTGAGGAGGGAAGTTATAAGAAATGGAATGTATATATAAAATGATTGCTGCGGTCTCACATAAATCTTGACTATCAGGCTCGCAGCGATGACTTTTTTTTCATCATTCTTTCGGCAAAAAACAAAATTTATTCCGTCAGGCGCGTCTGATATTGTGGATTTATCTATATGTAACCCATATTTATTAAATTTGTAATAATTTAAATGATTTAGCATAAAACAGGATCTACAAATAATTTGTTCTTGGTTTAAATATCACACACATACTTTAGATTTTAATAAATCTTCTTTTATGTTAATTCGCAAATAAAGACATTTCCCCATTACCCACAAGCAATAACATAATGAAGTATTCAAACACATCAACATTTTTGTGATTAATTACAGAAGAAAATTTAAGTTGTAAAAATCATATTCTAAGTATAAGAAACTCTATAACTTCGTAATTAGTTTTATAACAAAGCACGATATTTCATACCATTAAAATTTTTGAAAAACGTATTATTCTTTAAAATATTCTAAATTACAAGTTTTTATTTCAGTTTGGGGTTCTGATCGTTCATCATCAATTCAATATATTTAAAAATTTCCAAATAAAACTCTAAAATGTATTATATATTATTATATTTGGAACCTTTTATTAACATATAGATACTAAAGGGTTTCTTAACTTAACAAAATAATTAAAATTTGCATAAATTAAAAAATTGCATATTAATACATTTCCAAAA
This sequence comes from Kuschelorhynchus macadamiae, assembly GCA_030620095.1. Lineage (NCBI taxonomy): Eukaryota > Metazoa > Arthropoda > Insecta > Coleoptera > Curculionidae > Kuschelorhynchus > Kuschelorhynchus macadamiae. The sequence goes on from JAUTXW010005451.1 coordinate 538,321, forward strand.
AATCGTTTTCAGACCATTGCAGTAAAAAAATTGGGAAAAAATCACGTGTGCAGGATGGATTAAAAATATATAATAGCTTGCCGGAGAGTGTACGAAAAATAAAATCTTCAATATTCAGCTATTTTCTAAAAAAATAATAACGAATAATTTTTTTTATACTCTGTTTAACTTACTTTTATATTATACAGTGTTCTTGAAAAAGTTTGCATCATATAGAATATTTTTTTATTATGCCACTTTGTCAAAATTTAGCATAGGCTATAACTTTTGCTTCATTAAATATTACTTGTGTTAACAAAATTGACATTCGATAATATAATTCGCAGAAAAAGGGCTTATTTGTTTAAATATTAAAGAGCGTTCTAAAGAAAACTTGTTTATTCTTTAATTTTACATAAGTATACCAAATTTTGCTCGGACATTTCAATTTTTAGTTTTTAATTTTTTCCATAAGCAAATTATTTAAAATTTCGATTACACTCCGAGATTAGTTTATTGTTATTTTTATTTTTTGTATTATGACATATATTTAATATAAAAAATGTAATTTAAGTAATCTATACCTAAAATTCCTATAATTACGCCAACTTTTCATCAGGCTTAACATACTTTTAAGAAGTGATTTTAAATTTTCTCGCAGAAAGACAGTTTTTATGAAATATTTAGATATAAGAAATTAACATACTGGGGAGGTTACTCAAATAAAATATTCTTTTCGTCTTAGAAAAGTATTATTTTTTTAGAATTTGCTAGAAACAGGAAAAATTTAATAAAATTAAATATTGTAAGATTCTGGCTAAAATTCGGTATACTTATTTAAAGCTAGAAAACCCTCAACTTTTTCTTTAAATAAATGTCAATTTTGTCAGCTAACAGTCACGTGACTATTTTTGAATAGACGATTTTTGATATTTAATGAAGGAAAAGTTAATGCAAATACTAAATTTAAAAAAAAAATACCTAATAAAAAAAATCATATGAGGCGAAATTTTTCAAGGACACTATAATATCATTTTTGTTATACGTTACGTTCCATATAATAAACTTATAAAGTATACACTCAATTTCTTGAAAATTTCACCTCCACTTCTATAGTCCCGACTGAACTCAGGGCGTTAATCATGTACCAGTTTATCAGACGCGTAGTCATGTATACAAAATCTTGATCGTGGCTTCTAGGACTAATAGTTAAGTTTTCGTCATTAAATTATGTAAACATGCGATCGGCCCTAAATTTTTTTTTAGTTTGAAGTTGCATTACTGTATTACAGGGCGAGAAGTCGTAAATTTCCGTCGATGTCCTTCTCAATACTAGTAGTAGGGCGGCCGGATTACATGAAAACAAGGCCAGGGGCTAAGTGATAATGCATGGCCCTCCGCCCCTCATTCCCATCTTATTTAATTTTCAAACATGTCCTTGTAGTGTAAATAGTTCAATTATTGTATAAAATATTGAAATACAAGGTACATTAAATTAAACGTATATAAACACAAAGACAAATATTAGGAAAAAATAAACGAACATTTACTTAGAATGCAAACATTTCGAAAAAAAAATAATTTGACAATATTTTTTAAGGTTGAAAAGGTTTCTATAATGTTATCAATATCTAGTACTAATAGAGTAGTACTGTATACAGCAGAGGCTCCCGCCAACTGTTACGACTTAATTTTCTGCAGCTGATATTATCCAATTAAGCTTTTTTACATTTTCATTGGCCCACAACGGGGTTTGGGTTTTAGCCCCCATAGGCCCACCCTTAATGCTGACCTGTGTCTGACCGTGGCCTTGCTAGGTAGTCACCCATCAAGGTACAAGCCGCATTAAACTAAGCTCAACCAAAAAAGCAAATTTTTGACATTTTGACGATACAGTGGTACAATAAGTAAGCAAAAAATCAATAATACGAGTGTCAAGAAGTTATTTCAATTCGGATCTGTTAAATGATGTACTTATTGTGAAGTTATCTCTATAGTTCTGATACCATTCAGAATAGATCAATATTTAGTTTCTAACACTGATAAATTACAACGCCGACATAGATGAAACAGATTGCGGATGGGAGTTGTTAAACATTTTGCAATTTTTAATTGTGAGGTAAAGTATATTTGAAAGGGTATTGAAGAGATGCAACTAGGCACATCCAAAGTAGAAAAAATTCAAGTTTCTGTCAAATTAGATAATCGCAAGGCTAGCTTAGCCATTTACAGAATAAACACCATATTTGTTAAAAGCTTAATATTGAAAATATATTATAAAATGTAGATGATGGCCTAATCGCGTTATAGTTTTAATTTAGACACTTTTACTTTGATATAGATACCTAAAACCATCTATGGCATTTCAGGAACATATTTTTATTTATAAATGTTGTTAGCCATACCTCACCAGAATTCATAAGATTACTGACATCTTCCAAAAATGCCTCTTCCTTAATCTGAGTATCAGTAAATAAAAACACTCCATGTTGGTCAGTCGCACTAGCTTTTCTCAGAATAACTTTAATATCTTCTCTCCATTCGTTAACGCCATATAACCGGGTAATTTCAACTTGAAATAGTTCATATTCAGATATATGGGCCGCTAACCGAGTCAGGGATTGCCGCCCGGAACCACCAACGCCCACGCAAAGTCCATGACTTCTTGGCTGTTTTAGGATACGACACAATTTTGATAGATGTTCAATGGCAAACCTAAAATAGTTATATTGCTTTAATAGACTTTGGATAATTATTATTAACTGTAGTAACATGCTTTATTTAGCAAAATTTATTACTTAACAACATCAAAATAAATAATTCAGTTAAATTACATCAATTTAGCTTGGAATTCTAATAAAAAATTTTTAATTTACTCAATTAAAGCTTTATAAAACAGAGTCTTATAAATAATTTAATACTTTATCCATATAAAATGTTTGTCAATTTCTGGTATCAAACTAATTATCACAGGTTTGGTTGAAAATAAGAGAGTAATACAAACTACACATCTCAGAGAATAAAAATAAACAATTTTTTAAACCAGACAACACACACAAAAAGGAAACATAAAGAACAGCGATAAATGCTACAATAGTTTAATACATTCAACAGGACTACTGTAAAAAGTAAAAACTATTTTGTCGTTTAACTTATTTTTGTATGATTGAGTTTTACTTAGCACTGTTACAATGAATATGTATTTTTGGAACGTTGTGTGAGTTAAGTTCACACAAGAAAGTTGATACATAAGGCTTAATGCTAGGTTTGACATACGAGAAGTAGCCTTTGTGTTATCAAATTTTTGTAATAAAATAAAGAATTGATACAAAGCAAAAATTAAGTTAATATTCTTTTTTCAAACGATATAAACTTTTGGGAACTCGAAAGGAATACGAGATATTTGTGAGTCAATTTTCGACCTGCATATTTCAAGAACCAAGGGATTTCGACAAGCCAGAATCATTTTTTAATTAAATATTTAATCATACCTGCACGATCTATAAAGGAACTTGAAAACGTGTACGTAAAACAAACGGGTTTATGGAAAATAATGATCAAGAGTAATGTTAGTACAAGTAATGTTCTGATCAGTTTAACTTAAAATATGGGGGAACTTTTTTATTACAGCAAAAAAGTTGTTCTTCATAAAAAGTTTTGCTTATTTTAAAAGTAAAATTGATTAAGCAATGTTTAATATGATATACGGGGTATGAAAAGAAATACAAAATAGAAGTTTGCAAAACAAAAAGAAAATTTTTGAAACATCTAAGTTAAAAAGCTATTCAAAGTTCTTTGGCAATATTCGAAGTTTTTAAGGAATTTGACCTTTTCGACATATTAAATTACTTAAAAACTACACCCTGTACAAAAAAAACTTCTTCGACTTTTTAATATATATGCTCGCTAATTCGACTGTTCTTGATTTTGCCTATTTGCAAGTATAGATTTCTTGTCCATCTACTCTAGTACATATATCTATTTTTTATTAGGCCAAACTTTTTTGGAAGAATAACTTTTTGCTTAAATCGATAGTCAAAAAGCTTTCCATTTAATAATTAAAACTGAACAGGCCCTGTATTAACCTTATTTAAAAAAATACCTAATGATTTAGCTGCGTCAAAAGTTTGAATTCAATTTTTTTTGTTTGACAAACTTCTATTTTTGTATTTATTTTGTACCCCGGTATATCTAACCACATGTCGTTTAATCAGTCTTATTTTAAAAATAAGACTTAAACACTTTTTATGAAGAGCAATTTTTTTTGCTATAATAAAATAGTTCTCCATTTGTTAATCAAAATTGAACAGACCCTGTATATTTTTTTAAACATTTTTAACTACCTAATATAGTAAGACAATTAAGAATTCATTATAATGTTTAAATGAACTTTTCTCATTATTATAAGTTGAACCGCGAGGTTTTTCGAATACTCTGAATATATTTAAACGACACTCTATATAACGTAAAAAATTAAATCTGGGTAACTAGCTCTTTACTCTATGTAAATATTGTGGTTTGGTCAAATTATTAAGTTAGCCTAAAACAGTGTCCTCCAACAGATAACTAACAACAGTGATATTTTTTTTGAAAATAAAGGTACTCTAGAATTTGGAAAAATATTACGGTTTCTTTAATACAAAAAGTAATCAGACTTGATAAAATATGTTTCTTAAAGATTGCTTTTCGGCGATTGAAGTCAAAAAAATTTCATATTTAGTATACATTGACTAACTTTTGGCCTCACCCTGTAAATGATCTTTACCTATGCATTTCAAGTTAGATCTTAATTTTTAAGTTAAAGCCCATATTTTTGATAATCCTGGATTCTCCGAATCTTTAAAGATTTTAAAAAATGTAAGGTCTGTTTTTATGACCAGTATATAATATACCCCAATAACTCAAAGTTGTATATTACCCAGTTTATTACCGAAGAATTTAGAAAAAACCTCCAAAAATCTGGGTTCTGTACCTCATTCAGTTCTCGAAATATATCGGTCGGATATTTGGTCACAAAATTCTCCTATTTCCAGCATTTTAGTTCATCGAGTTAGGCACAGTGGCGGCTTTTTTATAGGGTTATCATAATAGTTGTAATAAAACGCGAACCTTGGGAAAAGTTAAATACGCTACGCGCGCGGCGGGTCGAATGGTCTCGTTGCGTTCCTTAGGCATAATAAATTACGCTATACTAAGCTAGGCTGGGCAGTCCGAATTGTGATTACCTTAAAGCTTGACGAAAGTACCCGAAGATTTCACAGCTACCGAGCGGCAGCCGAACGTGATAGCAAATGGAATATGAAATCGCGATTTGGGTCATGAGCCCGTCTCTTTTCATAATACGATCGATGGGTCGCGGCATCACGTCGGCATGCGGAAGTTCAGTTCAGAGGTCGCGATATTCTAACTCGAAATTGTTTCGGACGTTTTTAATCGATGAAAATTGATTTATATACTGTTTTTTGTAATATATATTTTTTATTTTTATTATCCATGTGTGAGTTGGAAATATACAGGAAATAAAATGTTGGTAGTGACTAGTGCAAAAAAAGTAAAAAGTGCTTACGAACTTAATTTTGCAAAAATAACCAATTTCAAGGTGGTCTATCTTTGAGTTGTGAATGTAGATGAACTAAAATGTCGGTATTGCAAAAAATTAAAGAACTAAAGAGTGCTATTGAACTTAATTATGAGAAAAAACCGAATTCAAGGTAATTGGTCGCAATTTGCCAGAACTTAGTATACGACAAACTAGTAAAGACAAAAATAAAGAGGTTCATTCCAAACTTTCGCAAAAGTATGTACGATTTAGCTAACTGGATATGTGGTTGTGAAGTCTCTAACTTATTTTACTGTTGTTTTCTAAGGGCTCGTCGGACTCATTATGGTGCAAAACCGGTGTTAAAGACTTAAAACGCTTAAATGAAAAAATAAAAAAACGGGTGTTTTCTGCAGATCACATGAAATGTTCGGTGAACTATGCTACGGTCGGAAGTGTTGATATTCGCACTCAGCTAGACACAACTTATAGAAAATCCCTTAGAGATTTTAATGAAAATGAATCCAAATAGATTGTGTAAAATTCTGTGGTGCATCGAGCTGGCATTACGTGGCCATGATGAAAAGGCTTTGTCTGAAAATCCAGGGGTTTTTCGAGGGCTTATAAATTTTGTTGAGGAGTTGGGTCAAGATAGACTATCCTCTTTAGCAATGTTAAGCATCGAAAAATCGTTTATAAAACGAATGTGCGTGCAATTTTAACGAACGTATTATTCAGCATTTTTCCAATTTTAAAGAACGAAGAGTAGACCAGAACTTCAAGAGAATTTAAAGCTCAATTTAAAGATAAGATATTTATTTTTATTTTAAGTATGCCTATTTTTAAATTTGTTATTGACCTCCCAATATAATTCACCACGAGCCGCTACTACTTAGGCAATAGAATGCATCAACTATTTAGCGATTTGCCATGAATAGATTTGTTTTTTTACCTCTCCTAGTAATTTTTTGCTTCCAAGAAATCTTTTACTACTACTTACCTAAAGAGTACTAAATTCATTGGTTTTTTTGACATGTTATTAAATTCATTTAAATATCCTTCTGTAATTGACTTAAGTTGTTCCAAATCTTGTACCTCAAGATAATGTCTCTGGTCGGCTTTAGGGTTCGCGAAGTCGCAGTAAATTAATTTTCTCAGCTGAGTTTCGCCTATCTGAAATGTATTACAACAATTCTTTCAGTAAAAAATAAACAATAATGAAGTCATAATATATATTATAGAAAATATGTAAACCTGTGTAAACATTTCCTAGCGTCCTTATAAAAATACTATAAATTCTATTCCCCTTAAAAATTGCTTTTAAGCCCCGAAAAATTTTGGAAATTTGCAATGTCACTACACTTTACGTTTTTTTAAATTTTAATAGTACTAGCTCTACAAAACGAATTAAAATTATTTTTTTGTTTGATAGGAAATCTTGATCATTTTTTTTGCAGAAATGCTCCTTTTATTTTGAATTTTGAAACCCAAAGTGACAGAAAAGTAATATTTCAAAATGCTTCTAGACAGAAATGCGACGTTAATAGCGAAAAATATTAATGTCAAAACTTACAACAGGACTATCTGCAGAAGCCAATCGCTTAAACATAACGTTTATGTCTTCTTCCAGTTTCTCTTTGCACACTTCTCGTAAAGCTTCAATTATCCAAGTTCGATCGGTATCATCTACTAATCGGTCATAATATACTCGTAAAACTTCATGGACCCATAACCTTTTCATAGACATTAAATCTTCCATAGCTTCTGGAACTGATAATAGGACTCCCTAAAATAACAGCAATTGAGGTTACTAAATAGAAAAACTATTTTATGTCTGTAGTTTCCAGAAATAAAAAATATCTCAAATTTTTATTTTTATAAAAAAACATATATTATAAATCTGAGTACCTTGATTTACTTTATTATTTTGGTCGTAAAGAAATGTACGATTATTCATTTTTTTTCTGAGTAAAATATATTTTCTTTCAAAATTTACTCAAACTCAGTGGCGGCTCGTGGTCAACTTTTCAAGGGGGTCACACGAAATAATAAAATGTGTTTGTTAAACCGCAACCGCGTGTCCAGGCACATGAATCGTACATATTTCCACGAAAATAACGATTTACTTCTTTGTTTTTGTCTTTACTTGTTTGCTGAATTTTAAATTTCGGCAAAGGTCGACTACTGGTCTTAAATTCGAGCCGTTTCTCAAAGTCCAGCTCGCCAAAATAATTGAAAACGGATTATAAAGTCTTAATATCCTAAAATAGTGTGGCTACCTTTCTTTAAAACATTAATTTAAACCACAAAATCAACAAACAAAATGTAAAGTCTTCAAAATAAAATCTTTAAAAATAAAAACACATCAATTGACGTTCATATTTAAGTTTCCGGGGCCGCTGTTGACCCAAAATTTATTTTTATTCAGTAAACTTTGATATTACCTATGCGCCAATATACGAATTTGATCGGGAACACTCGGGAAAAACTCGCCTCCGTTTATAACCAAGAGGTCAACGCGGGCCCCCAGCCGTGATCGATTCCAAATGAAACAAAACCTCTCCGGAGATCGAAGTGCGAGGCACGATAGGGTCTCGCGGAATTAAGAGAACGGTCAGCGAAAACATCAAAATTGAAAAAATATAAATTATGTATTGTTTTATTTATTTGTTTCTGTTTGGAAATACTTATTGGGGGGTTATTGACCATGTGATCTAATGGACGAGCCGCCACTGCTCAAACTGAAACTCAAACTCAAATATACTTTATTGTTATAAGAACATATAGTCCTTGTCAATAAAGTAAGCTCTATAAAGATAAAAATATTGGGGTCTAATCATTGGAAAAATAAAATAATTATACATTATAAACTAAGTAATATGTTATACAAAAAGGCATAAATATCACCATATAAAAAAAGTGACATAAAAATTTTAAATACAGATTTTATGTATGAGAGATACAGATTCAAGTATTAAAAGGTAAGTAAGTGTTAACATTTTATATTTCACAGCAATTCAAATTATTTAAGTAACCTAAACTGAATAAACACAATTCGCTTGATCAATACAAAAAATTTAAATGATAAGATACTTAAATTAAAAGCAAACATTTATATTACCTGAATTACTCTGGAGAAATCCCTTAGATTAAATAAGTAATGAGATTTAGCTGGTGTTGGTAGTAGATTTATACGCGCCATTTTGTATATGTCCAACGTAGCAAGTACTATTTCTTCTATACAAGGGTCAAAATCTTTTGAAAATCCTCTAAAATTGTTAGTCATATACGATTTTGTTAATTTTAGATATGTTAGCTTTAAATTTTATATGCAATAGGTTTAAAATCTATGTTATTAAGGGCGAAACAAATATATTAAATACATTTCTAAATATTACGTCTCACCTAGTGTCTAAGTGCCACAGCATGATTCTACTGAAAATGTTTATTAATGTTCCTTCTTCAAATTCGTCAATACACATATGATTAAAATGTCTACTAAATCTCGGTGTAATTGTATTTCCTCCACCTCCAGGGGGGCACATTGCGCACATGAACTAAAAAGAAAATTAAATAAATTTTAATTAAGCTATCACCAAATAGTGTTGTGTTTGGTTCCATATTTTGCAAATATTTAAAGAAATGAAGTGTTTGGTAATTAATATGCTACTTATAAGACCCTTCAATTGTAGGATTCTTAGTTTGGCACACTTTTTTCGTCTCTTCATGAAATTTACCCTTCTTTTGGGGGTAAAAATTTTTTTTTTATTTGACATGAAAAAAGTAATATGACCCACTATTTAATTTTGCATTTTGGTAATCTAGAAGGGCAGGGAAAAAGTAAAACAATTAAACAATTTTCGACACGTTTTATTGTACAAATTGTTGGAAATGTTGCCAATTTTTTCTTGACAAAACCCTAATATAATGTAAAATTCATACTTGACATTATGTAGGATATCCGGAGTTATTTGGCGAATTTCGTGTAGGAATCGTTGCCTAAGTTCCTCTAAATTTTCTGGTTTTGTTATGTAAACTTTGGCTTTTAGGTGACCCCAAAGGAAATAATCCAAAGGATTATGGTCCAGTGAGCTTGACGGCCATTCAATGGTACCCCTCCTTTCTAAGCAGCGGTTTGGAAAAGCTTGCCTTAAATATTGTCGCACATTTTGGGCGTAATGCGGCGGTACACCATCTTGCTGAAGCCATATTCGATCATCATGAAGATCTGCTTCTGCATGGTAAGGAAGTAAAGCACTCAAAGCTGGAATAAGTTCTCCTTGTAAAAAGTCTAGATATGTACGGCTATTTAAGTTATCTTGAAAGAATATTGGCCAAATGACTCGGTCGCCAATAATGCCTGTCCAAACATTAAGTTTTCTTGGACGTGTGGGTGTGCGTTTCTTGTATGCAGTGGGGATTTTCTGTGCAGCAATATCGACTGTCCTATTAAATGCTGATCAAGTGCATTCATCATCACTTCACAAAACTGAAGCCCTCGGTCCAGATAGTCTTCTACCAACTCTTGTACCAAAAGCATTTTATAAGGACGCATTCGACACGATTTCACTAACTTTAATAATGCTTATATTATTTTCTCTTGGAAGTTGCTGAACTGGAGTAATAGGATTTTCTTCGACAGCAAGTAAAACTTTTAATTGCGTGTTCTTCATTACTGGAGGCTGCCTTAATCTTGGTATGTCCCTGACGTGGCCCGCTTCACGATAACGTGTTTCAATTTTGCTGATGGTGCCTTGGGAAATTGGTAGTAGATCAGGGTGTGTTTCGTGAAATAAAGCTGCAACTTTCGCTTGATTACACGATCTATCGCCTAAGCCAATCATCATTAAAATTTGGATTTTGTGTGATACAGTTAAATAACCCATTTTGGTTTAAAAATACTTATTATTTAAAGTAACGTTTTAAACAGCAGAAAATACTACAACAGATAAGTATTCACTTTTTTTAAACCGAAAATAAATTGACCATTGGCATGCGGCAGCCAGTAAACAAACAACTTTAACAATAACATGTATCTTTTTTATTAGACAATTTGCGCAAGCAGAACCCATTTTTAGTATCAATTGTTGCTTAAATAGCCAGTTGTTATTTTTTTATAGCTTTTTAGTTCACCGAAATGCAGAAGTAAATAATGGATCATATACCTCTTTTTATGCCCCTTCCAACGAGCTGTCACAATACATACCTCTATATTTGAAAAAAAAAATTGTTGGAGGCGGTTTTCACTCTCAAAAGAGCGGTAAATTTCATGACAAGAAAAAATTTTTCAGTAAATAAAGAGGCTTCTTAATACTGAATTTATTCCAGTTAAAATTTCCACCCTGTGCAATAAATTACCTGTATGTCTATCAATTTCATCGGTACGACTTCTTTTAAGTCGTACCACATTTCGTGATCAAACCATTGTCTAAGCAACTCAATGGGAGGTTGTGCACCATAAATTTCCTTTAATGGCATATTTATATCGTCGACAAATATGACACATTTTTTAGTCACTGGAGGACCATATACTCCTAAAATACAAAATCAAAATAATAAATTGTTTTATCAACCATAATATAGTTAATAGAACAAAATTATCATTAAAGTTAGGTATTGTATTAGGTATTTAGGCAACTGCCATGTGTTTTATTTTTTGTAAAATAAATTAAGTGGATATTTTAAACAAGTGTTTTCGTCTACTTTAAAAAAATAAATAGATTTTCGTTTATTTGAACTGTTTATGTCGTAGGTTACATATGCGGTAATGTGACTGTAATAACGTCTGTACTAGACTAGTAATATAAGTAACTATTAGATGAGGGTATAATAATATGTAACAAGTCATTAATAAGTATTAGAAATATTTTAAAAATTTAAAAAATAAGCATAAAAATCTCTTCTTGAAAAATAACATTTTTAATAATTAATTTCATGCATTGTTTTAGTTTGTTGTATAATTTGTCAAGTATGTAAAAATTATTTATTGTTTATATGTAATATATTATATATATTTAGCGTTACAAGCTATTTCGTTTTCCAGTATTAAACTATAGAATTAATGGTCGGAAATAAATGAATTAAAATCTAAAAATATGCGTCCATAATTATTTAAAACACATATCTCGAACATGTTTAACGATTTTGTTACCTGATATATTTTTGTTACTCCATTAAAACAGGATGGTTGATTAATGTGTTTTTTTTTATAAAAACTTTTTCTTTTAAATATAATAAGCGTTCTTGAGGAAAAAAAAACGGGTAAAAGCGTATTTACGTAAAAATACGCCACATATTAGAGCAGAAAAAAAATTGAACGTCTCGCTGCTGGCTGCGCTTAAACATTGATAATTAAAACATTTATATGTTTTACGATTTTTCTGTAATTTTGGTAATCGTAAATAAGTATTGTGATAAAACTATTTCTCGTAAAAAATGTGGATATCTGAAAGTTTCTTAAATAAAAATAAATATCGCGTTAAGAAAGAAATAGCATTTCCTTAAAATCATTAAAATAGTTTCGCTCAACACAGGTAATTTTATTTATTTGGAACTTCTATATATTGTGATAATAATAAATATACATATATTAACAAGTGTCAGCAAATTCTTTGCTTTCGAGATACAGTGTTTTGGAAATATATTTTTTAGATTCATATTTTGATACCACTTATTCGCTTTTTTAAAGATTATCACTCTTATAATTCTCATCCGTTTTGTAACAAAAAACTAAAATATTGTCAATTATAAGTATTCAAAAATTTGTGAAATGTCAGATTGCAATGACGTTTTATCAATTTATCTTTGTATCTTGGCTACAGATTTCCAAAATGGTAAATTTTTCTAAAAACTAAAAAGAATTGTTGGAGAATTTAGAAGGATTGATTGAAGATTCTATCGTTCATAATTGATTTTCTTCTTTTCTTTAAAAAAGTCGGGAAGTCGAATTAAAAAAAAATATCCGAAAATGTACATTTATCTTAATTTATTGAACCGTTTAGGGTACATTGATAAAATACAATTAAAAATAAACATATTTTTTTAATATAATATTTTGCTGTTTGTATGAGAGTAATGTTCTATTGAAATGGTTTTGATCAATTAATGGCTTACATATATCTTAATTTTTAGTGAATTTGATTCATTTCATGATTGATGAGTGACCAATTTAAGAAATATTTGAAATATTATGAAAATATTTATTAATTTCATGCTTTAAATATATTTAAAAAACTGTATAAAAAAATAAACAATATTGACTTATAATAGTAAATTATCGTAAATTAAAGAAATTTTATACATACCTTTTCGTCTTTTATCCAGCTTAGCCATAACGATATTTTGGGTCTGATTTGCTGTTGTTTGAGCCGAAAAATTAATGAACAACGGTATATATGTTTTAGCATCATTTTTCTTGAGTAAAAAGTCCTGAAAAATTAGATCTTATTTAAAAAATAAAGTAACACGAGGAATCACTTTTCTGATCTTCAGGTACAACTACTGCTTTCTTGATAATAAATAAAAAAAATATAGTGGTAAAAAAAGTGTGAGCACTTAATTTGAAAAATGGCAGTTTAAAGATGCATTAAAGTGTCATCACGCTTTTAAAATTCGATTACATTTTTGTGTTTGGAGTAAAAATCTGTATTAACCTGTCTGAAAGTCTTGATGTTTTGTATTTGGTTATAAAAGAACCGCAAAGAAATATATCTAAATTGAATTTAACTTATAACAATAAATTGTCAGTTTAGCAAGATTTTACAAAATAGACCTTTTTATTGAGTATTCAAAATTAAAAAAAAATCATAAATACCGTAACATAAACAGATTTTCCTGTTCCTGTAGGGCCAATGACCATCATAGATTTTTGATGTTGCACCAATAGCTGCATAATCGCAATACCTCTGATGGTTTCAACTGTAGTTACAATTATTTGATTGACAGGAATATCTCTTGGAATTGGTGGTGCATTCATGAGTTCATCGGACCAAAGTTTCCATTTTCCTTTTCCCTACAATAATTTACGTTAAGAAATATGCATATTCGTAAAATTGGCATTTATCTAGTTAAGTTGCCTACTAGTATTTTCCTCGAAATTAATTTTTGTTATTTCAATAAACAATAGGACGAATATAACGATTAAATGGCAACACGAGCGATTGATGTGGCGAATTTATGAAACTGCATGATGGAGGGCGAAAAGTTGTATATTTCCAATTTACTCATTTTTTGCATAGACGGAATTTTTGTCTCCCAAGTTGTTTGTAAACCTATATTGGTATGTTGTTATCGTCTCTATGAGGATATTTTTTGTCATTGCACCATACTTTGCAAACTACAGGGTGAATCGAATTCGTTGTTTTTTAAACCGATTTTAATATATTATTATTTATTCGAAAGTCTTAAGTTTTTGTTGCTTTTTTTATTACTTTTGTGTCCTATATTTTTGTAATTCGATTGTTAGATTTTTAATAAAATTTTTAAAAATATCCCCATAGGTTTCGTATTTGAAGTTGTTTTTTATCTTTACGAATAACGGAAGTATAAGGCCTCTAAACAAACATTTTATATGTGTAAATTTCCAATATTAATATCTTGAAAACAATTGAAGAGAGGCATATAGTTTAAATATGTAATAAAACGCATGTAATTAATGATTTTTGTATTAATTTTGTGTCATATTCTTTTTTAAATTCGATAATTTATTTTCTAATAAAATTTTTGCTAACATCACAAACATTTCCACAAGTTTCGTAGTTAAAGATGTTTTTTTAAGATATCCGGATCACCCTTTACTCACAGTACTCTATGTTTTTATGAAATCCTAACGGGCCAATGCAATAATCATTATAGATTGGTAGTATATACTAATTTTAAAAAATACATTGAAATAATCAAATACATACTTATTAATGTGCTCGAAGAGATCACGATGTATTTTAATATTATTAATAATTAACCTAAGCTATTTGTATCTTATCTAGATTCAAGTTTATTTACATACAGTGTCCATGGTCATATAGGTACTAAACTTAAATTACCTCTTTTATAAACCTGTAGTCAAACACAGTTTCACCAACTGGTAACGTAAAAATATAGGGTTTTTCTGGTTTGTTTATTTCAAACGGAATTTCCAGTTCGGTAACGACCTTTTGGGGGAACTCTCTTTCCAAAAGTGCTCTGAATAAAACATTAAATTTTAATCGACTGTTATTATCTAAGGTGCCACCCATTGACCAGATGCATGCAAAGAAAAACGATCCCTCTATCTGTGCCCTAACGTCAAGGTCAGATACTTGTTCTCTATATTTCTCGTCGTAAAAATCATCCATGAAGCAATCGAATAGGTTCATTGTAGCTCTGACTAAATTATGATCAGAGGTCGAAGCTATTTCCTGGAAAAAAATATTAATTACAAAAGTTATCATAGCCCGGGCGGCGGTACCCAACCGTGGACCCATCGAGTTAAAGAAAATTTAATGAATGCAGTAATAGTTTACTATTAGTAGATGCCAAAAAGCTTTGTGATCAGAAGCTTGTCCTGTTAGAATTTCTGTAAGATTACGTCGGCGTGGTCGTCTCGTGTGAAAACGTGGATTTTACTTTTCGATCGCTATATCTTGGGAACGATTTCAGATACACTTTTGAAATTTGGTACGTCTTCGGAACACACTTGGAGTTCTCGAACGATATCAAACATATTTTCATATCACTTTCGGTTTGCCGCCTGATGAAAACCGCATTTTTAAGAATGTGAAATTTTCAGAAAAGCTTCTTCTATGCGGTCTTCGGAAGACTATTTAAAGTGGATGGGATTGAAGTTTGGTCATTTTTTTTTTCTTAATGTTTGAAACTTTTTGTAGGTCAAGGGAGTTTGAACTTTAAACGCAGTTTCGTCTTTATTTTTGCCTCTTCATTATTTTTGTCTCATGACATTTTTCAATAAAATTTGTCTCATGATATTTTTGTATAAAACCAATTTTTAGCGAACGAGAGCAAACAATCAGAAAATTAAAAAATTGATGTTTTTTAACAAACTTATACGAATTTTTGTCTCGTATCTGTTCTTTTAGATTTTTTTGCTTTTATTGAAAATTTGTATCGTGTTCAATTGACTTTTACTTTTGACCTAAAAAACGTTTCAAAAATAAAAAAAATACTTCCCAAGATTTAATCCCACCCATTTTCAATAGAGTTTGGAAGAGCGCAGAGGAGAACAAAACCAAGAATGAAACAAAAATCTGTTTGATACCGTTCCAGAGCCTAATGTTTGCTCTAAAAATGTACCAAATTTCAAAATTTTTAATCTAAAACGTTCCCGAGTTATAGCAACCGAAAGGTAAAAAGCACATTTTGTTTGGATTTAAGCTTTCTTAAACGTAGTTTATAAAATGCTATGGTTTTATCAGAATCCTAGAAATGGGAAATTTTACTTTCAATCAATATTTACTACGATTATATATTTTGATAGCACTACTTCAGAAATGTACAAGCAAATTAACTATGGCTTAAATCTATTATTATCATGGCTACAATCACTTTATCTTTGAATATTCAAAAATCCACCTTTATGTTTATAAGTAAAACCAATAAAAATAAAAATATCTCTCCTTTAAAATTTTTGAATGACAAAATAAAATAATCTAAAAGCATAACATTTTTGGCTGTATATTTTGATGCAAATTTAAGCTGGAAAATACATATTGAATATTTACGAAATAGCGTTTCTTCTATAATTGGTATTTTGTATAAAATAAGATACTATATACCTTTAAAATTTTAAAAAATATTTATTTTTCATTAGTTTATTCAGAATTGCAGTACTTAATTTCAGTTTGAAGATCTGCTTGTTCAAATACTCTAAATCCATAAAAAAAATAAGAAACAAAATTATTAAATGCGTTCATAAACTACTATATTTAGAATCTACCTCCAATTTATATAAACCTAAAGGATAAATTAAAAGTTTGTATATTAATTCATTCTATAAATGTCAAAATAAAACGCTCAAATATCACATTACATAAGTTAAATACAGTACACCAACACAGAACTAGACAAACAGACGATTTACAGACATTTATTAATAAAAAGTAATTTTTGGAAAACGGTCAATTCCACACACTGTCATTATCACCTAGAATAATTTAACAAAGAAAATCAATGAAGTAAATAAACTGGAACAGTTCAAGAAAGTACCTGGAATAATGAGTTAAAAAAATATGTATTATATTTCTATTATTTGTTGTTTTTGATGTTAAAAATGATTTTTTTTTACATTTTAACCGTATTCCTTGTAGTTCTCTTTATATTGTGAATATTTTTATATTATTTTTATTTTTTTAGTTTAGTATTTTCCCTGTAAGTTGGTTGGGAATAAATTACTAATAAGAAAAATATATAGTTTCTTACTTTGTACAAAATACCAATCAAGTAGAAATAGTGTTCTTAAGATTTTGTATGTGAATGTTTCCAACTAAGATTTTTGGGTAAAAGTAATCCTAAAAATTTATTAACTTCTTTTTATTTCATGTTTTCGCTACTTAATGAAATTGTGTCAGTATATTGAAATGTTGTTTTTTACTAATGTACATGTACGAAGATTTTGTAAAATCACAATGCTTTATATACCTACGATCAACAACACTTACCCTAACTCCACCTTTCCGAATAAGCCATATCAGAGGTTTACAGAACCGTACAAATAAATTGAAAATCATAGATTTATAAAAGTCATTGTTTATAAATGGCGGAAGAGTGTTGAGCCAAGATGATAGTAGTGGTTTCCAACCCAATGATTTTGGTTCCATATAAATCATACCACATCTAGACACCTGCAAACAATAGTTGTTAACTTTGAATTTTTTTTGTTTTAAATACATATTCACAAAGTTTATTTATTTTTATACTTTTCGGTTTTAAATATATTTTATGATTTGTTTTATAATATAACATTTTAATCCATTTTGAAAATTTGGCTTTTTCAAGTCAGCGCCAACCTAATGAGAAGAGAAAATATATACATGTCATTCTGTGACGCACTTAATAACAAGGTGTGAGTTTGAGGGCGAAATCAAAAGTCAAATTTTCAAGCTTGATTAAAATGTTATTCTCTACTTTTCAAAGTTTTTGAGTTTGTTGATCGAATTAATTTATACTCCAAATATTTATATATTTCAGCTCCTATAAGCTTAAACTATACTTACCGTGGCAGGGGAAGCGACATCTAAATCCATAGGTTCAAATATTAGATTGGTTGAATTTGAAAGCTGAATAATCTCTCCCGACATTAAACACAACTTTTTGTTATCGTCCAATACAGTGTTCATGTTTTCAATCCACACTGCATCTACAGGGCCGTCAAAAATTAGCCACTTCCTAAAAATGCACTATTATATTTCTGAAAGGGTATGTTTAAAACATGCGCATTAGATCAATAAGAATATTTAACGAAATGCTGTCAGAATGTATCATATATCCAAAATACGTCATATAAAATATATCTAGAATCTGCGTATAATAATAAAAAATATGGGTTATTTCTTGACATATATTGCATTTTTTTTTCAATACACTTAATACTGAGTAACGTGTATTTAGAACATAGAGAAAAAAATCAAATAAAATGGACGGAATAAACTATAATTATCATATGGTTTATTATGAAAATGTAGTTATACTGACCGATCGTCACTTGTGCTCATAGCAAACTGTCGAAAACTAACAGCCAATACGCCATCCGACCACTCATGTGAAACTGGATCGAACTGACCATAAAGCTGGCCCATTGTTATAGATTTAGGATTCATAATTATGTAAACTGCACGGTGTTCATCCATACCGCCCTAAAGAACAAAGTTTTGTTCAAATATATAGATACAAACTGGTGGACAATAAAAGAAATGTTAATACTTCTTATCAGATATACAATTAAATATAATAATTATGCATTTAGTCGAACAGGTTAAAAGTATCTTCCAGTTTACGTACAAATAACGTATAAGTAAATATTAAATGAAAGCTTTTACGGCTTTGGTCAATTAAGAAATCCTGGGTTTTGGAATTAAACCATTTACCAAATGAAATTAAATTTCGCATTTTTACCTCGCGTGCTGGCCTCTTCAATTTCGTAGGGAAAATTTTATACAATCGGAGGAGGAACGTCGAAACGTTATTTTATTTTGACATGGTTTAATCTCAAAAATAATTTCTTAAAGGTTCAACCACGATTATTTTACAAAATTATTTTTTAGTATAATTGTATTTATATGAACATGTATTATATTTTTTTTAGAAGTATAAAAGTTTTTTCAAACATTTTTTTTGAAAAATGGAATCAGCAATAATTATTAACTGAAAAATCCAATAAAAGTCAAAGATAAAATTCTGTCAATCAAAGACACTTTACTCACACGATGATCATGATGTTTAAAAAATGATCAAATTTCTGATACTTTGTATACTTACCCTTTCTTCTACAAGACCTAAAGCATCAGCTAGTACTCGGTAGCAAGTTGTTTTACCAGCAAATGGCATACCAACAATCATTAAACCGTGTCTTACGACAATCATTTCGTAAAGTTGCTGAACTTTCTCTAGAAACACTGGTACATTTTGTATGTTCATGGTTTGGCAAGTGTCATCAACTGCTTTATTAAGCACGACATAATCAGGTTCAGGTAGAATTACTCCAGGGAACAAGTCGGAAGTTATACCCTGAAATTAAAAATAGATTTATAGCAACAAACACATTTCTCTTTTTAAACCAAATAGAGAAACTGGTTTAGGATACAAAATCCATATTGATTAGATTGTATTTATGAATATCTGAAATGGTTTTTGTAACAAAACTAATTATACTTCTGTGCTACGACAAACTAAAATCATCAATAAATGCTTTAAGTAATATGAAAAATATAATTACGTTAAAACTTCGGATTGTTAATTTTCGAGACATCTACATTTTGCAGATTAATGAAGGTAATGAATTTACTAATTTTGTCATGGGAGGGTTATAACATAAGAGAATGTTTAACAAAATAATCAATATGTGGGGATAGGCTTTGCACTGGTATGGAAGATAATAATAAATACTCGGCTAGAATTGATTTATTGCGTATATTTAAGCTTAGAAAGCAGTGTAATTTATACAATGCATCAGATGAATTAAGGGGTTTTATATATATATATATATATATATATATATATATATATATAATGTTTGAAGAACCGGAATTCTATATGACCCTATAAGAAATGGATTTCCCATTAAGAACTTCAAATATTGGAAAATTCTTAGAATGACATTTACCTCCTCTCTTCCTCTCCTCTCCTTTTAAAATTAGTAAAAATCTAGTTTAATCTCTTTTTACACCTAAACCTAATTTTGTACGGGTTCTTACGTCATAATTCGGCACCTCCAATATTGGTTTAATTTTAAGAGGTGTTAAATATAAAAGTTGTAGAATTTATTTCGTATATTATAGAAAATTTTTATTTATGTGTACAGAATATCTCAAAAATATGCAACAAAACATTTTTATTTGTTGAATATAAATATACTAGGTTTGATATATTTATTTTTAAAGAAATTTTGAAATTTGAGAAAATTTCTCCCATATATTTCTATTGACTCCACTATGTTGTAGAATGTTCTTTCTCTTACAGATGTCTTTTATGGCAGGGTTTTTGTCCAATATATTAAGTGTCTTTAAATATTAGGATACCTTGACATAGTATATTTATAACAGCAAGACGCTACCTATTTTGGTATTTTTAAGATATGCCGTATACATAAATAATAACTCTCTAAAAACTACAACATAAACCCTACAACTTTTATACTTGAAAAATTTGTTTTCTTCTTAAAATGTAACCAATATTGCGGCAGGAGGGCCAATTATGAGGAAAAACCTTGTACATTTTTTTTATTATACACATATGTGTCCCCTATTCCTTATTTTCATTTTTTACGTTACAAGTACCGATCTCTTATAAATTTTAGTCTTTCACACTCATATCCAATAATTTAACAAATTACCTGAAATAGGGGCACGTCATGGGAAAGAAATTTTGCAAGATTAATGTCTTTAATAGATCTCAGAACGAGAATATCTTCTTTCTCCTCTGGATATCGTAATTTTAATGCTCCAGCAGCTCGAAGAACTGACTTCACTGCTCTCATACCTTAAAAAGAAGCAATTTGTTTCATTCGTGCAAAATATTCATATTTCATTGATTATTTATTGTTTGTGAGTATTCATAACATTAAACAAATTTAGAACACGATATATAGCTTACCATAATCATAGTGGCATTGTGATGATAGTTGTTCCGAACATAATCTATATGTGGCTACGATCTTAATTGCAAGCGGTTTAGCTATTTGAAATCCAGAGGCGTACAATTCAATTTCGGATATTAGCGCATAATCGGGTACCATCATGGCAACTGATCGGAACAGTGCTTTCAAATTGTCGGGTAATTCCGAACGTCCAGCATAGCCTAAAAATTGTCATTCATTATACTACAGAAACTTGAGTGTTTCGTCGAAAATAGTAAAATACAAGAAGTAGGTATATAACATACAATAAAAAAAATTGAAACTCCTTTCTAAATGAATATCGATGTTTCTTCATTTTCTGTATCTTTCTCAATTCTTATATCTTTGTTTTCCTTAAATTCCTGAATATCTCATTTAACTTCATGTCTTCATCAAATGCCGGACCCGTATATAGATGTTGGCAATGAACAGTGCTTGTCTTGAAGCGTATCTTTCTTTTTACCACGAATCCTTGTCACTCTCTGCAGTCGATCCCGAAAGTGTAAATGTACTAAATGTTCGGGTGTATAAAAATGTCAAGAATTAAAATCTAGAAATTCGTTTTAAAATTCTTATAAAAAAGATATTGAATAATGCCTGTATAACATTCGTCTTAGATATATACATATCCGAATCGTAACTGTATCACAAATTACACCGACCGGTTGGGAAATTATACGGCTCGGGACCAGGTTTTGTCGTTCTTCCAGTTGACGATCGGCAATATATTCCTGTTTTTGCCGCCTCGATCGTTGCGACGAGACCTCTGAATGTACATATATGGCTAATATTACTACTTTCACAATCTACTTGGTGTAATCTGGGACCGTACATTATTAAACATTCTATAAAATCCACTTTGCCATAAATATTCCCTAATTTTATTATCTTCATAGTTTTAACGAAAAGAATAAAAAACTGCGATGATACGTTCATCATAAATTAGAAAAAGATAATTATAATAACAAATACCATTCAATTACCTGGATTCATTGTTATAAATACAGAACAAGTAGGGTCCAACTTCAGTTCGGTGCCTTCGAAGAACAATTTTTCTTGTCCAGCGTTAATGCCTCTTTGTATTGTCAGTATTTGTTGAGCCACAACTGATAAAACTTCTAAATCAATCCTATTAAACTCATCAAAACATGACCATGCGCCACAAGAAGCCAAGCCCTAGAAACAATAACATGCAAAATATTAGCATTTGCATTAGCAATAGGTTAAAAATAATTGTTATTGTTAATAGTACTATTATCTTTCATTAAATTCAAAATTCAAGTTTAAACAGTCATTCAAATTCTCTAATCTAACGAGGAAATATTATTATTTCTGTATTGATTTTTTTATTGTTTTTAAATTGTTTAGGAAGCGTCGCCCATATATTGGAGGTCTGGAATTTAGCCTCTCTCCTATTTTCTGACAGTTTCCTTTTATTTATAGAAAATTATTAGCAATAGTATTAACAATCGCGTCTTTCGATATATTGTATATAATCTATAAATTCGAAAAAATAAATTGTTTGAAAGATATTGTTTTACCTTAAAGAATTTGCCCAAAGCAATATAATCCAAACCATCGGAACAATTAAAAACTACACATTGCTTTGCAACAGCTTTAGCTAGATCTTTAGTAGTTTCTGTTTTACCAGTACCAGCAGGACCTTCGGGTGCCCCTCCTAGCAATAAAAGTTTATATTAAAAAAAACAAACAAAAACAATGGAAGTATGGAGAAAAACAAAAAACAGTCGTTTTATCAAGTCATTTGCCAGTCGTCATCCGTCCAATCGGCTTAGTTAAATTTGAATTATTGTAAATGGATTTAACTGAGGATTTTTGGCAAGTCAAGTCGAAAAAGTCCGAAAAATCTGAGGCAATATAGTAAAGATCCCTGAATAAATAATCTCGTTTTACTAATTTAATAACGCGTTTTGTTTATTTTACAGGAAAATCTTGCTTCACAAATTAAAGATATTAATCATGTGTTCTCTTCATTGCCAATAATATTTACCTAAATGTAAATGAAGTGCTCCAAACAGCGTCCTATAACATCTGTCAGTCAAAGGAGTTACCACCAATCTTGCTGTGTTTCCCAAATATTCATATCCATATTTCAGAGTTGAATTTATCATGGCGGTAATCATTTGATTTGCCTTAAAAAATCGTTCGAAAATTAGAAATTATCTGCTAATGACAGCACATTAGCTTACCTCCCAGTAATATCTTAATTGACATAACCAATTAAAATCATGAATATTCTTAACACCAACTTCTATAATTCCAGCTAACACATCTCTTTGATGGACGTCCAAGACCACCAGGGCACCTGAAATTTTTTATTCGAAATAAATTAGAGAAATTATTTGAAGGAAATATCTAAAAAAGCTCAGTTTACTGTGAAGCACCAAACGGTGTGCATCGAGCGGTCAGACGCGCTTTTTTGTCGAACGCTTATCAGTGCTGTTTATTGTTTGTGCACATATAGGATATATTTATTTATTTAAATCGGAAAATATCTTTACTTTAATATAAATAAACTGTAAGTAGTTAGCATTAATTTGACCGTCGGGTCGATGCCTGGGTAGGGATGGCAGACCCTGACGGGGACAACCCGGGTGGTGGGATACCACCCAACCATATTATTAACCTGGAAAATGATGAGTTAATGATTTTCGAGAATAGTAATATATGCGAACCACCGCAAAAAATTCTATCAGATCCTATTAAACGAATTAATACTAATAGTAGACTTTATGATGATAGTTCGGGTCCATTGGGTCGTATTCACCCTATGAAATTGGGGGAAATACTCTCACAACTTGGCGATGACGAGAAATATATCATGGAATTGTATCCTGCTGGTAAAAATCTACTCAAATTAGAAATAAACAATGCAAAAGCAGCAAACGGAATTGTTGCTAACCCATTTTTTGAAAATAAAGACCTAGTTGCCTATGTTCCTTTAGATTTAATTGAAAAAAAGGTATAGTACGTGGAGTAGACACCAGCTATTCAGAAGATCAACTATTAAATTTAATCAAATCCCCAGTTAAGGTTCTCAAAATTGAACAAATGTATCGTAGAATTAAAGGTAGGTATAATGATGAGCAAGTGCGGGTCCCAAGACAAATGATTAAAGTTACATTCGCAAAAGTTGAATTACCGCAATATGTATTTTTTGGTAAACTGGGATGCTCTGTCAGTACTTACTACTCACCAGTTACCCAATGCTTTCAGTGCGTTAGGTACGGGCACACCTCGCACCAGTGTAAAAGTAAAAAAAGGTATAGGAACTGTGGTATTGTCAAAGAAATTAATGATAGTGAATGATTAATTGCGTCTTAACTTGCGTACACTGTAAGTCTGACTCACATTTTAGTATGGATAAAAACTATCCCGTTTTCTTAAAAAAAAACTGACTAAACAGTGCATGGCTGATCTTAATATACCATTTAAAGAAGCTGAAAAAATCGTAGATAATCCCTCTTATGCTAGTCTAAAAAATAAATTTGCCCCCCTTCTAACATCCGTTAATGAGTATCCTAAATTACCCAAAAAAACTTTAGTACATAGAAGCCAACCACTAAGAGCATCGACTTCGGTACAAATAAATGATAATGAATACAATCCCCCTAAAAAACGTAGAACTAACGAAAATCAGTCTCATTTTGAACCGATTAGAAGAGACTACGACTGGTCCTTTACCGCAAACCCTATGAGTTCAGAAAGCTTGCATTCTTTTGATGATATAAAGCATAAATTAGTAAACGACTTAACCCAACAAGTATCTCTTGCTTTTAAATCTTCTAGTGTAGCCAATTCTTACCCTTGTTCAAAAAGTGTTTTTGGGAAATAACCTCCAAATTATGGTCAGTAATATTGTGTCAGAGATATTAAATCAATGCAAAAAAATGCAAAAACTAAAAATTATTCATTCGAATGCCAGATCGGCATTCGCCAATCGAAATTTGTTTTAAAATTTTTGCAATAAAACCGAATTTGATATAGGTTTATTATGCGAAACGTGGTATAAACCCAATTTTAAAATTATACTTGCAGGCTATAACGTTTTGCGCAAGGATAGATTAGATGGAAAGGGTGGGGTAGCAATATTTGTTAAAAAAAATCCCATACAGCATAATTGATTTTAGTAATCTTAGTAATCCTAGTATAGAAGTATGTGGCGTAATATATATATATATATATATATATATATATATATATATATATATATATATATATATATATATATATATATATATATATATATATATATATATATATATATATATATATATATATATATATATATATATATATATATATATATATATATATATAGTATAGACCCCCTAATGTAAATGTTGTCAGTAGAGATTATGGAAATTTTTAACAAAGTAGGCAAAAATTGTGTAATTGCTGGTGATTTTAACTCCCACCACACTCTGTGGGGCTCAAAACAAAATAATTTAGCTGGTCTTAGGTTATTAGAAGCAATTGATTCAAAACCCAATCTTGTTGTTCGAAACGAAGGAAAACCAAATCGGGTATCATTTAATAATGCATCTGTCCTGGATTTGACTATAATATCAGCTAGCCTACTAAATAGATCAAATTGGACAGTTCTTGAAGATTCATATCGCTCTGACCAGCTTCCAATAGTTCTTGAAATCAATAAAAAATATTAGTTTAAATACAAAAACTTTCAAATGGTCTTTATCAAACGCTAACTGGACCACATTCTCCAGCTTACTTGAGGAAAAGGTCTCTTGTATCGAATCAAATAATGACGCAAACACGATATTAAATTATAAAAATTAAAATAAATTAGATTGTAAACTCTATTATAGAGACCGCAGACAAAGTCTTTAAAAAAGTAAAATCAAACCCAAGTAAAAGATATTCTCGCCCATGTTGGGACGAGAATTGCACTAACATCGCCAATGAACGTACGCATGTTTTCAAGAAGTATAAAGAACACAAAACTATTAACAATTTTCTTACATATAAAAACATTGTACCTAAATCAAAATTATTATTTAAACAAAAGGCGAAAAACAGCTGGGTTAAATTTTGCACTAGTCTTAATTATCAAACCAACCCATCTATAATATGGAATAAAATTAATTCAATATCTAGAGGTTTATCGGTCGAAAATGTTAATACAATGACAATAGAAAACGCAGACTTGTTCCTACAAAAATCCACACCAGTATCTGTACCCTACATGCTGAGTAAACATACAGTTCCGAATGATCATCCTTTATGTAAGGACATAAACATTGGTAAATTTAATACTAATATTAAAAAATCTGCAGATACCCCGCCCAGTCTGGACTGTATAACGTACTCCATGGTATATTTTTTACCTGAAAAAATGAAAAGTTTATATGTTTAGCTTTTAACAAAATATTAAAACATGGAGATGAATGTGATATTTTCAAAAAAGTTGTGATTATCCCAATCAATAAACATGGTAGGCCCAATGAATTCAGACCAATATCTCTAATGTCTTGTTTTTTAAAAACTTTTGAACGCATTGTCAAAATTAGGTTGGAGTGGTGGTTGGAACATTTCTATAAGCCCAATTTGGTTTTAGGCGAGGTAAAGGTGTCTATGACTGCATTTCCCACTTAACCCTAGATATTCAAAGATGTTATACAGATAATCAGTATTTAGCAACATTATTCCTTGATATCTCTAGTGCTTACGATAACGTCGATATTCCAATCTTGGTCGAAAAAATGGTATCTGTGCAGATACTCAAGGCTCTTTGCCATAATATCCTCAGTTGCTTTATGCATAGAATAGTTTACGTGCGAGTTCTCAACAATCTTATTGGTCCCAGGAACACAAGTCTGGGGTTGCCCCAAGGATCAGTCCTGAGCCCTCTCCTTTTTAATGTATATACAACTGACTTTCACACCTCTATTAGGAAGATTGATATCCTCCAGTATGCCGATGACTTCTGTTTATATACAACAAAAAAAACTCTTCCTGAATGTATGCTACAACTTGACAGTGCCTTGTAATCTTCCCAATATTATTTTTTTAATAACGGATTGGACATATCACCATCCAAATCAGTAGTCACTATTTTTACAAGACATCGTCTTAATTATCAGCCGTCAGTCCGAATTGCCAATGGTAGCGTCCGTTAGATTTACACGGCCTATGTCAGGTCAATTATCGACTATGGATCTATTTTTTATGGCACAGCCACTAAAACTCGATTAAACAAACTTGATAGACTACAATATAAGACTGTGCGCATTGTTACTGGAGCTATGCAATCTACTCCAGTCTATGCATTGTTAGTGTGTGTCAAGTGTCAAAGGTCGCCATTGATAATCTAACTTCGCAGTATAGGATTCACAAGAACTCCCCTCCACTGGCAGTTGCTTTTACTGAAACAGCAGTACTCCATAACCACATGTGATAACCTGCCTTTTTTCTCTAGAAAATTTGAAAATATTTTGATAAATCCTGATATTACAATTCCACAATATACAGATTCCCCGGAGCTTAATAATAGTTCAGTTAATGAAATTATCAACTCTTCAACAGGTGCCATTACAATTTATACAGATGCTTCTAAAAGACCGGAAGGTGTTGGATTTGCATTTTCCGTAGCTAGCGAAAACCTTATAGGATCTTTCAAAATGCACCCCATTTCATCAATTTTCACAGCTGAGGTATATGCGATCAGGCAAGCTTTAAACCACATCAAACAAACCATGTATTCTTCGCACTACATAATATTGACAGATTCAATGTCAAGCTTTAAAGCCATCGAGAATAAACTAAAGAATATATATAAAACTCCACTAAACTGGAGCAATCAAATATAAAAATATAATTTGTCTGGGTAAAAGGACATAGTGGAATTGTGGGAAACAATAAAGTTGATTTACATGCCAAAGAAGCCGTGGAGCACGAAACAAAAATTTCTAACCTGTAATACTATGACATATATACATATCTCAAGGCGCAAATAAAACAGGAGTGGAAGCGGATATATTAGGAATATTCTTCCAGTAACATGAACCACTATACAAGGAATATCAAAACATTACCTGCCAAATCAAGCATAGAGAACGTTATATTAATCAGACAGCATTTTACAACATATATACGAGCTATTTTTGGCCATGGAAAATTACGCTATATGCTACATAAAATGTATTTAGCAGATAGTCCCTTATGCTTATGTGATAATTCCGGTATTGATGATATGAATCATTGGTTATTTGGCTGTTTGGATAATCTACGAGCAACTGAGTCCTCTTCTACATAACTTAGCCTAAATAACTAAGTTACCAATCAATGCAAATAATCTTGTGACGCTTACTTACGTATTTGTGAAAATGTGTGGGAGAAAGGAGGATTTCCTTAAAATGATCCCTATGTTATACCAAATCCTTCCCTCCGTTGGTCTAGTTTTGTCTCAATTTAAGTCGCCCAGATAGACCCCTGGGCGTGAAGTGTGTGACCTTGTCCATTTATGTTATGTCGCATTCTACTAATATGTCTTAATTTGTTTTTACTTTTGGAGAATGAAAGAGGCTATGATTGTGGAGTATAAATTAATAATATATAACGGCAAATATATAAATATATAGCAAGTAGTGAATAAAGCAATTTATAATAGTAAATAAATAATAAAAAATGTTATAGTAGTGGCTGTATGCACTAGATGCAAAGCGAAAAAAAAAAAACAAAAAAAAATCTAAAAAAGCTCAACTGTATGTTTAGATTTGTATTAGAAACGAATGACAATATCGAAAATGCACAAATGAAATATAAAATGTGCCAGTAGGAGAACCTTCGAATTTTTATCACCATTAAAGTGTAATGTCAGTTTTTATATGAAACTGAATAAATAAGTGGCGGATCCAGCAAATTTGCTTAGTAGACCATGTCACAAATATGTAATTTTTAGTTCCTAAAGAAAATTTTTAAGTAAAACAAAAAGAAGCAATTTTAAACGTAAAATCCTTTTTAGATCATTTTTTTACAAAAATGAGCTAAAATATGCATAGCCCAAAATTGTTTCTTTTAGGTTTATGTTTTTCTAGCAGAAGATCGCAAATTTTAAAATAACTAGTACATAGGTTAGGAATGAAAGATCTACAAAATAGTTTATTTTTTAAGCACCCTGAAGAATTTTCGCACGTTTTATAACATGTTTACTTTTGGCTTAATTTTTTTTTTTAATTTACCTAACGTTATCCTGTTTTGTGTATTCAACTTTCCTCTAACAAGCTCAACGATTTTAGATATCTGATTATTACATTTAACCAAGTAGGACTTCATAGCGGAAATTCCATCATTTATCGCCTGTGTCAGTTCAGAGGTCCAGAAAGTGGAACCCACTGATTGAATACACTGTCCTGGCCACTTAAGTACCTGGAAGATAATACAACATTTACATATTATTATTATAATAATTCTGTCTAAAATTGATATCATAGTTATATAACATTTCATAATTTTTACCCAGTGGTCTCGTGGTCTCTTTGGATAATCTTCGATTGATTTTTGAACCATAAGATGAACAGACTTCTTCATATCAGCCTCTAGTTCTACCAACCACTTTTCAACTTGTCCTCTCGCTAACGCTGTCTGGATAACATCTGGCAAAGGAACAACTTCTCCTTCGCTCGATTTCATTTCGGTGACGTCTAAATCTTCCGTGAAGGTAAGTTTTGCAATGCCTTCGAAGCACTTTTTCAAATGAGGTTGAACTCTGAAAACGAAAAAAGAATAAGCTGGAAAGTAAACTAACATAAAGTTACCAAGATGATCAAAAGTAACCGTACTTATTTAACTGGAAGTTGAACATATGCACCATATTTTTATAACAGTTTTTATTATGTAATGGGATTAGATCTATTAACTATGTTTGATACTTAAAAGTTATACAATTTACAGTATAGTAAAAAAAAGAGTTATAAAACAGGTACGAAAAACACGTACAAAATTATTTTCATATATTCAGTATCTAGGCATGCTGAATGCACCGAAACTAAGCAGGGACTGTTTTGGTGATATATATTTACACTATAGCAGTTCTCTGGACTCACTACGCAATTTTAATAAAAAATTAACTTATCACTGTATACTTTTATAATAACATCAGTCTGTGTGGTTATCTTCAAAATGATGGAGAAGAAACGATAATTTAGTGACTAGAGTCCAACAATAGCATATGGAAAAAATGATTTTACAGTGACTTCTTTGCCATTCGTGAATCATTCAATAGGGTATCAGGGGAATATGAGACATATAGTCAATGCATGGGTGGCTAATAGTGGAGAAGGGAATTGACCAAAAAACTTAAGTAGCAACAAAAAAATGTAATTCGCAGAGTCGGGCCATAAAGCCCATGCCCGACGTTCGGTTCCGCACTGACCGGCCAGCGAGCCTTTGAAGGGGTCAAAGCAAACAACTATTTTTTACTTTTTCTACTACTTATAGGGCGATATTAGATATGTATTAAGTAGTTAGTGTGAACATTCAAAACAAGTGCTTTTTAACACGATATATCAGTAGTCTTATTTTAATGCACCTACTATCTTGATCATTGAGAACTATTTGTTTAATAAATTTATTTCACATCATAAATTGAGATAAAATGTATATAATATTTCTTACCTAGTGGGATCTTTTGTTTCAGAAAGGATCTCGAGCAACTCATCATTAGACAAGAAGAAGAACCTGGGGAAAAATAGACGCTTCTTCTCTAAGTAATCGTTCAAACCCCTTTGAATCATTTCCAGTAAACTATTGCATTTCTTTAGCCGTTCCGCCATCTTATCAATTTCTACTACAGATAAAACTTTTGGATCGCCGAATACCGTTTTCATCAAGTCTCTCCATATTTTGTCCACAGCACTGAAACGTCGTCCTTCTTCAGGCATTTGTTGCTGGATATCTGGAGAGGAGAAAATCGGCTCGAGATACATCCATGTTGCTTGTACCTTTAGCCACTCGTCTAAAATTTCTTGCAAAAGTTGAAGTTTGCTTTCCCATTGTCTAAAAAAAGTTAAAGATTTAATCTGCTTCTGCACTGAACTATAGCTTTAATATAAGGATTTGTATGTTAAGTGATACAATGGTAGAATCAATCTATACGCAAAGATACATTTCACTCCGAATACACCAACGGAAAATTAAAAAAAGTGGGTCCCAACTTTGCCTTCTTTCAGTGGACTTGGGATTCTTTGGGAGATTTTCACGAACCTCAACCTCATATTACGTCCAGTGTTGACAGTATGTGGCGGCTCAGACCAATAGACTTTGAAATACGCATATATCGACAACACCGCGCCTGCACTATAAAATGGCGAGACGAGCGATTGATGTGGCGAAGCTTTGAAAGTATAACCGGTCTTTGCCACAGATTAGAAACTACGCACTTTTAGTAGTAGTATTTTTTTAAGATGAGTTATCAACAATCAAATCAGTATTCAGTGCCGGATTCGGACCTGGGGGTTCTTCGTAGCGTCTTTTTATTATTCTCTCGAAATAAACTGTTTTGTTCACAATACTTACAATATTTCCTTTTGGAATGGTTTTATGTACGGAGAGTTCTTCATGGTTTGTGTTTTAACTATGTGATCGTCAAGTTGGACTTGTATATCGTCAACAGCTGAAAGAATATACGTGCCAGTATCCCTGTAAACCAGGATAGTGAACTCCATATCTGCCCATTCAGCGATCATCTTGTTCAAGTTCTTTTCTAAATTATTTTCTTTTGTTGCTGCCTCTGATATGGCTTCAAACTTCTCGATATAATCGTTCAAACCGTAATCGATAATTTTTTCCAAAGTTAAATCATCGTCAACTAAAAATACATATCATAGAATACTTTATCATCAAAATATATATATGTATATATATATATATATATATATATATATATATATATATATATATATATATATATATATATATATATATATATATATATATATATATATATATATATATATATATATATATATATATATATATATATATATATATATATATATATATATATATATATATATATATATATATATATATATATATATATATATATATATATATATATATATATATATATATATATATATATGATTTCCTCGTTACCTTGCGAAGATCAATATTATTCTCTACACTAGACTAGATTATATCCAACCTAAGTTTGATCTAGAAGGCAAAGAAAAGCCACCATCGTCAGAACAATTAATATAATGTTCAATGCAGTAATAAAAAGCAATTGAATCGAGTTTTTGCTATGAAAGGCCTCATCCTAAGAACTAGAGAACACTTTATTCAAAAACCGAATGTCTCTGTTAATTTTTTACCGACTTCAAAAAAGGTGGAGGTTCTCAATTCGACCTGTATGTTTTTTTTTAATGTTTGTTCGCGCATATTGTCTAAACCGCTAGGCCGATTTTGGTGAGTCAAACGCCAAATTGTAGAGGACGTCTCTCTGATAGTCTTATATATTTTGATTTCAAATCCGCTCACCCGTTTTTTTGTAATAATATAAAAAAAATACAGGTATAAGAGCGATAAAGGCAGCCAGTTTTATAATTAAATTTAATTTTTTTTAAATACCCTTTTTATACTAAAGCATTGAGATTTGTAATAGGCATACAATCTTATTTGCTAAAATGTATCTCTGTTGCTAACCCGCTATGTAATTTTGTTTATACAAAGTGACCATGAACATGTGTAACCTCAAAATCTAGTATTTTACTTGGCATTTTCGAAAAATGAACATTCGGTATGAATAAAACGTTATTAACCGACTACTTTCATAATTTGTATGTCTGTTTACAATGTTAATGTTATCGTTATCATAATATTTAATGAAAACTAAAATATCTCGAAAGTATTAAACATGTTTAACTCAACAACGCTGTTAAAAATATTTTACTTTTATTTATTTTTCTTAAGTATTTATTATAAAATCTAATTTTAATAGTGTCGTTTACTTCTCTATTCGTCTCTTTTTCTATTATATTATATACAATTGGATATAGATATACTACAAATTATACTATTCTTAAAAATGTAACTTGTAAACAAACACTAAAAAGTGAGAAATAAAATATTCTTCAAAATGTCTATAATTAAGGAATAAATAAAATATTATTTTTTGCTTTTTAGCGATTTTTTTCCAAAATATTTTATGCTAATATACGTACTACTCATGCACTTTAATGCTTTACTATAAAATTATCGTTTTTCTTTTATATATCAAGTCTTTGGTTTAGTTTACTTTTTTTATGTATGTTGTGTTTGAAATAAACGATTTAATTTATGTTCTATTTCCTTTTACAAAAATGCTACTACTTTGCGTACGCCTGTGGTACATAGTTGAAAACTCATCAAAATGAAAGCTGTATTCTGATTATTTTGAAATAATTTAATTTTTATTACCTTTAATAGGAAATCCGACAATTTCTGACACTTTTTCCCAGTGACGCTCTTTCATTCCAGGATTGCCCAAAGTTTGAATGATTGGCATATTCTCCTTAAACTCTTCAATTTGTTCTCTGACCTAAAAAATAAAGAAAATATATATTAACTTCTTCCATCTTTTATTGCTTTTTATTTATATTATAATTCCCCTTCCCTGTTATACTACTTAGAGGGACTGTGGGGTATTTTGTATTATTTCTCGGTCTCGCAAAATTAGCAAACCTTGGGGGTTAAGGTTGAAAATGTTAATAGACAAATGAAGCTATATTGCATCATAAAGTCAAATTGTAAAAATTCAGGTTGATGCATGGAAATGTGGAGAATTTTTCTATTTCGATTATATTAATTTCCGGGTGACTAAACTTATAACTTCCAGCAGAATTAGGCCATTTTTTTGGAATGGGAAAGAATAAAAATATAAATAAGTTGAGTGGATAATTTCCGGGATATGGAGGTTGCATTTTTGTACATAATCAATTTTATGTCATTAGGTATGGCAATCCATGCATTAATTTAAATTGACTTTTTAAAGCTGGTTTTAAGTCAACAGTTTTTACTCCATATTTTTATATTTCTCATAATTTTGCTTTTCCATGTTGAAAACCCAAACCGTGAAAATATTTGCTAAAACTGGAACCTTAATATACAGTCTTCTCGGCATATAAATTATCATTACACGTATTGCCTATCATTTTTTTGATTTTCTTTCACATTTTAAAACTAACGAAACTAGTGATATTTATATAAAAAAGTTTGTTATTGCTAAATATATAATAAATTATTATATATTAACAATCGAAATGTTATTCCCATCGATAATTATATAGAACGCAAATTCCAAAATGAATTTTTATATTTCTACAGAAAAATTACCTCTGTAATTTTTGGAAAATTGTAATCTTTTCAAAATAAATAAAATAATGCACAAATATATGTCAGCGAAATTGTCATACCGTGGTTGCCAAGCCTAGTGTGGCAGGTTTCTCAGTAAATACTTTCTCCAATTTGTAAATGTTCCTATAGTAAGTTCCGACATCGGTCTCGATTTCTTCGGGATCATAAGATCCGACTCGTGACTTCATCCACAGCTCATGTTTATTGATAAAATCAGTGGCGTTATCGTACAGTTTTTTATAAGGAGCTAGTTTATCGTGAATTTGTTTACGAAGGGGGTACTGCGAAAGCTCAAAATTGAAGGCCGCCTCTTCTTCATTAAACTTATCAATCCGTTCCATTGCTTGAATCAATCTGAAATTATATAACATTTGTTATAAACAGTTCATGATATTTTTCTTTAACGGATATTTTCTTTTAGAATACATTTTTAGGCTAATCTTAAAACTAAATACTGGAATTTGAAGGCTTTATTGAAAATACCCTTTATTTTTTAAGTTGGTTCACTTGTGAAGAACCTCTTGTAACATTTACAGTCTTATGTATACCTTCGTGAAGTTTACAAGTTCCATTCATTTTTTATGTGAATTGCACATAATTCCGCACTATTTGCGAACTTCATCAATTTTTTTTTTAATTCATTTATTCCCAACCAGCTATACTAGTTTAGTTATAATACAAAGAGAACTACAAGGTATATTGTTAAAATTAAAAAAAAAAAAAATTTAAGATCAAAAACAACAAATAATAGAGATATAATACATAACTTTTGAAAGAGTATATGTCATTATTCCAGGAAAAACTTTTTTGGTACTTTCTGGAAATTTTCAAGATTATTTACTTGATTTTCTTTGGTAAATTATTATATTATAGGTAATAACGCCAGTGTATAGAAATGACCGTTTTACAAAATTACTTTTTATTAATAATGTCTGTAATTCGTCTGTTTGTCTAATATTGTGCTGGTGTATTGTATTTGTCTTATGTAATGTTATATTTGAGTGTTTTATTTTAACATTTACAGAATGAATTAACATACAAACGTTTAGTTTATAAAGCGAATTTATATCTTGATATTTTTTAGGTTTATATAAATTGGATGTAAATATTTAGATTATTTGAACAAGCAGATCTCCAAACTGAAACTAACTACTGTAATTTTGATTAAAGTAATGAAAAATAAATTATTTTATTAAAATTTTAATGATATATAATATCTTATTTTATACAAAATACCCATTATAGGGGAAACGGGTTTTCGTAAATATTCAATATGTATTTTCCAGCTTCCTCGTTCAAAAATGTAAAAGATATTTTTTACTTTTGATGGTTTTACTTATAAACGTAAAGTGGATTTATGAAAATTCAAAGATAATGTATGTGATCCTAGCAATGATAATATATTTAAGTCATAGTTACTTTGCTTTAAATTTTTGAAGTAGTTCTATCAAAATATATAATCGCAATATCATCAGCAACAATTTAATTTTTATTAATAATGTTGTATCTTATCCTTAGACTTATGCAAAGCTTTTGACACAATTAATCATAATATTTTATTAAAAAAATTATACAGTATTGCAAATCGAGGAAATATCTATTATTGATTTCAAAATTATTTAAATGGCAGACAGCAATAT
Organism: Kuschelorhynchus macadamiae; assembly: GCA_030620095.1. NCBI lineage: Eukaryota > Metazoa > Arthropoda > Insecta > Coleoptera > Curculionidae > Kuschelorhynchus > Kuschelorhynchus macadamiae. The sequence continues at coordinate 574,178 of JAUTXW010005451.1, forward strand.
GTCAAAATTGGAACTAATATTAATTCTAGGAAAGAAATATCATGTGGTGTTCCTTAGGGTTCAATATTAGGACCTATTTTATTTTTAATATACATAAATTCAATTTCAAAATTAAAACTTAATGGAACTATAAAACTATTTGCGGATGATACAAGTATTTTTTATTTTGGAAATAATTTTTCAGAAATTAGGTACTATATTGCAGAAGATTTAACAATTATATCCAATTAGCTACAATCTCATAAACTAACTTTAAGTTTTGAAAAATCTTCTTTTATGTTTATAAGCAAAAATCATATAAGTAATCAAATGGAACCAATTAAATTCAACCAACAAAAAATTAATTATAGTAGATGCATTCAATTTTTGGGACTATACATGGATGAAAATTTAAGTTGGCGGAATCATATAGAATAACTTAAAAAAAGTATATCTCCTCTAGTAAGAATTCTATATAAAATTCGTTGTCATATACCATTAAAATTTATGAAAAATATTTATCTTGCATTAATATATTCAAAATTGCAATATTTGATTTCAGTTTGGGGATCTGTTAATTTAAAAACATTGAAATCTTTATGTTGTTTACAAAATAAAATTATTAAATGTTTACATAAACTTCCTTTCCTAGAACCAACAATAAATTTATATACAAAATTTGGCTATTTAGATACTAACCATATTTATAAGTTAAAAACATGCATTTTCAACCATTCAATACTTACAAAAGATAAATTATCCAATATAGATTTAGAAAAAAAAATAGAAATAAATAGAAAAAAGACTACTACTACTATACATAACCATGACACACGACAAACAGATTTATTAATTACTACTGATATTCGAATTTTGCAAAAAAATCTTTATTATATGGTGGTATATTAATATATAATCAATTACAAACACATTTACGCAGAATAAAAATTTTAATAAAATTTAAAAAGGAAGTAAAAAAACATTTTTTATCGAAAAGTGACTTATAGAAAAAATAATTTTGACTGTGTTAATATTATTTATTTTGTTCTTTGATTATTATTTATTTTGTTATTTAATATTATTCTTAATAATTGTTAGTTTGTTATAATATTAGTAATGTTAGAATTCCCCGTAATGAACTTATACAGTTGGTTGGGAATGTTGAAAATAATAAAAAATATTACCTTTAAAGTTTATTTTAGATATCGAATTGATATTTAATATTTTGAATTTGTGGAAATTGTACTAGTAGTTTGTATTTAATGTATGCAGTAATAGTTTACTTGTTAGTAGATGCCAACTTTGCTTGGCTCGTCCAAAGCTTGCTCTGGTGGGATTTAAGAAAAAAGGAGGCGTTGTCGTCGTGGTCGTTGTTTTCAAAGCGTACTTTTTAAACTAAGCTTTCAGATAATCTTTTGAAATTTGTCACGTCTTTTGAGCACAACTGGAGCTCGCGAACGGTATCAAATAGATTTTTGTACATTTTTCGATTTTACCTCTACTAATGAAAAAAACATCTTCGGATTTTCTCAATTCCATCGACTGTCTGTTTTTCTGTTTATTGGTCCAACGGCATAGCTAAAAAACTACTTACCGGATCGATTTCAAATCATAAGAAAATGGTGGTCTAGTGTAATATGAAAAAAAATATTACTAATAAACTATTGATCCAATTTACCTGAAATTTTGCACAATCAAGTATTACATAAATATAGACTGGTAAAATTTTGGTACGAATCGAAAATGGTGGAAACAAAATGGCGGCTTAATAAAATATTTAAAAAATTAGCCTTACTTATTAGGTTGATTTCAAGTTTTGTGCAAGACTTAAGTCTGATATATAGATGAACTGATGAAATTGTAGCACGAATTAAGGATAATAAAATGTTTGTTATCGTGAAAAATCAGCCTCCCAGGATTTTACAGATCTTCACGTTTTAAAGTCTCTAGATGCCAAAAAACATGTCAATTCCGTCGCTCTGTTTGTCAGTTCGCGACATAGCCTAAAAAACCTGGTAAAAATCAAAGGTGAAGAAACAAAATGGCGGCTGGTGAAATATTAAAAAAGTTATTGCTGAAAAACGAAAACTTGAACCCTGTAGGCGCCAGAGAGCGTTCAATTAACTTTTGCTTTTGACTTAAAAAGTTCTGTATGCTTCAGAGAGCGTTCAATTAATTTTTGCTTTTGACCTAAAAAGTTCTAAAAATTAAAAAAAAAATCTTAGTGACAGAAAGGTAAAGAGTACATTTTAATAGGACGACGTTCACGGCGAAGTAGCCACCTCTTTACACAAATCCCACCATGATACGCTTCGGATGACCAAGATTTTTGGCATCTACTAATAGTAAACTTTTACTACTTACATTTCCTTTTCTTTAACTAGATGAGTCCATGGTTAGGTCCAGCCGCCTTACAGGCTATAAAGAATCTGGCCGTAAAATTGTTTCTTTGCGAGATTGTCTAAGGTTTGAGACGTTTAGGAGGAAATTGTATTCAGTTTTCTTAATTATTAATAAAACTATATTTTATTCTTGCACAAAAATTAGGAAGGCAGAAAGCTACCTGTAATAGGAAAATTTACCTCTCATCTAGCTTTGTTGTCTTTTTATGGTATTTTGGTAACTCCTCTACGTTGCCATTATATTGGAGTTCGTCAACCATCTTAGCATATAATTCCAAATCCTCGTTAAATTTCTGAATTTTAACTGCGAGTTGAGCTTGAAATTCTTCCATCTTTGAGTCAACCATCTGCCTATGTTCCTCAATTACTTTGGGCATATGTAGGTACCTAAAATGTACAAAATTTGAAATAAATACTGTAATTGATATGAACCCCCTTGTGATGCTGCTCTGCTCCTAGTTGGCATACTAGCTAATATTGATAAGTGGATAAAATGAAAATACTAACCACTGGAATGTAATGTTGTTCTGTTTCATCTCAACTGGAGTAAATATACAATGGTCAGATAGAAACAGTATATAGTCCATTACTTCTCGCAATCTGTCTTCCATTTGGTACAATGTGACAGTCTCCACTTCGTTTACATATTTTATCAAGTCCATCAGCTCTGCCGTATCAACGGGCAAACTCAATGCCTTATCGGAGATCGTTTGATACTCTTCCCCCAATCTAACAACACACAAAGCAATTTTAAATGACTCTTTGGCAATAAATTACAATTTCTCAACAAGTATTTTGGTGCGGAAATCAAATATTTATTCAAGTGACCTTCCACAAGGGTGGGTCATTGGTATGGCATTAGTGTATCTTTATACTTGCTGCTAATTTGCCACTTAAAGGACCAGATCATGTTTACTTTAATGGCTTTCGGCAGCTGGTTTTTATTTCTTTTTCTAATTTTATTTTTCAGTCTTTTCATTTTTTACTTTACCTAGTAATTCCTTGATTCTTACCTCTATGTTACTTTTAATTAACAGACAGTAACAGGAGAGTATTACGCAAGCATATAACATCGCCTCAGAAAAGCTATAAAACTCAAGAGGCGCGGAACACTGACTTAAGGTGTTTTGCCGTTACACGAAAATGCATCAGTACACAAATCAAGGCTTGGTTGCCTGTGACTAGCCTAGAGAGACAAGTTCTAACATTGACATGTAGGAAAAGAGGAGCGACTAGTTCAAAGTTTAACAGTGAACTATGAACTGTACTGTTAGTTAATAGCACTACATTGATAAGCGATTTCGTAGTTACGAAACATGCGGAGGCATTTCTAGCCGAGCGAAGAGTTCTAACTTTTACGTTAAACCACATTGAGCTGTCTTGTCAACGGGAGAAGTCTGAAATGTTAAAAAACAGGGATGCGGATGCGTTTTTTCACATTTCTTCTTTCTGTTGGTGCGGTTAACCGGTTGCTAAGCGATGAAGAGTGTGACTTGCCTTCCTGTTATGATGGGTATATACGGGTTTGTTTAAAAGAACAGAGATGAAATATAAAGTTCAATTTTTGCATGGATTGTGTTGACCAATAAATATGTTTATTCAAGGTAAATGGAAGAGGATAAGATATTTGTTTTACTTGTAGCTGAATTTCTTGAATAATGCAAACACAGGGACATTGATGTAAAGTGCGGGACACGAAAGAAAACCGGGCGGTCCTTAAAATAACGGTTCATAGTCTTAAGCAAGCGGAAAAATAAAATTTGTGCCTAGAATGTTCAAGTTATTTCCAGTGGCGCCTATACATTTCGAGCATTTGTTTTCATTTCTATATAAATGCGTTGCGTTGAATTTGAATTATTATTTCGAAGTAACGATGGCGAGCAAAAGAGGAAAAACAATTAGATGCGGTGCACGTGAAGTTATTGCGAGCGTTATAGAGGCCTGTACTAGAGAAACTGAAAATAACAGTTTGACTATTCCAATTCAAAATCGAACAGAACGCGCTGCATTTAACACTGGTGTTTCGGAAAGTAGTGTAAGAAAAATTCAAAGAGAACATAATGATCGCTCATGTTCTACTTCACCTTTAAAATCTCCTGGTAAAAAAAGACCCTGATTATCATACAAAGATAAAATTGACGATGGTACTTCGTGCCCTACTTCGTGCTGTAAAGAACAAAACAGATTTTCCGTACGGATATAAAACCTTAAATCGGCTTTTACGATCAAATGGTTTTGTTTGGCGCAAGTGCCAAAATAAGCGAAAACTGCTCATTGAAAGACCAAATATGTTTCACTGGCGGGTGAAATATATATCAACTGTAAAGCAATATAGGCAAGAAGGACGCAATATTGTGTATTTAGACGAAACCTGGGTAGATAATGATATGACAGTGAACAAATGCTGGCAAAGTGAAAGTGTTACAGGTGTTGTTCAGGGAATTCACTCTAGTCGCTTTATTATAGTTCATGCTGGTTCAGAAGCCGGATTTGTTCCAGGTGCTGCTTTAGTTTTTCGCTCGGGACTAACAACTGGATACTATCATTGACAGATGAATAGAGATAATTTTGAAAAGTGTAACATTCCTCCCAAATTAGTCGTGGTAAGGAATATTGCGTCTTATCATTCTCACGTAGAAGACAAAGTGCCAACTAAATACTCTACAAAAGCTCATATGATATCGGAGCTTAAATCGAGCAATCTTGTACGTGATCCAACATGGAGAAAATATCAATTATATGAAGTAATATCAGCCAACAAGCCTGGAGAAAAAAACTATAAAATTGACGGTCTTTTACGTAACCTCGGTCGTACACTTTTAAGGCTGCCTCCATACATGTGCGACCTCAACCCTATTGAACTTGCATGGGCAGGAGTAAAAAAATATATTCGAGAGCGCAACACCTGTGAACTTTCAATTAAAGATTTAAATAAAATAACATTAGAAGCGGTTGACTCAATATCGGCTACAAATTGGAAATCGTATGTTAAACATGTTCGTTCTATTGAAGATAATACCGGGAAGTAGATGGCAAAATTGAAACGGTTATTGATGATTTAGTTATCACACTGGGATCTTCAAGTAGTGATGACGAAACCTCATCATTTTCAGAAGACACCGATTTAGAAGGAATCGAACCATTAGAATCTCAGCCGTCAACCTCAAAAATGGCTTAGTTTTTTTTCATATATTTTGTAAAATTGTTCATAAAGTAACTGTCAATAAACTGCTTCAAAATAATTAATTTTCTGTTCAATACCTGTTGTCAAAAATATCTAATATTGCAATTAATATTTGAAAAACTACAGAACTTATATTTTTCCAAAATTAACACATCAATGTAGTTATAGTAGGGGAGCCAGCACTGATTCCAGTGAACAAGATTTATCAAAATTTTAAAAGTGACCGTTTGTCTCCGTCTGTCATATTACTTTGTACAGGGGGCGTCATTGTGAAGTACTATACAGGGCGTTTCCTAATTGCGTGCTGATGTTAAAGGGGGGTGATTCTTGGAACTTTTTAAGAAAAAAGTTTAATATGAACCTAAAAGTCTTAACTTTGGAGATATAGGGTTTTAACAAAACATTTTTTTAAATCCTAATTCTGATGCTATTATAGATAAATAACTGTGTGAAATTTGATACACGTCTTTTATGCATAAAAGGGTATTTTTTATTAACAATCAGTTTATGAAATTTCTACCAGTGGCATGCATATGTAATTAACATGGGTAAATCCGTTTGCTCCTTAATGCATAGAAGACGTGTATCAAATTTCATGCAGTTATCTACAATAGCATCAGAATTGGGATGAAAAAAAATGTTCTTTTTAAACTTTACCATCCTGTATCTCAAAAGTTAAGACTTTTAGGACATAAAACACCCCCTTTAACATCAGCACGCAATTAGGAAACGTCCTGTACAGACGGCCACTTTTGGCATACCCGAGTATCCCAAATTCGAACTGCATAAATTAAAATTTTGATAAATCTCGTTCACTTGATCTTATGCTGGCTGCCCTTGTAAAATCTGGACTTGTAAATCGTGTATCACTATACTGGGTGGTTCAATAATAGTGGACGTAGGCAGTAGCCCGGGAACCGTTAATGACAAAAAAAATATATTTATAGGTAAATCGATTAAGAAAAATCAAAATTAAATCATTTTAAAATTCGAAAATTCGCCGTTTTTGCAACACAAAAGAGATGTAGAAGTGCGGTACACGAAAGAAATCAGACAAATATAGGTAAAGGTTCATTTAGCATAGTTATATTTTTTAATTATCTGAAGTGAGTATAGTCAAAAAGGAGTGCCATATTATTTAAAGAACGACGAGACACCACTGGTTTAAAGAGATTTCTTGACCGACCTTCCTAAACCAATTGACTCCGCCCAGTTTTCTTTCGTGTCCCGCACTATAGGCACATAAGTAATTAGTAGTTTTTTATACTCGTGGTCTCTTTTGGCATGTGTTTAGCGGCGATATGTTTGCTGTTGAATGCGATGTATAAAGTTGTTTTTATATGTAGATATTTTTCGAGGAATTCTTTACGGTAATTTTCGTGGAAATAAAAGTGAACAATTTTTTCTTAGAGGATTGATTTCGCAGATTTAAATGGAATTTGATGCGTTATGATTTGTATTATATTAGAATGTAGAAATAAGTTTTGAAGTAAACCTGGTATTTTATCGGGGTTAATTTTTTTTATTTAAATTGATTTTAGATTGGAATTTAACATACTTGAAATGCACGTAATGAGATATATTAGGTATTTTTGGGTGTTTGAAAAGAGGTTTTCCAAAATACAAAGTTTTTTTTTGTATGTATTTGGTTTTTAAATTTCACTTCCATTTTAGCCAGAAACGACATTGCAAGTAAAATTTTCGCGCATACCCCATGGAATTTTAGCACAGATCGACAGAGCTCTTTCTCAAGCAAGAGTTCGACTATATATATTATTATATCTGTATCTTTTGTTTCCGAGATATTCGCGTTTGAATATTACCATAAAAAAATAGTCTACTAGTTCATCAGTACGTTGTGGTAATATTCAAATGGTAATATCACGGAAACTTTAGAAGATAAATATATAAATCCATACATTTTTGAAATCAAGAGAAAGTGCTTTATCGATCTTTTCTTAAATTTACTGGAGTTATGCACAAACATTTTCCTCCTGGTGCCGATTCCAATTAGACTGGAAAACCGAATACATAAAAGTATTTCATATAACTACTAAAAATCAGTTTTTCGCGATATCTTTCTTGGTTGACTTGTTTTTTGATGTCATAATCCAATAGCTCGGAAAAACTATATAACTCAGGATTGTAATTTTAATTCTAGCTAAAAGATAATGAAGTAAAATCGAGTGGACTGCTTACGCGAGACATCCTGTGTACAAAGTAGGCAAATCATAAAAGATACAAATATTCAAAATTTAAGTTTAGATAGACAGGAAAGACGCTCTCCACTTAAACATTTCAAGTTTTTTGCAGAGTCTGTATGGTATACCAAAATTGGACCTGTACATTCATTTTAATTTGATTTTAAATGTTTTGAAGTTGAATTTGATTATTATTAAAGACATACATAATTTTACCATAACAAAACATATGTAAGAGAAAATTGGTTAGAGATTAATGGTTAATAATACTGTGAAAGAATAAACAAAATAAGAGATTGATTTTAAGGATTGAAATAAGCTGATGCATTTCAACTGATTACTTAAATTTTATCTTGGCTGAAAAAGCCGATTTTCTTAAAAGAGTATAAATAGAGAATTTCGCACTTGGGCCTGTTCTCTCACAACAAGATATATTGATTGCGGCCGATTCCAGAGTCGATCATGTACTGACTCTATATACAGAATGGAGGGTAATTCACTTATTGCCTATCCAAACTTTTATCGCAGAAGGATAGACTTATTATTTATTATGGCTCTAATGATGGTTTTATTGCCGAACCTGGTGCCAACCTAACGGAACGGATCCACCTAGCAGTATAGGTTTTGTTAAAAAAATCTTTAGTAGTATAGGTTTTGTTAAAAAAAGTTTTGTTAAAAAAAGTAATCGCCCAATACGGGATTCGAATACACATCTTTTACAATGCAACTAGATCACTCTACCACTGCGCTACACACAGTCTCCCTACCGAAAATTCAAGTGGATCCTTCCCTTTAGGTAAGCACTAGGTTTGTTAATAAAACCATCATTAATGCCGTAATAAATAATAAACATTTTGTTGTACAACGTCAGCATAGAGTGGGCGGATTTTCACTCTTATGTGGATCTCTCCCGTTAGGTTAGCACTAGGTTTGTCAATAAAACGGTCATTAAAGCCATAATAAATAATAAAACCATCATTAAAGATATAATAAATAATAAAAATTCTGTTGTACGAGGAAAAGAACTATGGCAACATCGCTATGGAGTGGGCGGTATACCGAATTGTCATTAACTGCAATTTAATTTATCTTTCAACTCGCTTTCGACGACAATATAAAAAGTTAAAAGTCACTAGTCAAAAAGTGTAAAAATTATTATATTTGAAAGCTCCGTTTTATTTTCCCTTTAATTGATATAACACAATGAAAACAAAAAAGTTATTTTATATGATCATGTTATTGTTTTTAAGAATTTCAAGCGAAAAGAATAAAGAAAATAGTGAAAACTGGAGTTAGAATGCTTGTGAACTTTGATGATGAATAACTCAAAAACGAAACTTGACCGAAAAAAATGACTTCGAATTCGTGATTAGGTCCCCAAATTTCATTTATATACCAAAAATCATCAAAAGAAATAATAACCTTATTTTTTAACTTACTGTTTACACAGGTGCTGATAGCTTTTAACACAACGCTGAATCAACTTATCTCGAAAATTCTCAGCTTGTAGCTCTAGCGTCCTGATCAGTTCACTGCGATTCATGTCGTACATTTCCATTGTGATTACATGTTCAGTCGCTAAAGGAACGCTATCCATTATTTCCTTGTATTTTAATATTTGCTTAATATATTCTTCCAACTTGTGGTCTTCGTTCAAAAATGTGTTAATTTCTTCTTCAGCTTCCCCATTTATCAAAGGCATATAATCGTCGAAGTCTTGAACTCGTAATTCGGGTCCAATCCTTTGATTCTCTAAGAGATCTTTTATAATTTGTTTGTATTTCTCCACTGTCTCATCTGGAATTGTAGGCTGTAAATAAATTTAAAGGTATAAGTTTTTGCTTTACTAAATTTATATAAATTTATTTTAATAAGAACAATTATAATAATAAAACGTTTATCATTGCTATGTAATACAGTGCAACCCCGTTATACTTAGCTTTATGGTGTTTATTATCTTCAATTACCTTTAAACATTCTATCGGATCCACCCAATCCAAATAGAGTTTAGTTTCTAGCCTAGGAATATCCAATACAGCATCAACAATCGCATCGATTTCGTGTATCAGGACATCTCGAAAATTTTTGAACGGCGGTTCAAAAGAAAGTATATTCATTCTCTGAACTAACTTAATTTGAAATCCTTTATTGGAGTACTAGAATATAATTATTATCTATTTGTATGTAGGCATTTTGACGATTTTTAGAGAAAAATTTGATTACTTGTACGATACAATACAGCCGTTATTGTAGGAATACAATAATATTCTAATTAAATTTTTAAACTTAAGTCGGCACTGTTTTATACTAGTTTTACATACAATAATAATAATAATAAAGATCTTTATTTGTACATTACAAGTAAGATAGACTTAATATAAGAAACAAAATTGAATGTACAAAATGGCGAGTTTCAGTTTGGCAGGGCTTAAAGCCCAACCAACTGTTCAGCTAACCAACTAGGTTTTAAATAATAGTTAATAATACCTTAAACCTAATGTCTAAAAGTACAATCCTACGAGTATTTTATAAAATTAATATAAACAATTTAATTAATTTACCGATTATTCGCGAGGGTAAAGTTTAAAAAAAGTAGAAATAAAATGATTATTTTTTTATAAAGAAACTGTCAACTAGCTAATAACTTTGCAATGAGGTAGGAATACGAACGTTCGAAGAGGGCTGACTGCTGTGCTGGGATGGTAAGCTTACCTTTAAATCTAATGTTTATATTGTGAACGTCTGTTCTAAATCGAATTTTGTTGTAGAGATACGGAGGAGATTTTTCGGTAAGGATCTTGTGATATAGGCATATCATGTGAAGGTAGCGCCGCTGAACCATCTTGAGCCAACCTGATTCTACAAAAGCATGTCCAATATGATCGTATTTTCTGATTCCAACGATTAAACGCACACAAGAATTTTGTAATTTCTGTATGCGCTCGGCCACTTGCGAAGAAATACACGGTCCGTACACTGTATCACAGAAATTAAGTTGGGACAGGACAAAAGCTTCACATAATGCTGTTTTCAATTGTTTTTTAAAACGCGTCGTTATTGAAATATCATTTTTAAGTTTATATAAGCTATCTGAAGGCGCTTGTTGATATGCTCTGAAAATCGTAGCTCATTATCCATTATAACGCCCACATTTCTTGCTGATTCTTTAATTTGCAAGGGATTATTATTGATAACAATAGAAAGTGAGTACTTTTCTATAAATCTTTGTTTGTCATCCTTTTTGCCAAAAATAATAACAGATTTATCAGAGTTTAGAATTAAGTTGTGGTTTTTTAACATAACATTAAAAGTGAATAAATCAATGTTAATAGCAGATATGGCTGACTGCTCTCCTCTGGTAAAAATGAGAGATATACTTGAGTGTCATCAGCATAATAGTGACTTATACAGGATAAAAGTGATCTTTGAATGCAAGACGTGTACATAATAAATAAAAGAGGTCCCAAAATGGAACCTTGTGGCACCCCACTCAAATTTGAAAGGAAACTGGATGTTCTGCCATTATAAACTGGATGTTCTGCCATTATAGGTCACAGCCTGTTCCCTGTTATTTAAGTAATTTTTTAAAAAGAATACAGCATCCTTAGACAAACGAACATAATGAAATATTGTGCACATTTTTCATGACATAACGTGTCGAAAGCCTTACTAACATCGAGTAGCGCTAAAATGGTTAATTTGCCTTTATCTATATTGCTAATTATGTCCTCTACTACAGTCAATAAAGCTGTGCCACAGCCATGTCCCCTTTCTGAACTTTTGACATAAGATAGTCAGATAGTTGAGCATGCATGATGGACTCTAAAATCTTCGACATGGTAGGCAAGATGCTAATAGGACGCAGCTGTTGCAGAGATTCCACTTTAGCCACCTTTGCAATTGGTATAACCAGTGCCCTCTTCCAAGCAGACGGAAAAACACGTTTCTAGGTTCCTAGATGACGAAAAACATGTTTTCTCGATTTCGTGGGTCTGTCTGTCTTTCGGTCTGTCTGTTTGCGGTATAGCTAAGAAACTACTTACCTGATTGACTTCAAATTTTGGTCAAAAATTAAAAGTCATATGGGGATGACATAACATTTGGTAAAAATCCAATATGGCAAACCAAAATGGCGGCCTAGTGAAATGTTAAAAAAATTATTACTAAGAAAGTGCTTATACAATTTATCTCAAATTTTGCCTAAAAATCAAGTATTATGTAGGAATCAACTGGTAAAATTTTGATAAAAATCCAAGATGGCTGAACAAAATGGCCGCTTAATAAAATATTTAAAAATTCAGCCTAAAATAACTACTTAATGAACTGTGTGCCATAACTAATTGTAGTATAGAGATAAACTAATAAAAGTGTGGTACTAATTCAAGATGGCGGCCAAATAAATTTTTGTAATCTAAAACAATCACCCTCTCAGCTTTTAAATATATTCGCGTTTTGGTATCCCTGGATGTCAAAAATATGTTTCATCAGATTGACTTAACATTTTGGTCAAAAATTAACGCTCATATGGGGATGACCTGGTAATATTTCGGTAAAAATCCAATATGCCGGAACCAGATGGCTGCATAATGAAACGTTAAAAAAATTATTACTTAAAAAACTAATTATCCATTTTGCACAAAAATCAAGTATTGTGCAGAAATCAACTGGTTGAAAAAACTACTTAGAACGAATTTCAAATTGTGTGTCATAACTAATTGTAGTATAGAGATGAACTAGTGAAACTGTGGTACTAATTCAAAAATGGCGGAACAAAATGGCGGCCAAATAATTTTAGCTTAAAAACTACTCATCACATTGACTTTAAATTTTGGACAACAAGTTGAGTGTAACCAGCACCAGTTTATGTTTATAGTTTTATCTAAATCATGTAAAAACGAAGTTTAAATTAGATGCTTATAGTTACATTTAATATAAATTTTACTTACAGAAAGGGGTTTCCCTAGGATTAAAATTTAAAAGAGTTTATAGATTTTGCCAGAATATTTCAATTTAAGACAGCGTATTATTTTAGTTCCTTTTTCAGTTTTCTATTGTATTACAAAGGAAACTCTATTTCTTGTCGAGCCATATAAAAGTATGTTCAGGAGTTCGCTTAGACCCGCAAACCTATATTATATTGGTATTTAATTTCAGATTACAAGTAGTAAGAAAAAATTGATACCTGTCCACGAATTTATGTACACACTATATTAGAAAATGTTAGTTTGGAACTAAGTGGAATGTTTTTTTATTACTCGACAAATGTGAAATTATCTTTATTTTTGAAACATTTCCTTACTTATTAAACCAACATTTTTATATACAAACTTACCTAGATCTCGACATACATAATTATGTGAAATAATATTTTCTCAAGTTTAATAACTACAAAACAAAAGTGTTACATCCGAACCTTGATCAGCTGTACTTATTTATTAAATAGCACTTATTTTTTAAATATTATATGAATTTCCTTTTTGTCCTTTGTCTTTTGTATTGCGAACCACTACGACGGTTGCTAGGTAGGTTCTGATTGGCCACGCGAGCTAGTTGGGAATTTTGATTGGCGGATCACTTTCAAAACGGCAGCTGGTATTCCAGAAGACGATACAGAAGACATTTTTGTCGTATTATTACGTTATGCGACTGGATACTTGGCGGCTAAGAATTCAAATTATTGCATTTAAAACGTTATTATCTAGTGTTTATTATTGCAAACAGTGTTTTTATATTGATGCAATATTTATGTGTTTTAGTGCATATCATGTTTTTCAACGTATTAAACAATAACAATGTTGTATGAAGACCTGTTACAAATTCGCATAGTAAGTGTGTATTGCAAACCTAACGATTTAACAAAATAGTTTCTTTTTGATCATTTTAATCTCCTAAATATTAAACAAGTATTATTTTTAGGAGTAAAATACAACAAGCGAGGAGTATTAGCATAGTTTCTATTGAAATAGCGAAACAACCGGCAACAGTGCAACTCGAAAATAAAGGTTCAAGGTCAATGAGAGCCGAGGGAAAAATCGTTTTGCCGACTGTTACCTCTTTATAATACCTACTCTTTGGTTATACAATCCATATTATAAACCTATAAAGCTGGTTTGTAATAAAACAATTTAGAGTAGGTAAAGTAAGATCAATAGTAAAACTTACTTTTATATCGGTAATGTAGTTAATATAGTCACTTAAGGACTTCATGCATAATTTTTGTAGCTGATTCGTCATAATGGTAGCAACAGAATTATAAAACGATTTCATGCGTCGTGGCTTCGCAGGATCAGGCAGTTTATTTTTCTTGGCTCCTTGAAGAAACACATCTGTTACTGCATAGTAATACTGATCCATGAGAACACTTCTACATTTTTCTATGCTTTTTTTGCAGAGGTATTTAAATTCTTGAAGATCATATGCTCCTTGGTGACTCTTAAATTCTTCTGTATCGATTAGCCGAAGATTTCTAGAAACAAGCCACTTCAGCTAAATGTAGGCTAAACAGATTATCAATTAAGCTTAAAAATAAAAATATATTTTGTTGGTGGGTATTAGCTGCAATGGGCATAGTATATTACCACAGCATTCCATTAATATACAGGTTGTGTCAAACTCTATGAGAAGTATCTGGGGAACCAATGAATATATTACTTTGAAAATTGGGTCAGGGCACAGGTGATGATAAAGTGTCTTTATATTATATTTTTAAATGTACGATGTTGCCGCTGCTACCCTAAACCTGGGCAAAAACCGTTATTTAAATGGAATGCCCGGTATATTATTTCTTTTTAATTTTTTCTGAAAGATCCAAATACTTTTTATTTTATATTTCCTATGCTTAAATTCAACTGTTTTCGAGAAAATGACCCTTCATTCCTACCAAATGACTTAACTTGAAAGAAAATGGATTTCATTTCCTGTTTTAGTTTTTAATTATTTAAGTATTTATTATCAATATCCGATTTGACAGAAAAAGTCAAAATTCAACTTTTCCTGTCAAATTAGAAATTGCTGTCAGGTGATGGATAATTAAAAACTATGAAAAGTGAAATCCATTTTATTCCAAGTTAAGTCTTTGGCATTTACAGGGCTTCAATGGGTAAAAAATGTCAATCATTAAGGGAAATTTTCTTGAAAACAGTTAAATTTAGACAGTGGCATATTTAGGATTTTGTTTCTGGTGGGAATCCGAGTTCATAATTTTTGTTGTTAACAAAAAAAGGCCTTAGTTTCATACTACGGGGGGAGGGGGGTCCAGACTTCCGAGGCAATGAAAAATCTAAAAGGATATCATCATATGTTCGTGTTAATTATATAAATAAATTATATTAGTTATAATCATAAATTTTTGTTCAGAAAAAAGTTAGTATGAAACTCAAAAGTTGAAAAAAAATCTTTTTCAACTGGTTTTTCTATGGATGACCACGAGATTACTTTCCGGCTGCCGTTTTTTTTTATTTCGCTATCGATATTAACGAAATTTGGTAGTGTTATTACTATAACAAAAAGTAATTTTCATGCATCGATTACGAGTTTTTCCGGTGAAACCGGAAGTAACTCCAACTTTTGATTTTTAAAAGGGACACCCTGTATATTTTTGGTTTTTCGGATTTTACAGATCTTTGTACGTCCAGTGCACTCTTTTTACATCGGATTTTTGTACAAATTTTATTTTTAAATTAAATTTTCCTTTTCCATCTAGAGTGCCATGATTATCCTAAAATGGCTCTACGTAACCTGCTTACTTTTAATTATATATATATATTATAATATTATTAACATTTTTTTTAATGTTAATAATATTTTTCTAATGTTAATAATACTTAATTGTGTTGAAATCTTAAGAGATACGTTAATAAACACAAACCAACTTTTTTATGTCAAAAATACCACTGTTTCCATGGCAACTTACCCTATCCTATCTATCTGCTGTTTTCATGGCAACTGCGATTTACCGCTACATATACGCGACATACTCCATTGATAAGTACAGGGTTATCCCTTAACAGGCTTTTAAAGGCATTATTTGAAAGAATACAAAATAATGTTTATACAAAAATAAAACATCATTTTTTTCTAAATGGAACACCTCATATTTTATTAAAGATATAAAATCTCTTTGTTTTCCTCTTTTCAATACCTATAGTTTACCTACCTGTGTTTGGATAAACAATTTTTAAACAATTTAACTAAGCAGACGTTCCCAAACTTTTTAAGCCTTTGAGCACCTTTTAGTAGAACAATATGTGTTCGGCGGAGCACAAATTATATTTTTAATCCTCAAAATCAGCAGAAAGAAATGCAAAGACTGGAAAGTATCAGTCGTCATTTACTAACGTATATTTCTTTTAAACAGTATTAACAAAAAAAACTCAACAAAAGAATCAACGAGATATATGAGGGTGTTTGGATTTACTTAATATGGCTATGCTTGATTTGATTCTACAGCTGTAATTGAATAATAGGTTCGGCGTTAAGGCGCGATCGATATTTAGTCTTCGTAGCTAGGTACATAGGCTGAAAATCCGGACTCACATAAGTATGTTGTAGCAAATAGCAGAAGGTTTTTGTCTAATTTTTGTGATAAAATTTTATATTCATCTTTTAATTTACTCCAAAATTCCGAAACAAAATATTCTTTAGGTCTAGCAAGCCGTGAAACAAATGGTTATTAAACGAAAATAGAATTTAGAAATAAGTAATAACAAATAGGTATTTTAACAAATTGGTTTAACTATTTAAGCAATCTTGATACAATTTGCTACGTTACTGATATAAAAATGATACCTATTCGCTATTTAAAATTATAGTTTATTGTTTAGTTTATGCCGTAAACTAATAAAATCACGTGTCCTAGTAAACTTATTAAAGTAAACCCTGTCCTTTAAATATCATCACAGAATAATTTATTATGGATGGTAAATATCTAAAGGAAGGGTTTACTTTAATAAGTTTAATAGAACACGTGATTTTATTTTTATTAGTTTACGGCAAAAACTAAACAAGAAATTTTAATTTTAAATGATGTTTTCATATTAGCAGCGCATTTCATAAATTAGGCAAATTAGGTAGGTATATGAAGAGTCTTTTATTAATGTGAAAGTTGGTTTAGTAGTTTGTTTAAATACCTATCTATTGGTTGATATTTCTTGTTAAAATTATTTTTTCTCTAAATACCCTAAAATTCAATTGTTTTATTTTCGGACGTCATCCACGGCTAAGCGGGATCCAATATCCGTTTAATTCTATTTGGCTTTCATGGCTTGCTAGACCTAAAAAATATTTTACACCTATCTAATGAAACAAAAGTATGAACGAAAATGGAGAAATGTTTCGTAATGAAATACCGCATTTAGTAACGTTATGAAAGTGATATGCTTCCATTTCAGTTTTTCCAGCTAGGGCAAAAATACTAAAATAATGAAGTTTAGAGCCCTCTACCAAAAAAGTTTGCAAAGATAGAATTAAGTTAGTACCTATTTTTCTAAAAGAGAGTAAAGTACGTAGAGTCATTTTAGGATGATCATGGCACTCTAGATGGAAAAAAAAATTAATTTAAAAATAAAATTTGGGCAGAACTCGATATGAAAATGGTGCCCTTGGGCGTAAAACGTTCTGTAGAATCCGAAAAACCAACAATATACAGGGTGTCCCATTTAAAAATTAAAAGTTCGGGTCACTTCCGGTAAAACCGGAAGTCGGAAAAGAGGCATAAAAATGACGTTTTGTTAGAGTATTAACCCTACCAAATTTCGTTAATATCGATTACGAAATAAAAAAACTGCAGCCGGAAAGTAATCTCGTAGTCACCCGGTACGTAGAGTCATTTTAGAATGATCATGGCACTCTAGATGGAAAAGGAAAATTTAATTTAAAAATAAAATTTGTACAAAACTCGACATAAAAATGGTGCAGTCGGACCAAAAACGTTCTGTAGAATCCGAAAAACAAAAAATTAACAGGGTGCCCCATTTAAAAATCAAAAGTTGGGGTCATTTCCGGTGAAATCGGAATTCGGAAAAACTCATCATAGATGCATAAAAATGACGTTTTGTTAAAGTAATAACCCTACCACATTTCGTTAATATCGATTGCGAAATAAAAAAAATGGCAGCCGGGAAGTAATCTCGTGGTCACCCGGTATAAACGTGTGTTGCTGCGTGAAAAAATGAAGTTTTTCTATTTTCTAATAAAAATAGAAACAGTGCAGCGTTTACGCAGATTTTGCACGTTCTAAACTCTTTTTAATATTTGAAATAATAAGAAAAGAAAACAAACACAACAAAGAAGTGAAGCTAATAAAAACTACTTAAACGCCCAGAACGCGTGACTCGTCGAATTTTAATATTATTTACTAAGCATAACTTTTCAGGGTGGGAACTTATCAAACTGACACCCTCTAATATAGGTAATATTTTTATTAAAAATAAAATGAATAATATTTATTGGGGGCGAAACAGTCCTACTTGCCTAAAACGACTATACCAAATATCTAGTAAAACGGACAGGCACGGGTTAATAACATGCAGATTTCTATCCATTCTAAACTTAGCATAATCAAATGCTGGCCTGAAACTGTTGCCAATTTGCTTTCTTTCCAACGTAAATGGTGTATTGTTGTCTCTGATTCCAATTATGAATGGTGGATCTTGTAGAACAAAATCTATAATTGCCTTTTTGTTAGCCATCATAAAATCTTCTTTGATATCGTCCATGGTTTTATTTAAGACTTCCTCCCACACCATCAGTTTCTTTGGAACCAAAAACAATACCTTAAAAGTGAAAATATTAAACTCGTTTATGGGTCCAAATTATACAGGATGAAACTATTTATGATTTGGAAAAAACTGCTTTACTCGTTAAACCGATTTTGTCTCCGGATCCTTTGGTAATAGGATTTGATCGTGACGTTACTTTTCCTTTTTGTCCTGGGCCTCAATTACAGGTCCTTGAATCCTATAGGGAGCCAATCACACCACTTTAAAGAACGCGCGTATTTCAAATCTGTTTTGAAGTTAGATTTACATGTGATTTTATGGCTTTATCGACGAACCTAGGCTAGGCTAACCTAACGCTAACGGAACATATCCACCGATCGCTCTAGGTTTTGTTAAAAAATCCTTGTTTTAATATAAACCTGGAATTTTGTTAAATCCACATAGAACTGGCGCGCTTTCTTTACAGCAAACCTGATCGATTCTAACCCCACCCTAAAATAATCCGCATTTTATTAATTATAAGTTTTGTAAAAAAAACTAAAAAGTCATCTCTTGAACGGGGATTCGAACACACATGCGTTGCGTCCAAACTCGAGTATCCTAGCTAAACCGAAACTGTTATCATCATAGATTTTAAAAAATAAATATAGGAAAGTGAAAGTCATTTCAAAAAATGAATTTGAGGGGTGAAACAGTTTATCCAAATTAAAAGTTTTCAATTAAATAATCCACTCTATATATGGGTGTGGTGTATTTATTTGTATATAACAAACCATATACAATAAGTAAAAAAGTAACTGACTTACTCGATTAAGTACTTTCTCATCTAAAGGAGCAACATGCACAGTATCTACACCATGCTTTACGTAATAGTAGTATCGCAGCATCTCCTTTTCTTGTGATGAAGGAATATCTTCCATATCCAATGGATCATCATGAACATTAGTTATTAAATTTACCAATCGCTGTCGAAACTCTTCTCGTTGCTTTCTAAGTGCCGTATACGAGTTTAACCTATTTTTCAGTTCAGCAGCTACAATAGCATATTCTTTATTATTCTAAAAATCTGTGTAATTGAATTATAAAAAAATAAGATCCATGTAAATTAATGAAGCCATAAAAAATACATAGCTAAAAATACTGAAGCACCAATCGAAGAAAATGGGTACCTATTAAATGTTGTGATATATATTAATTTCATTACTCCCCTTCCCTGTATATAGACCTAGCCCCAAACATTTTTTGAAATCCGACCTATTTTATTTTATTAAAACTTTTACATTCCAAAATACAAAAAATAATTTATAACGACAATATAGAATATAATATTAAAATAACAATAATGTATTAAAGTGTCTAAATAAAATCAACAATAACTAAAAGGAAACATTAAATTTAAAACGGTTAAAGCTTATCTTCACCTTTCCTTACATTTCTTTTCATGGCTATTTTAAATTATTTGGCATTAAATAACGCAAGAAAAATAGTTCAAAAATGTGAAAATAGGTATTAAAAAATCCATGTCATAACATTCATGCTAAAAAGGTTTAACTATTTTATGTTAATGTAGGTATTTGTTTATAATGAAAAAGACATCTCTAAATGATTCAGTTTTTACAGAGGTTGGAATCTCTTCTCTAAAATTTTACTATGTGGCGATCTTAATTTAATTTAATTTACAAAATATCATTAAGATCCTATACTTTCATATAATTCTAAGTATATAAAGACATACAAATACATATAAACAATCAGATCGTCATTAAATAATTTAAAGGACATAATATTCAGAAGACATAATACATTTAACAATAATTGTTATGAAGTGCACCTAACTGATTAAAACAGCTGTTTGTGCACAAAATTAACAAAAAAAGGTACTTCCAATATACTTCAATACAAATACTTCTAAAATATCAATTATGCGAGTATTTAGATTTACAGAATCATGTATAAAAAAACAAATAACCAATATATATAAATGACCAAAACCAGAAAATGTCAATTTCATCATTATAAATAGTTAACATTAGTATATAGCTAAAATTGTATTTCTATATACAATAATGGACAATTAGAATAATTCTTTGAATTTGGCGCGGATGGATGAATGAAAAATGTGGAAATGAAATGCTACCTTATTAAAAAATGTATTCCATGGTAACAAAAGGAACTCTTATCGATTCTAGTTAGTACGTATAGCAAATCAATGCTATCATTAAATTTAGTGGAGTAATTAAGTATATTATTTCTATAACTTTAAATGTTAATATTTTTATATAACATTATGAATAATAAAACATATTATATTCCATATACAAACTTTCTGTTGGATCTAGTCTGTACAAGGAATACATATTTTGTATTGCTTTATTTTGTATGATTTGTAAAGATTTTAATATATAATCAAAACTTGATCCCCACATTATATTTAAACATTGTAAATGTGAATTAATAATGAAACAACAAATAGGTCGTAGCATATAATTTGAAGGTAAGTAAAAATTCTTCTCAAAATACCAAAAGAGACTACAATTTTATTTTTTACATAATCATAAGAGCTTCATCTATTACCAATCCTAAAAACATTTTTTAAAGGTTTTAAATAACTTATAAATTTCGATTTTTCCAATCCTCATAAAAGATGATATTTCTAAGTTTAACGTTAATCTATGCTGACACATCCATATTTCCATTATGTCGCTTATATATTAAATTAGTTGTATCATCCACATATAATCTAATGTTACCTATTAGTTTTAAATTAAATAAATAATTTATATAAATAAGAAAAAATGTAAGGCCTAAAATTGACCCTTGAGAAACTCCACAATTAATATCAGGTTGTTTGTTAAAAATATTTTTTATGCATATTTCTTGTTTACGCTGTCTTAAATTATTTTTAAACCATTTGAAAACCCACCAGTGATACCAATTCACTGTATTAAATGCTTTGCAAAGATCAAGCGAATCTAGTGCGCATTTTTACCTTTATCGTTGTCTATCTGAACTTTATACTAAATAACCACCTGGAGAACTAGTAACACTGGATCGTCAAAAACAGTATCGTCAATTACATAAACAAACACTATTTTCAAAATGCTATAAAACAATTTCTTCAAAAATGTTAGATTATATGGGTAAAACCACTTGTAATTAGAGAGTTACTGATTATCTCCTTACTTAAGTATTGCTATTAAATTGGCAATCTTAATTCCTAAAGGCACTTCACTGATCTCCAATGATTAATTAATTGCTTTACAAATTTCAGGAATCAAAAATAATTTGCAGTTCTTAATAGTTGACACCGGAATATAACCCCATCCTAAAGCCTTTAAACTATATATATTGTCAATAATGTCTTCCACTTTACAAGGCAGTCAACGAATGACATAATTAGATTCGATTTGGATTCAGTTGCTAATTCTAACAGAATATTTTCAATTTCCTTTGAAATTTCTTACCAACTCATGTAAAATAATGATTAAAGCAGTCACTTATTTCCTTTGGATAGGATATCTTTACATCATTAGATATTGTTCCGGATTAGCAGGTACACCAACACAGTTTCTGAATACACTCCTTTTATTCAGAACACAGCTTACAGCTAGCAAAGGTAAACACTGGTTATACCTAACAATCGTAACTAAGGTAACTTTAAACTTGTCAATGTCAGCTTGTTAACACTTCGAAATCTCAATTACAACAGAATCCAAATGTGTATTCGGGGTCCTCTTCGATTCTTATGTCAGCCGGATGGCTATTAGATCTCTTCGAATTAAGTTTGTTAATAAAGTCGTCCAAGACTTCAAGGTTTGTATCCCTATGGAGAATTGAACTTCTGACGAATCTGTCCGCGTTTGTCCTGATTATTTTATTTTGGAGCGCTTAACGTGTAGGTTAGAACTGGTCTAATAGAGAATTTAAAAAGTGCAATTTTGTTTTTAATATTAAGACTACTTTTTTGGCGCAATCATGAATATAATTGAGCTAGAACACCTCTAGCTTTCTTAATACTATAGTCAGTATTCGCAGACCACCCAAGGCCTCTATCAAATATTACTCCCAAATATTTAATGTGCTTAGACCAATTAATCTCCTGTCCTTGAATTTTGACCTTTTTAGCAGTAGGGATTTTACTGTTTTTTTGTGAAAATAATAGAGTTTTTGAGGGATTAAGATCCAACTTCCAGTGATTCATCCAGACTTGAAAGGCAGCAATGTGCCTTTGCAGCCTGGATGGTAATAAGTTTAAGTTTTTTTAAGATAGAGATTGGTGTAATAGTTGGTCGGATTATCAGAAATAAAAACGTTAAATAATAGGGGAGAGAGGGGAGAACCTTATTGGCCATGGAGTAGAGGCGAAGCCATATATATCTACCACAAATGTTCTGTTGAGTAAAAAAGAGTGAGCTGCTTTAACTAAATGGTTTGAGATACCCGCTCTAATGAGTTTTAGCATAAGGCCTGAGTGCCATGTTCTGTCAAAGGCTTTTTTTATGTCAAGGAAAACCAAACCATTAATAATGTCATCTGTTAGTCTAGTTGTTAGATTAATAGTGCTAATCGTGTTTCTAAAGCCGAACTGAAAGTCTGGAAGAGGGCCTTTGTTTGCGACTTCTTCCTGAAGTTTAATTAAAATAATTTTTTCCGAGATTTTACCTAATACAGGGAGAAGACTAATTGGTATATAGCTGTTAGTAAGATATGCGCTTTTACCTTTTTTCCTAACAACTATTATTTTTGCTGTTTGGTACATACCCTAATTTAAGAATAACATTAATAATTAAAGTTGAGTATTTAAAAAGGTTCAGTGGGGATTTTTAATGGCCATATTTGTAATGTTGTCTATCCAAATGTGGCCTCGCGGCGCGCTTATATAGCCTTTAGAAAAGGATGGAATGATCTAGAAAATTCTAGAATAATCTAAATACTACAGGGTGAAAAGAACTAAGCCTAACAGAACTTTAGAGAGCAATTTTGACACTATCATAGTCGTTACATGGATAAAAATTAAGGTAAGTCTACTTTATTAAAATAACAAATAATAAATAAATTCATCTAAAACTCGCAACAATATAAAATTTTAATAAAAATTTTATTCATTGTTTAGCTTTTGTTTACTATCAATTTCTCCAAATTTTTTTATAGCAATTTCTTTTGGCAACATTGCCCAAAGAACTTTCAGCTTAACATTTTTAAAAGAATTTAATTAAATAAAGTTTAAATTGAAGAGTGTTAAATCTTGTTCTATAGCTTACAAATTAATTTGCTTTTTTATATAAAAATTTTAATATTTTATCTGTTAGTTTTGGTTTCATTCAAAGTTGCAAAATTTGTATTTTATGATCACTGTTAGTGAGTTTTTGAATGGCTTCTGATCCTGGTTGGCTTTAATTGGTTACAAATTTGAAAATCATTTGACTGATACATATTCAGATAACAACTAGATTATTTTGAATTTGTATTTATTTCACCTATAATTCATGTCTTCTCTCCATATAAATTTGTAAGTTGATTATTAACAAAAATTAAAACCATGTTCGGAATTATTTGGTGGGTTTGTAAACTGTCCAAATATTTTCTTTATTTCCTTAAATCAAAATAAAAAAAATATTTTCATTTTTAATCTTAATAATCTTAAATGGAATACATATTACAAATATAGCACAACCTCCCCTTTTTTACTTCTAGAAGTAGGTACAGCACAATATCCAGGGAAGTTATAATATTTTATTTCATTTTGGAAAATTCAAGTCTCACTAATTCCAATAATATGAATTAAATTTTTTATGGAGGCAATTAAAGGTTTTATATCAGCAATTTTTGTTTTTCAAATATCTAGTTATGAATATGTCGTTTTGTTTTCTTGCCCTAATAAATAAGTTCCTAGTTTCCTTTGTAATATCTTTGAAAATATATATTTTTCTTGTTTGACCTATACACTTCCAGGAATATTTTCCTTTCCTTTCTTTTTTCAATAAGTTTATTTCTTATTTCATTTATTTTGAAACATAACAAAACTGGTTTAACTAGATTGTTTTGTGAAATAGATCTGCTTGGTAAAGTCATTTTCATTTAGTTATATGTCTAATGCATTAGAAATTTTTCTTACTTATCTAGATCAGGGTTTTTTCATCCATCAGTTCAAAAATTATAACATTTTTCGATTTGTTTTAATTATTTTCACTAGAAATTTTTTAGTTTGTAGTAGATTCATAACAGCCCGTTTTAAATCCTTACATTTTCCATAATATCATTTTCTTTTTTAATTTTTTTATTTTCCTCGGTTAAATTCTGAAGTACTTTTTATACGTCATCAAGCATCCCACTGTGAAAGTTCATAGATTGTTCCATTTCCAATTTTTTTAAATTTATTACTAAAAGAATGTCCTAAATTTTGTTTTCCTCTTGTAGGATAAAAAAATAATAGTAATTTTTCTTAAAAAATTCCAATTAAAATGGAAATACTTTGACGCCTATTTTGTTTTATTTCTTATTATATTATTATCTAAAATATATTAACTTCACATTGTCACAGTCGATGAAACTGTGCAAATTCCATCGGCGCAGTATTTCAAATAAATCACCTCTAGGCCTATTCAACCCGAATCTGCTAAATTCGTGTCACCTATTACTTTTTGACACTGTAATTCCATTTGCTGTTATAGGTTATGGAGCCCTGTTTTCTCTTCCACGTATAGCACCGAATTTTGCTTAAAATTTTCCTATATCAATGTGGGCAAAAAACTTTATTCCACCTATATTTAAACCTTGCTTTTCAAATTCATGTGACTTTTATTTGCTTCCAAAATGACATCCCATATTTTAGTCTCTTGCCAAAACATATAATCAATTCTGCAACGTCGCTGGTTTCCACTTCTAAAACAAATGCCAAACTGTGCAAAATAAATCGATTTTGTTTTAAACCGTCCTGCAAGTCCCTATTCTCCGTTATATTGGTCATAACTTTATCATACATATTTCAACGAATACCACGAATGAAACAAACTGAACACTTAACATCAGATATCTCTGGCCATAGTTCTAAAAAAATGCGCCCCTGAAGTGTATCCTGTCTATGTGTAAAGCATGTTTATAAGGCATATTCCCGACAATTCGAAAACTACTTTTAAGGAAAGGCCCATAAACCTTTTCCCAATTATGGTCTTTTTAAGTTCCGTTCATGACATGCATTACGGTTTCACCTACCAAAGAAGATTTTTTTCCAATTTTTTAACTCACAACTGGAACAAGTAGGTCGTATTAAAAAACAAAAAACTCGGTGCAAGGGTTGCTGCGATGATATATAGTAATTCATTTGACGTGATTCTTTCTTCACATTACTGGACCCCATACTGAACCCTATTTACAGGGTAGCAGACAATAGCACACTCTCCTGCAATATGCAATTTTTCCTACCTGCCTCCATCCCTGAAGTAGATGATAGAGAATGGCAAAAAATCATGAACTAGGAGAGGAAACAACTTTTTACATTTTAATGCCACAAGACATAATCGTATTTACCATTCCATTCTTTTATCTGTATAGATTTCTAGCGAAGTTATTTCCCAAGTCTCTTAATTTGCAAAACTATACATCCCGCGACAATAAACTTTTCCTTCTACCACTGAAGGCAACCATATTACTATCTATCTAGGCTTTCAGACGTTTATTTTTATATTGAAAGCATATCCTAAAAAGTACCCTAAATTTGAGCTCTGGGTTTTTTGTTTTAGGGGGTGAAAGTGGACGAATCTTAGTTTTTTGCAGTCATCTCAAAAACTAAAAATTTTTCAAGAAAAATAGTTATAAGTAAAATTGTAGCCCATAAAATTCTGTACAAGAAAGGTTTTTAGATTGTTTTTAGTAAAATCAATTGTTTTTGGAATATTAGATATTTTATCTAAAAAATACGTTTTTTTCCACTTTACCGTACCAAACAGGAAGAAATATGTCCAATTAAGAAATATTAGCAAGCAACTTTTGTAAAGTAGCAGGTTTAAACCTAACAAATAAAAAAAATCTATTTTTTTTAAACGGCAACATCGCATTTTTTATAAAAATTCAATAGATCTCATCGAATTAAAAAAATCAAGGGAAGTAAAACATAAATCAATGTCTTTTATTCTAGACCGACAAATATTTCTTTACCTGAAACTTCCCTCCTTGCAAATTCTATCACACACAAATTAAACAGTTTCTGGTTGGACATAGTTATTTCGCAATAACTTTATATGTAGAATTTAATTTGTATTTATTGTAAAGAAATGCATCATTTTGAGAAATCTTTTTTTAAAAGGGTTTTAACTATTTTCACGAAAGTGAAATGTAATAACAATAGTCAACAAATATTAAAAAAAATTGCGACTGATGTTATAATAGCTGTACGGGGGATATCATATATATATATATATATATATATATATATATATATATATATATATATATATATATGTAAATGGGAATATCCAGATATTCTAAGGGTAACAAGGTTTGTTTGAAAAATACACATGAAAATACATTTATAGTAAGTCTTTTGTAGATCATTTTTGGACAAGTGCAGACTTTCGTTTATATTCCTGATCGCCTTTTCTCATAAGATACCAACAATAATCCCCAATCATTTCTGGATCACATGTGCCTTGGTAGCGTTGGTGCATTGTTAGTACGAGGGGTCGTTTTTAATTTCCCGGCCAGAGCATGGAAATAAAAACCTAGAGTAGGAACAAAAATGTATTTTTCAGTATTGCTTCTCTTGCTTTTGAATGCAAGTATTACAACGTTCCAATAATAACTGTAAACGATTGTACAAATATTCTTTTGGTTTCTCCTCAAAATGGTTCTCGATACCTGCTGTAAGCTCGCCAGCGTCCCTAAATTTTCTTCCTCGAAGAGTTTTTTGAGGTTCGGAAACAAAAAATAATCACTTGGGGCCAGGTTTGGATTATAGGGTGGGTGTTCAATTTCTCCGAAGCTTCAATCAGAAATTGCAGCTTTCACTTGAGTTGTGTACTGGTGCATTATCGCGCAACTTGAAATCACCTTCTCTCTTGACTTATAGTGTTTCTGAGGTGATGTAATATGCTGTAAGTAAAGCTGTATTGCTAATTCAATTCACCCTCTTAGGATTTACATATCTTCATGTTTAGCGTCCCTAGATTCCAAAAAACCTGTTTTATCAATTCCGTCGGTCCGTCTGTCGGTCTGTGTGTCAGTTCGAGACATAGCTTAAATACTACTTACCCGATTGACTTTGACCAAAAATTAAGGGTCATGTGGGGATGTCCTGATAATATTTTGGTAAAAATCCAATATGGCGGAACAATGTTAAAAAACGTTTGTTAGAGTGGTGTATTATTTGGGGTTAAGATCCAGTAAAAAAAAAGTATTTTTTTAAATTGTCGACGTTTCGCAACTTAATTGTTGTATCCTCAGGACACATATATAGATCTTATATCCTGCATGAAACCCATATTATCAGTACTTTTACTCCTTTGCTCCGCATATATTACCCAGATATTAAGTTTCATAATGGTTTTCGTTAACAATCCTTTTGTTGTTATGTTACAGTGGTGTTTATTATTTGGGGTTAGGATCCAGTAAAAAAACAAAAGATTATTTTTAAGTAGTCGACGTTTCTTAACTTTATTGTTGCATCTTCAGGACACATGTAGATTCTATATCCAGCAAAACAAAAGTTTTTTTTTAATTGTCGACCTTTCGCAACTTTATTGTTGCATCCTCAGGACACATAAATTTTATCTCCTCCATTATACCCATATTATCAGTAAAAAAAAAAAAAGTTTTTTTTTAATTGCCGGTTTCGCAACTTTATTGTTGCATCCTCAGGACACACATTTTATATCCTGCATGATACCCATATTGTCAGTCTTTACCTATTCCGTTGGTTCGCATATACTAGATTTTTAAATGGTTCTCGTTAACGATCTTCTTGTTGTTATGTTAGAGTGGTGTATTATTTGGGATTGGAATATCTGCGGACCAATGGAGTAGGTAAAGACTAATATGGGTTTCATGCAGGATATAAAATCTGAAGATGCAACAGTAAATTGGCGAAACCTCGGCAATTTAAAAACTGGATCCTAACCCCAAATAACACACCACTCTAACATAACAACAAGAGGATCGTTAATGAAAACGGGATATCTGCCATCTGGCCAATGGAGTAGGTAAAGACTGATAATATGTGTTTCAATTTAAGATGGCGAAACAAAATGACAAATAAAATGTTTAAAAAATCAACGAAAAAAAATCTTGTTCAATTGATCTTAAATTTTCCAGAAAAATTAAATGTGAATATGGGATACCTATTAAATTTATTTTAAGTTATGCCCAAAAGTCAAATGTGGCATAGTAGAAAGGAAATGGCCACTATGTGGCGTGAGTAGGAGGGGTAAGGGATAGCTTGAAAGAAAAGTCATCTCGTAATACCAGTAGTACTGTCAACGGGTATCTAGTGGAAGCCAAGAGCATCAGAATACATAGAAAGATTTAAAGAGAAGAATAGTTAAAAAAGATATTTGGAATAAGCGGGGTGTACCGAGAGTTTCGAGCTTGCCATCCGAACATGCTGTATATCGTCTCGGCCGTATAGTCCTAGCAGGCCGTAAAACCGGAGAAAGATAATAGGTGATGATGTTGCCCATGGGGATTTTCCTTTATATGCCTGCTATTAATGATACAATTTTTTCTGGAATGCCTTTATTATACTATTGCAAAAAATACCTTTTTTCTTTTCAGCTGCAAGTTTTTTACGATACTTGGGATGTGCTGATGCTAAAATGGGTTTGAGAATCTCAGGTGGCAGTGAGAAGATTGACCGATCCTGAAAATTATAATCAGAAGGCAACTCGAGTCTAGGAATTTTGATATTTAAGTCTGATCTGGCTTCGAGTTTAGCTCTTTTCTCTGCAATTTTTTTCAGTAACCGGTCTCTCTCTACTTCTTTTCGTGACATCTTGGAATATCTAAAAATAAATAATAACAATTTAACAGTTACCAATGTGTGTCTATTATTATATAAAGGAAAATAGTTAGACTGAACTTATAGTTTTAAATAATTTTGTATGATATTTTAAGCAGCTTTTATATTTCCAAAGTCCAAAGACCTTTAAAACATATGACAATTACGACAAAAATCCGAGAAAATGATAACTTTTTAAAGATTTCTACTTATTTATTGATTGAAATTAATGAACACTTAGGTTAACAGTATTTCTGCTGAAATAAAATATATGTATACATTATAAGTCCACCTCAGTCGGTTTTTTTTCTACGGACAACCATAATTATAGCTTGTGTAATGTGAAAGTAATTTGAAGCCATAAATACTTCATTTGCTAACGGCGATTTCCCATCTTGTCTGAAAATGGCAATTGTGATTTCTCTTCACAAGGGCGGTGATCACGAAAGCCCTTAAAATTTTCGACCGATTGCCTTTCTACCAACACTCTCAAAAATTATAGAAAAGATTATCAGAAAACGTATATTAACTTTTCTAGAATCACAACAAATTTTAAGTCATGCGAAGTTTGGATTTCAAAGCAAAAAAAGCACTAACGATGCTATATTTTCTTTTTTAGATAGGCTTTATATAAAACTGAACGACAAAGAATCAGCTGCGGCAGTTTTTTGTGATCTTTCTAAGGCGTTTGATTGCGTTAATGACTATATAGTATCTAACTGGGAAACAACAAAGTGTTTGTTTCAATGGCCAAACATCAGATGGTCTTAAAGTCGAGTATGGGGTACCTCAGGGTTCGGTTTTGGGTCCCATACTCTTTCTATTATATATCAATGACTTGTCATCGGTAAAAACATCGGGTACGTTTACTCTGTTTGCTGATGATGCCACTGTCCTCTGGCATAGTAATAATGTGACTGTTTAGAATGCTTTGGTAAATAGAGACTTACTTACCATAAAGAGGTGGTGTGACGCGAACAATCTTACATTAAACACAAAAAAAAATTGTGTAATGTCGTTTAAATGTGACTTTAATGAAGTATCCGTTGATAACTCTCCGTTAAATTGTCTGACAGAGAATACATTTCTGGGTATTTGTATGGATAAAAGGTTAAAATTTGAGAGTCACATTGAAAAGTTAAGCAAAAAATTGTCTTCCAACTGCTATGCATTGAGAATGATTAGTAACGAGCTAGATTATGCCATATCTAGAAACACATACTTTGCTTTAATCCATTCTTACCTTAGATACGGAATTTGTTTTTGGGGAACCGGTTCAAGGCAACTCTTCAACTCAATTTTTATCCTTCAGAAAAGAGAGGTTCGATACATGTGTAAGGCTCGAGTGAGAGACTCTTGTCGACCACTTTTTATTTCTGAGAGAATTCTTACGTTGCCTTGAATTTTCATTTTGGAATCTGCTTGTATGATGCACAAGAAATTTAAAGATATAATTAACGCTAACTCTATACACAATACGCGTTCTTCACATATTATCTCTCTTCCTATTCCTTCGTCTGCTCTAGCCCTAAATTCAATTATTTATAATAGTAAGAGAATTTTGAATCATCTGCCTCTAGATTTAAGACAAGAACAAAGTGAGAGGGTGTTTAGAAAAAAATTAAAGTCGCTTCTTATTACGCGCCCATTTTATGACTTTGACGATTTCTTTCGAGACGGGCTTAACTAGCGACTTGTGGTGTTGAAATATTTATTTGTTTATCTCTTAATTTCTTATCGCCTTTTACATTTATGTTTCTATGTTATGTCAGTGAACTGTTAATATGTCATTTGTTTTTATACCTTCGATTTTTATTTTATTTTAAGGAATTAATTTAGTAGTTAAATTAAATGTAATAGTAGTATATTTATATGTATCTATGTATGTATGTATGCGTGTGTATGTGTGTATGCATGTGCATATGAATGTATATATGTATATATATTTGTATGTATATATATTGTATATATATATATATATATATATATATACGTATATATGCATATATTTATTTTTTATATTATTTATTCATATTTTATGGGTATAATTAGGCTAAATTTTACACATTTTTTACAGCTTTGTTAACGAGATTTTTTCTTTAAACAATAAAGTTTACTTTGACTTTGATTTATATTAATTCCAAGTAAACAGCAACTGCCGATGGCTAGAAACAACATGATTAATGAAAAATACTAAAAAAATAGTAATATTTTAACACCCTGTATCTCAAAAACGAAGACCTTGCCGAAGCATGCTTAAGTGAACTTAGAGTCTTAAAATGAGGCAAAAAATTATATCCTTCATTTTTGTAGTAATGAACATTATTGTTCTACGGATAGGCAGAATCAAGAAATTAGGCCACAGAGGTAGAATCTTTTTATGTGTAGGTCGGTATGTAGTAAATTATTGTTCCTTTTATTTACAAACTTAACCTAACCCAAAGTTATTCTGAGTAAATTCATATGATTTTGATTTTTGTTTAATTTAAAATCGAAAGGTCAACATTTTAGTTTAATGGAAAAAGTTTCAAAACTGATTGTTTTGAAAAATAAAGTACGCTACTAAATTTCTTATGAAAAAGTGCCTTTCAAAAGTGTATCTAGTTTTTTTTTAAATCTCCACTTATATAACTTTCCGCAGTTTTATTTTTCGGGTATCACCAAAAATATTAGGAAGTTTTTTCTTGACTCGATTGTACTAATCTAACCAACTTCGAAGCTCCTAGTTTCCGATATCCTAATAATATTAGGCTTGAATTTAGGACATTCTGTACAGTGGCGGCTCGTGGATTTAAGAACTGGTGAAACGCAGCGTAGTTAGGTGCACAACGCCGTAGGCAAAAATGTTTCGGGGTGCCACGCCCAAAATAATATAGATTTATAAGATTTTAAATAATTTTTTTTTCTTAAAAACCAGTTATGTAACTATATTTTAAAGCTAATTTCGATTTGATTCGATCGATGGAAAGCTGCTTTCGCCTCCGATGATCCGAACGCACTAATTTACATCAAATCTATAAAAAGCGAACAAGCGCCTGCAGCCTGCAGCAGCAGTTTTATACCGCTCCCATCTCTATTGATCTTATCCACCATTGCATTGTCATAGCAACTGCCGTAAACAAATCTAAGCGCAATAGCCGGCGTGCGGGGGTAGTCTGATGCGGAATTTGTTGATTGTGATTCCTCAACAGGTCGCTCTTATGAAAAGGTGTTCAGTGCGCTACGTTTTTAAGTCATTATTTTTTAAGTATATAACTAGTTTTGATAGAAAATAATGGTATTATTAAGTAAATCATGTGAATTTTTATAAAACATAATATATTTTTATAATAAAAAAGTAGATTATAAAATGCTTAATATTTTAAAAATATTTTTATTTTTAAGTAAATTGATTGGAAAATGTAGGTGAAGTGGCGCTTCATTCGCGTCCCCTGGCTAGCCGCCACTGACTCTGTACAATCAGTTGCGGTATTTAGTTGCAATACTGCATGCAATTTGTGATTAAAATTTATCACACTTTTTTACAACCAGTTTTACATTTAATTCGATATATTCGTATATTTAATATTGAGGTAAAAAATAAAAAAACAAATTTCCGTAGTTTGTAAGAATGCAGCTTTTCTAGGTATTTCAATAAATATTGTCCGGCAACAGTGCTTGGGTTGCCGCAAAAGTCGTAATGCTTTGGCAACGTAGAAAATAAAAAACTTAGACAAAGAAATACTTTCCTTGTCTAAGATAAAAAACGACATATTCCTGAAATTCTAAATTATGTCCCAACGTCATCTGTTAACCTCAATTTAAAGTTATCCAGATTTTTCTTAAATTTATTTTTACGTCTATCTATAAAACCATTGGAAAAGGAAGTGCACTGGAGAACTAAGAGTTGTTTTGTAGAATATTGCAAAAATACATCGGCATATTGGCAAACACGCCAGAAAAAACTGTTGTCTCCGTTTTTGGGGAAGGTGATAAAAAAAATCATGGTTTGAAGCAATTAGAAGAGAATTTCCAAACAGCAAAATTTGTTTTTATTGTTGTGAGAATCATTTTAACGTGGGCTCCAGAACTTTTATATTTCTATGTATGCAATACATTAGTTTTATTTGTTCTAAATTGTTTGACTTTCGTAATTGAATTGAAATATTTGTTTTATAAAATATTTGATTCATAGGGATACAAAAAAAGCTGAAAATTGTGTTAGTGCTTTGTTTAAAGCTTTTGCTGCAGTTTTTCAATTTATACTTTCACCTTATCAGTCAATGCATGTTAAGAAAAAACCTTGAATGCCGGTTACGATGATTGTATTTAATTGCAGGAACCAGGGATTTATTCATAATGGACAATATTTCAATCTATGGCACTTTTAGGCGCTTTTTTAAAATTATTTTCAAGTCAGTATGACTGATACAAAATAGAGTAAACAGCTTTTGAGGTTAGTAGTGAGTACAGGGATATTCTTCAGGTCTTAGATTTTCATTAAAATGTAAAAAATGTATAAAAAGTAATTATTAATAAAGCTATAACAAGATTGCCACAAATTAACAACACACCAGTATAAAAAGTTTTAAGTATGATTTCTTAATTCTAAATTTGTAACAACTTTACATGAGCTTATTATGTTTATAGGTTGAGGCCCTCTTACCCGTTGGTTAAAATGCATGAACTAAATGCACTCATCCAGCAGTTTCCATATAGGTAATTCACCACTCGCTGCGAGCTGGATTCTATAAGTTGAGCACTGATAAATCAGGGAGAAAAACACAAAGGCTTGCTATGAACGCCTTTCTTTTGGAGAAATTTAATAGTTTCTATATCTAATCCTAATAGTTAAGAAATCATGATTCTTGGATTTAGGCCGTGTCAAATAAGAATTCCTTTCCGACATTGAGATTGCATGAGGCATCATCAGAGATCTTCACTGTACGTGTAGATTTAATATTTAGACTTTTAATCTGTCCGCAATTGTTGGATTTTGTCTTGAACTCGCGATACCTATATTAATGACGGCATCGTTGTCTTTAAGCCCCAAAAAATTTTAACTGAAGTTTAACTGAAACACCCTGTATCTCAGTAGCCAAGGTAGTTATAAAGTTGCTGCATTTGATCAGATAACAAGAAAGTCTTACCTATTTTTGAATTATTCTGTCGAGCTACTCCTAAATCCATGAAATTCGAAATTGTGATTCATCGCAGTAATGATCATGATAGAATATTGCGGCAGCATTTAAAAGCACTCATTTTCACTAAATTAAATTTAGTTGCGTAAAGGACGCTCTTTTCGTTTACCATCCATAGGAATCTTTAATTGGCTTTCCAAATAATAATATTTCTTTCGTACCGGACGGAAACACAAATAAACACAACAAAAATAAATATCAATTTTGACACTGAGATAATTTTATCTTAAAATGTAACTTTGGTGGGCATTACTAGTGAAGAACAAACACTTAGAAGGCCCGCTCGCTGTTATAATATAGAAATATCATTTAGTTTATATTTTGGGCCAGTTTCTTCATCTCAAGGTAAAACGCCAATAATAGAAAGAAAAAGAAAAGAAGAGGCACACGTCAAAAAATGTTGACAAGCTGACTGTCAGGGTCAGCCGGTCAGACGTCACTGAGACATTTTGATTTTTGTGGTTAGGTTAGATAAATCGATGTGTTGATTGTTGAACGAAAAAAAAACCGGTAAAGAAAAAACAAATTGGAGTTGTGTAAAATAGTTAAAGAAATGGTAAGGATAAGAATATATTTACCTTAAATGAATTTAAATGACAATAGAATTTTACTTAAATTCCAGATTTTTTGACTTACACATGATATCACTTTCAAAGTTTCACCACTTTTCTATTTGTTTATTAACCATAGCAACCCCTTGCTCATTGATTTTTTCCGTCATTTATTATTATAGAAATTCCGAAACATCAAATAATTGTTTTCCCGGGGAAAACTCTTGTATTGATTGTTCTCACTGAAAAATTTTATTATCAGAATTGCAAAATATACTTATGTAATTCAAGTACAAGATTATAAAGTCTATTCAAATTCAAGATGCAGTACATGTAAACAAAAGTGGTTGTCCGAGCCTTTAAATAAAGGTGGTCGACTATATGTTTTTAGCAAAACTTTGAAAGGTGTATTGCACTCACAATCACTATTGTTTTGCATGCACTGCATCTTGAATTTGAATAGGTTATAGTCTCCTGACTTTTTGTCTTAGGCTTGTTTTGAGGTAATATTTTTCATATTTAATCATTGACTAGAATTGTTAAATTTATACTGTGGATCAAGTAAAATTTGTTTTGTTAAATAACATAGTTGTTACAGATTGTGGATTAATTATAATTCAAAAATTTCTGGCTATTGTGTGAGTAGATCCCTATTATTGTTTCTTTGATGTTTTTGTATCAGTAAGGGGTAGGTATTCAGGTCCGCTACAAATTGTAAATTAAAGTAACCTAATGAAATCTAAATAAAAATATATTTTTGTTTTTGCTCATCTCTCACACATTTTTATGCCTCTACTTCAACACCTGTTTTTAAAATTATGTATATGTTGCCATACAACTTCCGTGATTCATATTATTACTAACTATTTGTAATAAAACATTGTATATAATAAAAATCTACAAGAATTAAGGATGTATTTGCTTCCATTTTGTGATCATCTTATGGAGCTGCATAGTTTTAATTTAATATATGATATAAAGGTGTCCAGACATGGAAGATATTAGCCTTTAAAAAAGTGGTAATTAATAGGTTGCCTCTATAGACCACAATGCCAGATAGTTTTATAGACGTGCTGATGTCCTTAGTGCTTTCATTACCAACAGGCATTAATTATCTTAAATTAATTTGCACATTCACAATATGGCCTTAGATAAAGTGTAGTTAGGTGAGTTTTTGTATGCCCTGCTATGTCCTGGTAAGGATGCAAGACGTACTCAGAAAAATAAATCATTTCTGTCTGTTATCTAGGTATAAACAATATATTCTTTATGAGATTTTTTGCTATAAGCAAATTTGGAGAGATTCTAAAAAAATTCTTTTCTTTTCCAAAGGAATGACTATTGTCAGTGCCACTGTTATTGTTTATTATTTTAGAATTTCTTATGTACAAATTGTCACAAATGAAATAACATTTTTCATACCACGGGGAATATTTATGAATTTTGGTTGGTCGTCAACCTGTTAACTACAAAATTTAGGATAGAAAATACCCTTGAAAGTACCACAGTGGTTTTAGTTGCATGTCCTCTTCCAACTATATTCCTTTATATAAAATTAAATGCTTGATTAAAGGAGATCCACAAGAATGAATGTTAGATTTAGTTAGGAAGGGTATGGTTATTTTAATGATTGCAATTATGATCCGTCTAAAAATTTATTATGTATTAATACTAATAAAATCTTGATTTTGATTTAATTAGGGGATGGAGATATTAACTCATATGTATTTCCCTTTGATTTAACAGTCCAATTAAATCAAGAATAAAATTCAGTGTTATTCTACCTAAATCAAAGTCAAAGATTTCAGAAACATATTGTAAGTGCCCCAAAACAAAAGGCACTAATGCATAATTGACATATTTTCAATATATTGATATTTCGATAAAAAATGTTTTTTTACTTCCTTTTTAAATTTTATTAAAGTTTTTATTCTGCGTAGATGTGTTGGTAATTGATTATATATTAATATACCACCATATATTGAAGTTTTTTTTGCAAAATTGCTTCGAATATCAGTTGTATTTAATAAATCTGTTTGTCATGTGTCAAGATTATGTATAGTATGTCTTTTTTCTAAATCTATATTGGATAATTTATGTTTTGTAAGTATTGAATGAATGAAAATGCATGTTTTTAACTTATAAATATGGTTAGTATCTAAATAGCCAAATTTTGAATATAAATTTATTGTTGGTTTTAGGAAAGGAAGTTTATGTATACATTTAATAATTTTATTTTGTTAACAACATAAAGGTTTCAATGTCTTTAAATTAGCAGATCTCCAAACTGAAATCAAATATTGCAATTTTGAATTGATTGATTTGAATATATTAATGCAAAATAAATATTTTTCATAAATTTTAATGGTATATTACAACGAATTTTATATAGAATTCCTACTAGAGGAGATATACTTTTTCTAAGGTATTCTAGTAGTATTCCACCAGCTTAAATTTTCATCCATGTATAGTCCCAAAAATTGAATGCATTTACTATAATTAATATTTTGTTGGTTGAATTTAATTGGTTCCATTTGATTACTTATATGATTTTTGCTTATAAACATAAAAGGTTTTTCAAAATTTAAAGTTAGTTTAAGAGATTGTAGACAATTGGATATAATTGTTAAATCTTCTGCATTGTAGTATCTAATTTCTGAAAAATTATTTCTGAAATAAAAAATAGTTGTATCATCCGCAAATAGTTTTATAGTTCCATTAAGTTTTAATTTTGAAATTGAATTTATGTATATTAAAAATAAAATAGGTTCTAATATTGAATCCTGAGGTACACCACATGATATTTCTTCCTAAAACTAATATTATTTTCAATTTGGACATATTGCTGCCTACTATTTAAGTAATTTTAAAACCAATAATAGATATTTCCTCGAATTCCAATATTGTATAATTTTTTTAATAAAATATTATGATTAATTGTGTCAAAAGCTTTGCGTAAGTCTAAGGATAAGATACAACATTTTTTATTTTGATCAATTTTTAATTGAATATCAGTAGTAATATCAATAACTGCAGTCTCTGTATCCCTAGACTTTCGAAACCCATATTGACCACTGAGTAGTATATTCTTAATTTCTAAATAATTTGATAATGTATTGTGCATTACTTTTTCTAGAATTTTTGATAGGACTGGTAATACAGATATCGGTCTATAATTATTTGGATTAATATTATTTCCTCCTTTATATATTGGCGAAACTCTAGATATTTTCATTTTTTTAGGAACAATACCTGTTTTAAAAGATAAATGAATTAGATGTTTTAAAATTGAAGTTAGTTGAATTTTGACTGTTTTAATAATTTTTATAGAATTATTAACATGACCACTAGATTTTCTTGCATTCAGGTTATCAATAATTTCTTCTATAGCCACATTAGTTTTGCTCGCTTCATCCATAAACATACAACTTTCTTGCATTGGCTCTGCTTCTAATTCGTAGTCTTTTAATTTTTTACATAAATTTTGTGCAATTTTGATAAAATGGTTATTCATTTCTTCACTAATCCCATTTTCTTCTGTTATTTTTTTTCCATCAATTAAAAGATATTCAATATTATTTTGTTTTGCTTGTTTCCTGTGAGTGTTTGTTAATAGATAGTTCAAATTTTTCCATATACTTTTCTGGTCAAAGGAATTAAGTTGTTCTTTAAAAAACTTTTGTTTCATTGACCTAATCATTTTCTTTACATATTTATTGTATTCGATATAAATTTGTGCATGATGTAAGCTTCTGGGAATTTTTTTTTGTTTAAATAATATTTGTTACGAGTCTTTATGATTTTTTCTAATTCTGGAGTAAACCAAGGTTTTGTATTTTTTCTTGTTCTTAAGATTGCTTTATGAGAACAGGATTTAAAAACATTTTCCAAATTATCATACAAATCATCTGCATTTTTTATTGAATT
This sequence comes from Kuschelorhynchus macadamiae, assembly GCA_030620095.1. NCBI lineage: Eukaryota > Metazoa > Arthropoda > Insecta > Coleoptera > Curculionidae > Kuschelorhynchus > Kuschelorhynchus macadamiae. The sequence continues at coordinate 613,307 of JAUTXW010005451.1, forward strand.
TTTAATCGTGTCTAAATTTCTTAACTTGGTCTTCAATTGTTCTACTTCAAATTTATATATATTTATATGTTCGAATTTACTATAAATTTTTTTTTGTTCTAGAGCAATGTCAAACTTGAATAACATGATCACTTAATGGACTGTAAATTAACTTTAAATTTATATTATCTTCCAGATTAGTTATAATGTGATCTATTAAACTGTTAGTTTTACCCACTTCACGTGTTGGGTTATTCACGTTACATAATTTGAAATTACTTGAAAATATCTCAAAAAGTTTAGTTGTAATGTTTTTTTTTTTTTAAGAATGTTAATGTTCATATCTCCACATATTTGTTATCACATTGTTTAATAACTAAGTTACACAGGATATGTAATATACTATATTTGTACTTCTACAATTTTAGCAGCTCACTGCTCCAGGTTTATCCAGATTATTTCATACTTCTATAAATTTGTTGGTGGAAAAAAATGTTCTTGCTGCTTTGAGGAAGAAAACTGGCTATACATTTTCAAACTGCAAAAATGCTTTGGAAATGCATAACAATGACCTAGAAAAGGTATGTAAGTTATAGTATTTGATTTAAAAAAAAATTAGTCCTGTCAACTATTTTAGGCTGAAGAATGGCTTAGACAGCAGGCTCAGACTTTGGGATGGTCCAAAGCAACAAAATTAGCAGGTAGAAATACTGCAGAGGGGCTGATAGGTGTTGCTGTGGATAAAAATGATGGGGTATTAGTTGAAGTAAATTGTGAAACAGATTTTGTTGCAAGAAATGTGGAGTTTGAAAATATGGTCAAAGAAGCTGTTGAATGTTGTTTAGATTATTTAAAGAACAGCCCAAATTCCACTATTACAGCAAAGGTAAATTTAGTTAGACATTTATAAATGTAAGCAGTTTTAAAACATGTTTATGAAATGTACCTGTTTTTAAACACAGTAGTATTTTTTCTCTCCAGAAGGGTACAGCAAATGACTCCAGGAAATAATTATATAAAAATTTATTTTTTCGCTACAAATTGTAGTAATGTTATATTACTTTGTATTAATCATGTTTCTAAATCTAGAACCGACCTTCATTTTTAAATTTATTTTTTATTTTTTGATTAACATTCTTAATCTGGAAAGGAAATGTAAACTTTTAAAGTTACAGTGTATAGTGTAACCTAACTACTCCTCAGCTTATATTAAAATGATTATAGTTGCGTTTCTGAAGCTTTTAATTTGTCTGGCAAGGCCGAGGGCGAGGCAACCTTTTAGTCTGTTTCTTTTGTTGATCTGGGTGTAAAGGGTCATCGTTTATATTTCGCCACCCATTTTCAGTGTTTATTTTTGTAGATAGAAAAAAATAATACATACAAAAGTTGTATGGATTTCAGGGAACTTCCTAGAAAAATTAACTTGGAATATATAGGGTGAATCAGAAACTAGTAGGGTACCAAGGAAGCATACTGGGAATGGTAGTTTTTAGGATATTCGACTTTAAAATTCCACCTTATCCCAGTTAATTTTCGTGAAATTGTGTCTAAGGTGTCTTGTTGGTACTGGCATTGTCCGATTGTCACTATCATTTAACTTATCTGTGTTAGTTTTGCCCAACAAAATGGGCTATTCCATTGAAGAGAAATTAACACTTATATTATGTCAATAATAGAAACCCTACCCACACTCAAAATGAATATCATAGGCAATCTCCCGGGAGAACCGTCCCAACACAAAGCACAGTAAGATACATAGTAAACAAATTTGAAGATACCAAAAGTTTAAATAGAAATAGAACGGCAAATCCAAACAAAAACTTTGACTTAAGCGTGTTGCTATTCTCTACAGGTAAGTTATTGTAGTTGGTTTTCTATACTTAGGACTATATCTGGTTCATTTTACTGCAGAAAACCCTGAACGGTCAATTACTGATGCAGCAATTTATTTTCCGCTCTTTTTACACAATATACTTTTTACCAATGAACCTAAATTTACTACTAATGGTATCTTTAATTAACAATAAACATTTCTGGGCGACAAACAATCGTCACAAAATTCAAGTAGTTAAAATTCAAGCACGACAAAGTGTAAACTTTTGGTGTGACATTCTAAAAAATAAGGTTATGGGACCAATCTTTTTCCGTGAGAGTCTTACTGGTGTCAGATATCTCCAATATCTGGAAAATGATATAGAACAGCAGTTAGATAATGTTTCTTTAAATTGGAGATTTACATTCATTTGGCAACAGGATGGTGCTATAGCACACAATGTTTTATATGCTACTCAATTTTTGAATTGTAACTATGATCTGTGGATTGGACGAAATGGACATATAAGATGGCCAGCAAACAGTCCAGACCTGACGCCACGTGACGTATTTCTATGGGGTTATCTATAAAACTAAATTTACTACAATAGACTGGAAATTATAGCTGTATTGGAACAGAGAATTAGGAAAGAAATTGCAAGATTAAACGAAAATCACTCCGATTTTATTTTTAACTGCATTATACTCAATACTCAATTTATTCATGTTAATGCATATTAAGAGATGCTTACATATGTCAATAAATATCTTCAAATATTATTATATAAATATAAATAAACTAAATAAATTTAAAATTACTACATTACCCCAAATATATAATATTGTATAAAATACAAGAATCACAACACATAGAAATTAAAATAAATAAATTCATTGAAAGAATAAAATGCATTTTCTATTAAAATATCCCTAATCCTATTTTTGAAATGTTTAAGAGGTAAAACTTTTATATTTTCAGGTAGAACATTATAAAACTTTATAGCCCAGTACCCAGGGCCACTCTGACACCTTTTTAACCTCCAGTAGGGAGTAATCAGATTTTGTTTATGTCTAGTGTTGTGGTTGTGCACCTCTCCATGGGTGCTGAAACAGCTCTCGTTCTGCTTCACATAAAGCAAATTCTCAAAGATATACTGGGATGGCACTGTCAAAATTTTTAGATCTATAAATGCTGCTCTGCAATTATCCCTATATTCAAGACCAGCCAATACCCTTACTTCTCTATGTTATAAAGCAAAGATGCGACTAGCCCCAGTACAGTGTCCCCAGACAAGCAAAGCATACGAGATATGTGAATGAAAGAGGGCATGATAAGCAGTTCGCACAACCTCACTGGACACATTGTTTACAAGGTTGTGCAGAAGAAAGATGTTACTTCTTAGTTTTTTGCTTAAATTATCTATATGTATGCTCCATTGTAGCTTTGTGTCCAGATGCACGCCTAAGAATTTAGCACTCTCCACTCCCTCATTCACACCTCCATCATCCCTCAAAGAAAACATTATATTGATCGTTTTTTCCTTATTGAGATGCAGCTTGTTCAGACTAAACCACTCTTCAGCCTTCTCCTGTGCCACCATTAAACCCTCAAACGCCCCTTCAATATCATCAGATACACAAGAGATTGTTGTACCGTCCGCGAATAAAGAGTACCTACCAGGTATTTCTTGGTCAGGTAAGTCATTAATATATATGAGGAAAAGAATGGGACCAAGAACCGAGCCCTGGGGGACTCCAATATTGATTAAACTTTCCTGTGATGACACTCCGCAAACTTTTACCACCTGCCTCCTGTTTAGTAGATATGATTTTATTAACTCTGTGCTTTCGGGGCTAAAGTTATATTTTGTAAGTTTTCGCAAGAGTATTTCATGGTCGACACAATCAAATGCTTTACTTAGGTCACATAGGAGAACTGCATCAAACTGTAACCCATGGAAAGAGTCTTATAATACAGGAAACCAAATCCAAAATACCCAAGACTGTGTTTTTGTCTTTTCTGAAACCATATTGGCACTGAGAGAACAAGTTGTTAGTTTCAAAATAATTGACAACCTGCACTGACATACATTTTTCATAAATTTTTTAAATAATTGGCAATAACGATATAGGTCTATAGTTCTCCGGTTGTTCTGCATCCCCTTTTTTAAAAACTGGAGTTATAGTGGCACATTTTAGCACTGAAGGAAAAATATTATTATTAATGCATTGTTTAATAAGTTTTGTAAGGGGAATTATTATAAGATTTTTAATAGATTTGATTAGCTCTATGTTAAGACCAAATATATCTTTACTTTTTTTATTTTTAAGACTATTTGTAATATCTCTTAACTCATTAAAACTAAGTTGAGAAAAGTAGAATTTGTCTATGGATGTAATATCCTTGACATTGTCAGGAGAGTTCGTGCTTAGGATTGGGATAGTATTTGCTATTTTTTGAGCTATTTGACTAAAATATTCATTAAAGGTTTCAGCAGAGATACTAGCCCTCGCATTGCTTTTTTTAATATATCTATGATTATTTATAATATTCCACATGGTACGTGCTGGATTACTTGAGGATTGAATCAAGTTATTATTATGCTTATTGCATTTTTATATCGTTTTTTAAAATCTTTATATATTTTAGATATATCTGCATGCCTGTATTGTCTACTAAGTTCCTCTAAAAATAACAATTGTTGCCTCATTTCCCTTAGATCTTCTGTGAACCAGCTGATTTTATGCGCTTGATCCGATCTTACCCGATAACGTTTTTCAGGGAAAGATTCCAAATATGCGTATTCAAGTATACTTATAAATCTAGCAACCTTAATTTGAACACACACGTCATTCATACTGACGAAGCTCCAATCAATCATATGGACTCGTTCATAAAATGCAAACTTACCCTTCTGAGTTATTGGTCTGCAGAGAAAACTATCATGAGTTATTTCAAAATCTCTCCCCATAACTGAAACCTTAGCTATCTGGCCTCTGTGGTCAGAACAGCACAGCTCATGGACTTCTGCAGATATAAGTTCCATTTCAGAATCTACAAAGATTTTATCAAGGCAGTTTTGCCCTCTAGTTGGCTCATACATTGTTTGTTTTAGATTGAAACTTTCAAGAATATCACAGACTTTAAGAACATTTTCATTAACTGCAAGAAAATTTACATTAAAATCACCTACCACAATGATTGGTTTATTTATGGGTAAATGTTTTAAAACCCCATCCAAGGAAGCCAAAAAGGTGTCAAAGTTGCCTGAAGGGCAGCGGTATAAGAGTACTATATTTAAATTAAAATCTTTCACATAAATAGAACAATATTCAAAACATTTTTCAACATTAAAATCGGGACTAACGTTAATTAGATTAAATTTAAAACATTGTTTCATAAAAATGGCTACACCACCCCCAACAGAATCATATCTTTTATTAATTGCAGATTGTTACAAGATATTGAAAAGTGCTTCCTCAACCAAGGAGGACATGTGAATAACTAGAATTTATACATTTCAATTTTATTTGTCATTTTTGTTATTTTAATTTTGTATATTTTTATTGTTCATAATAAAATATTTCTTTACTTTAAAACCATACTATTCATTTTTACATTATCATCAAGACACCTTAGACACAATTTCACCTAAATTAACTAGGATATTATGTCTTGAATTTCAGTGAAAAGGGAATGATACGGAGAATCTAATCTATAATCAGAAATATACAGGGCATTTCATTTAAAAAAACCAAAATTTGGTATGGTATTAGTTTTCTGACTCACTCACAAAATTATTTTTCTAGGAAGTTCCCTGAAATCCATACCACTTTTTTATTTATTATTTTTTTTCTATCTACAGAAATAAACTCTGAAAATGGGTGGCGAAATATAAATGATGACCCTGTATGTTACGTAATTTTGTTTGAATGTTCAAATGTTTCAACAAAATAACATTTCTGGATAGATGGATTTATGTATTATTTAGCATATTTTCAGGTTGTTTTAGATGCTGACCAGCTTAAATCACTAAAATCGTCAGACGGGAAGAGTTTAGCAGATAAATTAGCACTTATGATAGGAACTGTGGGAGAAAATGCATCATTAAAACGAGCAGTAGGTATCAAGGTCAATAATGGAATTCATCTAACTGGTAAGTTGTGAAGAAATCTTCTTAATTTTTAGTCCTAGGGTTCAGGTTGACGCTTTATTTTAATATCTTCCGAGTTCAGACCAAAGCAAGTCACCACCACACTATGTGTTTATCAAACATTAAACAAAAAACTGTATATTAAAAAAATCTCAAGTTGCCTCATAAAATTTGTAATTACAAGACTTTAGACACATTGTTATTATTCTCCTGAAAATTGAAGTTAACTAAATATCTGAGATTCAACCAATAGCCAGACCAAAGACAATATATTAGAAGGCTACTACTTACTATAATTTTGTATTAAAAGAGTAAAGAGTGAATTAAAGATTTTCTTATGTCAGCAGGTAATTTATTCCTAAATATATAAAAATACTGAAACTTCTCAAGCAAGCGAGGGGTCAACCACCTAGCAGAAAAGCATAAAGTGATTTCCTAAATTAGGTAATACTAGGCTATTTTTAGATATCTGTTAGAAAAAACAAGGTATTTCTAGTAATGCAAGTATTTCTTTAAGTATTCCCAAATATTTCCATTAATTTATTAGTATTACTATATATTACTTAACTGTTATTACTTTAGAATACCTAGTGTTCCAAAATATTTCCATTAAACTATGAAGTAATCAAGTTAACAATTGAATCTCAAGAATTAATAAAAGCTACACAGATTGTTAAATTGTGGCAAAAGTTCAAAGTTTAGCCATTTTTTTTGACAAAAATGTCAGATTTGACAGGTAAGATCATGTGACTAACTTTTTACAGTGTCATTTTTTGAGCAAAAATTGTTTGTCAACTCAAATTTTAGTTAAGTCAGTTATTAAAAAAAGTCCCATATGATGTGGGATTTACTGGTCAGACTGTATATATACATTATGTAGATCCTTAGTACCTCACTAATATCATTCTGAAAAGGAAAGTTTTGCTGATATTTCACCAAATCTCATTTGGCATTTTCAAAGCTTTAGTAAAAAGTTTTATGGTCTTGATACAATTTGGGAACTTTGTTTTGCTTGATATTTTCTTAAGTGATCTTCAAATTTTGTCACAATGACATGTCAAAAGCCATTGAATTTAAGTGTAGATAATTTAAGAAATTTGTCCTGTATCAGGACATTTAGGAAATGGGATGTACCACTTTTTCAGGATACCCAGTACAGGTAATATAGAGTGGGCACCATGAGAATAGAAACAAGCCTATAAGTTATATGCTTCTGGTTTTATAATAAAATTATTTTTTCAAAATTTGACAAAAGCTACCATTTTCCTCAAAATCTTGAAAATTGTGATTCTCTTTTGATTTCATATCTCTAGACCAAATTTCAACTCTACCTATCAGTTGACCTAAAATTTTTCTATTTTTTTTAACTTAATGCTAATGTAAGGAAACCCGAATAATTAAACTGTCACTGCACTATTACTAATAGAATTATTGCTTGGAGAATGTCCTCAGTTGTTTCCATAGGCTACTTTATAATTTAGGCTTTATTTATTTGAGTAATTTAATAAAAATATTCTATTTATTTTTTACATAATATATAAATATAGAAATAAGGAAAAGTAAGTTGTTTTATTAAAAAGTGAATTAATATGTATTAACTTAATAAATATCCAATTAAAAAATATTTTACATTAAATTGTGAAAATTGGACAAACTTTGCATCAAGTTCAACAGATGCCATTTAAAATAATAAGTTAATTAAGAAAATGCTTTTAATGAATGAACTTATCAAAAATAGATAGTTTAATTCAGGTTTTGCTAACATTCGGTAAAGTGAAAAAGCATAAAAAAAATGAAAAAAATTTGAAGAGAACTGATAGTGCTGAAGATTGGCATGTAGTCATAGTATCAAAATTTTCTTTTATCATTTTTTAAAATTTCGAGAAAAAAATCAGCTTCATGCCATTTTTTTTGACAAAAATGTCAGATTTGATAGGTAAGATCATGTGACTAACTTTTTACAGTGTCATTTTTTGAGCAAAAATTGTTTGTCAACTCAAATTTTAGTTAAGTCAGTTATTAAAAAAAGTCCCATATGGTGTGGGATTTACTGGTCAGACTGTATATATACATTATGTAGATCCTTAGTACCTCACTAATATCATTCTGAAAAGGAAAGTTTTGCTGATATTTCACCAAATCTCATTTGGCATTTTCAAAGCTTTGTTTCTCACGTCTGAATAGTCGTCTAGCTTCAACCAAATAAATTATAAGTTTTGTTTTAGAAATTCTATGTTATATAACCTTTCATTATTTGTTTCTGTTACCCTGCTTACGTACCGCTATGGATTTTCTACCCATGAAATATTCGAGTGTAACATTCGAAATCCGAGATATCTGGAAATACTTACCTTGGGGGTACTGTAGTATTATAAAATACTACTTTTCGATGGATATTTCAAGTTTATCAAGCTCAAGCTTACTTTGGAATTCACAAGTGTCCTCATAAACTGTTTCAGTTGTGTTATTTTTTTTTCCTTGTTAATTCTTTTTGTAGCAATCTTTCTCCAGTCTCGTTTTTTTGTGTGTTGGAATTTTTTTAAAGATTTGTACCCATAGATGTACTCTGTCACTAGACAGCTCATGCTATTACATAAAATACCAGCACCATACTGATTTTCGTATAATAACTGTTTATTTATTTTTTAGTGTGACTGGTATTTAGTGTTGATCCGGGTACTGGTAATGACTTGTGTAATTAAGCCTTGGTTTTCTCTTTGTATAGAGGAGGCATGTATTTTGTAGTAGCAAGTTTTACTTGATAAAGGCTATTAATAACTGCATAGTAATAAATGAGGTTGAATTAATTCACATGTTATATATTTACACTAATCGTCCTTTCAAAGAAAAAAAATAGATGTACCTAGAAAACTGGTGTGAGCTGCAGATGTTTGATTAGCTGTCATTTTCAAAATTAAACTTTTGTTTGAATTTTTTTATACTATGGAATATTCAACTCAAGAAAAACTTAATATAGTGTTTCATTGTACAAATCAAGCAAGTATTTTCAAAATTCATCGGGAATATCACACGGTATACCATGGTGGCAAACACCTTCGAAGTCACCTCTAATAGGTGTTGGGACCTGTGCATTTGAAAGATAATCTAATAATCTTTATGCTCAGGTAGTCTGGTTTCATATGTGCAACTGCTATAGCTACCAGAGATGACTCTGAAAGTGTTTGTCGATTTTAGTGGAAATATTTACTTTATTTGTAAAATAAAACTACAGTGTATTAAGTTATTAGTATAAAGAAATTAAAATAAAAGTTTAGTTTTGATAATACATCATTAGCTACAAGTTACACCAGTTTTCTAGGTAAACCTATTTTTTCTTTGATGTTAAATAAGTATATTGTTGAAATCGGGAGATTATGAGGATTCCAAGAAAAATACAATAATTGGGGTGTTTCATTTAAATGAACTCAAGTTCTTGTTTTTTTGTCCGATTTTTGATGTTAATTTATTTATTCTGATAAAAAAATCCCAATCCATTTTTTATTTAATTTTTTTTTCTATCTCTAAAGTAAAAGGTGTAGGGAGGCGCCAAATGTAAAGAGACACTCTGTACATACCTGAGTATTTTTATCAATCAAAATGTCATTATATAAAAAGGGCTTATTATGTAGTTGATAGAAAATTATTATCTATGTATACAGGATATGTCAAAAAATCGGTAGCACATTTTTTTTAAAATGGAACTTTAAATAGTATTACCGTATTCACTAAAGAGGTTTAAATTTAGACCAGGTCTAACTTGACAATTATAGGTTTAAGATGGCATTTTTAAAAATTGAATAAATAATTCAAATCTAAATTCATAATTACAAAATGAAAGTGACATAAGCGAAATATAACTGGCGAACTAAGAGTTTTAAGTACCATGGTAACTAGATCTGGTCTAACTCTTAAACCTTTTTAGTAAATACGAGGATATATATGTCCATAAAATGTAAATCTTGCTGATTATAAATATTCTAGGTTTGATAAAAACCCTGCCATAAGAAACAATGTGTTAGAAAGGGACAGAAAACGTTCTACTATGCAGTGGACTTAATGCATTTCATCTTTTTTGTGTGAAATTTCTCGAGTGTTTAAAGGTTGTGTGTACCTAGTACATTCTTATAATCAACAAAAAGAGGCACAATTTATGGTCATATAATATACAGGGTGTCCTATTTAAAAATATATGTTGGGGTTGCTACACATTTTTGAGACACTCTGTATACATAAATAATAATTGTCTATACATTATGTAATAAATCCTGCAATGTTAATATTTCAATAATCAATCAATAGTCAATATTGGGGGTGGCGAAATATGGGATAAGACCCCATAATTTAAACTTCATAATGTTTAAATTTTTAATTCTCTCTGGGAGATTATGTTGTAGTCATGATAGTTATTAAGTATCTAGATTGTCTAATATATACAGGACAATTTAAAAATTATATACAGGTTGATGAGAATATTTAAGGTGATAACAAGGCTGTTTATTTCTATGCATAGCATGAAGGAAGCAAAAAGGTTCTTCATGCTGCCCAATTCAGTCTTTGTGAGAACGCTTCATTAGAAATATACACGTCGGCGTCGTTCCCTTGGGGGAACGCGCTTCTCGTTTCAAGAATAGGCTACAAATTGCTACATAATATGTAGTTAATAGGTCCAATAGCTCAGATTGAAAATAAAATGTAGCAAAAGTAGGTTCTAACACTAACCCTAATCATTTGCTGGACTTATAATATTAAAATTATTATAAATTGTGCTTACTTTGGACTCTGGGAATTATATACTCACATATTTAAATATATTAGAGATAATGCTTCTGTCAGGTAAATGTATCAAAAAAAAGTTAAGAGCTAAAAAGTTTCGGAATAATATCTGAAGTTTGGTTATGACATCAGAAAAAAGTACTAGGGGTCATATACATTTATCTTTATTTATTGGTTACAGGTTATGCTCATCCCTCAGGTAAAACCGCCAGTAATATTCTTTTGGGAAGGATAGGAGGACTAATTGCTGTAAAAAGCATAAATGAAGAAAATAATCATATTGAAGAGGTAGCCAAAGGTTTATGTCAACATGTTGTTGGCATGGCACCAAAAGCCATTGGGAATATAGAGGAAAAACCTGCGCCAAATAAAGAAGAAGAAGCAAGTTTAGTTCATCAAGAATATTTGCTTGATGAAAGTGTAACAGTTAAAGAACTATTAGAAGAAAATAATGTGGAAATTATAGACTTTGAAAGGTTTGAATGTGGCGAAGTGTTAAATAATTCAAACGAAAACATTGTCCAGCACCATATCGTCTGATAATATATATTCAAGTTATAATAATTGTGTAGATGTGAAAACGAAAAACTTAAAAAAACATAAAATCTTATTAGTAACCCAAACTGTGTTTTTTTTGTAAAAATTAGACACAATATTCCAATATATCGCGGAATAACTCAAAAACTACCCATCAAATGAACTTCAAATTTTACACATAATTTTACATAAATCCCTAGTGGTCTTTATTTTTAATATTTTCTGCAGTTAGTGAATCAGATACTAAAAATAATTAATTTTATTCCAGGTTAAATATTAAAAATATAAGTAAAAAAGTATATTAATTAAATATATAAATATTAATAATAAATTATTGCAAAAAATAGTTTATAAAAGGACTTAAGCTTCCATATGTAAGAATGTGATTAAGAGTCTTACATATCAAGTTTGATCAATTTGATTGGTTATTTGATAAAAGAAAAATTCGTAAATTGGTCTTTACTCAGAAATTTACTGGCATTGTATGTTCTTCTATACATATATTTTTTATTTTCCAATATTTCATGGGTACATGTTTAAATTTTCTTGTATTTTCCATATAAATGGAAACATTTATTAAGGGTAAGTTCCATGTACTTTGATGATAAACATCAATAAAGTTTTTTGGTTCAAGTTTGTCTCATAATGAATACTTTTATCAAGATAAATCAAAGATATTGTATGTCATATACATTATAATGATCTCTGAAAATTCTGTTTTATAGTCGAACGCCCGCTGAATAACGCATGGTTGCTATGGTCTATCTTATTTACAAACCAAGTCCCTGGATACCGGCGCGGTGATGGAACTGTCGGCGAATAGCTATGTTTAAAAAGCAAGTAGTGGCAATGAATACATAATTATGATTTTATGCGATTAAATGGAGAAATGGATGAAATTTACGACAAAAATGTGTTCGAAGCCGTACGAATGTCTAAAAGATATTTTAAGAATGTTGAAAATTCTCTCGAATTTTACAGCTACTTTTAGTTTAGACATAGATACAGATTTACCAAAAATTGTTTTCCAACATTTTTATATCCGTAACTATTAATCCTTTATTAGATACAGACTGAAATACTTTTATTTTGTTTGAAGTTCTTAATTTATGTTCTGCATAAAAAAAAAGTAAAGATTGTAATACATATTAATTTTTATAATACCACAGTATCATTTGGCATTAAGAACATTCTACAAGGTGATATTTTTTTTAGGGCTATGACCTCGTTTACCACAACAAATGCAAGATACAACACTTCTAATTACTATCACAAAAACGGTTGGTGACCCAAATTTTTTTGTATATAAAATATGTTTTTCTTGTTTTGTAGAGGGTGAAAAAAAAACATTTTTTAATTGCAAGCATTAATATTTTATATTATTATGAATTATTTTTGCAGAATATTTAATATATAGAAAAAATCCAACTTAATCATAGATTCATTTAAAAAATATATATAATATCTCATCATAATATAACAGAAATTGATAACCTTTGAATATGAAATCTACAGCGCGAAATCTGTCAATTTTTTAATAAATGATTTATAACAATTCGTACATGACCGCACGCCTCCAAATTTCTTCCCTATCCAGCGTCTCGCCAAAGCTCAAATATTTTCACTTCCAGACTTCCAGGACCCCCCGTGGCTACGTGCCTGAGCCTGGACCACATGTTATAAAATAAAAAAAATGTTTTTAAACAGTTGTTTTAAACTCTGGTATTATAATTAATTATTATCTTGTCTGTAACTATGTTTTGCTATTAGAGTATATTCTTCAAACTAGTTTTATTTTTACCTAGAGAAATCACAGTTTTAAATATTATATTTTTTTCTATTTTGCAATCATAAAAGCGTCTTTTCGATACGCAAAGTAGTGGCCCTCTATTCGATACTACTTTTTTTTTCTCTACAACATAGTGAACATAGGAAAACAGTACATTTACCAGAGCTAGAAGATGAGCCAGTAGAATACATAGAGGATGATGAAAAAAGATGTAGGAAAAGTTTTTTGCAAAAAATTCGGCTAGCACGCTATAGACAAAAGGAAAAAGACAAAAAGGAAATAAATAGTCTGAAGTCAAAAGTGGAGTTTTGGGAAAAAAAGATATCTTCGTGAAAAGAAAAAGAAAAAAATCTCAAGTGAAACTTCAGAGGTTCCGTCAACAACGTCAGAAACACCTAACACCCGTGTAGAGCAATTCTTAAACATTCTTAACAGTGGTTGATGAAAATAAAGTTGAACAAGTTAAAAAGCAGCTACTTTTTGGCGAGGCAATAAAGGAACAGCTATCAGAAAGCTACCGGGAGTTACGGACCAAAGAGAAGCATGTTCAGAAATTATAAAAATTTTTGAAGAAAATAGTCTGCTGTTTTTAGCACACAAAGCTAGAATTCAACACCAATATTTAGCTATATTGGAGAAAAAAGAAAACCTGACCAATAGCGAAATTATCATACACTGTGATTTTTCAGAAAATTACTGCTTAAAGTATGCCGAAGAAGTACAAGCGTACCACTTTGGTGGTTTTCGGCAGCAAATTACTTTGCATACAACAGTTGTCTATAGTAATCTGGAATCTGATATTAAACCAAAAATTGAAAGCTACTGCTCCGTATCTGAGTCTCTTGAACATGGCCCGGCTGGAATTTGGGCTCATTTGTGTCCTGTACTAGAGTGTTACTATAACAAGGATATCAAAAAACTGCATTTTCTTAGCGACTCTCCGAGTACTCAATATCGCAATAAAAAAATGTTCTTATTTATTGCGAAATACCTTAAAAATTATTTCCCTGGTGTAGAGTATGTAACTTGGAACTATCAAGAGGCCGGACACGGAAAGGGAGCTCCAGACGGCATTGGAGGATTATGCAAAAGAACTGCAGACCGTTTAGTGGCGCAAGGCAGTGATATGTCTTCATTTAGCACATTCGTTCAAGTTTTAACAGATAACTGTCCTGGCATAACCAGGTTCTTCCAGCCACAGTAGAATCATTTGAGGCGTTATTTAATAGTGTTCCAGTGATGCCATTTAAAGGATCGATGATGGTTCGGCAATTAGCATCCGTTTGTAAATTGGAAAAGTTGTATTTTAGAAAGCTTTCTTGTTTTAATTGCAAAGAAATATGTCAACATTATCATTTGGGCGTTCAAAACTACGATGAAATAGAAAGTGAAACATCATCTGAAGACACAATAAATGTCACACTACATTCTAATAACACAAGTAAAGTAGATTACAAAGACATTTATGATAGTTCCTCTGATGACGATCTACCATTGGCAAAACTAGCAAAAGAAATTGAAAATAAAAGAGAAGATTCTTCTAAAAACCAAACATTAATACCTATACCTAATACATTTGATATACAAATCAAAAGGTTGCTTTATACTAGTTACAATGCAAGCCGAATCAAATAAGAAACAAAACTACCGTTTTCTAGCATTGTGTAAAAGTGAAATTGATTTTGAAACTGGGGATATTCAAGTAACATTTCTAAAAGAATGCAGTATAGATAAGTTTTTTTTAAGTTGGACGAACAAGATAATAGTTATATCAACCAAAATAATATTATTGAGGTTTTGCCAATGCCAACAATTATAAACAGAGGGAAGCGCAAGTACTATAAACTTTTAAACAAAATTAATGTATCAACAATTTAATATTTTATACTTTGAACTTGTGTAGGGTCTTATACTTAATTTTATGAACTAATGTTCCTTGCCCGTTTTACCATTTTTTTAAGAATTCAGTATTATGTTTTTATACTTTTGGTAAAATACATTAGTTATTTTTTTAAGTTAAGATAACAACAAGCGTTAATTTTAATGATTTTTGCGAATTTCGTGAGAGTGCTATATGTCAGTTTCTTTTTATATACATATAAACCAAACCTTACTCTTAAACCAAACTCTTTAAAAGCAATGTTTTGTTTTTATTTGTAATTTAATAAATAAATGCGTGTTTTAGAAAATTAAATGATTTTTGTCACTTCCATGCCAGACTGTCAGTCCCAAGCTTTTACTCAATATATATATATATATATATATATATATATATATATATATATATATATATATATAATAAATTACCAAATAACTAAAATATTTATTTATGAAATATATAATCGTAATGTTTTATTTTATCCTTAATTGTGATTTAATTTGGTCACCAACAGATTTATTTCTGCGAACATCATATGAATTTTTCCATAACCACATTCTACAATCCTTCTTCCAGCGAAAGGCGATATCGTTGATGCTATAGCTTTTTCCTCTGTGTAGAAGCGTTTCTCTGTTAACTATTATCGTATTGTTGTTATACAGATCTCGAGTTTCAATACCATTGGAGAAGCGGATTTCTTCGTCTTTTCTCTTAATCTGAAGTAAATTAAATTGTCAGTGGTGGGGGAAGGTTTCAAACGTTTATATCTCTGTTTTGGATGAACCGATTACATTGAACTTGGTGTTAAAAAAAAAGAGCTATGTTTGCTCTTTACTTGGAGCTATTTACTGTGCCGTAATGATTCTATTAGTGGTCACTAGATGGCGTTTTTCGTAATTCTTCAAATAATATGACTTTTTTGTCATAATTTAACTTAAAGTTATAAAAGATATCGAACAGTCAAATAAAAATACAGGTCCATATTTAAATTAAAAAAGTTGTTGATGGTCGCCCGAGTCCGAAACGTCGGATTGAAAAACTAACCTCACCAATTTGTAGAGTAGAGAAAGTGACAATGATGAAGTGAAAATTATTTTCATCTGTCATTTCAACTAAGCCTACAATTATAGAAAAACCATAAAAGTTATTTTTTGTTTATATCTTAAATTAGAAAAGCATTATTAAAGTTTGAAATAGGAATCAGATGAGCTTAAAATTTTATTGTATGTGTTCTAATTATTTGCTGCGGTTAGAGTGGTAAACAAATCAAGAAAATTATTTGGCTTTTTTTGTAACTTAATAAAAATAATTTTAAATTGAGTGAAACAAATATAGAAAAATACATATTTCAACATATGGACTAGTCTGCTCACGGAATGTTTCGATATATAATATAATGAATATTATTTAAGCTTTAGGTTTTAAATCTTCACGTTCAAATTGTGTTATTTATTGTGCACATTAAGTTTTATCCAACAGATAGCCAATGGGAGTGTACTTTCACTCTAGAATAACGATATCTACAAAATAAACATTAGTTACCCTTCAGATATCTTATTTGGTAGTCATCTCCGAATAGCTTTTTATTTGAAGGATAAAATAGGTAGTAGCAAGCGCGATTGCGTTCCTCGTTCATAATAGAACCTTAAAATTATTATTTTTTTTTGTATTTTAATTTTAGAAACATGATCCCCTATTAAAGTTTATATCAAAGGAACGATAAAATATTTGGTAACATTTGGGTTAAGCTTATTTTGTTAATTTGGTAGAGTTTGGGAACCTTCACAATCAGAACCATGATTTTTTCCGCGACGCGTAAATTTTGATCAAATATTTCAGCCAAGAGTAGAAGAAATCTGTAGGAAAGCCAATCAAAATGTTCAAATTATACATACATATAATATTAGAAATATACAATGTTACGTTTTATTTACAAAAGTCTCCAGTATTTATCGAGGATGCCATGAATTTATTTAGAAATGAAGATATCGGGCCTAAGTAATATTCTTTATATTATGTATCGAAACTCCGTGGGCAGATAGTCCACATGTTGAAATATGTAATTTTTTAAAATGTTTATTTCTAATCAGTTTAAAGATATTTTATTGAGTTGTGAAAAAGCCAAAACAGATATTTTCTTAAGATTTTATCTATAAAATTACTTTGTATGGTAAATCATTATTATATATGATGCCGTCTTTGTTTCAAGATAAAAATAGGCAACCAATATGATACTAGCATCAAAATAATTTCAAAACCAGGACTGCACATACCACAAATTCTAACTAAATATTTCTATTTTAGACGATAATTAAAATAAATAATTTTTTTTGGATAGGCAAAAAATATTTTTAGATTTAGGAGATATGGACAAGGGGTCTCAGAGCTTTTATTATTTTGTGATCAAATTTGACTATGTTAGTTTATTAGCTAAATTTCAAAGTAGCTTAATGAAAATTACCAGTCCATTAAAAGAATAATGTGATATATAGTTTCCGTGTCATGATCACAAACATTCAAGTCAGTTCCCTCAATAAAAAACATGCATTCCCATCCATAGAATAGTACATGGTTCTTTTCAAAATCAGGCAATTCGTAACAGTTTTAATATCACTCCCCATGGAATTTCGCCGTTTACATATATTATGATCAAACACTACAAAGATAGAAACGATTCTCACCTATAAACATGACAGTTTATAGCATAGTAGAAATAAACTTTATAGTTCAAAGCGCCAGTTTACCCGTCGTTGAAATAAACTTAATTTAATTTAATTTTTTGACAATTTATTAATTATGAATTTAATTATATTATTATTAAATAATTATTAAAAATGAAATAATTCCAACATAAAATAAGATTTTGCCAACAGAATAAAATATTGGGGGGGGGACTCCTCCCATCCCCCCCCCTAGATGTCCGTCCCTGAGTGGGAGTGTTTTTGTTTTGTTACATAATAAAATCCAGCCTTTTTTAAGAACCTAATAGAATTCGGCGATGATACTACTCTATTAGTAGCAAAAAAAGAAATACCAAAGCAAAAGAGTGCAGTTTCTTATAGTTTTTTTCTGCCCTCTAATGCCTTCTATACTATCTGTAAATCTTAGTAGCTTCCATTAATCGTTTATAATCTAACTCTTATTCCCATCGAGCACTTCAACAAAAAACACTTTCAAAAACATTAATAGGCTCCGCCACATCACTATGAAGTGTATATACTGATACACTATCTGTATCTTGGCCTTTTTTAGGCTAACGCATTAAATAAACCTCAATAAAGCTAACCATTTAAAAATATATATATTTTTTCTATTTCTATACATACTTTTTTTGAAATATTGTTAAAATATGTTTTTTTGCTGACTCTGATCCAGCTTTATGTTATAAAGCGCTTCATTTTTATATAAATTGTTTGTTTCTGCAAATTATTTTTCATTTTTGCTATTTCGATTAATTGTTTCTTAACGTTGAATGTATGACTAGTCATGCTTAGATAAAATTAACTGTTTGAATTAAAACTTATATTTCAAGATCATTAATTTTTTCTCAGTTTACAGAACACAAGTTGAAAATATACTTACAGAAATTATGCCACACATTTTAGATCTACTTTGTTACTGCTAATTAATACTATTTTATCAGTATTTCGGAGAGGATCCCTGGTTCAGATCGATGCCTAAAACGTCTTCACGGTAATCTCTAAAATCGTACAATCTAATATTTTTACTGACGCTAATTTTGTCCCAGTTTCTAGCTTAGTATTTTAAGATTTCATTTTTGTCCGGAGGCATATATAGTACAAAATGCCTAATATATTTTTCAACGCAATACGCAATACGCTGTGGTTATTCTATTTTATGTATTATCCACTTAAATGATTTAACAACTCACCGTTTCCGCTATTTTGTAATGTGCGTCTTTCATATCCTCTATATTGCCTGAAAATGATTTTGTGTCACGTAAATTTAGAGCTGCTATATTGGGAAGATTGACGTCTGTAGCTGAAACAGACTTTTTCAGCAGTATCCTTCTAGGACTGAAAAACTGTACGTCTTCGGAAGTCATTTTTGTCACATTTTGGCAACTAGCTAACCTAAAAGTACTAGCCAATTATAAATGCATCCACCAGAAAGCTGATATTGTAATTCATTTGTAGGTTCCAAACAGTTCTTAAGCCTCATACAGATACAGTCTTGCTGGTCTAGTAATCATGAAATATAAATATATTATGCTTATGACACAATTATAGAAAATATTTACATTTTATAGTTTTATTGTAATTTCTTTTATATTTTTACTTTTCTTATAGCTAACCTACAGTATATCATAACTAGTGGCGGCTGCTGTTTGAGGCCACGCGCCCCTCCTGAAAAATGCTAACGTAACACGCAATTTCAATTCTTAAAAAAATATTAATATTAACATATTCTGTTAAAATTTCAAACAAAAAACATCTATATGTAATTATCTGTCATCATTGACTCGTGACAATATTCAAACATATGATACGGGTACTACAACGCAGTAGCAATGTGGGGAATAATATAGGCAGTAATAGCACCACGGCGGCCGCGACGCCGCACTGTGGCAAGCCTTAATGCCTTTATTGGCCAAAACCTCCAAAATATTGTTCAAGTAAAACTCTTTACAGATATTTTTTATTCAAAGTTGAAATATCTACTTCAAAAAAAAACGCTTTAACCCGAAAATAAATTGTAATTAGATTGTATATAGACATAAGACCAATTCAGGAAAAATGGAATCCGGAATCGCCCCGATATTTTTGTAAATTTCATGAAAGTAGGTTTCAGACGATAACTTTTTTTTCTAATTTCATGTAAAATTAACCATTGTACTTCTTTAGAGATAATATAAAGTAATAACAGTTCCATTTTTATTTAAAACACTGTAAGTTATTAAAGTGTTTGTTAGTTTTATTACTATTTGTAGTGAGTAAGAATAGTTTTTTTTTCGTTTAAAAGAAGCCTTTGAGTTATCTCTGACGGACTTTACAATTGTGAAGCGTACGATACCGAAAACATTTTTGTGTCAATTTATGCAAAAACGGAAAAAGTTTAATAGATTTTTTTTTAAAAAAATTGAAAATCGGTTGACAGGCGAGATGATATTTAAGAAATTATGAATAAAATATCACATCCTACTGGCGGTAGACCTATAAAAGACCTGAAGGAAGGAAGTTCGGAAAGAGGTAAAAGAAGGAAGTTACCTAAATTGGAAAAAACATGTTAAATGACACTCTCAGAGTTACAAGGCCTTTTGATTCGAAAGTTAAGGTCAGAAGGAAAAAAAAAGGGTGCAGCATCGATGAAATTCTGCTTAATCAATAAACTTGTTTTTCACCTTTTTTTAAGTTAATGAGAGTAGACTTTATTTTGGTTTTTCCCGGTATGAAAAATGTGCCGTTTTATTAACGAACATTTTATTTTATATTAAACACATGTGTTTTAGATTCTGATATTTAGTTTAGTATATCAACACAAGTGGCAAATTTATTAAACTGTTTCTCGTGTTCGTTATTTTATAAAGCCTATTCACTTTTTTTGTTTTCCGAACATTGTTTTTCAGTTTCCACATTTTTTTCCCAGGAACAATAAACAAAAAATAATAGATATTTTCTTTGTATCCATTTAAATACACAAATTTAAAGAGATAGCAGACTGTAAAGAACAACCCTGTATTTATTTTAAAAGAGATCTAAATGAAAATAGACAACTGATTGTTATTTACTTTTACCTGTGTTTATAGCTTAGTTTTTACGGCGTTGTTTTGTTTGTGAAACAAAGGATTAACCATTTTATATGAATAAAATTTTTATACATAAATTTTCCTAAATAGGTTCGTCTTTTTTTTTTCATAAAAGAATTGTTATAATAAACATTTATTTCTTATGGTACCAATATTTAGTAAAAAAGGTAGCAGAATTAGCAAACTTATTGATACAACCTATCTGGTCCATGTTTGATTATTGTCCCTCATTCACTCTTTAAAAATCTGGTCAAAACTCAAAAGGATATTCAGGAGTATTTAGTAAGTTATTGAAATCTGCAAAATTTCAAATGCTTATCTTAACTAGCTTAAAATATAAAATGGGAGTGGGCTTTAGATAGCAGCACTCTAGATTATCAAGCAATTTTCAGTATTTTTTATTTGACCGTCCAAAATTAAACCTCAGGAGCCCCCACTGGTCATAGCAGATTGTTTAAACATACTTATAATAGAACTTTGTACGTACACACCTATCTTTACATGATTAACAGTCTAGTTGGTTCAATATGTATAACTTCGTACTGCAGGAGTATGTCTGTGTTTTGCTATGTTTGCGCTAGTTTTGTTAAGCTAGTGTAATGGTAGGATTTTTCTCAAATATCTCGGGGTATCATCTTTAGGGATAAAATTATCAAACCCAGTATATTTATAATCAGCAAGAAGAGACCCATTTAACGCATATTTTTATATTAGGTGTTCCATTTAAAATAAGAAAGTTGATGCTCATTCTGTTAATTTACTATGTTCATTTGTTTTTTTTTTCTGGTAGCGAATCCTCGCCGTTCGGACAACTTCTAGTTTGAATTACGATCGCAGTAATATTTGATCTTTTACGGTTATTTTCAATTTTAACTGCTAAGCTCTTTATTATATGGGTTTGCACTTGATCCTAGAAGTAATGCCATTCAGATCCAGTTGATCTTGACATAATTCTTGCAATAAAGAGTACCATAAGTGTTCATGACCGTCGTAACTTTTTTGTGATTTGCTTTTCAGTTTTTACTGCTGCTTCCATTAACCCAACATGAAAATTCCTTTGTTGAGGATGAGGAGATAGAAAGCATGCAGGGAAAACTTTGATTGAAGTTACTGATATTTTTGTACACATATCACACCTGCTTGAACTTTATCTATAATTTGTGGATTCATTCTAGGCCAAAACTCGGTTCATCCAGATAGTTTTAAGGTTTCTGTTCCATCGTGACTTGAATGAATTTTATGCAAATTAAACCGTTTAGTACTGTAAGTTTATGTTTAAATTTATAATAAACTTTTACATTTTTGTCTTATTTGTTACGACAATCCTTTTTGTACGCACTTGATTAACTCCTGCAATACGGGATCTTTTTGAGTTCTTGACTGATTACTCCGTCATACGAACTTGTTTAGTAATTTGAACGTTTTTGATTATTTTATATAAATAAATATTTAAGATTATCTCCTACGTACTATCGGATGAAATTCCCGATATAGCGTCAGCAACATTTCCTTGGGTGACGTACTCTGTCAAATTTATATTTTTGTAAACTCATAAGTAGCTTCCGTATCATTTTTGGAGCTTTTTAGAGACGTGTGTTTTTTAGATACTTATTAGGGGTGGACACTATGTTTTATTTGTTTCGTTGTTCAGATAATATTAAAATAAATATCCCGACAAATTCATCACATGTTTGACAGTATAATCCCTGACCTAATAATGGCTTTACTGACTATAGAAAGTTCATATATACCACTACTATAATCGACTACTAGCTGGCTTGGCAGACTTTGTTTTATTTACTACTACTTACGTTAGAAGTGCTCGGTCTTCCCAAGCGGTCACCGATCAAAGTACCAGCTGCGCTCGACGATGCTTCATATTTTGTTATCGTTCGTGATTAGACCAAAGCAATTTAATGCCGGAAGTAGAATTTATTAGCCAATAAGCCTTAATACATCAGACTTAAATCTAAAAAACTCTTGGAAATGTACTGATTATTTTTATGGTTTATTTATTATAAATACTATTTTTCCAATATTCATGAACTATAGTTTTTATTACTAAAAATTAAACACGGGTTTTGTTGATTTATTTATTATACATATAATAACTAAACAATAACAAATAGACAGTTTGCAACATTTAATATCTGTACAGTAATAACTAGTAACATATTTGTTCCGATTAATTATAGGTACTTAGAATCTAAAAATTAGGTCATTCAGAATATAGTGAAATAATTTACAATTTGCTTTCACGGAAAACAATAGGTGAAATTTCAGATTACACTAAATCTTATAACAAAATTTCACCCAACGTCTCCTCTAAGGAAACAAAAAACTAAAAAGAACAAATTCCCAACTTCCAATTATTTAAGGGAGAACAATGAAAATCAACCGAGTCTAGTTTAATCATTCTATATGATATAAAAATATTTTTATATTACATTTTTTAGTTAAAAAATTATATATTGGGAGTCAAGAAGACATCACATATATTGTTACTCCACACAACAATTAATTGAGTAAAGCTGTGTTTAAACGATTCGAAAAGGCCACTGACATCAATAAGTATGGACATGTAAAAGCCTCCACCAATGACTTATACTGAAAAAATAAACAGAATAAGTAATTTATAAACATAACAATAATTCTTAATTTAAAAATCTACTTAATACGTACATGCTACTAATCAAACATCTACGTAATGTTCGCTTGTTAGCAATATAAATCTAATAACATAAATATGTACAAAGCTAACCAAAGTACTGGTAACCTATTACTAAATTCCTAATTAATACGGCAACAAGTCCTGAGCAACAAAATATACACAAAAGCTTTAAAATAATTACATTATGAAAAAAAAGTCCATTAATTAAATTTACTCTTCCAGAAAAAGAAGTTGGAATATATCGATTAAGTGCTATTACGTATTCACTAAGCATGCCGAAATATTAGCTTCATACATGCACAATAATTATTTAATGGGGGTAATTGTTACCTTGGTCAAAACAAGTTGGGTTTATAAGACTGATTAACTCGTTTTCCGTGAGGGATGTGAATGACTGGGGAATCATTCTATCTTCATTTTTCTTGCAATTTTGTACTTCGGTGATAGTCATATCTTTAACCGGCATTGGAATAAAGTTTCTTTTTGGATCGGAGCTTGGACTTTTTGGTATCAGCATTGGGGCGTTGTTTACCGAGGGAACTGTGGGAAATGGTATAAAACCTGTTCCCATATTATTTTCCATTGACAAGACAGATGTATCTGTAGAGTTCGACGCAATGCCCATTATATCTTGCGAAGTTGTGGCCAGTTCACAAATTTTCTTTTGCGTTTTTAGAAAATCCACGGCAGCTTCTAGTAGAACAGCTTTCTCTGGTTCTGAACTAAGCAAAGCAGCCGATTCTTGAGTAGTCACTGTAGGTAGCAAGGACGATCTGGACGCAGTAATTGTAGCAGGCAATAAACTGGCCTCTGCTGAGGCTGTTGTTCCTTGACACATGACGGAAAGCGTTGAAGAATTAATTAGCTGCTCTTGTGGCACCGATGGAGAATTACGGCACATAAGATTTGGAGACAATTGAGAGTTAAGTATAGCGTTAGGGGTTAGGGGAGAAGAGGCATGAGACTCTGGAGATCCTAGAAGTGGTGGTGATAATCTGGTATTAATAACTGGAGATACTAATAGTGACGACTCGGAAGTAAGTATGACATCTTGTGAAGTGGAAATTGGATTACCCGCGGGAGCGACAGAGACAAGTGCAGGTTTGTTCGGACTTCCAATATGAGATTCCAATGTGGAGTTCAATATTTCATCTAACTTTTCAGAGTTAATTGGAGTAGAAATTGTGCCTTCTAGTGATGTGGTCAATGTGGTATTAGAGGTTGTCGATGTACCAGTGATAACCTGCTCAGCAATAGCAGCAGCTTCCGATTTGGCGATATTATTAATGGAATTAGCTTCCTGCAAAAACGGTTGATGAGAAGTTAGTACAGATTGGGCTAAATTTTGTGGGGTAGATACGAGTAAACTCGGTAAAGTTTGAGCAGCTATATTTTTCCCTTCATTACCTTTTGCTGGTGAAACTGCAGTGCAACCAATATTGTTGATGATGGGAAGCAAATTTGATTTGGACTCGATCTTAGTAAGGTAGTTCTCAACACTTTGTGCGCTTTGTGGAGTTAATGGTGCACTAGAATGTTCAATACCAAATCTTTTGAGCGTAGCCATAGAAGAAGCTGTTGTGACGTAATCACTTGGGATCTTCATTCTTAAATCTATAACTTTCTCCATTGTGCTCATGACTGCTGGCTGAACTTGGCTCTGGGACAGGGCAACTTTCTCACTTACGATGGGGTGCATAACGGGACTACAAGAATTGTCTTCATTCATTACGGCATTCTCACATATGGTTAGAGAGTTTCGGCGAACGATTTCGATGCTGTCTTCGTTGATACTGAGATTTGAGTTATCGTTTAGGTGGCTCATCATCGAATCCTGATGCATCATATCTACGGAGTTGTCATTGATCATAGACATATTGGAATCGTGATTAACATCCAAGGAACTTTCCGAGATCGGTCTGTAACGTTCGTGGTTAACTTCTATGGAATCAGAG
The DNA here is from genome assembly GCA_030620095.1 of Kuschelorhynchus macadamiae. Lineage (NCBI taxonomy): Eukaryota > Metazoa > Arthropoda > Insecta > Coleoptera > Curculionidae > Kuschelorhynchus > Kuschelorhynchus macadamiae. The sequence continues at coordinate 638,623 of JAUTXW010005451.1, forward strand.
ATGGATCCTTGACTATTTTCATCCATGTACTCTTGCTTCATGGTATTCAGTGGAGGTGACGGGGCATCACTCGTGGACGGCAGACTAATCGAGGACCGTCTGGTGGACAAAGGCACCAGATTCGAGTCTGGTGGTGGCATCATATCCAAATCTTGTTGACGTTTGTGAAATGCAGATGAGTTCCATAATGCCCCCTTAAATGATTGGGCATGTTGAGCATGAGCATCCGTATACACTGCAAAATACAATTGGGTATTAGAATCTTTTATCGAGACAAATGTCATATTTAATTTTTTTCCGCCAGTTTAGCCGCTGCAAAAAGGGGAGGACTTGCCACTCAAGCCAAGCACTTATTTTTAATTAATTTATTTAGGATGTTCGTCTAGTTAATAAACTGGGTGGTTTTTATTGCTTAATTAATTAAAGTGAAATGTTCATATGTCAATACAATTCTTTTAAAAACAGAATAATGGATGACAAAGAATATCGAAAAAGAAATTGCCATGGCTTGATAGACGTGACCCACAATGTTGACGCCTCAATCATTCTTAGATCCAAAACGTAGCAATCTCGACTCATTTCTTTTATGCGATGTTCATTCGTATATAAGACCGCAGTTTAGGAAAGAGGAACAAATAACGACAATAAATGTGATTGCAAAAATAATTTAGGCGACTATTTCGGAACAACATAAAGAATTTAAGAAACCTCTCTACATAATAGTACAATGAATTTGTATTAACTAATGTTAGTTTGGCCCACAGGGAAAATTGATGGTATCTTGCTAGGGCTGGACTGTAAACAAATTCTATTTCCATTCGCTTTTATTAATTAATTGCCTTTCTCGATTTGATTTCTTACTGCTAAAGCGAAAGGCAATCCGTATCAGTTTAATTTACCACAGTAGTTTTTAATAATTTAATTATATTTTGATACCGTTTAGGCAGAACAAGAGGTAAAACAACGCTATTTTTATCAGACACATTAACAAAGCTTAATTTATGAAGGGCAATATCTTGTCCAACGAACTCAGAACTTGCCCTCTTGGAATATTATAAAAAATAGTAATGTACTGAGGGTGTTATTTACAACTTTTAGGTATACACGTAAATTTTACATGTGCTGCATTGTATGAAATATGTAGACAAATATATTAATGAAATATACCATATAGATCTCATTAATTTAGCACATAATTCTAATGTTAATCATTAAACAGTTGTTTGGAAAAATATAACTGAAAAATTTTAATGAGGTCCTGATAATCCTAATTTTTGGTTTCAACATTATTCCGACATAATATTTTACGCTTCTTGGATTGTTCGGTTGGACATATTTACTTTGTACAAATTTAGGTATTGTTATGGAATGTACATGTTATTAAGTTTTAATAATCGATAATATCATGCGTACTGCAATATTTTTACTTATCGAAATAAAAAAAAACAACATTGGCATTGTGATCTGGAGAGCAAATTGTTGTTAAAAAAGTTGACAATGAAACCTGTTAATTTTTAAGTACTTGGAAGAACTTTATACCAAGTTATACAACATATTATTATTTTGCTTTCGCCTGTGTCCATTTGTCAGAAGAAATTAGAATGCATCTTTGGCAAAATCAGATTTTAAGACTTAATAAATTCGCTTAAAAATAATTAATACCAACCATCGAAAACTGTATTCTAAAGATTCTGGCACATCGTTGGTGTAAACTAAAAGTGTTCTTCGGGAATAATTTTATATTAAAAAGTTAGAAATGTGCTTCTTTTTTTGCTTTTTTTATTATTTAATATCTAAGGCTTACAATAACACTTGTTTATATTAGTTGCTACTTCGAATTCACTCACTCGTCTTAAGAAACACACAAATTCATTCTCACTTACAGAATTGGAGAAAGTTTATATTTTATAGTTTTTTTTTAAATGGTCCCACTGTAAAAAACGCTAATAGGAAATAAAACGAACAATACTGAAGATCGCATTTTCTGAACTGACCGATTTTTATAATAGAAACTTAACTATTCTAGTGAGACAATTAGTATATATAAACCGAAAATTGGAGGTCTGAGAAGTTTTCTGTTCTATAGCAAAATCTTACACTATTTACAACAGCAAATGCAGAACATTAAAAAGTGGTGCAATGGTTATAGCGTTAGAATTCAGGAGCGTGGGTTCGATTCCCACGACCAGCAAAACAACATTGGTTTTTTTTTTGTGATTTGGTCACCTAGGTCGATTCAGCCTTAACCGATTAGCTGGTGGTGAGCTCCATGATAATAATAGACCACACTACTAATAGTGTAGCCAGAAAAATTGTTTCGAAGGTGCAGAGGTTAAAACACAACGCCACAGTAATAACATTACTAAAAAAAAGCTTTTTCGACGTCTTTACAATTACTTTCTTTAACATTTTGATACGTCGTGTTTGTAATATATATGGTATTACTTATAATTCAAAATTGTACCATATGAATATATTTTGAATACAAATTTCAAATGCGTACGAATCAATAGCATAGCTGGACTGTGTTATATATCTCCACGGTGTTAAATCACATCTCTTTCATTTATTAACTAAATTATAAGCTAGCACGTTCCCAGAAACGAATATTCCAGTTGGAAACCATTTTACTATCGTAGGCAGATTAGTCTACATGATGCGATATACAACTTCTTAAATTATTTTTCACTTAATATGTATGTATATATATATATATATATATATATATATATATATATATATATATATATATATATATATATATATATATAGTATATATATATATATATATATATATATATAGATGAAACATATGTTAGTTCTCATCTGGTTTAAAATGGCACTTAAGTTTTTATTTAATCCTCCTCACTTTAATATCTTAATACTAGAAAAAATAATTCAAATTTTTTTTGCTTTAAATTTAAGTCTGCTTCTCGCAATATTTCGAGCAATCTCATCCTTTTGGCAAATTATTGTGTTTATTTGTTTCTTCGAGCAATTATATCAAAATCTAAATCTAAAAATAGGACTTAATAAGGATATCGGTAGTGGCTTACTGCATAGTTTTGATTTTTAGATAACCTAAATGAAAATGCGTTTCATCACTGCAGAGTGTGTGGTTGTATTTTTTTCTTTTCGTTCTAGTGCCTATTATCCATAAATAATTGATATTTTCGAATTTTAAGCAATATTTTTATTAAATACATAAATTAGATTTTAGAGAAAACCAAAACTAATTGGCTTGAAGATTCGCAAGTTATTTACAAAACGATATCAATATTCAAATACTGCACAAAATATATTTTGTGTATGATTAAATCTCAAAAACTACATAGTGATTTATTTTGCTTCAAATCATAAGGACTCTGTTTAATATAATAAAGAAAACAACATGCTAATAATTATAATATACAGCTTTGATCAGCAGCAGAATAATCTGTAAATTCCCTCTGAAGGTTGTAGACAATGAAACGTTCTGATTAAAATTCACTTTTGTCGGACTTCCATTGTTTTTAATTTAAATTATTCACAACGTTTCGAACGCTACTTGATAACGATTCATTGCGATCTGAACATTCTGAATAATTTAAAGACACTGCAAGTCCGACATTTTTCTGTTTATATTTTTTTCTGAATATTTACTTTAAATTTTATTATACGAACGGTTTTTTATATATTTAAATGTAAACTGTGGGTCAATAACAAACAAATTATGAGGAAATACTATATCCTCTCTCTTAGTGAGATGGACGGTGTGAACATATTTAAGTGTAATATGTATGTTGGAATATTTTTATTTTGAACACATTATCCATTCATAATATGCCGATTAATATTACTGCTCTATTGGCAGTGACTATGGTATTATTTTTAAAATTTGTATTTAAATTATTATAAACTCAATTAGTCGTCTCTGATAAAGTTTTGACAAGAATGTAATCAGCGTAATTAGAAACAAAAATCTTTTTGTTTTCTTTGCAACTGAATAAAAATATCAAACTTTAAGTTGATAGAAGCAAATATTTAATAAAATTACATTTATCAGTTTAGATCAGTCTGTCTACGGAATGTTTCGATTCATGACACAAACAGTATTTTTTAAGCAAGTATAAGAAATTGTGTCATTTACCTTAATTTTTTATAAACACATAGTAGTTGTACAAATACTTTCATTCCTGTTGGGACTCATGCGCCGATCGTATTTGTACAACTGCTTTATGTCTATAAAAACTTATGGTAAATGATACAATTTCTTGTACTTGCTTAAATAATATTGTTTATATTATGTATCGAAACATTTCGTAGACAGCTAGTCTACATGTTGAGATGTGTAATTTTATTAAATATTTGCTCCATTCGACTTCGGTATTTTTATTGAGAAGCCAAAAAGATTTTTGTTTGTCATTCTAAACGCAATAAATAATCTGAACACACATACAAACAGCGTAATTAGGTAAGTAACTAATGGTCTGGATTATTTCAGGAATGTCTTTCTGAATGGAACATTTATAATTTCTTTTACTTTATGTCCTATTCTGCAGAAATTACCATGCATATGTTCAAAATCAATATTTTGCTAATATCTTTCTGTTTATGCTTACATATTCTTTGTAATTCATAATAATACAAAAAAGCCACCAATGCAAATAGATAAACTGACAAAAAAGTATCAACTACTGTAAATTTTAGTTTATGCGACACTTCTGTTGTTTCCATTGTGTAATAAAAATATTCTAAAACAAGGCACTTTATTGCTCATTAAATAATAAAACAGCTGTCTTGCCACTTCTACTGCAATTGTTGTTATATCAGAATTGTTTGATGTGTAAGTAAGCATTTTTCACAGATTATGAAAATATGTCAGGCGAAAATTTATAAAAACTGTATTTTATTCATATTTTTTTACATAGGCTAAATGTTTAGAGTTTTCTGTGACTTCAGTAGTTTCTATACCGGGTGGTTTTAAAAATAAGTTCATTATTTTATAAAGTTTCACCTTAGTGACAATCATAGAAAAAGTTGATAAATTTATATTTATGTATAATAATATCTCTCGGAATGTTCGAGGTGTATGGAAAAACAAAAAAAAAATTAACATTTGAATACCATATCTCGATAACGAAGCGTTTGCGGATCCCTGTTTATGTAACTTTTTTCCTATATTTATGAGTTAAATTATTTGGACATGACTTAATTTCCCCTCTTGTATATCAAATATTCAAACATTGATGAGGGGCACGAGGTAAGACACTGTTGTTATTGCTAAGTCCTACTTCTACAGAGTGTGTTTAAAAATCGAGCCTAAGTTGTAATGTAATTCTCAAAAGTTAGCGTCAAATTGTTTTTTGTATTTGTTTGCCGAGCAACTCTGTGAAATAAAAATGTAACTTTTCCCGCGATTGCCACTAAGATGAAATTAAGTAACAAATGCATTCATTTTTAAAACCACCCGGTATAGCAAAACTACATAAGCTATAGAAGGTACTAAAAGCTTAGCCTGTACCATAGTCTATAGGAAAGCGCCCTAATATTCTGGAAGTATTAAAATATCTTTTCTGGTTCCCGAAATACATACATTTTAGTTTGAACCAAGATTTTGCTTTATGGACTTGAGGAGGCCAGCAATTTATTTTACCAAATTCCAACAATTTCATCAGAACATATAAAAAAATAAACCTAAGTTTTCAAGAATTGTCGACAGATATTTCTTGTATAAAATGATAGTTTACGTATGGCGAGCTGAAGATTTTTTGGAACTATGCAACTAAAATATCTGTAAGGAGAATTTTATAATAATACAAAAAAATATCAGAAAAAAATCCCCAAGTATCTGGGACTATTAAAGAGTGGAAATCATACATTTCATACAGCAAGGCGGGTGAATTTTTCCATTTGAGCAGATGCGAGTGAAAATAAAGTAAAAAAATAAATAATACACTTAAAAAAATATTTTTGAATTAAAATTACAGAAATTATAAAAAAAAAATCAATTTCAGTATATATATATATATATATATATATATATATATATATATATATATATATATATATATATATATATATATATATATATATATATATATATATATATATATATATATATATATATATATACATATATATATAAATTTAAGAATATATTTTCGACACAGATAAAAAAAATATATTGCAGAAAAAAGCGTGGTTTGTCCATGAATGGAAAACTACAGAAAGTATCTTATCTTACTATTACTATTTACTAGCATTATGACTGTCTCTGATCTGTGCTCAAATTTTATTTTTTTAGTCCGTGGTTCACTTTAAAAGGTGTTGTTTTTAAGCCATGGAAACGATCTATTAAGTATTGTTAATTAGGTATTTAAGTTTGAGTTTTTTATCTTTTTTTTTCAAAAAAACCTTATTTAACTGAAGGGGTATAATAGTAATAAGTGGCAATTTAGCATGTCATAAAACGCAGATACTATTATAAATTGTCGAAGACAACAAAATTAGGTTCTCGCTTTCCATAAGCAATTCTCCAGATTGGGTTACTTTTACTACTTTTAGTAATTCAAAAATTTCAATTTCTCTAATCCCGACAAAACTTATTTATCAATTTGCGAGATCTGTGCTGTTGAGCACCGACATGAGTAACCTAAACGAATATTATGTTCAAATTTATTAAACTTTAAAGTACGACGGCGCGGCGTAGTTGTGCCATTTTAAATCGAATGCCTGAGGGATAAAATCTGTCAACTGATGTAAATCTTTAAATTGGCAGAAATAATCTGGAAATTGACTGAAAAAATCTCTCAACTGACAGAAAAAAAATATTAATTGAAAGTTACCTTATAACTTAATGTTGAGGTAGTTCCACAATAGGTCTATATGTTCAGTGAATGTCATTGAAAACGTGGTTGAAAAATTGTACTAAATATTTTTAGGTATAATATTACTTAATATTATGGGATGTAGTGATGCCCACGATATTCTCGTTTGCGAGAGTCTCGTCTCGCCTCGTTTTCGAGATTAGACTCGTGACGATACTTTCTAAATTTTCCTTGCGAGACAAGACGAGACTTTCAAAAAGTCTCGTCTCAAATCTCGCACGAGAGTCTCGCAAAAGTCTCGAAGTATCGCAGATATTAATGCCAAATATTAATCAATTATTTTAATTATCCCGAATGTTATTGATACGTATTTTTTAGATTAGATTTTTAGTGTTTACAATAACATTGCCTCGGATAAACGAAAGAAATTTGGCACGTTTTAATATCTATTTTAAAATTGCAAGTCGGCATAATAATTTTGGTCATCGCAATAAAATAGGACAGAACTATCACCTATAAAAATAAGGCTTATTACCTCAAAGACGTGGCACCGTCCTTTGTCCCAGCTGCATATTCATAATTCACCGACACATTAGCTGGTCGAAACAGTTCGGGTACTGCGATTAGTAGGTTCGTAAATTACCGACCAGTTACCAAATCTCTTATTCTTTTTGTTGTTTTCTTTAGACGAGTTTTTTTTTTAATTTATAAAAACCCGTTTTAGTTATAATCTGTCAATAGACGGTTTGAGCTTGTTTTTTTTGGTTTGGGTTGGTAATATAAAAATAAAATCACTAAGTCTCAGTATCAGTCAAATATTAAAAAGATGATACGCCCGTTTCGCTCCGGCGAGCATCATCGGATCTACAATAAATGAAAAACGTAATATATCGACGTTCATACAATTAACTCTTGCTATAGTTAATACTTTGAACATTGTTGTTTGCATATCTCCGTGATGGGTAAGGTCGAGGAGCGGATAACTCCAAAAAAATTGTATACGGACTTTGAGTATTATAGGTTACTTTTGAATGACTGATAAAAGACTTATGATGTCTTTTTTAGTACCTAGATGTTAGGTGAATTTTAAGTCTTTAATACGTTTTTTAAGTGATTTTAAAGTTTTTACTCGAGTTTTTAATATAACTTAAATGACTTTCTAGTCTTCGTAGATCGGAGTATATTTAAAGTCATCTAAAAGACTTTAAATGACTTTAGTCTTTCCAATTATATTTTCTATGAATAACAATAAACTAGTGGTTAATTTTACAGCATCATTTCCTCATATACAGGGTGTACTTCAGGACGACATACTAAACGTTTCTAAAGAACCGACGCCAGTACTTAAATCTAAATAATCATCATTTTACTGTAAATTTTACTATGAATTACATAATTTAATGATTATCATATTTTTTAAATTAAGCAATTTGTGTATTCAGAAGTACAGATTGCATTTCTCTCTGTATTTTATTTTGTTTTTGTTCGTTGAAATAAAAATTAGAACCGATTTTATTATTTATATTTCACGTATCTATGATCGATTTACGGTTTTTTTATTTATCTTGTTAAATTATGATGTTTTTGTTCATTAAAATAAAAATTAGAACTGATTTTGTTTGTGTATTTCATTTAGACAGGAAACATAAAAATTTTGCGAGACATGAGGCAAGACGAGACTTATATTACGAGACGAGACTCGAGACGAGAAATTCCACTTTTCTTGCGAGACAAGACGAGATTTTTCAAAGTCTCATCCCGTCTCGTCTCGTAGGCATCACTAATAAGATGTTCAGTAACTTTTTTGATCTGTCAAAAGCTAGATTTTTTCGGTCTATTTCCAGATTATTACTATCAATTGACAAATTGTCTCTATCAATTCCTAGATTATTTACGTCAATTGTCAGATTTGACCTGACAATCTTTCGATTAAAAAAAAAAAGACTTGTCACTACTAAGCCGTCGTATTAAATAGGCTAATTTTCACAATAAATCACAACTACAATAATTACTATACTTACTTCATTCATATTTCAAATTTATAGCATATAATCAATCATGATTCCGCAAACATATCTATTGCTCGTCCACTGACAATTGTTTATATGATAGGAACTTGAAATCTGAATGAAGTATAAATACGTACATTCCTATAATTCAAACGTAATAAGCTTTAGTACACCAGCCACCATTTTTAATAGTTAATTTGTAGAGAGGCTTCTTTGAGGATAGGGAATTGATGGAAGACTAAAAGTTTTCACACAAAAATCATCAGACACACGAGATGCGTTAGCATTATGGGTCGTATACAGGGTAGTCGCCGAAACGGTCTTCCTGTAAAAAAATATAAATGTCCTCCAGGGATTGCCCTGCATCTATTTTTAGATGGCCCTGTAAAGTGGTTATTTTGCATTTGGGAACTTAAATGTTCATAAAAAGTCAGAGAAAGGACTTTACAGCGAAATTTTCAAAATCATGAGGATAATTTGTAAATAACAGATTAAAATAAATGTGTTGTCATAATAGGTTTTCGCTTGTTTATTGATGTAAAGTGTATTGTGTATGAAATGAAAGGATCCTAACTGCTCGAGGTATATCAAAAATGAATGCTATTTAAAAATACTGGAATTTTTCCAGGGCCAGGCAGATTAGTCAAATGATCAGTTAATAGAATAGTCATAACTTTATATGAAATGATTGCTAATAAAGAAAAACATCGAGATAAATTTAACTTCTTTTAACCTGTCCTTGTCCATGTATTAGTTTTTATCATGCAAACTTTTCTTTCTTTACAAATTACTTAAAACATGCTCGCCATTATTTTTCTCATTGAATATAAATTAAGTTTGTTTTGAAAATATGTTTATAACTATATGATAAAATGGTGCATTTTAAAAATATATCAACGTAGCATTTTTTAAATCCATGCATGTTTAAAACTGTTTAATAAACAGGAAAAACGGCAAATATCATTTAATAAAAATCAGTTACAATTAATAACAGATTAATAAAAAATACCGATTAATACATACATATAATTAAACAGTTTAAAAATCAGATTAATTTATTAACTGATTATTGGTAATTGCCCAGCCCTAATAATTTGGAAGTATCGAGCATCTTTTGGAGAGCTATATATAAGCTCCAAATAAAATTAAAGTGTAGCCTAGTCTCATGTATTTTAAGTATATAAATTGGAAATATCTACCTGGGGTAAATCGGTCCAAAAAAATGTTATTGCCTCTAAAAACTAATTTTAGGACCAATGCGATTGACCCAATGGTAACAAGACAAACATACATTTTTAACACCTATAATATGTTAACCTATTTATATTTCTATATTTTTAAGTTGCGCTCCCAATGATCCAAAACCAGTAAAGACATATTTTTCTGAGTTTAAAAATTAAAATAAACAGTTTTGTTTTGTGGAAAGATTGATTTAATTTATTAAGTTATATTTGTAAGGATGTAAATTTAATTACCTCAGTGAGAGCACCAGAAAACTTATACATGGATTATAAATAGGTTTCTTTGGTTTAAAATATTGGTAAAGCTCGATTAATAACATATTGATCAAAGTGAGAACATAAAACACTAGAACACTGATGTCAACACTTTGACTAGAGCTGCCTATAAGCAAATACAAACTTCATATTAAACATTTTAATCCCATGCTCTTGAGATGCTCCATACTCCCAGCACGTAATTTTATGTATGCCTTTAAATCAAAGTTTAAACTTTGCTTAATAATTTTAATACCTTATTAATAACCTCCAGCTAATCGACATAAACGTGAGGATGATTAACTTGGTCAGCTCTCTTTATAGAAACTTGCGAATAAAAACTTACTATTAACTTTGCAGTCCTATCGTGAATTAAAAACTGAGCCTATAACTAGACGCAGAGTTTAAATACTAAGGATTGCAATTTGATAAACTCATTCATCCCAATGCAAGTTTTTTCCAAATCTAGAAGCAATGATGTGAACACACAGCAACATCATCATTCGCCCCTAGATGCTACGTCCATAATTGGGTGTATGCCTAATTTTCATATTTTTTTTCGCGCAACCTTTAAGATACGAATAGTTCTTAATTTCAAATTTCGTACCGAAGGGGAGTTTGATGAAGCTTCAACATCCACTGGGGCGCCAATTGGATTGGTTTATGCTTAAAGCAGAGTCCCCAGACCAAGAGTGAGTGAGCAACATGTTCTGAATGAATGTTCAAGTAGCATGGATGAATTTTCGAGTGAGAGAATGTTTGCTTTGTTGTGCTTGTTGGTGATCCTAGAGGTGTTGGTACTTCAAAAGAAAATCATATTTTAAGCGTTTAATTCGGACGAACATGAAATTATATGCTCTGATTTGGTTATGAAAGTTTTTAAGCAATATAAACATAATTTGAAAGCATGCCACCATGATTCGCTTTTGATAGAAATGTTATGTTGCAGCAGCTCACTTGCTGCCGTGTTTTCCTTGTGTTTTAAAAACTTAAAAAAAATAAAAGGACATAATAATAACTTTCAAATTTTCACATTCAAAAAGATAGAAAGTTTGCTGTGAGCGCTCTTTATTTACTTTTGCCTACATAGTCCATCCCGGGATTAGACATCGAAAAAAAAGAAACAATAATGAGGTTTAATACCTTCTTTGTATTAAGTTTAAAGGCAAAAATTAACAGAAAACACTTCTTAACAAGTTTAAAAGTATGTAAATGTTAACACAAACAAAAGTTCTATTTTACACATTTTTAATAAAATACCGCAAAAATATTAGTGCATCTAAAGTTCTTGGAACGATATTTGCATAAAAACCCTGTGGAAGAAACACATCTTTCGGGTTTGACTCTTGTTGCCTGAATAGTTATTAAGAAATCGAAGTTTTTTTGAAGATTACGGCTGCGGCTGTCACTGCCAATAAATCAATTTCATAACTAATGATGTCGGCCAACCGCGCTTTATTATCTTTTTTCGTATCATTTGTATCGGTCGATCTGAATTTTTTTGTAATGCTTTTTGCAATTTGACACTTAAAGGTTCATTTGCCACTTACAGAATTTTTGGAAAGGAACTATCATCTTCGTCGTTGATCTCTGTTTCATATTGATTAGTTGATTTATTTCGTTGTCTAGCCTGACTAAACATTTGTCTAGTTCAGATTTAATAAGATAAGTACTTAATTTTAAAGAAATAGTCTTGTTCAGAGTTTATATAGAATTGGGATTTGTGAAATAGCAGAGACATTCAGAATAAATAGTTCTATGTTGCTTGATTCTCGTTCTCAATGTGTCTTGCAGATCAGTGCTAAGTGATGTTTTAATTCTAAATAATCTTTCAACATTTACAGGGAATTCCTGGTGTATGGTTCGATCCATGCTTCATCGGCGATATCGCGGTACGTAGATTATATATTCGCATTTTAGAAAAAAATCTTTCAAAATAAAAATAAAACGTTTGTGCCTATACAAACGGAACTTGGTATACCTAATAGTTTCTTAAGATATTTTTTTATCTATAACCTTTTTTTACTTTTACGAGATATTATTTTTTTACTTTTACGAGATATTATTTTTTAACTTTTACGAGATATTAAATAAATTAGTGGCGAACTACATTTTTATACAACCAAAATAATTGCTCCCACAAAAAAAAAATAAATATTTATTTCTCTAAAAAAAATTTGAAAAATTCCTTTAAAAACGAAGGTCTTTATTTTTTATCGTTTGTAACTAAACCTGTAACTTCAATAATATAATAACAAAATAAACATATCCGTTACAGACAAGTGATCCGATGAATCCCTTATAAACTAACAATTCATAACAGTTCATAAGGCCAAATAGTAAGTTTAAACGAAAAACATCATTTTAGGGTATCAGAATATAAAATAAACGGAAAAAACATAGTTGTCTGGTTATCCAGACGGATACAAACAGTATTGCGTCATAGAAGGCGCACCCAATAGAAAGGCGTATTTGCTCGGGCGAAGCTATATGCAAACTTTGAAGAGCGATATTTTAGGGATTTAATTCTTCGCATATCGATTTTACACATAAAACTACACCTGTTATAAAGCAATTCATACAAAAATGAAATTTTAGTATACACCCAATTATGGAAGCGACATTTGAAATATCGTCCAACAGGAGCGGAGTTTTGACTTTTAAAACATAACCAAGCAATTTATGAAATATAACACGTTCTTGCAAATTTTAAACCAAATCCTAAGACCTACATTGTCCATATTCATACAGATGAGATAAGCCTATACGATTAATCTAACAAGTTTCTATAATTAGACGAAGTATTTTTGAACATTTATATGGCTGGTGTGAGTGAATGTGTTGTGTAGTATATGTGTGTTAAATGAAGTGTATTTTATTTTTAAGTACCCGTAAAACTAGAACCTGAATGACGAACGCATCGACGCATCTAGGCACCACAGGCTGAGAGTAGACGTTGACAGGCAGCCCCATTGCGGATACATAGCCTGTACGCTGTATGAGACAAAGTGAAAAAAGCAAACGCAATTGAAATTTGTAATTAAATAAATAATAGTAATAATAATAAAATAAACTTTTTCAAAATCTCATACACTATAAAAGGTGCTCGATCTCTCGAGCTTAACTAGGGTAAATTGCAAAATGTTTTGACAGGACCACTTAATTTCTATTTCTCCTAAAATTTTGGTTTAAGCGTGTTCTACTACCTACACTAATGCACAGTAACCCTTAAAAAGTCAATTTTTAATTAGATAATTGCAATATATAAAAAATTGCTATTTTTTTTGAAAAGAGAAAAAAATATTCTGAATTTTGCAATAATAACTTTGGAGATAATATTGTAACAGAATTATTTAATTTCTTTATTTAACTAAACGATATATCACAAAAGAAATAGAAACCTTTTAAAATGTTTTATAAGGTACTGACTTTTTCAAATCATATTTGGTTGTAGAATCGACTTCAGAAAAACACTTTCCCGATTATTTTCGCAAATAAAAAATATTAATTCATTGAATGATATGTTTCAACACTCAATTGACACTCAATATGTATTGTTAACATTGAACATATTTTTTATATTAGGTTATTTACTATGTAATTTATAATTCTTAAAAATGATACACATTTTATACAATTTTTTTTGTGTCACGAAGAAATTATTAAATTGTTATCCCCAGTGATTAGCACAGGTCAAAAATTATCTCATTTGATAAAAAATTTATTCCAAACAATATATCATTGATGTAATTCTGCAAAGCTTAAAGTTTCTCTCAATGCTTAATAGTCTGGCATATTTCTGACACTATTTAAACATAAACTGAAGACGAGAAAATGTGTGTAGAAATAATAACTTTCAAATACGACTATATTGGCACATATTTAAATATTTATTTTGTAGGTAAATAATAATATCTCAAATTTTGAAATAATTTCGACATGCAATTTCAGAATACGTTGGATTAAAATGTTTTAAAAACGAAAAAAGGCAAACGTACTTGAGATACAGGCTAGTGGAAATAATAAATATATGAAATGTACATATATAAAAAACAATATATCAATTTTAATAGCCAATAAGTTTCTTGTTTTAATTCAAAATCGAAATGAGATCCAATGCAACATTTGTAAGGAATGACCAGTGATTCACCAAAAACATTTAAAATTGCATACTATTATGTATTCTGGAATGGATGAGGGTGCCATGGCATCTAGGCCCCAATGAAATTGTTGGGTCCGAAATTAAAATATTGAAATCGTAACTCGTAACCGTAAAAATGAGTTGGACCTCTTGTTGATACTTGGCAGGTTAGGGGATCTGTGCTCTTATGCTTACAGAAAAAGAAACATCATTACAATAATAGTAGCGAAGGCTCGAAAGGAACAATATAGCAATTACATTAACAATAGCGATAACAAGTCTAAGTGTGTTTTCCAAATAGTAGAGGAATTAAAAGCAGATGTTGGGTGATTGGCCAGAAACCCAAAAATTATCGATAACAATTTCAATAACTTTGTATTACAAGCTGCATCTCACCTTAAAAAAAAATAAATCTAACTCAAAAAACATTTCTTCCATCATCTCCTATTTTAGCAAAAATATTTTTTTATTAAAACTAAAAAGCAAAGAGTTCTGGTTACGATGCAATATCATCAAGTCTAATAAAAGATGGTGCTTTAGAGCTACTCAATTAACTCGTTGATAGTAATTGGCTACAGTTGTCCCTTTCATAAAAAAGTGATAAAACTTTTCTTGGGAATTACTGACCAATTCCAGCATTCTCAAAAATATTCGAGGTGACAATGTGAAGCAAATTTTTTACCCAGAAAAGCTGCTAAGTAGTTTGCACGGGTACCTTATGGGAAGATCTGTTAAAATTATCGTGTATGCCTTTGTTGAAAAAATAATCGGGGCTTTGGAAAATTGAAATCTGTCAATGGGCGTATTCCTTGATCTATCGAAAGCATAGATAGTCTAGACCACACAGTTTCATTGGAGAAACTTGAGCGAACGGTAAAACGGTATGGGATCGTGGAGCAGCATTGGAATGGATTTGTTTCTACCTACATGGAGGAGGTAGAAAAGGGAAAAGAGGTAAATTATACTTCTCAGATAATGGGCCAACTGAAGATTTCGCAGGGGAGTGACATGGCACCTCTTTTTTATTTTTTAGGAAAATTTAGCCTCGGAAATCATAATCAGCAGCATTCGCAAGTGGTAAATTTTGCTGATGACAACATCATTTTGGTAATTGGTTCGACGTTGTCAGATCTGCTCGGCCTCTCTAGTGAACGTTTAAACGCAGCACAATAGTGGGTTGCGAGGAAATAAAATATTACTCATCAATAAAAGAAAACTGTTTTGTGCTTCAGAACCAAGCAAAAGAATAGAGATATTTTAGAGGCCGTCGCGCTTATCCTCCGAAAAGGTGACCCTGTCTAACAAATCAAAATTTAGATTGGGTTAAACAGATAACCAATGTTCCAGTGCAAAAAAGTCAAAGCAAACTGCTATTCTCTAAGAACAGTATCTAAATTAATAGATCTCAACAACATTAGATATATGTATTTTGCAAATATTTACTCTGCTTATTTTTGGGTCCATGTAATGCAAATCATGCATTTCTCGCACACAAAAGGACCAGTTAATGAGTTTTTAGATCGCAATTTAAAAAGAAAACGTATTTTGTTGCAGTATTATTGTATTAGTGTTTTTTAATAATGTATTTTAGTCTTAGTATGTAATAGTATTTGTAAATTGACTATGACGCTGGATCATTCAATCTGTACAGGGTTTATTATGACTGTATTATACTGACTTTGTATTCTACAATTTTTTGATTAAAGAGAATTTTTAATTTCTACTACCTCCCCAGGGAACATCGCCTATTTTACACTAGCCATGAACTAAATTATCAAAACATTAAGATATTCGTTGGATTCAATTGGAATACTTTATTTTTTAAATTATTCTAAAGTGTTCTAAAAATGGTATGTACTTTAGTTTGTTATGTATCAGAACAAATAATTTTTTTGGCAATTACACTTTCTAAGTAGTATTCGTCCTTTGAAAAACCGACAAATAACTTGCGGTACCTTATGTCCTTAACTTATATCATAAAGTTCTTTAACCTTACTTATTTTGCAAATAAATACTTATAATTCTGGCGAGTGCAGGTAAGACGAATACGCTTACTGAAAAGTACTCTCAGCCACTTAATGACTCTTCTCTATCCAAATTAAATTAAATTATATAAACTCAATGATGAATAATACATCAATTTGGTAAACGTTACGGAAGTAGGTTTCTCTTATGCCGTTTAACACGATTACTAAATACCATAGGAGGAATGACAGGCTTTATAATAAACGGTAATACATGGGATGAAATACATGGGTGTAGTCAGTTACAGATGACGAGAGTAATATGTATTTTTGATGCCGCCATAATTAGTGATAATATAAATATGAACAATACACTTACCTGCAGTACGAACAGAGGCTTTGAAGATCATTGTTGATAGTGACCGTAAAATAGTACTTTACGTAAATGTGACTTACATAAGGAATGTCTCTAGTGCACAATACCTATTTATACGCCTCATGGCAAAGCAAAGCTCCATACAAACCTGTTTCAGATCCGTTCCAAAATTATGTCTCTTGTCTTGAAATAGAGACGCGGCATGTTTTACTTGGCAATCCGATTAAATAAGATCCTCCTACTCAAGAGTTTCTCATCATTCGTTTTATTTTATCTTGGAAGTTGATTTAACCGGAATAATAAATTGATATTTTAGTCATTTTTGTCATGGGATGTAATAAAAGTAGTTTTTGGAATTTTACATATTTTTTTTGCTTTGTATCACAAAATAAGCTGATGTCCTGCACGTTTCATAACTTCTAAAAGCAGATTTTCAGGAAGAAGAAATATTAGTTATTATAAACTAAAATTTTACGTGTCTCAAGTCCTAATTTTGCAAAATGCGATATTGACTTGTAAAAATAAAAATCTTATTTTAACCGATTCAGTTACATCCTGTTCCATCAGGAAATCAATAAACTAATTTAAATTAGTTTAAACATATTATATATTATAGGTTCCTAGGATTTGCTACTATTGTCTCTAACATAGAATAACTTGTTATATTAGCTATGGACAAGTTAAGGAAATCATGGTTTTTGGGTTTAGACCATATCCAAATGGAATCATTGTCTATCGTTTCACCTACGAACGAGGCATCTTCAGGGATTTTGCGTTAAGCGATGGGAAGAATACCATACAATAACCAGAAAAGCAGGTGGTGGAAGAAGGAAGATTTCGAGTAATGAAGAAGACTTAGCATTAATAAATTTTTTTCGTGAAAACCATTTTTCTTGTGCAGGTGGTGGAAGAAGGAAGATTTCGAGTAATGAAGAAGACTTAGCATTAATAAATTTTTTTCGTGAAAACCATTTTTCTTGTGCTAGAGTTGCTGCGGCGGAAACACATCTTTCCGTGAAACCGTATTAAAAAAAATTATAAAAAGTCTTTCCAACATTGTGTGTGGAAACTTATTTATTATAAGCTGTAATAGTTTTATTTCAGTTAAAAGAACAACACGACGACTGAAAATATTCTCTTACCAGAATGAGTATCTCTAAAATGAGCTCGATTTTGTGGAAGGCTGAAATTTTCATCTTCACAGAAGTCGGAAAAATATTCTCAGGTACAAAAATATGCTGGTTGTATAATCAATTGGAAATTGATATTAATAATGGTAATCTAAAATAACGTAAGTTAAACTTTATTTCTCATTCAAAATCTGAAAGCGTCAGAGAGATCATCTAAACTTCAGCTATTTCCTGTACAAATGTTACGGTTTCAACATAACAATTACTGAATGCCTGACATGTTACTTATTACTAAATTACATTGAAAGGAAAATCTAGTAAAAATAAAGGCATACTGTGTGGTTAATGTTCTTGATTCTACTACGCTAGAGACAATAAATTGATGTTCCTACCTTCACTTTAGTATGTAAGGTACCATAAAAAAAAGTAAGTACTTTAAAGACGTAGCTCTAAACAGTATTGATGTAATGTCGTTATTTTTACAAACGTTAGCACAGAGTTACTGTTAGTTCTTAACGATAGAACTTAAAAGAGAAATTGTAAATATAACAACTGAATAAATATGCCTAAATTAGTTAAGCAATTTCTTAACATGAAACATTTATTTTTTTAAGTAAGCACATATTTGTTAACAGGCAACTCATATCAGTTATTACGCGGGTCATTTTAGGCATATGCTTACATGCACAATTATTATGATTATTTTTATTTTTTGTAACAAAGACTTGATTGCAGTTTCAAATTTCCGTCTCGCGTGCGTTTGAAATAACTCACGTATTGCTCTTGTATAGTCAGTATTCATTTAGCTTGTCAGTGATACTTTACGATTCTAGAAAAACATCGGAAAAACCTACTTCCGATAATATAAAACAGAATATTGTTACAATAATGTTGAAACTAACCTAAATCCAAGCGATTTTCTCTGTCAAAAAATTTTACAGTACATCATATAAACACAAAACAACACTGGGCTAAAAATATTTTGTTGTTTCGACAAAAATGTAAATACAGTATTTCAGTAAAATACACAAAATTCTTTAAATAATTACATTTCAAAATATTCAAAAATAAATACATTTCAAAGAACATAAGTACATTTCAATAAAATAATATATAACAGATATTTTATTTAAAATATAACAAAAGAAAAATAAATAAATATATATGGTTAAAATATCGTTGGGTGGAGATTTTCTTTCCTAAATAAAACACAAAAAATGCAAGTTGAAAAGTTCTGCTCCAAACCACTAAAAATAATGTGAGGCTACATTATCTATATGTAAGTTATTTCAATACACTGTATTACACAGATAATTAATTGAAATAATAAAACAGTTTTCTTCTTTCTTGCATCTAAGAATTTATATTTAAAAATATAACGCGATAAAGTAGCCTATATATGTTTGGGACAAACTGTGCACTACAGCAAGCAGAAAATTTCCTACCTTCCACAGAATCTCACACATTTCCATCAACTCATTCTATACCTTCCGTTTAAATATTCTCAGGTATATATTCATTCTAAACCCATATCTAGTACACAATTTGCCACCTTTAAATTATTAAATAAAAATAAATAAAAAATAAAAATCGTTGGCTCAAAATGTTAGAATAAGAATGAATTTTTCCCAATTATCAAATAATTCATTTATAAATTCAACAAAAACGTTTGCGAGTCTTGTTAAAATACACTATTCATGTTTTACAGTTTATAAGTAATAATAATCTGGACAAATCTAAATACTCTTTTTTCAAACAAATAAAGTCAGAGTCTATGAAAATTTATTTGAAAACTAGTTTATATAAGTTTCAATATTGTTTAAATGTTCTTTTTGAGAGACATCTTGTACAAAAATATTTTTTGAGGAACGATTTTTATTTTCACCCGTGATAACGAGCCTGTCCAAATTTAAAAAATGACTAAAGCAAAGCTGCATTAAAAAATTAAATATTTTGGACTGACATATTATCGCCTTTCATACAGTTAGTACTCATGCTACAGGATGACTTAATATTTTGTTGTCATTTTGTACTATCACGTCCCTGTTATTTTTTTATGTTTGGGCAGACCACGAGAGCCTGAGTCCTAATAATAATGTACCGTTACATTAAACCGTAGTTGCCTTTTCATTATTTTTTTATCGAAACTAGGAATAAGTAAAATATTTTAAATTTGGAGTTAAAGATGCAGCCCAAAACAATACTCAAAGTTATTTAAAAAGATAAGCGATTTGAATATAAAATAATTCTATTATTTACGATTAATGTTTGTAAAGGGTAGGTAAATTGTTTTTATTGCATACTGTAGTGCAAACCACAACATACAAGTGAATGGTAGGCGTGTCATGAACTGATATGCATTTTGAAAAATATTTATAATTGTTATATTGTTAAGAAAAACAAAAAACTGAATAATATCTCTTGTATAAGCTTAAAAAAGACAGATAAAATTTTACTCACGTAATCACGTCACCTGAGCAAAATTATAAGTTTTTTGCACATTGCGTAGAATCGATTTCAGAGCTCTACATAATTTACAGATAGATAATAATTATTATTCTTATTCAGTTATCACATATAATTTTAAATTTCCTGTGTAGGTTCTACATTTATACTATTTTCTAAATCCTTCTTAAATAAAAGTCACATTAAACTGATTGTGTAGCCAGACACTTTTTTGCAGAGTTTTCCATATATATTTAGGTTTTCTCACATTTACTTTCTATTGTTTTCTTCTTCATCAAAAATTTTGTTTATTTGTATGAGAATATCCATTAGCGACTCGTAAAACAATGTATGCTTTAACTTTCAACTATTTAGGAGAGATGTAAAGCATTCTAAATAAAAAAATCTGCTATTATCGTCTCAACATCTAATATTTTTCTCTAAAACAGGCATATAGGTTTATATAATACTGCCTCTATATCATTTTCAGCAATATCTAATATCAAAGTCTACTGTATAAATATATGTCGAGGCACTCGACGAAAACCGTTAAATTCCTTTTCATCGCCCCGCACCTCCCTTGGCTCTCGTTGGATCCAAACACGTCTTAGTGGAGTACACTACACAGTGTCTTGAACTCGCGTTGTGATGTTGAGTTGAATTGTTATGCCGGTTGGTCTGTTAAAGTATGTAATATATTTGTGTGAAGTTAATGTTGAGTTTTTTTTTTGTAAAAATGGCCATATATTCAGTTGATAGTTGTAATTCTAAACGTGATAGTGGTTTATCATCTTTCCGTTGTCCGAGAGATGCGCAAAGGTTTTATTATAATTTTTTTTTAATAAATCTATAGGTAAATAAAAAATATGTAGGTATAGTTAATTCATGCACAGGTAAATATATGAGTACGTAATTGAATATTTTTTTAATATATGTTTACAGATGTGAACAGTGGAGAAATCAATTAGATTTTATCGAGAACCATCGTTTTGCAAATATCAGTCCCGAAGATTGCTATCTTCGAATAAGTGTGTGTACTCTGCATTTTACGGAAGATTGTTTTATAGGCTCAAAACAACGTCTCACTTATAATGCATTTCCTACACTATTTTTGTCGAAAGTAACAAAAAATAAGTTTACGTTTACTATTCATACATTGATAAAAAAGTAATGCGTTAAACCATAATTGTAGTACATTGTATACCTAGTAAGAAAAGCCGAATATTCCCCGGTGACCGTGTTTGTCGAGGCAGAAGCCAAGACTGGCAATACTGTTAATTTCCTATACCTACTAAAACACCTTAATGTGTCAAAAAGTGATAAGTTGCATGCCATTATACTAAAAATGTAATTTTTTATGAAAATATAAAGACAAACATTTGCAGGCCATTTAGAAATCGAAAGTTACGGTCACTTCCTGGCCGGACGCAGCTAAGCAAAGCCAGATTTTTGTCTTAAACATAACCTCTAAATTTCGTTTTTTAATTTCAAAAGACAAAAAAGGGTAAGTCACTATTGAAAATCACGCGGTATAGTTGGCGTTAATGCATGTTTTTGGCCTGGGTGTTTTAGGTGTAGTGTCTGATCAAGGCTCCAACATTGATAAGGGACCTTTAAAGCTTACAGAAGATTGTTCAAGTTTTTAGGAATAATGGGAAAAAAATGAAACAACATTTTTCACCTTTGACATTCCATCATCCTTGTGAACATTTTCCTCGCGAAAATTTTCTGTCTCTATATATAAAAGTGCGATTATATTTTAGTTTAAAGTTCGCCAATAAGATATCGTCACTCGTAAACAATTATTATTATCGATCTTACAACAAAAAATGCAGCAACTTATACTTTAAACTATCAATATACAATCATATTTACCATGATTTCTTTAAATTATGCTAAATAAGAGTTTATCTTTTCATCTTTTTTTCCAACTTATTTTATTATTTAGATACCACCGTATATTACTTACTAAACGGAAATCTTTACACTGTGTTCCCCAATAGCACTCTAACCGAATTAAATCCCGTCAAACTCGGCTCTTATTGCCTCAATACCCCCTACAATTTTTTACTGTCGCTTGCTTTTGATGCCGATCTGACGAAGTGCGGCTCGAGAGTGAAGTAACTTATATGAATTCTGTAAACTTTGCTAATATTCTACTTTATTTTTTAATGTTTAATATAGTTGCAAATATCTTTCAAGATATTTATTATTTAAGGCGCTTGAAACAAGTAAATATGCATTTTATAATTTTTATAGTATGTTCTTAGTCATTTAAATATAGTTCTTAATTTATACGCTATTTTAGTATTTAATATATGATGTATGCAGTAAATAAATAAATACTCATGGTTTCGATTTAAAATTTTTGTTCTGTGGAAAGAATTATTGGTCAAAGAAAGCAAAGTTATTGATGGGGAGGAGAGAGTCCGTGACAATAATGAACCCTGTTGGGTTTCTGCGCCAATCTTGTGGAAAAAATAATAAACCCTGTGGGGTTTCTGCGCCAATCTTGTGGAAAACCAAGTCCTAGCTACCTCGAATTTAAAATGGGTCAAGTCTCAAAATTGAAAAAAAAATGGTGAGCATGTAATTGTCAAATTTGTCAAGAATTGTCACTAACTTAAAAATGTTCAACGATAAATGATTTTTTACAGATAAAGATTTTTTTTTAAATATAATTCACAAAATAGAAAAAATAGTATAAAATATTCGTTCCATTTTAGAAAACGAGCCGCAAGCGAGGGCACGTGCTGTAAAATCGTGTTTCACTAAATCTGTTTGATACATGAACTTGTGCTAGCGAGCTAGAAATAGAAAACAGATATTTATAAATCCTCCATTTTGGTTTTTTTATGTTTGTCCAAAGAAGAATTCAAAAACAAGAATTACTTGCCTAAATTCTTAAAGCTTGCTATCCACTGAATACGATGTTAACATTTTGAACATTCATCCTTTCAATATTATTTAATTATTGCATATGTATGCATATTAAATGAATACTCATTACTAGGAAGTAAGATTTGTATCTATGAATTTTGTAAATTATTTCTCCTCACTGGTATTTCAGATTATACAGAAAATATATTTTGGTGACGGTTTTTTTATATATTTCTCTGATTTACTTAGTTCGAAGACTATTTTTTTAAATATATTTTCAAAACACATAACTGCCGCTAGCATCCTTTACATTGGCTTAAAAAATACAAACAAAGCCATAGTCACGGTAAGATTGTTACATGGTTGCGGAATTTTGCATATCTATTTAGGCTAGTTAAAGTTGATTAAATAATAATTACCGATACTACGTTTCCTTAATATATATTGATAGCTCATGAATATAAATTATAAATTTCAGTATTCCGGATTTGGATTGTTATGAATAGTATTTCTTTTTAAACCTTAATCTGTAACCGTTGCCTATATTCGTGGATAAAAATTAACGTTTTATAACATTGCGTGCGCCTGCGCAGATTCAAAAAGTCCGGTGGTATATTTTTGTAGATGCTTCAGTTCTCGGTTATAACTATTTCTAGCGACGATAATTAATTATATGAATAATTCATGTTCAGAGATTAGCAGGAAGGCACTAGCCATGGACTTTGTTAAAGATTCTGTTACTATCATATCAAAACCAAGTTCAGTTACAAGTTATCATTTGCGTTAAGTTTCAATAAAAGAACATTGCTAAAAGATATATTTATGCTACTTTTGTAAAATGCATGTGGTATAGATTAGGCTTCTCTTAATCGTAGCCACTAGTTCTATTTGTAAAGGCTCCATTAAATTTAGTTAATATCCAAATCTAAACAGAGCAGTATAGTGCTGCATTATTTCTTTGTACACACATATCAAAGGCTTACGACTTGGGTATTTCATACTTTTAAACATGATAAAAAAGGAAACATATACTATACACCAAACATATCAATTCGTGAAGCTCCTAATATGAGACAATGATAATCAAAACAACTTATTAAGCCAACCCTCAAAAAAAACTTTTTGCAAAAAAATAGATTGAAGGCTTACCGCTGACAGTGCCATTTACGGGTGTATATACAAACTGATGCGATTCGCTAGTTTTACCGCTTGACACCACACATAACCTCACCGGAACAGGTTCGGTTATATTAGGTCTGCGGTAAGGTGGTACAACGCACACAAAATGTGTCTGAAAAAGAAAACGCCATATTAGTAATTATTTTTATCGGTACCTACATATATTTTTTTTAGAAAAAATGCATCTCAATGAAAAATGTCAAGTTACAGCTAAAGCTTATTCCCAAGCTTTACACTCTCATGGTTCAAAATTTAAGGCAACATTTCTGGGTGTTTAATGCTCCTATGTTGTAAGGGAGGCGGCGAGAAGATTTGTTTCCTGTGTTGTGGTATCTGCTCACTATCTCCCACATTGTAAACGGGGGGACGGCAATGACCCATCTGGTATATAGTCACAGATTACTTCTAGCAATTAGGAAGTACGTGGTAAAACAGCTCTAAAGGACGTATTAGCGATTGGCGCCGTGCTGCATCGAAAAGATTTCCACCTGGTAATTGTAATCTGTGATATAGTTATGTCGAAGGTAAACCTGCGGCTTGTAACAGAATTTCAATAAAACCAAGAAATTTGAAGGCCAAAGTTCTGGATACCGTGATTACAGTACGTGTATAAAGGGGAGATTTTGACACACGTTATAGACTTACAAAGTAGAAGATGGAAGAAAATCCTCTGCTGATGACACTGACGAAAAATAATGAGAAGTTACTTGGATGCTTTGAACGTAAAGTGTTTGTACAATATTTGGCGCAGTTATCGATCATGGAGTCAACGACCACAATATCGTTAAAATGATTAAAATTAACCGTTTAAAATGGGTGGGACATGTATTTAGAATGAACCAGAGAGAACCTGCACGCACAACAATGTTCCAACATCTAACGGGACAACGACGCAGAGGAAGACCAAAACTGCGCTTCATCGATGACGTGGAGGAAAACATGAGACATAAGAAGATGGAGAAGAAAAGCTCTGGATAGAGACGACTGGAATGACGCCCTGGAGCAGGCTAAGGTCCACCAAGGTTTTTAGAGCAAAACAAGAAGAAAATTTTACAATTGTCCTACATGGGACTTCCTAGTCTCTGGCACAGTAGGATATCACATCCTTGTGGTTTGTGCTGGTATAATGTGAGATGCGAAGCTATCCACGCAATTACTCTTAACGAAAACTAGGAGTGAACAATCTATTAAGTAAAAAATAGTACATAATTATGGTAAACTAAAACACTATAACGGTTGAAGATTTTCAAAAACTGGACCACTGTACCGAGTGTCTCCTTATATTTGCGCCCCCTGCAGCTTTTATTTTTAGAGATAGAAAAAAAAACTTTAAATGTATCGACCTATCGATAAAACGTCCATCCCTAGTTGGGCACTTGAGCTATCTGAGCATGCAGTTTAATTAGTCCGCATTTTCTTTAATGGAAAATATTGACAAAATTGTTAGAGTAAATATAGAACATGTACATATTGTTGAAATCGGAACATAACATAAAAAAATAATATACAGGGAATTGCATTTAAAAATCACCATTTTGTTTTTTTTTGTCAGATTTGCCATGTTCATTCGTTTATTCTGATAAATTCTGGCGGCTCAGGCAAAATCTTACACATTTTATATTTAAAGGTTTTTCTATCTCTAAAAATTAATGCTGTAAGTAGTATTTAAAAAAAATATTTTCCATTTAGTAACGTTTTAGTGACATTTCAAGGTTTTACAAATATAATTATTTAATATAAATGTAAAGTCTGGAATTAAAAAATAAAAATACAATATAAATTGGTGTCACAGTGCTGCATGTTCGCGTATTAAATTGCCTATGAAAACACCTTGTTGCGAACAATGTGGAATTTAGATTTTAAATTTTCAGTTTCTAAATTTTAGCTTAATGATATATGCAAAATGTCACTGAAACGTTGATAAATTAATTTTTTTTAACACCAGCTTTAAGGATCTAATTTTTGACAACTTTTCATTGTTACTAAAAAGACGTGATGTAAAAACTATAGTACTATGCAAATATTCAGACAATTAATAAACTGAAATACATCCGCCCAGCAAGGCTAAGTCAGTTAATGATAAAAAATATAATAAAATCAAGTAAAGTACTATATTAATTATAATATTACCAGATAAAACTTACTTGTTGTAAATATTCTTTATCAGGTACAACAGCTTGTTCCCAACAGACATGACCATCTTCATACTGTTGAAAGTAAACTTTAGTATCTTTTAGAAAGTTTTTACCGAGAACGAACAATTCTAATCCACCACTTGCAGGGCAAGATGTTAAAGATTTTTTGGATATTTCTGGAATACCTGGAGGCTGAGCTGAAAATAAATAACATGTGTTTCTTCAAATCACTGAAATGTATATAAATGTAATAGGAATAATTAATATGAATATAGTTTTTTATTCAGTAGGTAAGAATCCTGAAAAAGTTTGTTTTATAGAAAGCTGTCTGAAAACTAAATTTTTTTTTAAAGAATGAGCTTTACAATTATGTCTATATATTTTATTAAGAAGTTATCTTCCATAAGCACAAATAACCAAATTGTATAGCTTTTTAAACTAAGTACTTTAACTGTAAAACTGGTTTAATTTGATGTTAAACTTCTCGTATACAAGGTGTCCGGAAATTACTTTCCAGTATTCGGAGATACCATTGAAACACTTGAAAGTATTAAAAAACATTCATCATGGGTTTGAAAACGTTTCATTTTGCAGACCATGGTGTTAAAATTTTCCTCTTGTGATTCTACTTTTTTGATTCAAAGGCACAGGTTAACCCCTAACTAATGTCTAGACAATAATTATAATATTTCTAAAAAATTATACAGGGTGTGATTCTGACCTAGTTTCGTATTGGTACCAGATTTTCTGTTTTATTTTACACATTTTATGTACCTTGAGCATTTTTGATGTCATGTTCCATTTCCAACTAATTTAGGAAAATGTGTCTGAAAACATGAACAGTATTGACGGTTTTAGCGTCAACTTTTATTATCTAAATATTATAAGCTAAAAAAAACATGTTTTTAAATACATTACACTAAATAATTCCAAAAAGGTGCAAGATATCAAAAAACTCAAGTGGGATATAAAATTTGTAAAATAAAAGAGGTAGGTCGATAGAAGTAACAAACTAGTTTAATGTCGCTACAGAAAATGTTTTGGATCGGTCTAAGGGTTCGTGATCGAAAAGTTAAACTTGTACGCTTTTCTTCAATTTCCGGACATCCTGTATGTACCCCAATGGCTTTTAGAACTTTAGGCATTTACACATAGTAGTTTTGTAGTCATTTTTGATTAATAAATATATACACCCAGAATATTCATATATTTACGTCAATAACAACATTTTTGTAATGTTAAGATGTTTACTGTATTTTCATTTTGAATTTGGCTAAAATCTTTTTGAGAAATAAATCTACTTTTTTTACATATGTAAATACATTGAGAGTCGTTATATGAGTTTTACAATACGAATATTTTACGAAATTTTATCTGCTTTCGTAAAATAATGCATTAAATGTATAAAATTAAACTTGTCAAATGGATGTTTCAAAATAACAATGATAAATTAACAAAATATCTGTTGTTTTAAAAATTAAATTTTTATAAATATGTAACTTTAAATTACACTAAGTTTATATTTTTAGATACATCAATTTCAGATACAAAGTAATAGCACGTGAAAATAACTCAATTTAATGAGTGATTCGTAAGAAAGTTGTATTCTCCTTTTTTTGCATAATCTATTTTAAATTTGGAGAGGGTGCTCATATTTAATTAATTGATGGTTACTGAGTAACCACTTGTAAGTGGAACGTCATTTTTGTCAATTTTCAAACATCTATAATTTTTCTATTTCTTTATATTTTGATTTCAATCTTGGATGTGTTGAAGATGCTTAGAGAGTAACTGATCCTCATATTACAGAAAGTACTGCTTTAGCCAGTTCTATAGAGCGTAGTAAAAACATTTGTATTTATATTTACACTCAGTGTAACAGTAACAGAAATTGACAGATAACTGATTTAAACCGGTAATACAAAAATAATGTTCCTAGAAACTGTTTATACAAATTTGTAAATATTGCAATAATTACTGTGTCGTTGGAAATTGAAATTGAAATATAAAGAAATTACAAATGTTCAAAAATCAACAAAAATGTATCCTTTCTACTTAGAAGTTTAAATCGAATTAACATTCGACCCGATTATCATTTTGCTATTATCACATACCGCCGATCAAAAGAGCGCAACTTACTTTTGTAATGTTATAAAACTTTTACTGCAAATAAAATATGGCCTTCTGCTAGTTTACTACTGTCGGTTTCGAGCTCAAACAAAGTTCCTGGGTAAATATTTGTGATACGCAATAGTTGCATAAACATTTAAAGGCCGTTAATAAATAAATAGGTTTTTTTTAAAACAGCTTATTAATGCTAATCGATACAATAAAAACTTAAAAGTATTACCAATTTTTCTAATTAGCACTTTTAAAGCACTTATTTATGCCTTATTCAGTTGACTTGAGTAGCAGAGGGAAATACAAATGTAAGCTTTTGAACGTCCCACGATAACGAACAATTACAGGGTGTTCAGTCATAACTTGACCTTAAATATCTCGTTATATGGAAACGATATCGAGGTGCGGTTTTAACTGAATATTTTTATTTTACAGAAAATTTTATTCAAAACGTACGTCACGACGTACCGACGTTTCGACAACCGAAAGTACCAATAACAAAATGGCAATTTTTTTAGGTATAGGACAACTTTGGTATTTTAAACAGAACACCCTGAATATCCGTGTTTATTTGTTCCTTCGTCTTCTTAAAAATATAGCACTTGATATAGTTATTTTTAAAAATGGTTAACTAGCTAAGTAACACAAAAACAATGTTTATTTTGAAAAGATGTATATTAAAAGTTAACTAAATAATAACAAGGGTAACGAAATTTTAAAACAATAACTAAAGACATTGAAATATAGGCGGAAAGTGTCTTCCCTCAACTTCAATGCAATTGTCTAAATTGCTCACAAATCGGTTAAAGCTATTTCTTAAAAAATCTCGGGTATATTTTCAATCACATTTCTAATTCTCATATTTGATTTATCCAATGTTTGTGTTAACGGACAGTTACAACGATCCTTTACATAACCCCAGAGAAAAAAGTCTTAGGTCTGGAGACCGTGGAGCCCATGGAATGGAATATCCAATTGTTTCCGAAAGCCCTATTAAGATAGTCTCTGGTTTTAAATGCGTTTGGGGATAGTTCCATCTTGCAGAAAGTACATGGTTGTAGTATATTTTCTTCTTGCAACTGGAGATAAAAAAATGTTCTAGCACGTCAACATAGCTTAAAGAATTGAATATTGGATTACTGAAGAAGAATGGTACAAACATTTTCCTCTCAGAGATACTATACTAACTTTGGGCGAATTTCTGGTGGAGTACGGGAATTTTCCGAGGCCCATATCCGGCTATTATCCTTATTGACTTTTCTATTTAAATGAACAGTAGCCTCGCCAGACACGAAATTATCCAAGAATGTATATTTCTACCTATTAAGTTTCGGATGATTTCACTAATATCAACTCTTTTTGACAACCTTTACGAATTCTAAAACTTGAATCGCATTGTTTAAAGCATTTTGGTTAATCATTGTTTTTTTTTCATTCTAAGGACACCGTTGACCAGAATATTCTATACCATTTTTTAATTGCATTTTTGGTTGTTGTAAAACAAATTTCTAAGCCTTCCCCGAGTGTCAATAATTGATTTTGATTCGGTAAACATAATCACACACTTGCACTTTTCACTTAAATTAATAAATTAATGTCTGAAGTATTAAATGAGTTTGAATTCATAGCCAACTTTTCGAATGGATTGCTTGTCTATAGAAATACTTATCTACACATACATTTTTAAAACGTAAATAATCTGCCATTTTTAGAAATAAACACAAATGTCCAAAGACATACAGAGTGTTCTATTTAAAATAATAAAGTTGCCCTACACCTGAAAACGGGCGTTTTGTTTTTGGTACTTCTGGTTGCCATAACAAAATGTATGATTGAAATAAAACTTTCAGTAAAATGAAAATATTCGATGAAAACTGCACCTTGATAGCTTTTTCATTTCCGTCCAATGGGTCAAAATATGACTGAACAGCCTGTGTTAAAAAGGGTAGACGGAAAACACTCCAAATTCAAATATTTTAACAAATGAAAGTATGGGACATTTAAAAAAAGTCTTATATAACCAGGGATCAAAAATAAATTATTTCTGAGAAAAAACAAGGTAAACATTGAACTTATTTAGTTTATATAAGAAAATTACAATATATTTTATTAATTTTTTTATCCAAGACAATTAGGTGAAGGTTTTTGTTTAAAAAGTCGCAGAATTTAATAAAATTGAAGTATTAAATGATCTTTAATTCAGAACACATAATCCCGCAACACGGAACAAAACCCATCTGCCGCTGCAGTTGCTTTGACTCTAAATTGCTGCTATAAAAACAAACATTCTGTTATCAAACAAGAAATTATTTCATCTGCACCTACATATGTTAATGTAAATACCTTTATACTCATGTAAATTTTGGACACGAAGCAACAGTTGAATATTCTTAATTACGGGGAAGTGTGACAAAGTGCATTTTGCGAAAACTTGTTTCAAAGGTGTCTCCTCGAATTCTAGTAAAATAATCCATCAGCTTACACCTATAGTTACATACCTATCTTTTTCCATTTCTGTCAAAGGATATTACTGTATCAACATTTTTCGGATTTGCTTTATTAAAATGTTGCATTGCATAAATTGAGTTTAGGATTGTTTCTAATACATTAGTATTTTTTAGAAATGACATGTCTTATATTTTTGAATGAATTTAAATTTAAATACTGGATGTCCCCCTCTAAATGATTTTTAATATAAAAAATAAACATAATAATACCATTTTTTTAACTACATTATGTTTGAATATATTTTGAACTGGGTATACACGTTTTATTTTAGAAAACTTTAATTTTTAAAACATATTAACAATTTCCAAGATTTTCCTATATAATTTTGTATTTGAGCTATTGACAGTTGAAAAGTGCCATTTTTGGTGCAATCAGACCCTGTAGCATCTAAACGGGTTCACTTAGAGCAAAACAGTTTTGCACTTTTCTAAGTTTTGAAAGATCTATCTATCACTTGATTTCAATTTACGCTTTAACCGAAAGTTCCGACTTTAACCCTCCTGGTTAAACTGAAAGTTGGTATCAGGTAATAGGTAGATCTTTTATAAATAAGGTAAGAAAGTGTATATCATTTTTCTTTAAGCAAAGCGGTTTAGCTTCTAAAGAGTCCAAAGTAGCCACTTTTCAACTGCAATAGCTAAAGAAAAATGAATTTTGACGTATATTAAAATATATAAATATTTTAAATTATTATCACCCAGTAGACATATAACTAAAAAACTTTTCTACTTAACTCTCAAATTAAATGTTTTAAGGTTGTCATAAAAAATTTCGGCTATTTGATAAAAGCTGACATTGTATGTAGTGATAAATGATGTAGATTATCAAACAAATGGATTCAAGGAAATAACATGCAATTAGGTGCGACAAATGTATCAATTTTTGAACACTGTACTCTAAGTCCAGACGAGATAAAGCCTTAATCTTCTGACAACATTTGGTTTTTACTTCCCTGATAAAAGGGAAGTATTGTAATCGTGAAAACATCTCCCTCCGAGATTTTTTCAGATCTTTACGTTTCAGGGTCCCTAGATGACGAAAAACATGTTTTCTCGATTCCGTCGGTCTGTCTGTCTGTCGGTCTGTTTGTTCGCGTCTTAGCTACAAAACTACTTAACCTATCGACTTCAAATTTTGGTCAAAAATTAAGGGTCATATGGGGATGACCTGGTAACATTTTGGTAAAAATCCATTACGGCAAAACAAAATGGCGGCCTAGTGAAATGTTAAAAAAATGTTTACTAAGAAAGTGCTTATCCAATTTACCTCAAATTTTGCACAAAATTCAAGAATTATGTATTAATCAACTGGTAAAATTTTGGTACCAATCCAAGATGGCGGAACAAAATGGCGGCTTAATAAAATATTTAAAAATGCAGCCTGAAAAAACTACTTAATGAACTGATTTCAAATTGTGTACCATATAACTAATTATAGTATAGAGATGAACTAGAAAATGTGGTATTAATTCAAGATGGCGGAACAAAATGGTGGCCAAATAAAATTTTTGTAACATGAAAAAATCACCCCCTCAGGTTTTACATATCTTCGCGTTTTGGCGTCCCTCGATGCCAAACATATGTTTTATCAAGTCCGTCGGTCCGTCTGGCGGTTTGTCTATCTGTATGTCAGTTCGCGGCATAGCTTAAAAACTACTTATCAGATTGACTTCAAATTTTAGTCAAAAATTAAGGCTCATGTGGGGATGGTTAAAATCCAATATGCCGGAATAAAATAGCGGCCTAGTGAAACGTTAAAGAAATTATTACTAAAAAAGCGAATTATCCAATTTATCTCAAAATTGGTACAAAAATCAAGTATTATGTAGGAATCAACTGGTACAAATTTCGGTACGAATCCAAGATGGCGGAAGAAAATTGCGGTTTAATAAAATATTTAAACATTCAGCCTGAAAAAACTACTTAATGAACTGATTTCAAATTGTGTGCCATTTTTTAGTAAAAAATTAAGGCCGGAATAACAAGGTCTAAGGAAACGTTAAAAAAATTATTAATTAAAAAACTAATTATCCAATTTGCACAAAAATCAAGTATTATGTAGAAGCCAACCGGTAAAATGTTGGTACGAATAGAAGATGGCGGAATAAAATGGCGGCTTAATAAAATATTTAGAAATGTACTGAAAAAAATACTTAATGAACTGATTTCAAATTGTGTGCCATAACTAATTGTAGTATAGTGATGAACTAGTAAAACTGTGGTGCTAATTTAAGATGGCGTCTAATAAAAATGTTGAAAATACAGTATATGTTTTTCTAAATAACTATTTACTGAACTAATTGGTTCACACTTCACTATTCCTAATAAAAGGAAGTATTCATAATAAGGGTAGTTCCGGGAAAAAGAAATTTACGGATTTTTTAGATTAATATTTTGACCGCTCAAGTGAAAATAACGCCGGCCAGGTAATAGTTTCAAGTTTTCACCTGAAATCAATAACTATATTTTATATAAGTCATAAACGGTTTCAATGAGATCGCGTGTTTATGGTTATAGGGGGGTTGACAACTTACGTCATTGTTAATATAACAAAAAAAGGTTCATAATTGGAGGCTATTTAAATTTGCCTAATTTGGGGCGGAGTACCTAATGTTTTTTTTAAGGGAAGATGACTGCTGAGATATTTTTTATAAGCTTGTTTTTCTGATTTAGGTTTCTGACCAAACCGGCAAATGTTTTGACAAAAGAATAAAAGAACATAAAAGTTATTTAAAAAATTTAAATAATTCACATCACGCAACTCATTTACTGAACGCATCACATATATTTGATGACAATTTTAAAATTCTTCAATCTGAAAAATATCAAAGAAACTCATGTTTCTAGAAAATTTAACATTAAAACATCTGGGCTAATACTAAACCATCAGGTAGATTTGCATACTTCCTTATTGTTGAACCTTTATCAGTTTTATTACTTGTAAATTCCCATATTTTTATTGTTTTGCTTTTTAAAGGTATGCATAAATACCTCATTGTAAAAGAAACTTAAACTGTATGTTCCATCTGAAGAAGATACTGTCCTCCGTATTCACTAAAAAGGTTTAAGATTTAGACCAGGTCTGGTTGCCATGGTACTTAAAACACTTAGTTCGCAAGTTATGTTTCGTTATGTCACTGTCATTTTGTAATTGTTACATTTAGAAAAAATATTTGTTCAATTGTTGAAAATGTCATCTTAAACCTGTAACTGTCAAGTCAGACCTGGTCTAAATTTAAACCTCTTTAGTGAATACGGGTGTGTGTGTGTGTCGAAAAAATTGCCATGGTTTAATGTAATAAGTGGGAATTAAAGTTATAGACATTTTATTCAGTGTATAATGGATTTCCATCAGTTATCGGCTAATTCAGTTGAATTTATTATATTAAAAGCATTCTTAAAAAAAGGATGCAACAACAGATATGTACACAATATTTGATAAACGAAGAATAATTTAATAAAAGAAAGCACGTGACAGATTGACTATATTTAAGACATTCAATTTAAATAAAATACTAGTAAAATATAATCATTCTTTCATGAACCTTAATAATCTATCTATAATCAATAATAGATCAAAACAAATATTTTTTTAGAGTAAATTTTTAAAAAAATTATCATTCATTTAAAATTTAGTAGTTATTAGATATAGTTGAGTTCCTTGGAGTCTTTATAACTTCTATTTATAGATAACAAAAACAAAATATTACATCAATATAATAAAATTATGAACCAGTTTTTACAAATAAATATTTATGGGTTTTATTATATAATAAATTAAACCAGTTTCTTACTAAATTATTAAGTAAATTTCCATTAGACACAACTTAAGAAGATATTTTTAAACCATTAATAATGAATAATTAATTGGCTGTTCTACTAAACAAATTTTAAGGATAAACCAATTAAGTTTCTCTTTAAATTTTATTTTTCACATTAGCTTTGAAATAAAACTGAATTGCCGGTATTAATAGTATTGTGTCAAAAGCTTTTACTTTCATTTTTGCTAGGTATAACATTTCGAAATTCAGTCTTAAAGAGCGAATTAAAGCTTATTTGAGGTTAGTTGGAGGTCTGCCCTCGAGCACTTTCTCTAAATGTGGTATCGTAAACGATACATTTTTCGTGTTTATTAGGGATTCTTACATTTTTGGTAATTTCTCAGTTTCAGTTGCGATGGATGGCCATATGGGTATGCGTTCTCGGTAGGCTATTTCGAAAAAAAATATTTTACGAAATATTTGCTTTTTATGTTGTAAGGAAGGAATTCTCCCTATTTTTACCATACCGGGCATGCAAAGGGAGGTAACATGTTTAACAGTCATGTTAAACATATGTATATATTGTTTGTTACCACGAAGAAGCTAACAGCATGGAGATTTTTTTCTGAAAGCTAGGTTTGTCTAAAAAAAATCAAAATGGCTGAAATAGTAAACTATTTTGCCCGATATAAAAAAAAACTTTATAATTCATTGTGATAGGTATCAAAATGAAGAGCTCACTAAGATGATTCTAAATATATAAACATATACTAACATAGGTGTCACAAATATATGCAATTATTTTACGTTCAGCCCTATATCATCTTAATCTTGGGCAATAATCTTGGGATATAATATGTATACTTACTGCATACTATAGGCTGAGAACAAACTTGAAGAGTCTCTGTGTTCCCGTTATCATGCGTAATGGTGGTTCGGAATATCATTCGACATCTCGTAGATTTCTTTTTGCTTCGATTACCGAGTTGATCAGGAAACCGATGTTCAACATCTACGTTGCGTTCCTAAAAATAATACATTTTACAAAACCACCCTAAGACTAAATTTTATTTTTATAGTTCCTGTCTTAATGTCTATTTTTTTTTAGTTCTCGCATATATACAAACCTTTAAAATACCGACGCAGTCGCAGGTCGCCCACATGTCTTTTGCAGGATCGAGTCCCAGTTCAATAACACAAGTACCATCAATTTTTTTCTCCACGCATGGCGTAGAATTCTTGCCACTAACTTTGCATGCTTGGTAAAACATGTGCGGTGCTACTTTTCCT
The DNA here is from genome assembly GCA_030620095.1 of Kuschelorhynchus macadamiae. NCBI lineage: Eukaryota > Metazoa > Arthropoda > Insecta > Coleoptera > Curculionidae > Kuschelorhynchus > Kuschelorhynchus macadamiae. Next base: position 674,866 of record JAUTXW010005451.1, read on the forward strand.
ACATCTGTACCGATATATACCTAAAAAAATAGAATTTAATAATACCATAACATAATAGACTTAGAGCCGACAAGTAAAATTTTGTATCGATAGCTGCGCGCCTAGTAAAAAGTTGACCATTGACACCGTTACATTCATACTGCTTGCTCCGGAACAATGCAAAATCTAAAAGGATGTCATCATATGTCCGTGTTAATTATACATTTCCTTAATATATCCACAGCTCACGGGGGGGGGGGGGGAGCAGGACACCCTAAATACTAAAATATATAGTATTTTGATCTCTCATATTCATATTAATAAGGAGAAACTTAAACGTAAGAGAATGTTTTGGTCAAAAAAAATATACAGAACAGTTTGTCTTGAATAATTTCATCACAAATAACTATGTTATCTTAACTTGTTCCTCTCCGTTATCGACGTCATTATTGAGATGAGCATGAGTATTTAACACTCTACTGCTATGTAGGGAGAGTTAAATAAAATTGGTGGTATTCTTCGAGTATGAGCTCAAACATTTCCAATAAATTATTATCATTTCTTTATAGCTTATCTTGACAGAGTTGAAATATATTTATTAAGGTGGCAGATAGAGATATATCATTTTCAGGTAACATAAAACATGTTGTCACGTTAAAGGAAAAGCAAAAAATTGAATTCCGATAAAATCTTAATATAGCACCTTTTGCCATGCCAAGATAAAATGCTTACAGAAATTTCATTAGACTGCGTTCGTAAGCCTCCTAACATTTCGATGAAACATTAAATTGTTTGTAGATCTCCAATATTTGAATAATATCCATCGTTTCATAATGTTCGGTATGTTAAGGATGACTGGACTTTGGCGGAAGCAAATATTTCTCTCAGACTGGATACTGTTGAAAATGTAGTCTTAATACTATTAATGTTTTTTTGTTTTCAAGCCAAGAACACCTTTCCTGTTCGTACTAATACTTGAAAGAAAACTAAGATTTTGCTCTTAAATAGGACACCACGAATTGGTTCTGCTTATGTATTAAACTATTTAGAATGAGTCTATTTAAGTGATAATTGTAACCTACAAAATTTAGGTTAGGTAAGCCTGAAAACTAGGCTTATAAGAGATTAACATCGTCTTCCTTTATTTTTATTCCAGATGTCACATTAGAAATGGGGACAAAAACAACGTAACTTCCTAAAATTTCTGCCTAGTACTTCGGGGTTTTTGACGACATCGGAGAAGAGTGATGTTGAATTGAACTGACAGTTGGTGTTGAAGCAATTGTATGTACCATTTCTGAATAAAAACCCACTGCCTTTTGCAGATTCGCCTCCTATAACCAATAACTTACTTTTTTTGTGTTGATGTGCAGGTTAATTTGATGCACTACTGGTGGACTAATAATATATATTATTTCAAATTTCAAGTTTATATGCCATTATTGGCAACATTTTGTGTATGATGTGCATCAAATAGTTGTTGCAGAAGTTTTTTTAATCTTATCTGCCAAATTCACAATTTTATCTTGAAGGTTTGCCTTTGACTCTTTTAGTGTGTTTATCTGTTGTATTGATTATGTTTCTTTACTTTTTAGGGATTCAATTTCCTTAGTCAATGAGTTCACTCATCTTGGTCAATTGCGATAAGAACTAAATTTGTACTTAGTCATTCAATTTTTTTGACACAATTACAATTGTTTTTACTTTCCTCAGAGTGTTTCTAACACCTTGTTAAGCAACACATTTTGTTTCCACCCACTTTAATGCACTAAAACAGGCAAGAAGAAGTTTTGAAAGTTTGGAAGATGTAAGTGGTAAGAGAGCTGGCTTCCACCCGGAAGGCGCGGGTTCGAGACTTGGCGTAGCCGGCACGGTTTAAATAAAGAGTGCTCGATATGCCTGGTCTGGTACCTTCCGGAGGTGCCTTTGGTTGTTGGGATAATAAAATAACGACTCTGTTCGTAGACTTGGGGTCGACTGCGAACAGTAACAAGGCCTCTTACTCAACACATACACTACACGACACAACTGCGTAGAAGGCAACGGGAAACCACTACGTTGAACACATTCCCTAGTATAATGGTCTAATGTAGTGCATTCAAGAAACCATATACATCTTGATATAAGATAGGTTTCAAGGCACTTACTGACCATCGCCAACGCCCGAATATGGGTACGGCACAGAAGTTCCAATAGTAAAGCAAAGTACAATCGTGTTTCTTCAGAAATTAAATACAAATGTTTTGCAAGATGTCAGAAACACTATGAGGAAATTGTTGTTTTTTTCAACGTAAAAAAACACGAAATTTCGATTTCGACTACTGTATTTTAAAAAATACTATGACAATATTGTTACGTTACACAGTAACTTCTTCAGATATAATGTAATATTCAAACTAACATTTAGCGTATATATATATATATATATATATATATATATATATATATATATATATATATATATATATATATATATATATATATATATATATATATATATATATATATATATAGATATATATATATATATATATATATATATATATATATATATATATATATATATATATATATATATATATATATATATATATATATATATATATATATATATATATATATATATATATATATATATATATATATATATATATATATATATATATATATATATATATATATATATATATATATATATATATATATATATATATATATATATATATATATATATATATATATATATATATATATATATATATATTTAGTTTTTGTACCAAAATTTTCTCTTACGTAAAAGTGTCTCCTTATTAAGATTAATTATTAGAAATCAGAATATTGTATAGTGTAGTATTTAGTCATTTAGCCCCCCCCCCCCCCGTGAGCTGTGGATGTATTAAGAAAATGTGTAATTGTCACGGACATACGATGATATCCTTTTAGATTTTGCATTGTTCGTGAGCGGAGGTCTGGACTCCCCAAAGCAAAGTACAACCCTGTTTCTTTAGAAAGTAATTACATTTTGAATATTTAACATTATTGATTATGATGAAATTTGCACTGGATTTTAGATTGGTTTTCATGTTTTTGTAGCTTGTCAAACGATAGAGTAATTGTTTCATTATGAGCAGATTTTTGTTTTGGCTTCAGGCAGTTTTTAAAAGTCTTCATTCATTAGCTTGACTCATGTCAATAATTCGACTTAAATATTTAAGACAATGTAATAAGTCATAAAAAATGTAAGTCATTACCAAAATGACTTAAATCTTAATTTTTTAGAAAATGAATTAAAATTAAAGGAACTGGAATCAATAAAATTATTTAAGACAATAAATAACTTAAATATGTTTAAGTCTGACAGCTCTATATACGTATATTTTTAAAATCAGGATGAAGGGCTCCATTCGGGAGTGAAATTTAAAAACATACACAGAGTTAAATTTTCCAAAAGTTCATATTTTTTTATTTGATATTCTACCTAAGCTAGGTTTTCGAATTTTCATTCTATGTAAACCGTAAGGGAGTAAAATCGAGTGGCTCGCTATCATAAGATGCCTTATAATCCTTTACATGTTATCTGGACTTATAGCATCTACTAGTCCCTCGGCTAATCTATGTACTGTCAGTTAAAAAACTCTCCACGCATTACACTAAATTGCCAGGTATTGTCATAAAAAGCGACAGTATTTTATCAAGTAGGCATTTGTCATGTCATTCAAGCGTATTACAAAACAAATGAATCATACCTGCTGCCTTATGTCATTAGGTATGTAAATAATCTGTTAACGGTGCCGTTAAAAGTCCCAACAATGAGTGACAATAATTATGAAATCCCAATTTCAGTTCGGAAAATAATAATGAAACTAAAAACATAAGCGAGAAAGGTTAGAAATTGCTTGGATAGAGCTGGTAATAATTGGCGCGTAGTATTAAGAAAGCGTTTCGTTTCAGAGAAACAATCGAAAGAAACCTCTGATCAAATCATCAGATCGATCGTGTCAAAATATGGATGCAGTGTATTACTTTGGGAATGCATGTTAGCCTCCGATGTTCGAAATTCGTCATTGATCGGTAGTTTCATGAAACATATTGAAGTGACTTCTTTAATCAAAGTGTGAGGTTGGTAAGAGAGAAGATGATCCAAAATGGACGCCAACAACTGCATATACCTCCACGATCCCCAGATCTCAACCCTATTGAACACTTGTGGAAAAGCGTCGCGTTCATAAATACAGCGTTTTTAAAAAAGAAGAAATAAAAAATAGAATTATGGAAGAGGTGAAATATATTCCGGCAGAAGTTGCTAAAATGAGTTGCAAAAAAGCCAAAAAGACTAACCAGTATTATAAAATGTAATGGCAATTCCACAAAATATTAGAGTTCGGCAAAGTAACAAATGTCAAGCAAAAATACTAGTGCATGGAGACCTTTTGGCGTAATTTTCAATAATGGTTCTTGTTTTAATACCCCATTAAACTTCTCCAAAATGTTGTTTTCATTTGTGTTCATAATTAATTATATTTAATTGTACATATCTAGCATTAGTAGCAAATAAATAATTCAAAAATTGTGAAATAAATAAATGGTAAGTGTATATATGGAGACTTTTTTTGACTAACTGTATATTTGACTTTGGGGATGTTTCAAAACCGATTGTCGCTTCATTTTATTTTTATTACAATTCATTAAGTTATTATTCTGTAAGGTCGTTTAAATAGCAAAATACCTCAATATATTTAATTTCCCGTTCTATTCAAGCTTTTAAAAATATTGTCCAAGCTATAACGTAGATACTATGTGAATATTAATGACATATCGAATGTACCTCCTTAGCGTTTACTTTGTGAAAAGTCTAACTAGACTAATGAAGGTTTTTTTATCCAATTTATGGCGGTTAGTCATTTTTCTCATTTAGTATTTGAGAAGCGACATAATAATTGATAAAGGGTTTTAATATGCCGGTAAAATAAATAAAAATCGCATATCAGCAATATTTCTTTCGTTGTAAAAATAATTGTTACATTTAAAGCTTTTTAATTTTCATCCTTCCATAAAAATTCTACAGCTAGCACCTCAGCATAGAATAATGTTTGCATAAACATAAAAGTCGTAAAAAATTATAATACCTTTGCCCTCATTGATAAAATCAGTAATTAAATAGGTTAGTTAAGCTTATGAGACATTTTAAGTAACTTAGATAATATTTATTTACAACTTTCATCAAATGAACTGGCAAAATCATAATAAGCGCAATAATGTTTAAACAGTTATTCCACTACTTTAATTTTATATTAACTACTTTATTTTATTTTCATGTAGCTCTGCGACGCAACAATCCGAACATTCGGAATAGATTAAATACTTTTTTTAAATTACTGATATTTATATTTCTCATATATATATATATATATATATATATATATATATATATATATATATATATATATATATATATATATATATATATATATATATATATATATATATATATATATATATATATATATATATATATATATATATATATATATACTATAATACTGATATAACTTACTTGAAGAACTGCTGGTTTATAGTAACCTGTCAATTGAACAACAGGAAATCCGTTGCCATCTCTGTCTTTTACTGCGCCCCTGCTGCCTTCCGTTTGATATCGAGCTCTATGCTGTTGTTCAGGTTGTTTAACTATTGTTAGGGCTACATCGCCTTAAAGAAAAAACACAAAAACTTATCTATCTTTCTTTTTTACCATTGACGGCAATATACAAATATATATAAATATATTCGGACAAAATATTCTGCCTATGGTAAGCTTATTCAAGTATAGTGTCTAAAAATCCTGGAGCATTATACTGACAAACCTTTAAGCGCTCTTCATCATCTCTACCGGCGTAATTAATTTATTATATTAGGCCCGTAGAGATGATGGAAAACGCTTATAGGCTTGTCAGTATAATGGTCCACGAATAAATTTACCATATATATATATATATATATATATATATATATATATATATATATATATTGTATATATGTATATATATATACATATATATATACATATATATATATATACATATATATATATATATATATATATATATATATATATACATATATATATATATATATATATATATATATATATATATATATATATATATATATATATATATATATATATATATATATATATATATATATGTATATATATATATATATATTACCATATATATATATATTATATATATATGGTGCTACCATTCGATGGGATAGCAAAACCGTAAGAGATATGAAATTGGTTAAATTGGGACAAAGTTGCACAATTTAATGTCGAATAATATGTCCTTGATAACGTTGGAAAATTCCGACCACTTCCGAAGATATCCGTAAAAAACGGAAAATCCTCATTTTCCTTTTTATTTTTTTCAGGCTGCATTTGAAGACATATTGCAAAATATGAAAATAAATATTACATCTTTGTAGTCACTTTTCCTTCTTTACAAGACGGCACAATCAGATTTAAAATCCAACGTTTCGTCGTCGAGGTCTCATCACCAACTTTTTTAACCATTTTTTTAATAACTCCATTTTTTATTTAGTTCTTGACAAGCCCTTGACCTCTCAAAACCCTTTGTAATGCCCTCATGCATTTAGAGTATTTAAAATTATCTTTCGTGAATTTGGCAAGATTCTGTTCAAACATAAACCTCGTTGGTTTTGGGAGGTCGAACGCTTGTTAAAAATGAAATAAAAAATCCTGGTCCGTATTTAAAAAAAAATGAAAGTTGAAGATGAGACCACGAAGACGAAACGTCGGATTTTAAATCTTGGCTGCATTATCTTGCAGAGGGGAAAGGTGGCTATAAAGGTGCAAAATTTATTTTGTAACATCTCTTTAGATACAGCTTAAAAAAATACAAAGAAAAATTACGCGCTTGTGTTTTTAACTTTTACATTACTACTAGAGGTTCAAATAACAAGCCTCACACTTATACCCATAGACGACGCTTCTTTGCTCTTTGGGTTAATTTCTTACTGCCTTAACTTTTCATCGTATATAGTCAAACTGCCGTTGAATATCTTTCATCATCTCTACCATATGGCTGCATTGGCATGATGAGCCCCAAATGAGCGAAACGTCGTCAATTGTGCCGGTAGAGATGATGAAAAATGCTTAAAGTCGGTATAATGGTCCATGAGATTTGGACCCTATATCTGAATTAGCTTATCAAAGGTAGAATTATTTGTCCGAATGGCCGTTAAACTTCCTTTCAAATTAAAGTTAAGTCATGCAAGCTACTTACTAAAACGTGACGTCGGTGTTAATTGTGCGCTTAGAGACGTCGGTGAAGAAGGTGCCTGTCGGCTTACAATCGGACTACATCGTGGCACTGTCCTACAAGTAGAGGTACTTGTGTCGCTGGTTATACTAAGCGCTGGTGCTGAACTTGAAGGAGCAGTTCTTATTAATCTGAAACAATGATTTCATTCAAGAAATGCATTTTGTGATCGTGATTATGTTTTACCTCAAATTAACAGAAACTCATCCTAACATCTAAAGTAATTGACGTATAACCTTGTTAAGTCTAAAAAACGAATCAACAGCATTGATAAAAACATATTATATATTGTTATCAGCAGCTTCAAGACGGAAAATAACTATGTAAGTATATTATCAAATGTTGCGGAAGAGCAGAACGACCTTTGGAAAAACCGTAACAATTTATTTTCGCATTCTGTTATTTAGTTTTAGTAATAACCACATCTACGAATTATACATTCTTTCTTTTTTCTAAAAGAAGGAATCTTGAGAGAAGTTCCGGTTATAGTTTTGGAAAGATCGGTTTGCTTAATTATCTGGGAGTCCCCTTCTAAAAACTTTTTATTTATTTATTTATTTACCAAAGAAAGTGACATGTAAATCAATAATAATAGCTGCTGGTTAAATTTATTTGCAGATCGGTTTTCCGGTATTACCCGGCAATTCTATTTGCCTCTTGTATAGTACTTCTAAACGAGTAGACCTAAATAGCTCTACTGGCGATTTCGAATCCAAAATTGCTGTGTGGGTGCTAATAGCACGGTTGATTAAACGACGACACGAACGATTCATGTGGTGAATTTATGTAACTACTTGAAACACTGTCTATTCAAAATATAATCGGTCTTGGTACGCAAATGCTACATTATATGCAGTCCAGTAATCAGGGCTTTGGGACGTGGCAAATAATAAAACGCACAATTTTTTTTGCAAATGGTACCTGGTTGAAAATTCTTGAATTCATTAGCAAGCGTAAGGACAAATTTTAGAAATAACTCGGGTAAAAATTATTTTTTTTATAATTCAAAATGCGTTTGGAAGAAGATAGGTAAAAATCTGCTCTATATTTTTTAATGAAACAATTTTGCTCCATCTGCGATAATTTGGAAGAAATTGGCCGAAAACCATTTCTTCCAAGCTTCTTTTTGAACATTTGGTTGTGCTAATTTAAAGGATCAGAATTGCTTTACCTGTTTATAATTAACCATAGAAGAAATATAAACTTGTAGTGAAAGAATTTTCCAACATTCGCGGAAATACCTTGGTAGGAAAAGTAATAATGCAGATACAGTCACGTGTAGAGGCTTTTAGGCTTTAAGTATTTAACTTACGAGGTGTTATCTTTGCGCTGATTATTTGGGAAAGAATAGTTTTCCTCTTCATTTTCAACTTTAATATCCATTCGTAGTCTTTTGGCGTCGCTTCTTTCTCCAGACCAGTTTAACCTTTCCGACATGGTCATTGTATGGTGATGTGGGTCTGCGTGATGATCAAAACTGAAAATAGAAGTCATAACATAAGTCTAAATTGATTACATTAGAAAGTCTGTCTGATTAAATGTCAAGGAAATGAATTTAGCTGATTTCAATTTATTTCAAATATTTTTCAGTTAACAAAACCCTTCCAGGAAAGATTTGGCAGTTTTACACGACGCAAGTCTTTTTGAGAGCTATGAGGTGATTTCGCTGGGTACGTACAGTCGTTACCCACTTCAGATCACACCCGTTATGAACAATCTATAAAAGGATTTAGGATAGGAAAGTACAATTTATTTTTTCCTTTCTCTTTGTGTCGATTCAAAATGCCCAAAAAAAATCGATTTTCAATTTTTACCTGACTGCGCATGCAAAGGAGGGTCATCAAAATATTCGTCTGTATCCCACAAATGTTAGTGCGGAAGTAGTATGCCATTTTGTCCAACATAAAATAATAAATATTACTATTGCATTGTGATAGGTAATAAACTGAAGAGCTCACTGAGACTAAATATATATTCATATACTAATATAGAATACAAGGTGTCCCAAATATAAGCAATTATTTCACGTTCAGCCTTTGGTCTTAAGCCATCGTATTTGAGTATCGGTACCAACTAAAATCAAAATGATTGGACAGGTCAAAAGTTTCATATTTTTGCTACCCAACATAGTTTTTTGTGTTGGTCAAGAAATCAAGTTTGAAACAAAATACACACATTTTTAATTTTTAAACAAAAGTGTCACTTTTTGTTACCTCGACGACAAACATTTAAAAAGACGGATTTTTTATTCTGACACGTGTCCAGAAAGATCGAAAAGGATAATAAATTATACGGACGCTACAAAATTGCAAGTAATCACATATATTTCATTTCGAATTTTGGTTACAAAATGAGTGTAATTGCAAAAAAAAAACAAATAGATTAGTCCTGCAAACATGATATCGGAGTGAAAACTTTCTTCGACATACAGGGGATTCAGACCTGGATGCCCGCAGAACAATTTCCAGGGGGGACAACAATGTTTAGAAATAACTGTTGACATTAAACCATAATCCACTTGTAAATAAATATAACTTCAAAACAAGAAGGGAAGGGGGGAAACAACACCAAATAGCACTTTTTTATACCTTTCTTACAATAATACATATGTAAGAAACAATATTTGCACCTTTCGGGAGGGGGGGGCACCCTTTGCCGCCCCTCCCGCCGTCCATGGATTCAGAAGTAGTTTTATTTTTATTTTTTGCTTTTGAGCAAAGAGTGTCGTTTATTTTAATATGTTTTGGTTTTTTTCCTGTGCTATTAATCTGCCTGTATAAGCATCAGTCGAAATTTTTGTTTTTTTTTAATAATCTGTAGTTACTTGTTTATAGCTGTGAAACTGATAATTTTAATTTTAAATCTAGGGTGGGAATTCGATTTAAGAATAACTTGATTTTCGATTTCCCACATTTGAGTTCTTTTTATTGGTTCAAAGAGCAATTATACTTATGGAATCGTTTATTTGACTACATTAAATCAAAGTTTGAATTCAATAAAAAATAGCTTAACTATCATACAATAATAATAAATGCTTTTATGGTCGAAAATATCTAGTGTGGGATCTTAAAAGCATATTATTCGACTATTTTTTCGTTACAAACAAATCTTTTACGACTCATGAATACTAAATAAACTAGATTCGACCTTCAATTTCATCAATAAAAGTAAGTGCTGCTATTTATTCAACCAGAAATTGTTGCCAAGATTAACGCTTCAGTCGGGCATTTCGTACGAAAATAGATCTTTCTTTATTCAGAGAAGTCAATTAGAAAAATGAACGGGTCAGAGCCTCAGAAATCAGAATAATTTTAATGTTTTGTAAATACATGTTCTTTATTTTTGCACATCGATTTTATCCCAAATAAGAGTAGTACAGGGTTTTTCCTATTCAACTTTTTTGTTTAACTAGTTGCAGTTCTTTACGCATTGTTTTTTTAAGTATGCAGGGTGTTTCGAAAAAAGCGTGACAAATATTTCTTAAATGGTTCTCCTCTTGCTGATTATAAATAGATAGACAAACAAAAATCTTTTTTGGCTTTTTCGCAACTGAATAAAAATATCTAACTTTAAATTATTTGAAGCAAATATTTAATTGTTATTGATATGAGTTAGATATTTTTATTCAGTTACGAAAAAGCCAAAAAAGATTTTTGTTTGTCAATCTAAACGCAACACATTTAAAAATATAAATACGTAGTCCGGGAAAAAATTGACAAAAATCTTTCGTTTAGAGCCAATATGTGGAAAGAGAGAGAACACTCAAACATTCATACCGTAGAGTTAGAAGGAATATATTGCCCCTTACGGCAGAGTTGCTTCATTTTTCCCATTGTGTTTAAAGATAAGGGTATCATATGATATGATAATTGATCAGCAAGAAGAAATGCACTTAATGGACATACAATATACAGGCTATTCCATCAAAAATTGTTCTTCGTGGCACTTGTTCAAAACATCCAGCATGCGTTAAAAACTTCATGATAAATTCTACAACTTTTCTATTTACCATTTTTTTTCTACCTAATTAAACCAAAAAATTAAAAGTCATCTATTTATAATGAAATACCCTGTACAATTATTACGCTATGAAAACCTAAAAACAGAAGCTTTCTAGTTTCCAAAATCCTCAAAATGACATAATTACTATACGTGGATAGGAATGACGGGCAATAAATAAAATAAAATTATAATTGTTTGATAAACATTGTACCAAAAACCCTTCATCAATATGTTATAACAGAAATGTTGAAATTCTAGAAGATTTCTTAGTTTTTGTTTGTCAGAAAAAACTGCAGATGATATTGTAAAGGATATTTTACAGGAGCTGTAAAACAATGGTTGTTCCAATTTGAGGATGGGATTTCGACAAAAAATCCATAAGATTAAGTATTCTTGTATTACATTTCAGTCCACTTTATAACATCTTGGTTTTTAAATGATCAAAAATATTATTTATTTTATTTATGACCCTGGAAATCAAAAAGATAATAATTTGCACTCTTGAATACCCCAAATACCGATTTTCAATCGAATGTGCACTGTAAGAAATTTCTAATTAATAATACATCTAGCGATCTGGTTAAGGAACAGGGATACAGAACAAGATTACCAAATGATAATGATAAAACTAATTAGCATGAAAGTCTTTAATATCCTACCATGTAATATTAAATCTATTGTTGGTGATAAAAAACTTTCTATCTATTATAAACGGGCATCTACGTTTGGTTGAGCTTTATTGTGTTCCGGAGTTATTGAAATTTGACAAACAAATACATAGTATATTGTACTCCTGCTGTTTTAATCTCATCGTAATAACTACAAACTTATTACAATTTGTCAATCCTGTTTATTTATGTTAATTCGTTTGTTTGTATTATATATAGGCTTAGGAGAAATTACCAGAACGGTCGATTATTTAAAAAGATACAAGGGTTAATAAAAGTTATAAAGCTTTTAAAAATCTACATATCTGTAATAAATTGGAATATACACTTTTGCCCACAAAGTAGTGGAAAATTAAAGTTATATATTTTTTTAAATACAACACTTTGCATATTATTACTTATTTTCATCGTCCAGTCAATTCAGAACATTTGTTATAAACCATAGGTACGTATAGTTTTCGAGGTATCGGCGTCTAGTAAAAAAGGAAATAGCATGGCGTTTTTACTTACTGAAACTGAAAATTGATATTCTAATTTTAAGGGGGTATGGCGATAAACAGAGATCATATCAGGAGGTATGTGATATTTATAACAATTTAAATTTGCACTCAGACAAGCAAATTTAAAAAAAATTTAGTTTTTCGAACTATAAAGCGTTACAGAATGACTGGAAGTGTAAAAAACTGACCAAGATCTGGAAATCTAGGCGTGCTGCCGCCAATGATAAAAAATTAGACATTCTGCTTTCGATAATACACTTTTGGATCATGAAGTTCATCAAAAATCCGTATGAACCATTCTTCATACTGAGAAAATGTATCCATACAAACTTCATGTTGTACAAGAACTTTGTGACGTTGACTATGATCGAAGACTAGGATTTTGCGAAACAATTACGGGAAAGATTGAAGAGAACCCGCATTTTCCAAATAATTTTTTTTTCGGATGAAGCGACCTTCCCACTACACGGAATAGTCAATAAACAAAATTACCGTTACTGAGCGGCGAAACAACCCAAATTGGTATGAAGAACTGCATACACAGTTCTCAGAAAATGTTAATGTCTGGGCTGGTTTGTTTGTGGGACATGTAATAGGACCTTTTTTGTCGAGGGAAGAAAGCTTCTTCGGCAAGAAATGGTTCAAACTATAAACAATTTAACTCTCGGTATTAAACTTAACCTGATCAGCAAGATGGAGCTCCTCCGCGTAATACTCGTGAAGTTAGATTGATAAATATCACGTTCCCAAATAGATGGATAGGAAGAAGAGGGCCTACCGAATAGCTTTTACGATCCCCCGATCTTTGGCCCTTAGATTTCTTTTATTTGGGTACCTTGAAAAACAATGTGTATCGGAACAAATCCAATAATTTAGAAGAATTAATATTTTCAATGAAAGTGTGATAAGGGAAATGGTTTTAAATATCCAAAGACATTTTTGCCACAATTTATATCGTTGTCAGTTAGTAAATGGTGCCCTTTTCAAGATTTATTAAAAAATAGAGCTGTTTTTCCATGACTTGTTAAGTATACCGATTTTTTTTTCATGTTAACTTATCAAATTGTTTATTGAAATTTATTTTCTGTTTTGTAACTGATCAAAATGTCATAATATCTGGGAAACTAATGAATTTAGGTATAACGTAAGGTTAATAAAAAAAGTTCTAAATTGACTGGACGATCAAAATAAGTAATAATATATGAGGTGTTTCTTTTAAAAAAATATAACTAGTTCTCCACAACTTTGTGGTCGCACTTGTATATTCCAATTTATTACAGATATGCAGATTTTTAAAAGCCTTACAACCTTACAACTTTTATATAAGATATTTTTTGATAACTCCTGTATCTTTTGCAATAAGCAACTGTTCTGGTAATTTCTCCTAACTCTGTATGTATGTATGACATATTTATTGTTACCCATAGTCTGACAACTTTACTTATCACTTATAGACATATTTCTCAGATGTGTATTTTTTAATTATGTCTTTAGAAACAAAGGTTTTCTTTCTTTACATTATACTTGTGTAAAATATCAGAAACAGTTTAAAGAGATTATGCTATACGCGTTGGAGAGCTTATCAGGACTCTGTGCAAGTATTTAAGTATAGTAAGAGACAATGTAGAACAAACAAGCAATTTACTTTATAGAAATATTTTCAGTCTCTGGTATTATGCTAAAAATAGTTTTTATCACAAGTCACTTATCCAATTTATTCTCGCTCTACAGAGGTAACTGTACCTTTTATGTGTCCTTCAAATTTGAAGCAATCCGATAAATCATTGTATAGTATGGGTACAAATAATAACAACCATTTAGCTGCTTAAACTTGTTTCACTAAAATGTTTGGTCACAATTAACAATCCCTTGCTAAACAATCATGACGACAAAATTTAGCTTTTAAAATGATGAAATTTGAAGTAGTAGTATTGAGAAATTATTCAGGATAATTTGCTTGTTGAAGCTAATAAAAACTTATAATAGTGTTCCAACTAGTTTTGTTTTATTAATTGAGTTATGTAAGAATGAGCATTTATTAAAGGAAGTTTTATTTATATTTTTTAGCTGTTTTTTTTTTAACCGGAACTTTCCTCTAAACGTATCTATTCTTTTTTCAAGAAAAAAAACGGGCATTCGCTTTATATTTTGAACGGAGGCTACAAGCTTTATTATAAAATATAGAAAACAAAAATACAAAAGTTTTAAGATTTTATATGAACCGGCAGATTTTGCTAAAAAATAAACAAATCACAATCTAAAAGTAAAAAAATTGGTCTTTACCTGGAACTTGCTTCGTCATGAATCTTTTCTACATACCTATGCCTCACTTGTTTTTTCGGCAGAATTCAAAATAAATTGAGTAATTTTTTAAAAATTACATTAGACCGCCATTTTCTTCCGTCATTAAATTCGTACCAAAATTTTGCCAGTTTACCGGTAAATCACATTTAATTTTTGTTCAAAATTTGAATTCAGCTAAATAAGAATATTTTTTTACGTTGACTTTTTAAACATGTTTTTTTTAATTTTACCAATTTATCTCTCTATCACCCTTAATTCTTGCACAACATTTGAAATCAATCTAACTTTCAGACTGATTTTTTACATATTTTATTAGGCCTCCATTTTGTTTTGCCAACTTGGATTTGTACCAAAATGTTACCAGTTCATCCCTATGTAATACTTGATTTTTGTGCAAAGTCTGAAGTAAATTGGATAATTAATTTCTAGTGGAATTTTTTTTTATCATTTCACTAGGCCGCCATTTTGTTTCGCTATGTTCCAGTTTTACCAAAATATTAACAGGCCATTCCCATACGTCTCTTAATTTTTGATCACAAAATTTGGGTCAATCGGGTAAGTAGTTTTTAGGTATACCGCGAACTAACAGACAGACAGAAAGACCAACGGAATTGAGAAGACACGCGTTTTGTCATCTAGACCCTAAAACGTAAAGGTCCGTAAAAGCCTGAGAGGGTGATTGTTTCATGGTTACAAACATTTTATTTGGCCGCCATTCTGTTCTGCCATTACACACAATTTGAAATCAATTTTATAAGTAGTTTTTTCAGGCTGATTTTATTAAGCCGCCACTTAATAAATATAATGTCAAATAGAAAGGTTTATTTTATTTATTTAAAAAACCTGATATCCGATTTTAACACTTTAAATTCCTTATCTGTATAAATTGTTTTAAGAATAGGAAAAGGTCTATATAAAAAAATCATATTGTGCCTTTCCTCTAAATCTGATACAAAAATCCTAGCGACTCAACTCAAAAGACTGCAACGTTTTCGTATAAAGGGGGGTCATCAATACTGACTCATTCTGTACATATATATATATATATATATATATATATATATATATATATATATATATATATATATATATATATATATATATATATAACTGTGTCAATTCTAACTTCTCTCTAACTCTAAGGTTGTACTTAAAAATGGTTGACCGAACATTGTGTACCTGAATAAAGAGAAGAAAACTTTAATTATGTAGAAAAAGGTTTGATTTTATTTAGCTAGGCAATACAGTTTAATGTTGTTATCAAAATATTACCAGGTCATTCCCATATGACTCTTAATTTTGGAACATAATACAAACGTGGCAAAGCAAACTCTCTTTCCACTAACATTCAGGTTAGTTTTTATATATTTTATAAATATTTTTTCTTTACTTGAAAAGATTAAATTCAGGTCAAAAGGGTCATTATCTTTTATGGCCTAGTAAATAAAGACACCATTATAATAATATGCATACATTAATACGACCTTTCTTATATGGGGTATATTGTTGTTATTTAGGATAACTAGACTCTTTATAAATATTGTTGATAAATTATTAAAATCCTAGTTTAAACTAAGACAAATAAGGTATAACCGAGGGTTTAACTCAATTTTGTGCCGACTTACAGTTTAAAAACATAGCACACAATTTGAAATCAGTCCATTAAGTAGTGTTTTAGGTTGATTTTTGAAATATTTTACTTAGGGGCCATTTTGTTCCACCATCTTGGATTCGTACCAAAATTTGAGCAGTTGATTACTCTATAATACATAATTTTTGTGCAAAATTTAAGATACATTGGGTAAGTGCTTTTTTTAGTAATATATTTTTTAAACATTTCACTAGACCGCAATTTTGTTTTGCCATATTGTAATCGTACCAAAATGTTACCAGGTAATCTCCATATGACCCTTAATTTTTGACCAAAATTTGAAGTTAATCGGGTAAGTAGTTTTTAAGCTCTGCCGTGAACTGACAGACATACAAACCGACAGACGGACCGACGGAATTGATAAAATATATTTTTTGGCATGTAGGGACGCTAAAACGTGAATATATGTAAAACCTGAGAGGGTGATTTTTTCACGATTACAAATATTTTATTTAGCCGCCATTTAGTTCCGCCATCTTGAATTAATACTACAGTTTTACTAGTTAATCTGGAGCCACAATTATTTCTGACACAAAATTCGAAATTAGTCCTTTAAGCAGTTTTTCGGGCCGAATTTTTAAACATTTTATTTACTAAGCCGCTATTTTGTTCCGCCACCATTGATTCGTACCAAAATTTTACCAGTTGATTCCTACATAATACTTGATTTTTGTGTAAAATTTGAGATACATTGGATAAGCAGATTTTTAGTAATACTTTTTTTAACATTTCACTAGGTTTGTTTTGCCATATTGGATTTTTACCAAAATGTGACCAAGTCACATACGACTTTTAATTTTTGATCAAAATTTGAAGCACGGCGACGGAATTAAGAAAACATATTTTTCAGCATCTAGGGACCCTCAAAAGTGAAGATCTAAAAAAATCACGGAGGGTGATGGTGACGATTACAATACTTCCCTTTTACGTACTATACTTTCCCTTAATGTAAATTAAGATATTGTACCAAAATATATTTCACTATCTTGATTAACAGTAAATAAGAAATTAAATATCGATATTAATTTTTTACTTATTAAGTGGTTTAGTGGAAAAGTGCCTCTAAAGATAAACTAATATAGTATTTGTTACTTTTTTTAGATTTTATTCTAGCTTTACCTTGTAATTATATAATTAAATACATTTTATTACAAAAAAGGACTATTGATTATTTCTTTTTAATATTTTCCGTTATACATTACAACATACAGTTTGATGTCGTAGTCAGTTTTCCTTTTCTATCATATCTAAAGTCAGTATTTTAACAGACGATAGACAAGTGAACTTAAGCAATTTAAAGTTATATTAGTCAAATTAATAATGTAAGTAAGCACAATAAGGTAGAATGCCAAAAGCTAGGCATTTGATAATATTTTTTAAAATTCCACCTTGTCCCCAGAATTCAGAACACAATTAAACCTAGTATTATACGAGTCTTCTTACTTCCCTAGGAAGAGCGAAGTATTGTAAACATGAAAAAAATTACACGTTTTAGGGTCCCTATATGATTAAAAACATGTTTTCCCAATTCTGTTAGTCTATCTGTCACGGCATAGCTGAAAAACTGCCTACTCGATTAACTTATAATATTCTGGTAACAATTGGGAGAATTGGATTATGGAGGAAGAAAATGGCGATCCAATAAATTGTTTAAAAAATTAATATTAAAAAAAACTACTTATAAAATTGACAAATTTTGCACCAAAATCAACCTTCCTGTGATACACTCCTGAACAAAAAATGCCTTCAATTTTTTTCAAGTTTTGCACCGATTTTGATACTGTTTTTGTCAAGTGATAGGCACTTTTATCTTGATCATTACCTGATATTTGGAACAATTCGAATGGATTTGGTGTTACAGGGTACAGGGTAGACATAAAATGAAAAGTTGCATTTTGTCTTAGCTTTTTGTACACCCTGGAAGAATTTAACGACATAATTTAAATACATTTAAAACAAAAAAGTATCAAAATCGATGCAAAGCCTAAAAAGTTATTTAAAATTGAATTTGTAAAAAACTTTGTCCAGTTTTTTTTCCGGGAGTGTATAGAGATGAACTGATAAAATTTTGGTGTAAATACAGTAATGGCGACCTAATAAAATGTAAAAAATAATATTAAAAGCTGTTTAGCTAAATGATTTCAAGTCTTGCATAAACATTAAGTGTGATATAGGAATGATCTGTTAATATTCTGGTGAGAATTAAGTAGAACCGAACAAAATATTAACATAAAAAATACTACTTATTCAAACGATTACAAATTTTGTAGAAAAAAATAAATGTAATATGGGACTGATAAATTTTGGTGCAAATCTGATATGGCAAAACAAAATGGCGACCTAATAAATTATTTAAAAAAATTAGTATTAGCCGTTATCACCGTTCCGACCGTCCTTTTTTTTGAAAATTTAAACTATCATAAAATTAAATGTCATACTCCACTATCCCTAACAAAAGAACTGAATGACTAGAGAAGAAGTAAAGCCAATTACAATAATTTAAAGAAGTCAAGCGGTGACAGATCCTACAAAAATGCAGGCCGCATTTAGTTTCAAGATAAGACCTGACTCTAAGGTGATTAGTCTTTATTAGGGTTAAAAAAAGGATATAAATGCATTCATGGCTTAGCCCAGAGAGGGTGTAGATTGTAAATTGCTTCATCTTGCTCCCATCATAAGCACTATAGCCACGTCGAATTAGTCTGGGTTATACTGTATTCTCAAACAAGGCACAGTACGCTGACTGTCACAAAAATAAATCAGTGGAACACAAAACGTTTAATAAGTATTTAGTTCTTTTGTTAAGCACAAAGGCAGTGACCCTGTTTTAAGTAAGTATCATTGTTCAAAATATGTTCTGGTTATTTTACTTTATCACTCGACTAATAACCAATTAATCTACTAGTAAAATGCTGTCGAGTGTTTTATTTATACAAACACATGATATGTTTAAATTACATTTGTTGTGATCATAGCTTCCTAAACTGTTAGAAGCATGTACTAAGATAACACTGGTGTCTAATCAGAATATACGGAAGCAGAACTGATTCTTAGAAGAAATTATTAATTATTATATTCATATTCACTTTCAATATATAAAAGCTTGGAAGAATGCTACATTGGTTCTTAAGTACTGGATATAGGGCAACTGTAAATTCTTGAAATATTACTTTGTCGCTAATCTTCCCTTAGTACAACAGTTGATAATAACTTGTAAAAGATAAAAGTTCAAAAATAATTTTAAAAGAATTTTTAAAATTTGCATAAAAAATGCGCTTAAAACGTTTTTATTTAAACTTGACACAGCCAAATCTGTACACAATATTGTTAC
Organism: Kuschelorhynchus macadamiae; assembly: GCA_030620095.1. Taxonomy (NCBI): domain Eukaryota; kingdom Metazoa; phylum Arthropoda; class Insecta; order Coleoptera; family Curculionidae; genus Kuschelorhynchus; species Kuschelorhynchus macadamiae. The sequence continues at coordinate 694,644 of JAUTXW010005451.1, forward strand.
AGTTTGTAGAGCGCCTTACCCAACATGCTTTGTCAATCTTTAAAACCTTACAACTTTCATGCAGCTCCGTGTATTTGATGGTCAGTTTTTTTTTAAAGATATGTGTTCCTGGTTTTGTCAAAAAAGAGATACTTCTAACTATCATAGCACTGAAATTTAGTAATTTAATAGGAGAATAACAATAATATTTTTTCGAGGTGACCATCGTACACTAATAAATTTTGATACGCGGTAATGAAAACTTTGGGTGATTTCAAATAAAATTATTTGGTTTGGAAATAACTCGTATGTATTTTGTATGTTATAACCCTGCCCAACTATTCTATAGTAAACAACCGACTTCGTAAAACCCAAAAATAAAAATCCATAGTACTAAAATAAGAATTGTGCGCAGGCCAAGACCTTTGGCTCCCACGACCTATCCAACGATCAGAAAACGTATACTATCAATCCAGGTAGTTTTTAAATCGCTATATAAAACGAGCTGGTATGCCAGAAATGTTTTCTTTTATTGTTAACGAAAAATGAGATAAGAAATCGACTAATGGATTTTAAAGAATAAATTATTTATCGTTTAAATTGGGTGGTAACTGTATGTGTAAATGTATATTCGAAATTTTTGAGCTGTTATATTCATGATCGGCATGAAGGGATTTATTTCCTACAGGATACAGGGTGTTCCATTTAAAATAACAAAGAATGCTACGTAGGCTTGTTTTTTTTAAATAGAATCAATTAAAAGCATCATGAACCATCAGTCGCCGGTGGAGTCAGTTACTCGAATTCACCACCGTCCAGATCCTAGAGACGTTTCGAGCGGTGATGTCCTCAGCATTGTAAACAGTTTTTTTATCTATGAACATACCACGAAGAACGAAGTACTACGGCCCGTGGTTGCTTTAAATGAAGGGCCAGTTCAGAAGCGCACTTTTTAGGTATGGTCGGAAAATCATCTAAGCCAGAGGACTGTTTGGTATTAAGTGTTTTGAGAATACGTCGTACTTTTTTAACCACGAAGATAATTTCGTACATATTGTGATTGCATTGTTACGGCTTAATCCTAAGCCCAAATGGGATGGACGGGAGGTCTTCTTTTCTATGTCTGTATGTTGTTGAAATTTGCTTTTAGTGAAGTGTTGCTGCGTAGATCACCGCTGGTAGAAAGCAGTGACGAGGGATATTGTTCCCCGGTCTACGTTTTCTGTGAAGGTAATTGCGACCTCCAGAATTCACCTCCTTTTGGAAATTTATCCAACTAACGAGCCTGCGGGTCCGAACATCGACCCCGACATTGTTACTTCCTTATAGAAGGCATTTTATTTTCTTTTAAAAATTATGACTTTCTTATTAGTGATTCTTCGAGGGATCTCCCCGTTGCAAACGGCCCTGCTGAAGCGGGTGAGCCCCGCAGAACAGTGTAGGGAATCCAGTGAGCTGTTATTATGTTTGGGATTGCGACCACCGGTGTTCTGAAATTGTGTTGTTAAGTAAAAGATTTAAAAAAAAATAGGCAGGATAAAATAATTTTTTTATGAATACCTATTATATTTTTACCGTTTGACAATTCTGAGACCATTAACAAATTGTCGAGATAACGGTAATTGAGTGTCTTTCCTTTTGAACATATGCAAAAAACAAACAAAAATGGATCGCCCTGTAACTAAGGAAATAGTGCAGTGACCAAAGAAAATTAAAAAGATATTGGAGATATTAGCGTAAGATATACTCCAGTAAAGTCAAACTGATTTAAATTGTAAAAGTTTTTTCAGTACTTTATCAGTTAAAGGCCTATATAAAAATTCACTAAAGAAAGACAAAAACTGTTACTTGTATAATTTTTTCTAAAGAATATATACATATTGAAAAAAATCACAATTTTAAAAAGATCGCCATGTTTCCAAAAATAACAGAGCTAATAAAAATTTGTCAAATTTGTTTTTTGTCTTTGTCCTTTGACTATTTTGGTATAAAAGTTTTAATCGATTTTTCGTTTTTTTTTTAATCTCGGTTGAAATAACTTTTCGAACTTTTGCAAGGGCATAGGTAACATGCTGTATATAACGTTTTTTGGGCTGTTATAATATTATCACTAAAGAATAGTACTTAAACCTAGATCTTAAAAACATTTGAAATTACCTTGAACAGTGCGAAAAGTGCATTGAACAAACATGTTATTGCCCAGCAGTGTATAAACATAATATTGTGACCTTTTGCGCACAGAAAGAAATAATTACCCTAAAAGGATAAAGCAAGAAGTAACAAATTGAACATGATTTTTCAACATTTATATTATTATTTTTAAAAATTTGCTTAAATATGTATTGTAATTTGTAATAAGGGTTTTTTTCGTCTCTATTAAAAGAATTTTTAAATTCTCCTGCTTATTTAATATGTTATTTTTGTATTGTTAATTTAGGAAAGAGATGCATTTACAAAATCAGGGTAATTATGCCTTCTTTCCTCCATATTTGAAAGCGTATTATTTGGATTCCTCTAGGTCAATTTAGTTAGGAAAGCATTGATTTTCGATGAACTATTAAGATTTAAAAAAATACATATAAGATAAAATATCTAGGGTGTCCTTTGTCTATGGCACTTTTAGAACATTTTGCATGGAATTCTATTATTATTTGATACATGTGACTGTCTTAGTATCATAATATATGTGAATTATAAGCTTTTGTTTATTTTCAATACGAAATTATTATTGTTTTTGTAATTACGAATATGAGTATTCCTTTCTGGATACAAGCGTAAATAAATGTCACATAACACAACCAGTAGAACATTATATATTAATTTAAATTTGGCCTGTCATTCCAAAGCCAGCAAGCTGTTGCCAAAGTTAAATTTTAAATATAAAAAAACTTGGGAATAGCCCCGATTTGTATAGTTAATTTTAGGTTACTGTGAATAATAATTCAACTTAAATTGGTGATTATTAACTTTTTACACCATGCTTATTTTGTTGATTTTTGGTGTACGGGTCGATTTTCGCATCTTGATCACGAATCCGAAGTCAAATTAATTTAAAAGTCCATATACATTTTAGCTCCAATTTTTACTTTTTTCTACCTTTTTTTTATGAAAATTCTAAGTTCTGTACGAAACTGTTACAACCAATAATAAAAACCCACACCCAATTTTGTTTTTCTTTTCCTTGCTTTATTTTAACTAAAAATTGAAAAAAAGAACAATCAGAAACAACCATGGTTCAAACTTTTTGGACTAGAAAATTTTCCTTATTAGTTTTCATGTGGGTATCTTGCAAACAAATGAAGAGAACTTTATAAAACCAAAGGTTGATCGAACTAAGTCTGCATTATCGCCAAATTTGTTGATTGTTTTGACTTTTTTGCTTTTAATGTAATCTAACTATCAAACAATTTAGCATAAACTCTTCTGCGATTAACTGTTCATCTTTTTAGATTCTAGGTTATTGTATAATCGAATTAAGTACATTTTTTGTAGTCACTTTCTTCTCTAAATTTAAAATAAGATTTATTTTGTAGATCGGTCACTGCCTCGAATATTGGTCTTCCGACGGTGATGCGTTTCGCTGTTGACCGTCTTTTGTGTTAGCTAGGGTTTTAATCGGATGCCCATAACTCCTAACCTAGTGCATAACACAAAAATGTTTTATAAAAACTTATTTTTGGATTTCATTTTATTCTAGTCTTTATTTATTCAATTATCTCAGAACTTAGAAACTGGACCCGGATTGGTAACACCGGAAGTAAGTTCCGATTTTGATAGGTTGATTTAGGGACTTCTTGCACTGAAACATATATAGCGCACATTATTTATCACCCATTTACCCCACCAGATTTTTATTTGTTTTCATTAGCGCATAGAAAATCAATGTTACCCTAAGTAAATAAGGGTCATGGAATCCAAAAAACACACTTTTAAAGGAAATAAGACACCATACTGTACAATTACCAAATATCATAATAAACATTTACCCTAATCCGCTATCGTTCGAATTTTCACAAGGATCAAGGCTACGCCTGTAAGCAGATCTGAGTTTTCCTGGCATGTCTCTTGACATCAACTTCTTGCCACTTGGTGGACGCCCTGGTCTTCTCGGAGTGCGTGGGGCTTCCCCCCTAGGTTGAGTACAAAGCGTCATTTTAGATGATTCTGAAAAAATATGGAAAAATCAGTATTTTGTCAGTTACTTAAGTCTGTAGTAAATAAATCGAGTAGTAAATCTAAACTAGAACAACATTCGCGGAGAAAAATTATAAACGTGGCGAATAATGCCAAATATTGAAGGATCATAAAACAACAAAATATATATTTTTTAGTACACATTTTAAAGCGATAAATAGACAAGCCGGCAGGCTTGGATTTGATATTAAAACACACTTTAATAAATATTAGCGATATGTCCCGTTTCATATAATTGGCTAACTTGGTTTTGCTTAGTACGGCTTTCAGATTTTTAAAGTTATTTTTAATGTTTTGATGAGTTACATCATAAACCCTGTCTATTTATATTCGAATTTGTTTATACATTTTAAAATAATTCAATATATAACGTAATATATATTAATTTGTTTATTTTCCACCTTCACGTTGTTTCTACTCTGTCAAGTTACCAAAATCTGGCACTATAGCAGTTGTCACGTTCCCGTAAACTTTATTTTAAATACCGATGTGTTTTATACTCTTTGCAGGAAGAATCCCATATTTTGCTTTTCTTATCGATTTCGTATCAATTTAAAATTGTTCAAAGTGTGGCCCTGGTTCGCGCATATCAGCCTTACCAGGTCAATAGTGCGCTTCCCTCCTGTAAAATCTAGATGGAACCACATTTGAAATTGCATGTTTTCTCTCTGAATTTGAATACGCTGATAATCAACATACAAATTTACTTTTTAAATTTTCACATTATTTTCCGATCAATGCAATCGAATTTCCACTAAAAAACTGCTACGATAATATCCTCCTGACGATTTCTTCCCCCTGAACAGATTGAAAATTCCCAAATTCGGCAGAAAAACCTCTAATCTGGCAACACTGGCGCACATGTGTAATAGGTCATATATATACACCTTGTCTTTGAGCACATTGACCATCCATCGACACACGGTCTCGACGTAGCTAATCGTACTAAAGTTTACGTATGTCCTGATGGTCAGTACCAACCATGCGCTCCATGTGAAACGGTACCAAAACTGTTGTTGTCGAAGATTTTCCAGACAATGCCTTTAAATGCTTTATTTTTAACTAGCCGGTACACGCGACTTCGTTCGCGTATATGACTATAATGAAAGGGATGTAAAGAGGTACTTAAATCGCCTCATTTGAGTACCTCTTTATAATCCACGTTTGTTGTTGCATTACCTGGCTGTAAAATAGCCAAGCTACTACGCGAACTTACTCTAGAGCATGAGACATAGAGTTGACCATGGGAAAAACAATCGTAGCGCAAGTCTACTCCAGCTCTACTTAAGGATTTCCCTTGAGCTTTGTTAATTGTCATGGCCAAACAAAGCTTTAAAGGAAACTGTACACGTTTAAACTGAAAACAATAGTCTGACGGAATTAAAGGGATACGTGGTATATTCAGCTGTGTGACAGTAGTGAGAATGAATCGATCATAGTCTTTCAAAACTCTGTTTGGAGTAATGGGTAAAGCACTAGATTTGACTTGGATTTGGACTCCCAAACATGCCCTCGATCCACAGAAAAGCCTTTTTTTATAATTTTTTATCTTTTAGTTTTGGTTGGTTTGATTAGATTCAATAGCTTTTGTGTATTAAAAAAAAAACAAACTAACGTTTTTAAATAAAATTATTGTAATATTTAAGGAGTAGTTTGACCCCCTTGGAAACTAAGTTTCGAAGAATCCCTTCTTATCGAACCTCTGCACTCTAAAATTAAGCGGTTTGCACAAGCTCAGCTTTCTACGGCAAACGGTTTGCTAAAGATCCCAAAAATTAATCAATGACCTGTATGAATTTATAAAAAATCTTAAAATATGTAATAGAATAAAATAAAAAGCATGCGTTCCAGTGTTTTTCCGAATAACTAACCGTTTTTTAAATAAAAAAATATTGTATGGTTTCAGTGCTAATTTTACCCCTTTGAACACCCTGTACGAATTTTTTAAAATTCCTAAAATATGTAAAAAAATAAATTAAAAAGCAAGTGTTTAAGTGTTTTTCCAGAAAACTCACCGTTTTTAAATAAAAAATATTGTAATATTTAAGGGTTGGTTTCACCCCCCTTGGAATTTGAGTTTTGAAAAATCCCTTCTTATCGAACCTCTACACCCTAAAATCAACCTGTGTACCAGCGTGATGAGTGAGTCATTCAAATAAGTCTTTTTATAAGGAAAACATGACGAAACTTAAAGCTTTTTCATAATTTTACTGATATTTTGATATAATGGAATATACATAAGTATAGTACTGAACTGGATCTATATAATTTATTTCTGTGAAGGTGTATACCTAACATGTCACATATGAAGTTTATCGCTTACACGAAAGTGGGTGAAATAAAACATCTATTTCAAAGACGTCCACAATATTAGCGTAGTCATTTAATTTTTGTGTTGCCATTTTTTATTTTTCAAGTTATTACGATTTTTATTTACAAATTTTGAACGTAAGAAATTTCAGAAAATTCGGCAACATGTCTGCTTTGCCATTTTGAATTTCTAGAAGCTCGATATATTTACAAAATGTGAACTTCCTAGGGATTCACTCTTTCTCAATGATCTGTGCTACCAATATACAGAGTCACTGCTAAGCATGGAACGGTCGATTATTTCCAAAAGTAAGAGAGCTAGCAAGAAATATTAAATACCAATGTTTAAATGTTTTTTAAATACCAATTGGAGTAAAAAAAATAGTTTTGCAGGATTGGTAATAAAGTCACGGCAAAAGGATAAAGCGCTAACAAACCTTCGTATTCAATGGACATATAATATACAGGGTGTTCCATTTAAAAAATATAATTTTGTTTTGTTGTGACTTTATAACCAATCATATTATAAGTTGTTTTTCTTTATCTCAATAGATTTTTAAAAGCCCTAGAATTTTTGTATTTATTTTATATTTTTTGCTAGCTCTCTTACTTCTGGAAATAATCCATACATACATATATATCAGCAACCTTGTAAATATGGTCTCGTAATCCTACAAATAAATCGTCTCCTAAATTTTGTTTTTATTGAGCTACCTTGATTTCTCTCAGTAATTAAAAAAAAGTTGCAGACGTTTTAATTCAATGCACTGTTTAAGTATGTTAATGAACTGGTTCTCAATAATTGCAGATTCAAATTAACGTAAGAGTTAATTTAAAGGTGAAACATTTTAATGTCATACGTATTATTATTTACAGGTTTTAATAAATTACTTTTCTTAATTACTCAAAACGGCCTTGATGTGTTCACAACAAGCGAAACTTGATTGTCGCATGTTGTGACCATTGATACATTTTAGTTCAACCAATTACTCCATTTTTGGGAAGTATGCAGAGTTGTTGTGTTCTTAAAGTTTATTTAATTGAATCCAAAAAGTTCTCATTTACTTCATACTTCTTATATTATCAGGGGCGCAGCGTCCATTAAGGCTTTAAGGCGCCTCTTTACCAATTTTTTCTTGTTAAAATAAAAAATATTATATATCCATTAATATTTAAATTAATTTGGTGAAATATCTTTATTCAAACTAAATATATGCACAGCTTTCTACATCAGGCAAGCAGTGTCATAAATTTGCCAACCAATCTCTTGTGCCGCTGTTTAACCCTAATATGAGCTCGCCCGCAACAACATTTGGCGCGGTGTTGCCAGTAGCGCTATTTTCTGATTTAGGCTCGGATTTAGGTCTACTTGTTTACAAATACAATACAAAAAAGTGAGTTGTGTGTACGTCAATGGTTTTCTCAAGTTAAGATTTATATGCAAAAAATATGGCCTGTTTTGCCGTTTTTCTTTAAATATTTGTAGTTTCTGACCCCCTAGGATCATTTTGTGTTCTCAAAAAAAAACTATATATATAATAAAGCGTCTTCCATTCTTTAAAAAAAAACTTAAAATTTTGTTTTTAGGGAGCTGTTTCATCCCCTTATAGTAACTCTATATACAAGAAAAAGATGCTGCAAAAAAAAAAAAAATTGCCCTGTTTTTTCATCTAAGCGTTATGGGAATATTTTTTTAAGGGATTATTATATCATCTAGTGCTAGCCTGTATAGTGGAAAAATTTAAGAAAAAAACAAGAGATTTGACATGTTTCATCTTTTTTTTAATTAACGTCTTTGAAACAAAAACATATTTTTCTTTTATGGGGCTGCTTCATATCTCTATTGCTAACCTGTAAAAAAATAGAAGAAATTTGATGTATTTCATCACTTTGATAAAACAGTTAAAAGTTTTTGAAATTGTTTTTATTTTATTTTCTGGGGGCTGCTTCATCCTCCTAGAGCTATCCTGTATAAGAGAAAAATGTTTTATATACAAACTAATTTCATCATCATTCAATTCATTGTTTTCTAAACAAGCTAATTGTTTCTAAGACAACCTTGTATATTTGAAAAAAATATTTTTATATACAAAAAAAATTAAATAAATCTTGACGTATTTTCAGGGAGCCGCCTCATCCCTTTAGAACTACCTGTTTTTCACTTTAAACTTTTAACTTTAAAAATAAATGTTTTTAATTTCAAAAATTAATTTGATTTTTCGCCGTTTTTCGTAATATTATGTTATTTTTTTTTAAATATAATATATAATCGAAAACATATTAAGTATATCTACGCCATTGACTTTTACAATTTTTTGATGTTAAAAGAATTACCCCAACTATTTCTGTTTTCAATTTGAGTGTTATCGGTTTGTGTGTTCTCAAAATATGATTTTTTTTGCGTTTTCGTACCCCTTAAAAACATCGAAGATATAGGCTCATGACACCCAAAATCTAATCCTCGCAGAACACTCATCTAGACTATTTTTGGTGCAAATTTGAAATAAACTGTTTGACCGTTCTTTTTTTCTAAAAGTTTGTTTTTAATATTATAGGGACTTAACTTCGAATAAACACAACTTTTCGAAAGTTTTTGCGTTTCTAATACTTACCCTATATATTCCATATAGTAGATATATTAATAATAAAATATATGGACTATTATATGGGGAGGTAATTATGCTTTAAACAGAAAGATAATAGGAGAAGAGGAGTGTCGGGTAATTGCGTAAAATCAATCTACAAATGAATTTAATTAGCAGGTCTGACGCCATGCATACTTCGTGCATTGCAGCTCCTAATAAACATAATGCTGGATTATAAAAAAAATATTTGGTTTCTGCCATATTGTGATTTGACATCATGGTCGAATACGGGACGGTTAGGGTAGTCATGATTCTGAAGATATAACAATTTTAATTAAATAAATTCACAATAATTAATCTATATTTAAAGTCTATATTCAAAATAATATTTACAACTCTTTCCGACCTAAATTCACTAAATGCGACAAGAAATGTCTGTCGTACATTTTTCTTTAACGGAAGCCAGATTTGCTTTGGAGATTATGGTGATAAACCACAACAATACAATACGAGTTTTTTCGATTAATATAATTTAAAAATTCGCCTAATGAAAATACTATGCGGACAACGCACCAATTTTTATTAGTATCGGTCCATTATAGCACGCAGTCAACACTCCCTTTTGTGGATTGATTGCGAATTTTTCACGATTACATTACTAAGAGTACTTTTTTAGTAATATTTAATCAACAGTTAAAGTTATGGTAGGAGCGGGGGATCAAACCCGCACCTCTGGATTTCTAGACCATTGCTCTAACCAATTGCGCTATCGTACCACTGATAAACAATTCGTAAGAACTTGTACATATTCAAACCTACCAGTATTAAAACTATTGTTGATCTTACCTAATATTCTAACCTTATGTGTAATTAGTCCAATTATACCATCTTAAAACTGGATATTAAAAAAAAATCGGTGAATTTCCTTTACATGGAACTTCCCTCATTATGAATATTTTCTTTAAATAGTGAAGTGTGAACCAATTTAGTACAGTACATAGTTATGTAGGAACACATATATACTGTCTTTGCAAATATTTTTATTGGACGCCATTTTGTTCCAATAATTTTATCCCTACCAATATTTTAACAGTTTCTCTACCTATGCCACACTTGATTTTGGACAGAATTTAAAATTCTATATATCATATTTAATTTTTCTCCCCAATTTACAGTCAATTGAATGAGAAGATTATTTACGTTAATTTTTTTAACGTGTTATTTGCCCGCCCTTTCGTTCCGCTATCTTGAATTCATGACACACCTTTACCATCTTATCTCTATATCGCACTTAATGCTTGCACTAATTTGAAATTAATCTAATAAGTAGTTTTTAGACTGATTTTTTTTAAATATTTTATTTGGTCGCCATTTTGTTTTGCTTATATTCATACCAAAATGTTACCAGTTCATTCTTATGAAACACTTTTTTTTTTGCTAAATTTGAGGTAAATTGAATAATTCGTTTTTTTTAGTAATAATTTTTTAACGTTTCACTAGGCTGCCATCTTGTCCCGGCATATTGAATTTTTATCAAAATATTACCAGGCCATCCCCATATGAGCCTTAATTTTTGACTAAAATTTAAAATCAATCTGATCAGTAGTTGTTACGCTATACCGCAAACTGACAGACAGACAGACAAAAGGCGGACCTACGGAATTGATAAAACATATTTTTTGGCACCTAGGGATGCTAAAACGCGAAGATATGTAAAACCTACTAGGGTGATTTTTCAGAATACAAAAATTTTATTTGCCCACCATTTTGTTTAGCCATCTTGAATTAGTACTACACTTTTACTATTTTATCTCTATACCGCAATTAGTTATGGCACACAATTTGAAATCAGTTCACTAAGTAGTTTTTTTCGGGCTGAGTGTTTAAATATTTTATAAAACCGCGATTTTGGTCCGCCATCTTGGATTCGTACGAAAATTTTACCAGTTGATTCCTACATAATACCTGATTTTTTGTACAACATTTGAGATAAATTGGATAATTAGTTTTTTTGGTAATAATTCTTTTAAAGTTTCACTAGGTCGCCATCTTGTTCCGGTATATTGGATTTTAACCAAAATATTACCAGGTCATCCCCATATGAGCCTTAATTTTTGACTAAGATTTGAAGTCAATTTGATGAGTAGTTTTTAAGCTATGCCGCGAACTGACAAACAGACAGAGAGACAAACCGACAGACGAACCGACGGACTTGATAAAACATATTTTTTGGCATCTAGAGGGCGATTTTTTCAGATTACAAAAATTTAATTTGGCCGCCATTTTGTTCCATCATCTTGAATTAGTACCACACTTTTACTAGTTCATATCTATAATACAATTAGGGGTGGCACACACTTTGAAATCAATTCACTTAGTAGTTTTTTCAGGCTGCATTTTTAAATTGATTTTACCAGTTGATTCCTACATAATACTTGATTTTTGTGCAAAATTTGAGATAAATTGGATAAGTACTTTCTTAGTAATAATTCACTAGGCCGCCATTTTGTTTTGTCATGTTGGATTTTTACCAAAACATTACCAGGCCATTCCCATATGACCCTTAATTTGTGACCAAAATTTGAATCGGGTAAGTAATTTTTAGCTATGCCGCGAATAGACAGACCGACGGATTCGAGAAAACATGTTTTTCGTTATCTAGGGACCATGAAATGTAAAGATCTGAAAAAATCTCGGAGGGTGATTTTTTTCACGATTACAATACTTTCCTTTTATGAGGGAAGTAATAAACAATAATTTCAGGAAAATTTGTTAATCTTGGTACTTGGTAAAAATCATTTTCACATCGTCCTAACATCCTAAGTAAAAAAAATATATTGGATCAACACGAGGTGTTTATTTAACATCGAAAAACAGAATGTCTATCTCAAATTAATCGATAGAAACCCAGTGCTAAAAATAACTTATTATATTTTCGTAAGCCCTAGTAAAAATTTCTACTTCGATTTTATACGGCGTGCTCTCTACGGTAACATAGGACATATTGAGGAACATATTCATGTAGTAATTCAACATGCACTAAAATACATAGGAATCTGATAAATATCGGCAGAATAAATTTTTCTTGGGTATGTCTTTCTGCAGTTTGGAAACATCGATTTGGGATAAAAAAAATGTTTTTGATGTACGGGGTGGCAGTATATGTAATAGTTTTTGATAATACATAAGTATTTGTCACGTAGTCGATGGAAAAAGATCTGAAAAATCGGTATGTTTAAATGACATTTACGTTAACCTGTTAGAGAAATAATAAAATTTCCATATTGCGCTACGTTAGAACGTCGAAAAGATAGTGCAAGATAGCATCCAATTTGTATTTTGAGAGGTTTCTAGAACAACATAAAATATTAACTTTATTTTTGAAAAAAGTATATGGTACTGATGTAAATTAATTTATAGTCTAAATGCTGAATAATAAACATAATTTCCAAATTATAAAACATAAATAAAATGTTGTTACGCCACTGAATTCTACGTAAAAATTAGTGTAATATCAATTTGTTCCCTAATATGCCCTATAGATCACCCAATCAAAAATGGATAAGTTGGGTTCTTACTACAGCACTTTTGAAAAAAATTTTTTAAAAAACTTCTGTACTCTGTTTTTTATTTTTAACCAATAGCGTTGAAAATTGTCATTAAAAAAAAATCAATACTTCCATGGACATAGAAATCGAAGAAACTGCGATATAGTCTCGAGAGAGGCGCTCGAAGAATGTAATGGTAGGTAGTAGGGCTGTCAAAGGTTACGGATAGCTGGTTAAGCATGTTGAATAACCGGCGCTCGGTTAACCAGTCCGATCGGTTAACGAAAGTTCGATAATCTGACCTGCGAACCCCCCGGAGCATCAATACCCTTGTATATAGTCATTCATATATGAAAGTGAGGACCATTTTTTTTAGTCATCAGCAAGAGTTGGAATCCTCCCCCTGTTTAACTGGTTAATTAATTATCCTGGTCAAATAATTAACCGAATAAAGATTTACACGAAGGTCTTTTTTTAAACGTTTACGTTTTAAATAACCGGTCACAATTAATAATTTTGACAGCACTAATAGGTAGGTCTAAATAAGAAAATAAATAAATTTTTATCGTTTTTTGCCCTACCCCTAATTATAATTTTATAATCGAGATTACTAGACTAAATTAGAGTGAGGTTAGGGTAGTATAAAATAAGTATATCCACTGAATAATAATCAATTTTATGATAAAAGTACAAATATCATAATAACAATACAGATTAAATATATAAATATAGATTAAAGTTATTTATGTTAAAATAAAATTTAAAAATAAACAATTACAGAACACACTCAAATATATTTTAAAAAGTTAAAATATTCATTAATGTTGAAAAATGCATTTTCAATCAATATTTTTCTAATCTCTCTCCTGAATGCCGGGGATGAAAGGATTTTATATCATTAGATAAACTACAAAAAAAAATTAAGTTTTTAATATTTTCAAATTTCAAATCCGGTCGATAGTGGGACTTTCCAAGTCTACAGTAAGTTGTCACCATCTTGTTCTGACTTCTCGTGTTATACCTGGACATGAATGCTCCTATGATGGATGTCATAAACTTTTCTTGACATAGAAAAAGTTGTAGTAAATGAACTGTTATGGAAGCGGGAGAACACCAAGACGTATAAATGTATGCCTGCAGTAATCTCTGTATCTCAGGTCACAAACAACCTTTATTTCTTTGAAGATCAAAAACTGTGACACTTAACCTAATATACTTTCTTAGTTATTTGATGAAGTATTATATAAATTTACTAGCGGGTACCCACGACTTCGTTCGCGTATATATCTATAATGAAAGGGATGTAAAGAGGTATTTAAATCGCCTCATTTGAGTACCTCTTTATAAACCACGTTTGTTGTTGCATTCTCTGGCTGTAAAATAGACAAGCTACTACGCGAACTTACTCTAGAGCATGCGATATAGAGTTGACCATGGGAAAAATAATCGTAGGGCAAGTCTACTCCAGCTCTACTTAAGGATTGCCCTTGAGCTTTGTTAATTGTCATAACGAAACAAAGCTTTAAAGGAAACTGTACACGTTTAAACTGAAAAAGACAGTCTGACGGAATTAAAGGGATACGTGGTATAAAAACTGTTTCTCCCAGACCAGGACCAGTAATAATAGTAGACTCTATTACATTGTTTTGTAATATTTCAACCTGTAACCGAGTTCCATTACACAATTTTGGTGGTTTTAAATTTCGAATAATCATCATTGGTGTCCCCACTTTTAAAATTAACTCATGAGGAGGGATTCCTGAAGGGTTTAGAGAGTGAAGGAACTCGACAGGATAATTAACCGCATTTTCTTGGTCTATAACTATACCTATTGACTAGTATGTTAATAGTAGAGCAGTAATTTTTTCCAAAAAAGCTAAATTTATTTCACCTGCTGTGTTATTTTTTGGAGTTAATATAGCTCGTGCTTTAAATCAAGAAGCGGTTTTATATTGACAGCTTTCGTGTCCACTATAAACATTTAAGGGATAGTTTCACTCGTTGGAAACTGAGTTTCGAAAAATCCCTTCTTATCGAACCTCTGCACTCTAAAATCAAGCTGTTTGCACAAGCTCATCTTTCTACGGCATACGGTTTGAGAAAGATCGCAAAAATTAGTCAATGACCCGATTTTTTCAAAAGCCCTGTATGAATTTATAAAAAATCTTAAAATATGTAATAAAATAAAATAAAAAGCACGTGTTCAAGTGTTTTTCCGAATAACTATTTGTTTTTTAAATAAAAAATATAATATTAAAGGGGTGGTTTCAGCTCCTTGGACACCCTGTCTCGCATATTATGTTCAAGCGTTTTCCGAATAACTAACGGTGTTTTAAATAAACTATATTATAATCTTTAAGGGATGGTTTTACTCCTTTGGACACATTGTATGAATTTTTTAAAAATCCTAAAATATGTAAAAAATAAATTAAAAAACACGTGTTCAAGCGTTTTTTCGAAAAACTAACCGGTTTTTAAATAAAAAAATATTGTATTGTATTAAGTAGTGGTTTCACCCCTTTGAACAGTCTGTAAAATATGTAAAAAAATAAATTAGAGAACACGTGTTCAAGCATTTTTCCGAAAAACTGATCGTTTTTTAAATAAAAAATATTGTAATATTTAAGGGGCGGTTTCACCCCCTTGGAATTTGAGTTTTGAAAAAGTCCTTCTTATCGAACCTCTACAACGTAAAATCAACCTGTATGCCAAAATTCAGCTTTTACCTCAAGTGGTTTGAGCTGGAGAGCGATGAGTGAGTCACTCAGTGATTCAGTCAACTAAGTCTTTTATATATTAGTATAGAAGTATAGATTTTTAAGTGTGGTGTCCATCAGGTGGTTTTATCTCTGGGTAAAAAAATAAAAATTTTATCTATAGTCTGAATTCTTCATATATCGCAAATAGAACATGTCGACACATGTAGAATAGCACTACTTATACCAACATGTCTAATGTTTTTACAACTATAATTGGACCGCGTTACGTAATAGCGGATTAAGCGACACACATTTCGAAAATTGAGTTATTAATGACATCTTTTAGAGGAGGTTTCAATGTTACTAATTTATTACGTTTAGATATATCGATAGATAGATCATTTATAGAGTCAGATCACCCACAATTCGACGATGTTCTAGTGAGGCAAACTTCCCTGTGATGTTTGGATAATCATTCAGGCGAACAGCTCTTCTCTGGACAGTATCAAGAATGTTAAGGATTGAAGGAGAGGCTGCTCTCCATATATGCTAGCCGTACTCAAAGCTGGGTTTGATTTGAGAAGTGTAAATGGAATACAACTTTGCAGAAGAAAAATATTTTAAAGTTGAAGTGATCATGCTAGCCAATATTATTTGACTGATTGTGCCTTAGTGGCCTTAAATCGGAAAATGTTCTTTGCTCCCCACTCTACAACTTTATGGAGGCCTCCGGTTACGGATAAAGTCATTTCAGTCTTAGAAACGGGCCTGGGAAATTGTATATTGGAGTGGAGTGTAGTAGGTATCATCAGCATAGTTGTGAATAGGATTGCTGGTAGAAGGAAGCAGATCATTAATGTGCAAGTCGAATAGCGTAGGTGAAAATGAATGACCCTCAACCACCAAAGAAATACTTCTGTTGGAAAGAAAACTGGCAATCCAAGTACAAAGTATTGGAGGTTAAACCATAGGCAGGAAGTTTGTTAAGAAGTGCGTCATGCTAGACTTGATCAAATGCTTTGGATATGTCGAGGAACATAATTTGGGCTTCACCGTGGAATTATATGGACTTGTTCCAGTTGTGGATTACGAAGGTAAGAAGGCCTGCTTTGAACCTTTGGTAGCCGAAGACGTATGGCCTATCACTATTAAGTTTAAACCTTTCAAGGAACTTTAATAGATCAGTATCGATATACTTCTCTAACTAATAATTCGGAGGACTGTAGTTAGAGGGAAGAATTTTGTATTCCATTTTAGTAAAAAGCTGTATACTAGCAGATTTTCAGCTTTTAGGAAAAATGCCCTTGTCATAGGAGAGAATAATCTGGTAAGGATAGGGGCCATTCAGCACTTTTTAGGTCTTCGGCCATAATGCTATCTCAAGGCCAGACGACTTTTTGGTGTTAAGTGTTTTGAGAATACGTTTTATCTTTTTTCTGATGGTAATTTCGTGCATATTGCACCACTGATACTGAAAAAAGAGAGAAGTGAAGAGAATGGATTAAAGTAGAATTTGCTGCAAACTGCTATACAAAAACAGCAGCTTTTGCTCTAGATGTAGAAATTTTATTTCATCACCTGAAGTTAAGGGTCAAAAGATATTTTTATTGATGTTTCTGGCAAGCGACCAAAATAATTGGCTATCGTTTTGGCAAGAAAGAATTTTGCCTTTTATGTGTGTGTTGAAGGCATTTTTATCATCGAAAATTATGCGATAGTAATGATTTCGTGACTCGTTTTTTACCTTTTTTTTATTTGAAATAGGGTTTTCACGGAAATTTTTGAGTAGGGATTTTCTCCAGTCTGGCATTATCGCAGAATTTTGAAAACCAAGGTTTATTGCTGGGAGATTTTGTAGTTTTAACAGAATGTGGTACAAAGGTTTCTCTACCTAAGCGGATTACATCCCAGATTTATGAACAAATCAAAGAAATTGTTCATATTTCTTAAAGAGACTTAATTTTGATAATAGACATATAAAAAGACTACAGACTTGGAGACTCCGGGACCTAGATTCTTTTTCTATGTTTATTATTTGTGAACACATTTCGGAAAGATCGCTGGAAGAGAAACAAACATCATTCCAAGGAAAAATTAAGTAAAAATCCCGCAGCCCATCCCAAACATAATGCCAAACAGTACTAGGTGGCATGGATTCTACAACTTCCTGTTGTATGGAACAGGAAACAGTAATTAAACTGTCGTGAATGGAGTCCAGGGAATGGAAAACTGATGTCTCTGGGTGAGGTGTGAGAAAGAGTTCCAATGGAATTTGCCTATAAGTGACAATGAAGTAAGTAGGTTCTGTGGTGAGGTTGGTAAGAGATTGGCTGTTGGCAAAGGCCTCTTCCGCTCTACATTAAGGATACGTTTTAGTAGAACCATTCTTAATTACGAACGTTAGAGTCTCCAAGGATAATGATTTCAGAGGAAGGGAATTTAGAGATTAGGAAATTCACTTTAGCAGAAAGAAAGTCGAAAAGCTCGTTGAAAGAATTATCTGAGGGTGATCGGTAGATTCAACAAATAATTTGGGTCACAAAATATCGGATCTATTCGATTCAAGATTGGGGAGTCTTATACAGAATAAATTACTACGAACCTACGCGCAAACGTCACTCTTCAGGCGGAATGATGATCATAGACAGGAATGCTGAGGTGATTGATTAAATTTTTACGGCTTATTTTTGGTTTCGGTTAGGAAAAGAATATGAGACTTGCAGAATTGAGGTTTTTTATTCAAGCAACAGGTATTGGTGAATGAGAAATAATATTTCGATAGTGGAGCGGAACGTGTATGTGGGCGAGGGAAAACCTCTATATCCTTCTTTTTGAATCGGAAAATATTATAATTACAGGGTGTTAACAAGATATTCGTCTAATAGAAATAGGAAAGAAGGAGTATATAAAATAAACCGTTATTTTTCACAGGCAGGAAAGGACTAGGTTTGGTTAGGTATAAAATATAGAACGAAAGCTTTCACGGCTGTGGTCAATTAAGCAATCATGGTTCTTGGGATTAGACCGTGTCAAAATGGAATCACTTTCCGACGTTTCGCCTTTGCACGAATTCAGTGTTCCGATTTCGTGAAGTGAAGATCCCTGAAGATGCCTCGTGCAATCGAAGGCGAAACGTCGGAAAGGGATTTCATTTTGACACGGTCTAATCCCAAGAACCCTGATTTCTTAGGTATAAAATAATTTAAAAGAAACAAAACGATAAATGCATGAATGTTCATTATGTAATAGAAAGTATTATTTTAATCTCATTCAAGAAATATTTCTTCCCTTGCTCTTGATGTAAACAATAGGGTATGTAACATGTAGCAGGCCTACTTTCTATCCCCCATAAACTAAATATTTGCTAGAATTTGTGTGACTAACTCGTACAATAAATAATTATTGTACTTCCCAATAATATAGAGCAAATCCTGGAAAAGAGGAATTTATTTAAATACAAAATAAAATTTTAATTATGCCAGACCAAGGTCGTTAAATTAACCTAAACACAATAAACTGGTTTACATACGGCGCCTAAATTACAAACAAAATTTGACGTCAGCTGAAATTCAAATTGCTCATCGTGAAGGTCACCCCCGTGTTTGCTGTGCTGTAGAACTCGAGCTAGTATTAAACGTTCAACTCTTTTTAATCTTTACGAGTATATGTAATTGACGACATGTCATTCTTAAAGTTTAACGCACTGTTGTTATCAAATGAACATAGCTAGTCTATCACAAAATTAAATAGACAAAATAAACATTTTAATATAACAATCGAAATAATAACTACTTAATAAAAACCGTATTACTCCTTGTTATCATCATTATCCGAACGGGGAAGATAATATTTGGAACCCGAATAATTTCCGTATTCTGAGAGACTTCACATTTTAAGAAAACTATCTTGACTTTCATGTAACTAAAGTCTCATTCCTAAATTGGGAGATAGATATAGCGAGATCTAAAATGCTTCTAAAACTTAAGAAACATCAACTTAATGCATATCTACGCTTAACTCGATAACTTTTGTACCTCAACCCTCCATTCTAATGAATCACCCAAAACCTCTAAATATTTATGGTTTATAATCAAAATACTTAAACAAAATCAACCCATAAAACCAGTAGTTTTTTATGATGCACCAGCATATTATTTGTGGAAATAGCTAAACACATTTTTAAAGAGACCTTGAATTTAGATAATAAATTTAGCATTTTTAATACTTTAATACTAGTGTTAATCAACTGAAAAACATTAATTGCCCTCGAATATGCCAGAATTTTTTTTGCAGTTTTATTCGAATTAATTAATCTTTTTCGTAGCATTCCTTGTCACTACAACTCATTCCACGCTTGTTTAAATATATATTTTCTTAAATTTTATAATAAATATTTATTTAGCTGAAACTTATGTCTTTGAGAATAAGTTGTTACTAAACCCTTGAGCCCACATAAAGATGAATTTTTCTGGAAAAAGTATAAATACTTTAGTTATGTAGGTTCGCATCCGAACTGGAATATTTTTTAGAAGTTTGCATTCTAATATAGAATTTTAAAAGCGGATTTTTTTTAGATTTATCAATCATCATTTATTAACCATAGTCAAATCAGTCCCACCATACCTTTCTATTATAATTATTGTATAGGTCATAAACTGTCAGCCTCCCCTACATTAATTTATAAACTTATTCCAATTCCAATTTTCCAAATTTTGCAGGCTTTTAGCAAATACACACAAGATAAACAAAAAAAGTATAGAAAAAGACTCTCTAAAATGTATTAAGCTGACGTTTTTAAATCCTATTTTAATCAAAATGAGTAAACTTCTTCAGTTCAAGGCAGTAGAGTAAACATTAAAGTTGTATTAAATTCAAATCATATGTTAAAAAAAATTCTTTCATGCCCCAAAGATAAGATTGATACTTTGAAGAAAAGTGGGATGTTTCAACTCTTTTGTGGAGATTGTGATGCCATATTTGTAAAACAAGTATTAGCCTAGTACCGACAAAGTCACGAAATATTTGTATGTACACATGTCCCAGGTTGTCGCGTGGCATGTTACTATATTGTATCTAGAGAAATTTGGATGTTTCGTTGTTTTTGATACAAAAGTCACGTGTATATTGTATCCCATAGAAAAAGGACAAGATCATGCAACAATTATTCTATTCTTTCTCTCTCTCCGCGACGCAGAATCAGATTGTTTTGAACGTTGATAAAGCGATATGTGGTCTATCGAGAAAATATCTTTAACAGAGGATATACCACAACCTCGTGCTTGTGGGATGATGCGTTTTTACGTTTTAGTATATATATATATATATATATATATATATATATATATATATATATATATATATATATATATATATATATATATATATATATATATATATATATATATATATATATATATATATATATATATATATATATATATATATATATATATATATATATATATATATATATATATATATATATATATATATATATATATATATATATATATATATATATATATCCACTACCCATCGCTCAACAACCGCCTAAAATTAGAAATATATGTGATCATTCAACACAAGGAAACGCCTAAAATGGGCACAGCATGCAAAACATTTTTTGAAAATATCCACTGCTACACAGCCACTTAAATTCAGAAAATCAAGAATTTTTGAAATGAATATTGTACGATTCACCAGAATTTTTAATGTCTTTTTTAGCACTAATTTTCAGCACACTTGTTTGTCGGCCCGTAATAATTAAAAGGTCCTTTTTGCTATCTTCTTTGTTTTCTTTTCTCACTGGAAGATTTTTACCGAGCTCGCACCTGGCTCTTCCGTTGGTGGATTGACACAAACGAGTTTGCTGCCGGTGCAGTGGGCGCACATACGGGTTTGCTTAATAGGCGCAAGTATATCATTTCGTTTTGTGTTTGCCTCTAGGTTTCTGACGAGCGGCCAGCGGCAATACTACGAATGCATTAAATTTAACGTTGCAATTATTGATAATTTTTAATGAAATGAATTAGATTTAATATTGAAAATTAGTATATTGTATTGATTTTTAAAGTGTGTTAAAAAATAATTTGCCAGGTTTTTTTTTGGGGAAGATGCACTTCCCCTACTTCCTCCGAATAGCCGCCACAACTAGGCTTTAAAACAAAAATTAATGAACACTAAAATGTACTTGGGTCTCCACTTGTAACTAAACCAGTATTCTCATTTCTTGCATAATTTTAAAACTCTACACATCACTATTGTATAAGACTAGTCAATATAATAAAGTTTAAATGACCCTTCTGACCTCTTTGTTGAACTAGCTTCTTTTCCAAGACTTAGTAAATATGCCCGATCAGTTTATTGGTTAGGCAATCAGAGGATATTTTGTCTATAGACAGACCACAAGATCTGAAGGCCTAAGAATTAGGTATATACCGTGGTTGCCTAAAGTGAAGAGAGAGAGTTCATTGACTGAGATAAGGGGAAGAGGGGAAAGACCTTTGCTGGAAGTAGATTTTATAATCGCAACATACATGGAGTACATGTAGGTCGATGCTCATTGTCTCCCTGATGGGAATGTATAGGTAAAACAAAGATAGTTTTCTTGTAATATTTGGATCAAATCAGGTGAATAGCTCTCCTTTGGACATGAATGTTAATGATTAAAGGCGAGGGTGCCCCCTCTATATGAGAACAATACAGAAGAAAATTATCTCCGAGTTCAAGAAAAGAAAACCAATGTTTTGGTTGCTGCCATGGCAATTGACGGTATTGGAGTGTACCAGCGAAGTTCCTGCTGAAAATCAATACCAACTAGGCTGAAAGATTCTTTGGTTTCAATAATTTGATTATTTATTGTATTTTAGTGACTTTAAACTGGACAAGATTCTTTGCTTCCTATTCTATAATTTTATGGAGATCCTCGGTTAAAGATAAAATAATTTCTCCACACTATCATCCATCTGAGTCTTGGGAACAGGTTTGGGAAATTCTATGTCGGAATGGACTGCTGGTCAGTTTCCGAGTAAATGTGGTAGTGCCCTGACTATACAGGGTGAATCATAATTAATAGTACACAGCAAAACTGCAGGTTCTTTGGGTAAAAATATTGCGATTTAACTATACTTTGCTTAGTCCAAAAGTTGACATTACCCAGGATACAGGGTGTCAAAGTTGTAATTTCAATTTAGTCTTTTTTTCACAATTTTCGAACGGGGCGTCTGAACAGCATGAAATTGGGAATTGAGGGGTTTCTTGAAGAATTCAAAACTGTGCTTAGTTCTGATGCTGCTTGTAGAAGGCGCCACTTACGGTGCATTACATCTCTTTAAAATACCGTAACTTTTCTGTGTCACGGTGTATTGGCCTAAATGTTAAAGATGATGTATTTTCCACTTCTACGCAACAAAAGTTATATTTTGTTAATGTCGCTCAGAGTGGCCGTTTGCAAGATATTTGAGTATAAATTAATCAGTACCACCTTTCCAAATTTTAAAATTTAAAATTTTTATTAAACATTTTTTTGAAATAATAATTATTGAAATGAGAAATTTATAGAAAATAAAAATATTTTTATTGAAATTGGCTGCAACAATAATAACAATGAAAAAATAACTCCTTTTTAAATTTGTAACAATATCACGAGTTTATGGCTATATCCCACTTAATTTATACGCAAATATCTTGCAAACGGCCACTGTGAGGGACATTTACAAAGTATACCTTTTTTGCGTAGAAGAAGTAGAAAATAATAAAATCTTAAAAGTTACGTTATTTTAAAGAGATTTTTAAAGAGATGTACTCTACAAGCGGCATCAGAACTTCAAAAAACTCCCCACGTCTCAATTTGATGCCGTTCTGTCACCCTGTTCAAAAATTGTGAAGAAAAAAACTAAATTAAAATTACGACTTTGACACCCTATATCTTGGGTACTGTCAACTTTTTGGACTAAGCAAAGTATGGCTAAATCGCAATATTTTTACCCAAAGAACCTGCAGTTTTGCTGTGTACTATTAATTAGGGGACACCCTGTATTTTTGTTGACAACTTCAAGCAATAGTGTCAAGTTTATATTGAAAATATATTTTTTTAGCTGACAGTTTTAAGTCAAAAGTTCTGTTACAAATCGCAGAAATCACAACGACTTCGCCAGATAGGTCACTGGCCTCTCGTTGCTGAGGTATCCTGGGATGCCCAGAAAAAATTAATAGCTGTTATTTTTTGACGATTTGTTAAAATTAAAACACATAATGACAGGATACTCGTTGAGATGAAAGATAATTTCTGGCTTCATTAAGGAGGAAAAATGTCAAATATTCATGCTTACTGATCAATATAAAGAAATTTAAAATGAAATAAATACTGGAAACACGATTGTGACAAGTTTTGACGAGTCAATACTGAATAATTAGTTCTGATATAATAATTATTCCACGATGTTGAGTGTGGTTTCATGAAACTGATTCATTAAAAATGACCAGTTAGAACTCGCCTTCGCAATACCATGAAATTACCTTTACTAGATGATCGAGTAAATGATATGATATACTTCGTTTGATATAATTAATACTTTCATAATACGTTTGACTGCTAGTAGCAGTGTGTTCGAAATTCTCTTGAAACAATATCTTGTTCTAAACAACAAAGTTTAGTACAATATGTTTTCATGAAACGAAATACTATTATTGTCGAAGCCTGGCCTGTATAATTTTAGGTGGAAAACACAAATGTTCCTGAATTATTTAAAAATCATTAGCATTATGAGACAAGTCTAGAATTACATTAATACTAACATGGTAATTAATATTTTGGAGAAATCACTTCGAAATGGCCGACATTTATAGAGGTATTTTATTTGTATCCTTGTTTCATAATTGGCTAACGAGGTTATAAAATAGATCGTTAACTGTGACTAAATAAAAAGTGTTTGTGATTAAAAGAGAAATAATTTGTATATAAATATTGCCGGCGCCACACAGCAGTTACAGAGCCGATAGTCGGCATTAACTTGAGTGGAAACCGATAGTCCAATAAAAGCGACATTGTAACACCGCAATATATCTTACCACTCTGAAATTTGGCACACTTATACCAAAGTTTACAGAATTAAATATATATTTAATTCTGTAAACTTTGCTTATACATTTTGATCAGCAAAACTGATTGCTACAGAGAGGAATATGTAATGGGAACGTGCCGAAATTAGGCATCTAAAATATTGTAATATATTGTAAAACTTTACGCCTCAACAGCTCGAAAACCATTTAATATTTTTGAGGACATAAACCTCGCCATTAACCGCATTCGAAGTAGGGCACTCCAACGATCTGTCAGTTGAACGTCACCGATCAGCTGTTTTTGACGGGCGTAGGACAAACAAATCGAATTTTTACACTGGAGTATATGTGACTTTTGTTATTTATTTTTATTTTTTTACCTTAAAATGCCTTCATTTTGTTGTATTGTGAATTGTTGAAGTAGAGGGATAAAAGACAATGTTGAATGAACTTTCGTCAATGTGGCTGAAGTGGATTACTGCAATAAGAAGAGGATTTATGTACTACTAAATTAAATTAAGTCCAAGCGTGTGCAAAATATTTCATATTAATCATTTATTAAAAAACTAAAATTAATCTAGTTAGTATTATTGTGATTCTCAATCAAACCTCGGATTAAAGATATCTCTAATTGTTGTTTGAAAAAGTTATATTACATTTTGTACCTTTACATATTTCAATGCTGTATCATTTTTTTATGTGTTAGGGGACTTAAATAATTATCAGTATTTATATGTACCATCTTGAAAGAGATTTTTTTTTATGAAACTATGTAATTTTTTTCTTGTTTGGGAAATCGAGGTAATCCTACTTAAAAGACTCATAGTTCTCATTATATCTTAAACTTAACGAATTCATCGTGGAATTTGATTACATACTTTAGGAACTAAATAATGTATGCTTTTTATATTGATATTATCCTAGCACGAGTGAGTGTGGTCTAGAGTTTTTACAAATTTTTATTTCACGTATAAATGAAGCTACGATAACCATACACAGGGTTATTACTTACTTAATACTAAGATTTGCCAAAAGTGTCTCGGCAAAACCTATGACCGAATAAAGAAAGATCTTGTTATACATTCAGGATGGAACTTCTTAAATTATGAAGTGTGGAAATTCCAGACTCAGGATTACAAGAATGATAAAAGCATGGACACTCTTTTCAAAATTTTGAGTTTCTCGATAACTTCTCAAAAAAAACAGATTGAAAAAGTTTAACTTGGATATACATAATTTAAATTGAACAACTAGGTAACTAACAATGTCCATATTTTTCACTGGGGGAAAGTCTTTTGGATCTACACAGCTACACTACAAAAGAATCTAATTTTTAATTATAAAAATATTTTGTTTGCACCGTTCGGCGTTCTCATTTCGAAGCTCCAAAAAGTATTCACTTGTCATAACTAATCACAAAATTGTAAAAAAGGTCCTGCACAAAAAAATGCACTAAATATGTATAAAAATACTTGAAATTTGCTTTTAAATTATCACGGACTCATACTGAAGATAACAACGTTTGTCCTACGCCAGCCATATTGACAGCTGTTTTGTTAGAGGACCGCCTAATGGGCGGGCGGGAATTTTTTATATTTTCAGAAACTAATTTCCTTATAACTTCCGAAAAAAATAAGATAGCTCATTAAAAAAAATTGTGTTTTCAACGTCAACGATCTAGCTATTGATATCCAGAGGGGTAAACATTTTTTTCTATTTGGCCAAATGGCAAAGTTGACCTCTGACTTGATAACGGACAAAGTATGAGGAATTTTTTGATGTCACACCGGTTTTTCTTGAATGCCTGTTATAATATCTATGTAAATTATATGGAAATTTAAAAATAATTAACAAAGAAAGATATCTCCAAGCGAGTCTCCAAATTAAACAGAATAAAAAATTAAAATTTTGATTCGTAATTTTTGGCCCAAAAATGACAAAAATGCAATTAGTCAACAAAAATGTTTTCATATACTTTTATCTGTTTCATTAAATATTCCTCAGGAATTTTTAAGTACTTTTTACAATTTTTTATTATTTTTTTTTGCTTAAATGTACCAATTCCTACAGGTCCTACGTCTATAAGTATATAAATGTACACACAAAAGATTGCGTCATATAATGCGTATACCCTGTTTATGATGTGGACTGTACCGTATGACCGTGCGATTCGCTGCGTGACGATTCCGTCTTTTGAGCAAATTAATCAAGTAGGATTTGATTTCGGCGAACAATTCGTGCGCATGAAATCTTCTGTTTTTTGTGTTTTGCCTAGTCACAGAACGGAAGCTTTCACAGCTTTGATCAATTAATAAATCATAGTTCTTGGGATTAGATCGTGTAAAATTCGAATTAATATCAAACGTTTTGCCTTTATTTGCACGAGGCATCTTCAAGGATCTTTACTTTACTAGATCTGAACATTGAATGAACTCGGTGAGATTCAGGCGGTCTTTTATACGCGATTTATGCAACGCGCCGAATCGTGACCCTATCTTAAGATCGGTTTCCACGTGTAATGTAGACCGTAATCCGTATGGGTATTGAAATTTTTTTGTACGTTTAAAAATTTCAAAAGTTTCTCTAATTTTTCGTTTATAAAATCCTGGAACCGTTCCTAAAACCTTGCTTTCTTTTACATTTATAAATTGACCAATTGAACTTTTTAACACACTATTCATGTTCCTTAAGTCTAGTGGATATTAAGCGCCCTGTTTGCCGCCATATACATTTCTACACACGAGCAAGAGATTTTATATACAACTGTTTGAAAAGGCGAAACATCTTTCGGGTATCGCAAGCATTGTCCAATATTCTTATCTTCCGTCCGTAGTGTAGGGAAGAACAACACTACCTAATGGTGGCTCCTTTTGCGCAGTTGGATTACTATATCTTTTAATTGAAGGCGCAATATCTTCAGTGCGATAGCCATTCCTTCTCACAGCCTCGGTCATTTTCGATGTTTTGGAGGAATGGTGTTCAGATAATTAACATGAAATGTTTAGACATAAAATTTTTAAAATATCGTAATAAGAAGATTTGACGACGAGGTTCTATCTGTACACTGTTTTTACGTAAATTAAATTAGTAAACTTTTACCAATTTATTGACATTAATTTACTGTACATTAATTGACTGGATATTAACTGTAAATTATTGTACATTTTAAAAATATTTTCTCCTGTTCTTTCGAATGGTAAAGTCGATTTTAAAATTCAACAGTTCATTTCGAAAATATTTTAGAATCAAGAGTCGAAAATTAAGAAACATTTTTTTTTTCTGGAAATTTTTTGAAAACTTTTCTAGACTTCACTACGCGAGCTATGTCATTCGAAAGTTAATAAAAAATATGCTTTCTTTGTTCCCTACATATCTTTCCTAGACTCAATAGTTTCTTTGTAAATCACACACATTCACATTATACTCAGACTGTAAATTTCATATTTAGTTTTTAAATTACAGTTTTTCGTGTTTTTCTTGTGTATGAAAATTGAAAGAATTTTTTTTTTGCCAAAGTCAACTCTCTGATTTTCTAAAAATGTTTTGCAAACTATGACAGATTTCGCCACTTCGCCATTTGAAGACAACAAAAAAATATGCAAATTATGTCAGAAGCATATGTACCGTAACGAATATAGTGTCGTCATAAATTGAGTGGGAATTTCATTTTTGTGGTTGGGATCGAAAAAAAATGAAAAAAGCCTATTTGTGATATAACAGCGAGCCTCTTTGGACAAGATTTATTATGTACAGGGTGTCCCGTTTTCGTAGTTTTTATGGGGTATCTCTCTTATTAGTGAAGATAGAGGGTTCCGGATTTCGCCGCAGGGTGCTACTTTTTTGTGAAACGAAAGATGACCCAAACAAAATTTTCATAGCCCCCTTTGTTATCAAGATATAGTGTGAAATGAAAATATTGCATTTTTGGACCTCCCTCGTACTTCGGTTGTTGTTAAACTTATCGAAAATGATAAAAACTGGCTCTGATACAGTTTTTCACGTAGAATCCAGTGACGTAGTAAGATTTTTTGTGAGCTGTTGTTTTTGAGATATAACACAAACTTATAATTTTTTAAATACGACACCCCGTATATTTTTATTATACATTATTCAGTTCACAATAAGCTTCTCGAAAATATATAATAGTATACACCTTCTATTCGAATCGTCCAGTAATTTGCATTTTTTTTTTAGAGATAGACTCAGTTTTTGGTAATAGGCTGCGATTGCCTAAACAAAACAAAAGAAAATTGTTGTCATGTTAAATAAATTACTTGTCAAAAACCTCTGGTTCGTTTTGAAGCTAGATTAGATAACCGCAACAATTATTTTAAATTTTATAATAAAAAATGGTTAGAAACCAAACGTTTTCTAATGAAGAAAAATGTCGCTCTGCTTTGCACAATCTAAAGAAGATGTTAACTAGGCTTCGGAACTATATTTATTAAGGTATGCTTAGCATTCGTCGTATTTTATAATAAATACATTTTTATGAAGCTGTTGGAGTTTTAAACACAGGTATCCAGAATGAAGACAACCCTGTGATATTACATTTCTTAGAATGAAAAGAAATCTAGTTGATTTCGGATCTTTCAATAAGCCGCGAAGCAAAACCTATAACAAGGAAAACGAGGAAGACGTACTTAATGTTCTGGCGTCCATTGATGTAGATCCTTCAAGTTCTTGCAGAAAAATCCATCAGAATGTTGGGGTTCCAAAAAGCCGGGTACAAAAAATTTTAAGGAAACAAGGTTATAAACCATTTAAATTCAGATTGGTGTAACACTTACATCCGTGCGGCGCACAGCGTCGTATGATTATCTGTAACTGGTATCTAGACAAAATGCGATAATGAGCCTGACTTTTATAGAAAAGTAATATGGTCCGATGAAGCATATACAAGTAGCGCCGGAGTATGAAATACGCATAATTCTAGATACTGGTCGCAAGAAAACCAGCATCGAATATTTCCTCGCGAACGACAGGGTAAGTTTGGGTTTAATATTTCCTGTTTCATATTGGGTTCAAAAATAATGCATCGTATATACCAGGGGAGCTTATTCTACCGGAATTACTCGATGATCTGCTATTGGCCTATTTACTCGACATATATTTTCAGCAGGACGGAGCACCTACTCATAATTCCGGTAGGAATAAGGCAATATTTGGAAAATAATTTTCTTGGAAAATGGATAAGGACCAATAGTCCTGTAACATGGCCGGTGAGATCGCCAGATCTCTCGGTTTTGGATAACTTCCTGTGGGGCACTTTAGAAAACAAAATATATGGGACAAGACATGACACCTTAGCCGATTTAATAAACGCCACAAGAAGGGCATTCAATGAAATGCAACAACGACTGGTTAGTATTTTCAATGCCTTAAGAAGAATACTGAAATTATGTAGGCTTTGTGTAAGGCAAAATGGACATCATTTCGAGCAATATTTTTAGGGTATAGATTTAGTTTTGTTGTTGTTGTTAGAGGTGTTAGAGGTAGAATTATTAACATGTTGATCTTATTCGATTAATAATACTTTTCAAGATTGATGGGTTCAGGGGTTTAGCAGCGAAAAACAGGTTAATAATAATTCTTTTTATTATAAAACCGAGTTTTCGGTCCGATTTTGAACCTTCTTCAAGGCAACAGGCTAAAATTATAACAATGTAAAATAAATAATGCTATGATAGTTATTACAAATTTACGTAAATTTTACATTATTATTATTGAATTACTAAATTGCTAAAATTTGAACATTTCTTGTAAAATAGTATAAAACAAGGATATACAAGGTAATAATTTATTATATATATTTTTTTAAATTCTTCTTACTATAAATAAAATATACCCGAAAAAATCATTTGTTTTGTGAGCAATTCCAGCGTACTACCAAAAACTGAGTCTATTTCTAAAAAAAATGGAAATTACTGGGCGATTGCAATAGAGAAGTATATACTATTATATATTTTAGAGAAGCTTATTGTGAACTGAACTGTCCCATTTAAAAAATTACAAGTTAAATATCTCAAAAACGACAGCTCATATAAAAAATCTGACTACGCCACTGGATTTTACGTGAAAAACTGTATCAGATCCAGTTAGCTTTTCGATAAGTTAAACAATTAAATATTTTCAATTTCAATTTCACACTGTGGTGTCTTAAAAACGAAGGGGGCTATGAAAATTTTGTTTGGGTCATTTTTCGTTTCACAAAAAAGTAGCACCATGTCGCGAAAACCGCAACCCTCTATTTTCACTAATAAGAGAAAAACCCAATAAAAACAACGAAATTGGGACACCCAGTATATGAATTTCCAAACTACTTTTTTTCTCCTCTTTCGATTGGTGTAGTTTTTTGTTCCGATCAATAGCTTCGCTAGTATTATCCTGGTTTTCAACCGAAAACCACCAAAAAATCACATTTTCCCTAATTTGGGCACTTTGCAAACAATATTGACTTTTCTTTTTTACTTTTATCGGAAAGAGCGCCTCAATATACATACAGTTGGTTTCAAGAATGTACAAGAGACTCATCAATTAGTATTGGATTTCGTTTATTTTAACGGGACTATGAGGTCGTAACAAACACCTAATAATCAAAAAAGCGAATCCGTTTTTGATATCACATAAAACGGCGTATTCTGCAATCTAATATAACTTAATTATCACTACCAGTACATATCGACATTCAAAATTATACTAAGGTTCCGTAAACTAAAAAACCATTTAATCTAAAAGTAACTAACTTGTAGATAGTATCATTTTATAAGAGTAACACACCTAATTTTAAAAATAGGTATAAAGGGCAATTATATCTAGCTGCTCAGTAATTTGAGCGAAGAAGTAGTTTGTTTTTTGTTTTTTAACTCTGGACTGGTAATTAGTTTTATTGATATTTTTCTAGTGTTGGTTGGTTTTCTATGTGTTTTATCATAAGATTTTTAAATTTTTAATCCTGTTATATTACTTTGTTCGTATTTAATTACCGTTCCTCTGTCTTCCTCAATTTTATTTAACTATTTTGTATTTATTATATTATAAGTGTTTTTTTTTTACAATATACATCTCAATATTGTTTTATACTTAGTTAAGTTTGTTTAAACATCATTTAGTTAATCCTTTTGAAATTTTATATATTATTTTATTAGAATAGATAGATAGGACTATTATTATAAATAATTAGGCCCAGAAAATGCATCGCGGAAAATTGAGTGTAGGGTTTTACGTAATTAACCCATATTCACGCTTAATTAAAGGCGTTTTTCGACTTTGTTAAACACAGGAGCGGTTAAACCTCAAGAACTTTTCAGTGACTATGATGCCACTTGCAGCGATCTGTTTAAATTGGTGACGTTTTGAAAATATCCGAGTATAACCAAACTTCCTTAAATTTTTTTGTTTGAGGTCTGCTAGTTCAGTGGGTTCCATCTCCGACCGCCGATGATTTTTTTTTATCAAAACCTATAATTTTGTATGTAATGTGTTATATGTGTTTTGCGTTACCCTGATTAGGCTTTTTTTGAACCGATGTAAAAAACTGTATAATAAACATATATTTAAGCCATACTTTTATATGTAATTGTGTTTTAAATATCGGAATAAGGTTTGGTTAGCCCTGGTTAGACTTTTTGTTGGGTTGATTTACAAAAAGTGTATCTATAATAAAACAATCAGAATATATTTAAGCAAATCACCGAAAGAGGTGCCACAGACAATTAGAAGTGCTTGAGATTTAGTCGCTCCTTTAAAGATCGAAAGAAATGCGGCGGCCTCCTACGTTCTAACATCACAGAATAAATAAACTGACCAGAATTTCGCTTCAATTTTTTTCGAGTCAGCAATTTAGCGGTAACCACAAAGGAACGGTCACACGCGTTCCGTAATGCAGTGGCGCCGACCGGTATATTTTTCTATTGCAGCGGGCAGCGGTGGCATCAAATTTGATTTTATTATGCGGAAATATGTTGGGTCATTGCATTAATACTGGGAGTAGATTATCTATAAAACAGAAAGCAATGTAAAGATGTTTATTGTTGGGTTAAAAGGAGTACGTAAAAATAGTTCCTATATTTGTGTGTTCCCAGGTGTGGTTTATTATGCAGTTGTATTCCAATTATTACAGCCACTTAAGTAAAAAACAATTTAGCGATTTTTTTAAATTACATTTTCTTCATATTCACTTTATACATATTTACTACCATTTTTGCTGCATTTTTATGCAGTCTTTGTTAAACCAAAACTACTTTTTATTTCTTAAAACAACTCATATTAAAACAAATATACATTTTTCGTCTCCACAAATTTTTTCTCTAGATCTAACATACATGCATACATACAAGCAAACATTTACTAATTTACCATATCTACTTAAATAAAACCACTGCTTCGGTAATCCTGCAGTATACCATTTTTTAATTTTGTTTTTATTTGTTGTTAAGTTATTTTTATTATTTTTTATAACTTTATTTACATATTATATAAAAACATAATTATAGGATATATTATTTTCCTCCATAAAAAGGTTTTTATTCTAGGAAATGGAATTTCGACTTTTTAAACATTGAATTAGGCCGCCATTTTCTTTCACCATATTGACCCCTTACGAAAATTTTACCCGTTTTTATCTATCTAACACTTTGTTCTTGTGAAAAATTTAAATTATTAAAAATAAATCATATAATAAGTAGTTTTTCAGACCAATTTATAAACATGTAATTAGACCGCTATTTTCCACTTTCATCTTAGATTCGCACAAAAATTTTTACTAGTTCACCCCTATATAATGCTTGATTTTTGTGCACAATTTACAAACAAGCGATAGCCTTTTATATCGGTTTTTTAAACATTTTATTCGGCCGCCATTTTATTTCGTTATCTTGGTGTACCAAAAATTTACCAGTTCATGCTCATATACTTCAAATGTTTCTACAAAATTTGAGGTAAACGGGATAAGTAGTTTTTTAGTAATAATGTATTTATATTTTATTAGGCCACCATTTTGTTGCGCCATATTGGATTTTTTTCCGAAAGGTTACTGTGTCATCCTCATATGATCTTTAATTTTTGACCAACTTTTATAGAAAATCGGAAAAGCAGTTTTTGAGATGCCGCGAACAGACAGACCGCGACGGAATTAAGAAAACATGTATTTCGGTATTAATGGACTGGATTTATGAAAACGCAAAAAGAAAGACAAAAAGTTCAGCATAAAAATCGGATACAAAATTAGTTAATTAAAATATAAAAAATATAATGTAAAATTACAGTTATTGTTTTAAAAAGCAGTTAGGTATCATAGTAATAAGTTATTACTATTAGTGATAACATCATCACTATAAAAATAGATGGCGGTGAAAAAATGTGAGAAAAAATAATTTATTTAATATCATTTTTGCAGTTTCTTGCAAAATTAAAATCAAACAAATTAAAGAATAAGAACTTTTTAATGAATAAAAATGTAACCCAAAAATGTCAAATTATAAAATTTTATATTATGGACGACAATTTTGTGATGTTGTTTTCGACGATTATGGACAATATTGAGATTTCAAGGTAATCCTGTAACAATGGTAACCACTCTAAAACGAAAGATCAAAGTAGCCTCCTTTCCCCTTGGAAAACTACTTTTCCTCCAAGTACAGAAAAAAATTATGATAGTAACTGATAGGGTAGGGTATGTATTTATTATTGTTCGGATATTCCATGTACGCAAAATCTCTTTTGGCAGTTGCAAAATTACTATTTAGATATACTTATCTGAGGAAACCTTGAAATTATTTATAATAACGCCTGTGGGCTGTTATTTTGGGACTTGTGAGCGAATAAACAAAATAACAGCCAACATATCAAGTTAAATCTGAACCCAGTACAGTTAAACGTCAAACCCATGCAGGCAGAATCTATTGTCATTATCTAAACGAGCAATTATTATTCCCATTGTCATACTCATCACATAAATAAAGCAGACACTACACACTACATTACTAACAATTAGGTAAACTCATTTGCTACGCACAAACATCAAATCCAGTATTGACTGGACAAAACACACGTCACGTCACGAAACAAAAATTCTTGATAAGCATATTAAGGAAATAAGTATAAAATAACTTTGTAAAACGTCCTCCTTACCTAATTATCACAGAGTCCATAAAAGATATCACAGAGTACATAAATTAAAAGTTCAAAAATATCACAGGAGAATTAGCCCAGTCACTTAAATAACTGTAGATAGTCGAAAATACAAATATCTTGATTACAACCAACCGCTTGTAAATATAAAGTCCACTTAACCGGAGAAACGAGTCTATAATTAATTTTTCACATTTACCATGCAACAGTTGTTAGAAAACTGAGGTGGTGGCGTGGCCTCGTGTCTGAACGACGTAACAAGAACGACAGGGGGCCACAACCGAGGAGAGAGAATCGGCGACTGCGCATGATATTACTAGTCCGAGATAACATAAACTTTTGAACCTGAAGTTGGACGATGTGTTCGATTTTCGAATGTCTTGATTTTTGAACAGAATTAATGGAGTTGATCCAACATTGGTAAGAAAAGTAGAAAACCGAAACATGCACGTTTTTATCGTTGACATTTTGATGTAGCCATACGCAATATGGTCCGTCTGAACCGGCTTTGATAACGCATCACGTTTTGAATTAATAAATTAGAAGTTTTATTGGGTTATGATTATGTGGTATATTATCAGGCGCGTAAACAATTTCTAGTTTTAGCTAACTAAGATCATTTTAATTGTAGGCAATTTCTCCTCATGTTTAACTTATTTCATTTGATGTTACATGCAGGGTTGCCATCTGTCCCGATTTGGTCGAAACAGTCCCGATTTTAACCCAAAAGTCACGCATTCCCACGCAAAGCCCTAATGTCCCGATTTTTATTAGTTTGGCCATGTACATTTTTACTAACCATAAAATTGTAAAAATGTTTTTAAAAAATACATGTCAACAGCTTCAAAACGTTTTAAAAACAAAATGTTGCAAATTTTGCCGCATTTATTGTAGTTTTTGCTTTATTTGTACTTAATATTTTTGTAGATTTAATTTTAAAAATGAGCCTAAAGAAGTATTTCCTCCTCCTTCACTTCCCAAGATCGCCATTCTTCTTCTGATCATCAAGAAAAACTTATGCAGATTTATCCTTAAGTCCATCCAAAACGAAAAAAAGGAGACTTTGCAAATATAGGACTGTGTGGCAAAAGGATTTTCCATGGGTCGTAGGTACAACAAATGAGCCATATGCTCGTGTCTTGTGCAAAAAAGTCTTTTCCATTTCTCATGGTTGTCTAGCGACATAAAACATCATTAAATCGGGAATGAACACAAAAAACGTGAAACTGCCGAAAAGTTCTCACAACTATTGACAACTTTTTTTGTAGATAGTAAAAACATGCAGGTCAGTAATAACGTCATGATAGCCGAGTTAGCAGAGATTTTCCACTGCGTCAAGCACAACCAATCCTATAATGCGTTAGATTGTGGCAAAAAACCCAAACTTTTTTAATAACTCACAAACTTCCAAAAGAATTAACTTTGGTAGAACAAAATCTGAATATATCGTGAAAAATATTACGGGTCTAAAGTCGGTGGGGATTATTTTACAGGATTTAATTAACGATAAAGGTGAATATAATTATTTTTTGTAGCTATTGACACGTCTAATAAGGGTAATAGAAAAACGTATCCAATATGCATACAATATATTTCATCTAAAGAGTTTCAATCTAGCCGACGCGATCGCTAATTCTTTCACCAAAGCACTAGTTAAAGTACATCTGAAAATAAAAAATGTTGGTGCATTTAGTGCTGGTAGCACGAATTCAAATTTTAACAGAAATAGATCTTGTCATACAGTTCTTAAAGACAAAAATTCTCCTCTAATTAAAAATGGTTGCTTGGCTCATGTTGTTAACAATACGTTAAAATTTGCTCTTCAGCAGTTAAATGTTGATGTAGAAACAATTATTTAAAAAAATTGTAATCGTGTTAGTGCCAGTGCTTTAAGAAGAGAAAATTTTAAAAAAATCTGTCACGTTTGTAGAATTGGAGTGGCAGGAATTAATTAAACATATACCAACCAAACGGTTATCTCTGGAGCCTGCCATTCAAAGATTATTAAAATTTTATCCCGCGATAATATCTTATTTTATTTCATTGGGCGACGAAAGTCCTTTACCTATAAAAAAGGTAGAACAATACTTATACACAAAAACATCATTATACTTACATTTTTGTGCCAATTTATTTCTGGTTTTTGAAAAAGTTTCCCTAATTTTAGAAAACGAGTCGACAACATGCACAGCATTATATGAAGTCATGATGGAGCTTAAAACAAGAACAG
Organism: Kuschelorhynchus macadamiae; assembly: GCA_030620095.1. Taxonomy (NCBI): domain Eukaryota; kingdom Metazoa; phylum Arthropoda; class Insecta; order Coleoptera; family Curculionidae; genus Kuschelorhynchus; species Kuschelorhynchus macadamiae. Next base: position 731,380 of record JAUTXW010005451.1, read on the forward strand.
TTTTTTGGTTCATTTGTTATGCAGCACTTAAAAAATTGAAGTTGCACAGAACAAAAAATAATAAATAACGATTTTAAAATCGTTTTAACTCGGGCTTTAAACTATTTGCAAAGAAAATATAAAGATAAATAAATAACATTTTTATTAAATAATCATTGAATTAAAAAAAGGAATTTCTTTTCCACGAATTATCAAAATCGTAGAAATTTTGGAATTAAAAGAAGTAGATATTAATACTCTTTTTAATAAATATTCGGTAACAAAAACTTGCATAACGGAAATTTGCAAAAAGGATATAAAAATTATAGATAAATGAAAAAGTATTTTTAAAACTAAAGCAAATCATATTTGTTTAATGTTGTTTCTTTTATATTAAGTAATGCTTACGTGGAAAGAATATTTTCACATATGATGTCGAAGTGGATAGACACTAGAAACAGATGTTCAGTTGAGCTCATTAGAACGGAACTTTAATTCAAATATCATTTAATTTTACTATGACCTGTATGGAGTTTGTAGATTTTATTAAAAATGACGAGGCTCTTATTACAGCAGCAAAATCAAATAAAAAATATTCATTTAAAAATAATTAAACAGATTATACCGCTGAAACTTTTGATTTTGTTTAATTTTTCTTCTAGTTGTGTTAGATTTTATTGATACTAATTTTTTTTTCAACTTTTCTTTTTTATAAAGCTATGCTTTCTTATTTTTACATAATTATAATACTTTGAATTACATAATTGTAATATAACATCATAGATTAAAACATAACATTAATGTGTTTTTTTTTCAGGTAAAAATTGTATTCTGATGCTCTTTTCGAATAGTTTTTTTAAAGTTATTTTATTATTATATTGTTTCAAAATCCGAAAGAAAAACAAAATTTTACATTTAAGAAAAAAGGAGGAGGCGCCAGGGCTGTCCCGAATTTTTAAACACAAAAGATGGCAACCCTGGTTAGATGTATAAACAAAATTTGTAACTTCTAAATAACGTAATCAATTGGGAAATATGTATTATATTTTTAGAGATATAATTTATTGTAAAAGTAAATTTATGCTCAATATATTTTATTATGGTTTGAGTTAAAAAAGCTAATTTTAACTTTATGTTTTCTGAATATACACACATTGACGCTGTTGTAAACTTATAGTAAAATTGATGATATATTTAAATATTATTATGCATGAACAAAGATAATGTCCAATCTGGTTTAGAAATATATTACGTAAGCAGTAGAAAACACTGGCGTAGCTGGTGACTCCTGCTGGGTCTTGTTATAAGGATATTCCACTTATTTGATATCTGTGGAAAAAGAGTCTATTTTAGCGCTACCAGTCGTCCTTTTTGTCAGAAGGACAGTCTTTCATTTCATCATCATATCCATGTAAATGCAATAATATATATATATATATATATATATATATATATATATATATATATATATATATAGTGCCCTTCTACCAAAGATGTACTGTTCTGTTTTTTTTTCTACTTTTTGTTAGCGGAATTTTGGTCTTAATTTTACTATTTTTCTCATTTAATTTGAATATTTGCAGTCCAGTCGACGTTTAAATTAGAATTATGATTTAAATACTTAAATACTGGCTAATGTTAGTAACATATTTAAGTTTAATAAACAACACTTCCTTTTACAATAATTTTAGAGAACATATTCTTTTTTCCGTCTGTATATAAGTATTGAAGTATGAAATTTCGGACGTGGTATACAATTATGAGTTAATAAGATCTCAAAATTTAAATTTCAAGTCCACACCGAAGAAGTGGCACTATGTTTTTAGACATTTTCATAATCAGCCCAACATATTTTGTCTAAAAATACACGTTTAAATATAAATAAATGCTAAAAACTTTATTTGTTCTCCACCACCATTTCCTCCTCCGACCCAGGCTCAAATCTCGTATGAGCCAATTTTAGTCCGTCCAAACTCCTAGACTAAGAGCGGCACTGTTTGTACTTCTTCAATATATTTAAATGTTGAAAACCCTGTTGCGATCGACCGGGATAGCGAAGGGATTTTTCAAGTCCATAAGGTCCATCGATTGAAGAGAGAACATTATATAGTTGCTGCCTAACATTTTACTCAGGACCGTTTCTAGCTTATATTTATTATAATAACATGATGGCTTTTTGTTCTGACTTATTTATGGGGCCAATGAATTCTCAAAATATCACGATATCAATATATACAGTGACAGAAACAACACATAACTGGCGAACTGTAAGTTTTAAATGCCACGGCAACCAGGTATAGTCCAACTAGTAAACCTTACTTCCCTTGTAAAAAGGGATGTCTTGTAATCGTGAAAAAAACCACCTCCGAGGTTTTTCCATATCTACTGTTTACTTAACTTAAAGTTATTACTTACTCAATTGACTTCAAAAATTAAGGTCGCATATATGACCATAATGAAAGGGATGTAATTTATAAATTACGATTGTTGTTGCATTCTCTGGCTGTAAAATAGTCAAGCTACTACACGAACTTACTCTAGAGCATGAGACATAGAGTTGACCATGGGAAAATCAATCGTAGCCCAAGTCTACTCCAGCTCTACTTAAGGATTGCCCTTGAGCTTTGTTAATTATCATGGCAAAACAAAGCCTTAAAGGAAACTGTACGCGTTTAAACTGAAAAGGATAGTTTGACGGAAATAAAGCAATACGTGGTCTAAAAACTGTTTCTCCCAGACCAGGGCCAGAAATAATAGTAGACTCTATTACATTGTTTTGTAGTGTTTTAACCTGTAGCCGAGTTCCATTACACAATTTTGGTGGTCTAAAATTTCTAATAAGCATCACTGGTGCTCCCACTTTTAAAGTTAACTCATGATTAGAGATTCCTGAAGGGTTTAGAGAGTGTATAACTACAACTATTGAGTAGTATGTTAATTGTGGAGCAGTAATTTTTTCCAATAAAGCTAGATTTATTTCATCTGCTGTGCTATTTTTTGGAGTTAATATAGCTCGTTCTTTAAACCAAGAAGTGGTATTATTTTGACAACTTTCGAGTCCACTATAAACATTTAAGGGGTAGTGTCACCTCTTTGGAAACTGAGTTTCCAAGAATCCCTTCTTATCGAAGCTCTGCACTCTAAAATCAAGCTGTTTGAACAAGCTCAGCTTTCTACGGCACACGGTTTGAGAAGATCGCAAAAATTAATCATAGACCCGATTTTTTCAAAAACCCTGTATGAATTTACAAAAAGTCTTCAAATATGGAATAAAATAAAATAAAAAGCACGTGTGCAAGTGTTTTTCCGAATTATTAATTGTTTTTTAAATAAAAAATATAATTTACAGGGGTGGTTTCAGCCCCTTGGACACCCTCTCTGTAATGTAAAAAATAAAATATAAAGCATATTATGTTCAAGCGTTTTCCAAATAACTAACGGTTTTTTAAATAAAATATATTATAATCTTTAAGGGATGATTTTACCCCTTTGGAAACATTGTATGAATTTTTTAAATATCCTAAAATATGTAAAAAATAAATTAAAAAACACGCGTTCAAGCGTTTTTTCGAAAAACTAACCGGTTTTTAAATAAAAAAAAAATTGTAATATTTAAGTGGTGATTTCACCCCTTTGAACACCCTGTATGAATTTTAATAAAATCCTAAGATATGTAAAAAAATTAATTAAAAGACGTATTCAAGCGTTTTCCGAAAAACTGAGCGTTTTTTAAATAAAAAATATTGTAATATTTATTTATTTATTTTAATTTCACCCCCTTGGAATTTGAGTTTTAAAAAATCCCTTCTTATCGAACCTCTGCACCCTAAAATCAACCTGTGTACCAAAATTCAGCCTTTTGCCTCAAGCGGTATGAGCTGGAGCGTGATGAGTGAGTCAGTCAACTAAGTCTTTTATATATTAGTATAGAATATAGATTTTGCACAAAAATAAAGTGTTATGTAGGAATCAACTGGTAAAATTTTGATACAAATCCAAGATGGCGGCTTAGTAAAATATTTAAAAATTCAGCCTTACATATCCTCACGTTTTAGCGTCCCTAGATGTCAACAAAATATGATTTATATCTTGCGCCGGTCCGTCTGTCGGTTTATCGGTCTGTCTATCATTTAATGACATAGCTTATAAAAAACTTATCAGATTAACTTTAAATTTTGGTCAAAAATTAAGGATCATATGGGAATAACCTGGTAATATTTTCGTAAAAATCCAATAGGCCGGAATAAGTGAAACGTGGTAAAAATTATTACTGAAAAAACTAATTACCCAATTTACCTCAAATTTTGCACAAAAATCAAGTGTTATTTAAGAATGAACTGGTAACATTTTGGTGTGAATATAAGATGGCAAAACAAAAAGGCGACCTAATAAAACAGCCTGAAAACACTACTTATTAGATTTATTTCAAATTTTGTACAAGCATTAAGTGTGCTATAGAGATAAACTGGTAAAGTTGTAGAACGAATTCAAGATAGCGGAACAAAAAGGTGGCCAAATAATTTTTTTAAAAAACCAACGTAATAAAATCTTATTCTATTGACTTTAAATTTTACAGAAAAATTAAATGTGAGATACAGAAAAACTGGTACGAAACATAACGTAACAAAATGGCGGTGTGTCATAAGAAGATACTGGTAAAATATTGGTGGGAATCCAATATGACGGAACAAAATGGCGCCTAATACAAAATGTTTGAAAAGACGGTATATATGTGTTACTAAATGATTATGTACTAAACTAAATTGGGTCATACTTCACTACTGTTGAAGGGATTAGAAACATTTCAATTAATTTTTGTAAACTTCAACTAATAAAACCTAAATATTTGCATTAGAACTCAAAGAATAAAAATATTTTTCCCTCCAGAATATAAAGCTTAAAAATAATGAAATAATGCAACTTAAACTACTTGAAGACTGATTTACATCCAAAATATAATCCCCGCAAGACATGACCCCTAGATTATTTGTGATACAAATTTGAAAAAAACCAGTTTGACCGCGCTCAAGTTATAATGCGCACATATAAACGAAATTTTGAAAAAATAAGAGGGTTACTTTTAATCCCAGCTTGACTTCACAGTTACACCGGCACGCTGAGAATTAAATTTGCAAAAAATGCTTTAACACTTCGTCTCGAGATCTCATTTAGTTACTAAGACATTTGACTTTAAACTACCAAACTATTTCGATTGTCCAGCAATCTAGTTATAGAAAAAAATTGTTACAAGATTGGTACTACATTCAGTCGGTGATAAGGCTGATTTGTGACAACTTTTTGAATTGTAATATCCAGGAAATCATTTTATGTGGTTTCAGTCTTTATATATTAGGCATATCAGTACCACCTGAGACAAAATTAATAGACAGGACAAAAGCTCCACCTTTTTGGTACAATACATTTTAATTTTTAACAATAATTGTTGGAAAAACTTCATTGCATCCAGTAGTATTTGATAAAATATATATAAAAAAATATAAAATTTAAATCAGGTATTACTCGAGTACCTTTTTTACTTAGATGTATTTTTCAGTATTCAGTCTTGTTTAAAATTTTGCGTGCTTTTATAATAGTATAGATAGATAGGTAATATGTATTCAGAACTAATTAATGCTGTTATAATCTGTTTCACATACGGAGTGTATTAGTATTTAATATGATTTTTATTTTTACTGTAACTAATAACTATGTAATAAAGCATATATTATGTTATTCAGGATCAGTAGGTATAGGTAGGAAATTTAATTCCTTAATAATTTTTAATTAAAAGCTGTAAATTGTTTTCATAGTAAAACATTTATCGGTTTTGGGTAGTAAATAGGCGTAGTTTTGTTTTCCCAGCAATCGCAGCTGTGCATTTTGAGGGATCTAAAGTATCGATATGGGATAATTTAAACAGGGGCTAGCTGTTCGAATGCACGTAACAAAGGTTCAAAAATGCCAAATGTGATTTTGGCGAAACGTCAGCACAACTGTTCTTTTCGGCATTATAATAGTCTTAGTGAGCGCTTTGATTTAATATCTATCAATATAAATTAGAAAAATATTTATTTTTATATTGGACAAAATAGTACTCAACATTATTTTAAGGAAAACTTATCTTAGAACACTTGCGCGACACCCAAGAATATTCTGATGCTTCATTCATGAAAATAAGTTCAAGAGTTTAGCCTGTAGTTGGTAACAAACAATTGTACATATATGCATACATGACTGTTAAACGCATTACCTGTATGCGCATTCGGTAAATAGGGGCAATTGTGCCGATACATTTTCAAAAAGAAAAGAAAATGTGGGTATGCCCGCAAAAATATATATATAAACTTTAAATAACATTAGCTAGGTAACAAAACAAAATTCTCTCTTAATATATTCAACTATGTTTGCGAAGCGTGGCCTCAGAATTTATCATCGGAATTAATTCTTTGAAATTTTACATAAATAGCAGTTATATATTAACATAAAAATTTAGTTGCTGAAAACATCAAGAAACATATAACATTTTTTATAATGGGTCTTAACATTAGCATACAGTTATGTAAATAATCTCGAGGTTTCAAAAAATGGTTATAGAATAAGACTCACTTAGTTAAAGTAGACTGCAGTGTCGTATGTAGGGGTCGAAAGATCAATGAAGCGACGAATCCCTCCAGATTCTCCAGGTCTCTTTAGTTGATAGTTAATGTAAATAATTTTCTGATTCATGGCTGTTTTTTGGGCGAACCAGACAATTTTTAATGAATTTTCATCTATTTCCGAAAAAAAATTGCCTTGGAAACAATTTTTACTCACATATAAGACGAAATTTTGTACTTAAAACCCTGGCATAATACTTTTTATAAGCACATGAGGAAAGCTGAATGGATAGATAACAAACATATTGTGTGTCTGTAGTGGGCCAAATAAAAAAAGTTATGAGCCCCTGCCCCCCACTAAACGGGACTCATTTCAGTGTTTCGCTTATATCTCGAACGAAAACTGTTATTTGTAGCGAAAAATAAATATAGCAGCTGACAAAATGTTCTACAAAAACGATTTCTTGCATTTTTACATAGAACCAATAGTCCTATGAGTCCCGGAAATTTTAAAACTTAGAATTTTTCATATTTGCTTAGTATTTTTTCACATTTTTACTTTTTCGTTCTTTAATTCTTTTATTTTATTTTTATTATGTTTATTTATGTTGCTGGCCGTGTGTCACGGCAGTCCAGAAATGATGAGGACCGGAATAAGCTCTTTGAGTGGCATGCTCAGCACCCCCCCTTTCCAGAATCACCCCCACTAGTGTCATTGGCCACAAACTGCAATGTGAATTGCCACAAGAAGGGAAAACACAATTAGGAAGCTAATAGGGTAAAAGTTCGGAGAGATCAAATAGGCTCGGAAAAACAAAGTTTTATCCTTGTCCTCTATGAGGAGTACTATAAAAATGAATAACATAGTTCTTATATTCCAAAGAGTAGCAATTTTCAAAAAGGGTGACAAGGGTCTTGAGGACCTTCTGTGTTATGAGTTGACGCCTTTCCCTTTAGCTTTTTTCCATGACTACAAGAAGAAAAAAATGAAGAAGCTCAGGCCAAGTTCATCAGTACGCTGTCTCAAAAAATAATTAAATAATAAATCAGGGAATTGAAGTGAGACAGGCTGAGGCTGATGCTAATAAAATGATTGTGCTTTGTGAAATGGGAAAAGCAGTATCCAGCGAAAATGTAGATGTTATAAACGATGACGTAGATTTGGTAATCTTGCTCATAGTATTAGCTCCACCGCACAGCAACATTATATTCGTTAAACCAGGGAAAGTGAAAGTGGAAACCAGATCATACTCCTCCTTATAGTTGCGAAAACTTTATTTTTCCGAAAACATCCGGTCCGTCCAAGAATTTAGTGCGTGTATCACTTCCTTCTCCATCTTCCGAAAAGGTAAGTCAAATTGTTCAGCAGGGACGGCATCCTCAACGTTATCGACAATCCCTAAAAACACCAAAGGAAGTTACTGAAGCCGGCGTGCAAATGTTCCTCGCATTGCACCATGCTCATGAACAAGATCTCAACCCCTACCGATACTTGGCTTTCGTCAAGTCAACCACCTTTGGACGGCAGGCTATGGGACGCGTTGTGGGTGTCACAAGGTGGGAATGCACTGCATAACAGTTTGTGGAAGCTGCGAGGGAGCCTGCATCAATAGTTCCAGACAATAGTAGATGACGAGTGCCTGGAAGAGGAATCCATGACTCTGACGAGATGATTCTTTGATTAATAGCATTCCGGGCTTATGAGTGTTTATTAATAAAATATAATTTTCATTACTACTATTGAAATTCACAATAAATATTTAAAGTGCGGGACACGAAAGAAAACCGGGCGGTCCTTAAAATAAAGGTTCATAGTCTTAAGCAAGCGGAAAAGTAAAATTTGTGTACACAAATAAATTTTATGTTATTTTATTTGTTGTAATAGTGTGCCGCTTCACCTATAAAGTGTGCCAGAGGTACGAAAAATGTTTGATTTCATTTCTATATAAATGCGTTGCGTTAAATTTGAATTATTATTTCGAAGTAACGATGACGAGCAAAAGAGGAAAAACAATTCGAAGCGGTGCACGTGAAGTTATTGCGAGCGTTATAGAGGCTTGTACTAGAGAAGCTGAAAATAATAGTTTGACTATTCCAGTTCAAAATCGAACAGAACGCGCTGCATTTTACACTGTTGTTTCGGAAAGTAGTGTTAGAAAAATTCAAAAAGAACATAATGATCGCTCATGTTCTACTTCACCTTTAAAATCTCCTGGTAAAAAAAACCCCATTATCATACAAAGATAAAATTGACGATGGTAATTTTCAAGTAATTCGACGAACAATAGAGGATTTTTATATAAACTTGAAGAAGGTTCCGATCTGCAAACCCCTACTTCGTGCTGTAAAGAACAAAATAGATTTTTCGTACGGGTATAAAACCTTAAATCGGATTTTACGATCAAATAGTTTTGTTTGGCGCAAGTGCGAAAATAAACCAAAATTGCTCATTGACTGACCAAATATTTTTCACTGGCGGGTGAAATATCTATCAACTGTAAGGCAATATAGGCAAGAAGGACGCAATATTGTGTATCTAGACGAAACCTGGGTAGATAATGATATGACCGTGAATAAATGCTGGCAAAGTGAAAGTGTAGCATGTGTTATTCAGGGAATCCGCTTTAGTAGTCGCTTTATTATAGTTCATGCTGGTTCAGAAGCCTGATTTGTTCCAGGTGCTGCTTTAGTTTTTCGCTTGGGACTAACAACTGAAGACTATCATGGACAGATGAATAGAGATAATTTTGAAAAGTGGTTGCTCGAGAAGCTTCTACCTAACATTCCTCCCAAATCAGTCGTGGTAATGGATAATGCGCCTTATCATTCTCACGTAGAAGATAAAGTGCCAACTAAATACTCTGAAAATTGGAAATCGTATGTTAAACATGTTAGTTCTATTGAATTGATGATTTGGTTATCACACTGAGATCTTCAAGTAGTGACGACGAAACCTCATCAATTTCAAAGGAAGACAACGATTTAGAAGGAATCGAACCATTAGAATCACAGCCGTCAACCTCAAAAATGCCTTAGTTTTTTCTCATATATTTTGTACAATAGTTCATAAAGTAGCTGTCAATAAACTGCTTCAAAATAATTAATTTTCTGTTCAATACCGGGTGTCAAAAAATATCTAATATTGCAATTAATATTTGCAAAACTACAGAACTCATATTTTCCCAAAATTAACACATCATTGTAGTTATAGTAGAGGAGCCAGCACAGATTCCAGTAAACAAAATTTATCAAAATTTTAACTATGCACCGAATAGCCCAAAGTGGAACCACTTTGGGCTATTTGGGTATGCCAAAAGTGACGGTTTGTGTCCGTCTGTCATATTACTTTGTATAGGGGGCGTTATTGAGAAGTACTATACAGGACGTTTCCTAATTGCGTGCTAATGTTAAAGGAGGGTGATTTTTGAACCTTTTTAAGAAAAAAGTTTAATATGAAATTTGATACACGTCTTTTATACATAAAAGGGAATTTTTTATTAACAATCAATTTTTGAAATTTCTACCAGTGGTGTGCATATGTAATTAAATTGGGTAAATCCGTATGCTCCTTAATGCATAGAAGACGTGTATCAAATTTCATGCAGTTATCTACAATAGCATCAGAATTGGGATGAAAAAAAATGTTTTCTTTTTAAACTTTACCATTCCGTATCTCAAAAGTTAAGACTTTTAGGACATAAAAACACCCCCTTTAACATCAGCACGCAATTAGGAAATGCCCTGTATAGTACTTAAGAATGACGGCCCCTGTATAAAGTAATATGACAAACGGAGACAGACGGCCACTTTTGACATACCCGAGTAGCCCAAAGTCGAACTGCATAAATTAAAATTTTGATAAATCTCCTTCACTGGATCTGATGCTGGCTGCCCTTGTAAAATCTGGACTTGTAAATGGTGTATCATTATACTGGGTGGTCCAATAATAGTGGACGTAGGCAGTAGCCCGGGAACCGTTAATGACAGAACAAAAATCAAAATTAAATCATTTTAAAATTCCAAAGTTCGCCGTTTTTGCACACAAAAGAGATATAGAAGTGCGGTACACGAAAGAAAACAGACACATATAGATAAAGGTTCATTAAGTATAGTTACATTTTTTAATTATCTGAAGTGCGTATAGTCAAAAATGAATGCCATATTATTTAAAGAACGACGGGACACCACTGGTTTAAAGAGATTTCTTGGCTGACCTTCCTAAACCGATTGACTCCGCCCGGTTTTCTTTCGTGTCCCGCACTTTATTAAGTATGCTGTGTAACAATGAAATACATATAAATCATATTTTTTTGAAGAAGTGTTAGTTTTTCGGCTCATATTTCTGAAATTATTGGTCCCACATAAAAATATATTTGTAAAATATTTGTCAGCTTTAATTTTCCATATATGGAATATTTCGCTACGAGTAACAGTTTCCGATATATAAGTAAAACATTGAAAAAAGTCCTCTTTAGGAACTCCATTCGAGTTCATCTTCCCCCCACTAGGGCTTTTACCATACCAAGGAACAGCTCAATTTGCAAAGCTCCGGGATTTATTTCATTCGATTTGTTTACTTTCACTGGGGTAATAATCAATATAACGTAGGAGGACTAAAATTTCATATTAACTAAAATTATGTTTAAAAAAATTCGTGTAGACTACTATATGTAACTTCATCTTGTAAAATAAATATGTTGATATTTTTTAAGCCCTCAATTTTAAACGTCGGTGATTGTACTATGTGATATTTTTAAATATTTTAGGGCAAAAATTATTAAATAATGAGCTTGCAACGATAGGAATCGGAGCAATTTTGAAATTTCTAAATACAACTTCTAAATTAAAAATAAACCGTTTAGAAAAAATCAAGTCAGTCTTCTCATAATTAATTTTTACAGATAAAATTTTAACATTATTTCATATTTTTTATTAGTTTTCCCGTAAACATCTTTTTAAATTGATGATATTTTGTGATTTATTTTTTCTGTTATTAATATAATCTGTAACGGCTATGACATAAATACATATTTTACAGGATACTCAATGCATTGGCCCCCCTTGCGAAACTGCATATGGGTGAATCTCTCTTAAAGGGACATTTTGAACTACCACGTCGTTTTTTGACGACACTCACTTTTTATAAAAAAATCCTGCTTATATATATATATATATATATATATATATATATATATATATATTTATTTATATATATAATATCTGTTTTAAGCCTAATACTAACATTTCATATTTGTTTTTTCTATTTATTTTAATAATTTTATTAATTAACTGAATTCTCACCCTTCGTTAACTGTAACTTGTTTAATGCATATTGAAATATTCAATTTCTTATATTTTAATCTGTAAAGAACTTTTTTTGTTGTGGATAAAATAACTGAATAAAAGTAAAATATATGGCGCCTAATAAGGTTTTAAGTATTCTTTTCCTGTTGTAGCTTCTAAAATACCTGCTACCACGTCAGATATATTTTCCGTTAACGCACATTAATAATTTAATATAAAAACAACAGATGGCAGTGCAAAAATGATTCCTAGAGTGTTTGCAATGTCAAAGTTGGCAGTGTATTGAAGCCGTATGAATTTTGGCAATGACGTGTAACATTGTCGCACGGATAAAATGCGTATTTGTAAATAAAATTAGTGAAAAGTGTAACGCATAATTAACCGTCCTGTTTAAATATGAAACATGTAAGGATGTTTTTTTTGTTAAAATATATTATGACTGACTTTTAACTGAAGATATGATTTTAGTGCACCTTTGTAAAAACGAATCGACTTTTATATTATCCTTATAAAATGGAAACTGTTTATAAAAATGCTATACTCCGTTAGGTGATACCTTTATTAGTTTGTCATAACGTTCTTTTCTTTTTTCTTTAAAAAATATTTAAACAATATTGTTATAAAAAAATACGTTTAGGACTTTTTTACCATAATATTATATAAACAAAAACTGAAAAGTTGAAAACTGAAAATGTCAAGTATCAATGTTCCAGTTTTAAGGAGAACGACTCGCAAACTGTTCGCTATTGCATACGACGCTCTACCTACATCGTTTTTAAGTTGTGATTTGTGATCGTTGGCTTGCTAGCAACAACTTTATTATTGTCGGGCACTATAAAAAAATGTTGCCGCAGTCAGGCACGTAGCTAGGAGGAGGTCCTGGGGATTTGAATCTCCCCTCCCGAAACTCTAAAAATGTTTTTATATAGGTATGCTGCTTCTTCCTAATTTTCCTGAGATTTGACTGTTTGGACGACCCCCCTAAAATAAATTTCCGGTTTGGACCTCGCCCGAACCGAATTTCTGGCTACTGGAGGCAGTTTCTGACCTAGGTCATACTATCTTTTAATTTTATTAGAAACACTTAAACAAAAACAACGCTAAATTTAACCCTAAACTAGAGTTTGGTAAAAATAATTTAAAATTCTATTTAAATATGACCATGAACCATGACTATGAAGAATTTCCCTGTTTTAACTGAGATTAGAACTTTTATTACCAGATAATGTATATCTTTTTTATGATTTTAATTCTTACATGATTGCTCAGTACTAATACATTTTGATAAACATTTCTATAACTCTCAGTACAGATAATATGCGTTTAGCTATATTTTCTGTGCTATCAGAGTTTATATTGGTATTTAAATTCTGCATCATTTATTTTAAAACGTTGGGGTAACAAATAGAATTTATTAAAATGTAAGTTTAGCATTTTGCTGGTATATGGTTAAATGCTCTTGTCGGCATAATTGAGCAATTTCCTGTCACTGTCACATGGCTAACAAGGTAAATTAATTTAAAGAGTACAAATTTATAAAAAGTAACATACAAATGTTTTATTAAAACACCTGGTTTTTCGTAACTAATATTTTTCCGAATCAATATGCAATATGAGTTTCAAAACATGAAACACTTAAAAGTTAGCCTTGCGATCGCATTAAAATAACATCTGAGAGGTATCTGACTCGTGATGAAATAAACTAGCCGCTCCAAACAAATTGCCAGAGTGTTCTTTGTTTCTCTCTTGTACCATTTGGAGGCTTGTCTCCGCAATGCATGTAACAATAAATAAATAAATACAAAATTTAACAAAGAAGTGGTTTTTCGGTAGTGACATTTAGCACCAGATATTTGTCATCCTATTTTAGTTGGGTTGTTATACAATAGAATAAAAATCAAGTTCTATTTTAGGTCATGCATCAATTTTTATGATTAATTTTTTTTTGAGAAATTACAAAAGTTTTTCATACCAATCAAAATTCTTGACCCAAGCTGTATATAAAATGCTTTTCGCGAAAAATAGTTCTGACTGAATGACTGCAATAAAACTACCTAGTTTGGGTTTATTCATTCTTAAAGTAATTTTAGGTAAATGAAATCGAACATTGTTAACTAAGGAGCATTATTGATTTTTAATATTATTTACAATATGGTAGATAAACAGGACACATTCTATATATCTTCTTTAATTTAACATATCTACGTTAATAGAAGCTAACATGGACCTATAGGATACGCATTATTTGCTTTCACATAGAGGTATCGCAAAATACCACCTGATCCTTTTCGATAGTCTCGTTTTGGGACTGTGTGAGATGACTGTTATATTTTAATGTATGTATATTTTTATGAATGTAACAGTTAAACATTTTTTTACATTTGAAGTTATTTTGTTATATGAAAACAAATTAGTGACAAAGAGTAGGTCCTGTTGTAGATTTATTCATAAACATAATTAATAATTAGAGTTCGAAGTGGCTACTTTGTGGCACACCAGATGTAGTTACAAAACTGATAGAATAAGTATTGTCAATTTTTACTATTTGCATTCTTAAAGAAATGTATGATTTTATGAAGTGACACTTCTTTTTGAAACGAAAATATTTTCATTATTTAAAAAAATATTAATATTTTAAGAAAATGCAAAAGACGTCAAATTTATTTTTTAAGTATATAAACCTATCTACGTACATATATATATATATATATATATATATATATATATATATATATATATATATATATATATATATATATACGGGGAAGTAAAAACATTTTTTTTCGACAACAAAATTGTAAATACAGCAACTATTATTGGAGATATTGGATTTTCTTTATCGATTAAAATATTTGGTTGTTCAGCGTATGCTTTAAAGAAAAGCACTCTCTGTCTCGAATGGACTGCACTAAATTGATATTTAATAATTTTAAAGAATATTCTGCGCATCTAATCTGAGCTTATTATTATTATTATTATTTGCGCAATTTAAGTTATAATTTAATTTTAAACAATATTTTATATAATAAAAGTATACTTATAAAATCATAACGCTCTCCTTAACACGGCTCTGCCTAATTTAACTGTTTTCTATTTGTGCGGCCAGTTGTTTATATCGAAAGAATTTTATTTTTTAGACCATTAAAAATCGAACTTGATGTACTTGGAGTGTTTGAAATAACATAGTTTATCGATTGAACCATAGAAGCATGGAAGCTTTCAAATTTCTTCAGTTCAGCTAGTTTAAACTATTCAATTGCTGAGACGGTGGTGCTTGAGCCACTAGGAAGAGGGAAGGCACCTACAACTAGCGATAATAAAATAAAAACTATAAAAAAGATAACAAATTAGTTTCGTGTATTTCATATCTGTTTTAAATAACATAGAATAGAAGCTTTGACTGCTTTGATTAATTAAGAAATTGTGGTCCTTGGGATTAGATCAGTGGTGGATCCTCCATTAGGTCATATGGTCAATGACCCCGCAATAAATATTTCCAAACAGAAACAAATAAATAAAATAGTACATAATATATATTATATTAATTTTTTTTTAAATTTGGAAAATCCCTCTGTTATTCTAAGCGTATAAACTCGTTGACTCGTTGACCTCATGGTTATAAACGGTTTTATAAACAGTTTTTCCCGAGTGTTCCCGATCAAATTTTCACAGAGACGCATAGCTAATATACGGGCACAGATTTACGGGTATGCGGCTTACGTTGGCAAAGTTTGGGTCAACAGCCGCGCCGAGGAAACTTAAATATTTTTGTCAGTTGATGCGTTTAATGTAGATCGTGTGATAGGTTGTGGTTACGAGTGCGTATTTTTAGAAATTTTATTTTCAAGACTTTACATTTTGTTTGTTGATTCTGTGGTTTAAATTAATGTTTTAAAGAAAGGTAGCCACTTTAAAAGCCGTTTTCGATTATTTTGGCGAGCTGAAATTTGAGTAACGACTCGAATTTACGACCAGTAATCGACCTTTGCCGAAATTTAAAATTCGGCAAACAAGTAAAGACAAAGAAGTAAATCGTTATTTGTAAAAATATGGTACGATTTATCTGCCTGGACATGCTGTTGCGAAGTAACAAAGACATTTTATTGTTTCATGTGTCTGATATTTTTAAACGACTTTTTGTGTTGTATATATATTGACCCCCTGAAAAGTTGATCACGAGCCGCCACTAGATTAGACTGTGTCAAATTAGAATTACTACCCGACGTTTCGACTTTGACTGCACGAGGTATTTTTAGGCATCTTTACTCCACGAGATGTGAACACGGAAAGAGCTTCCAAAGGTTCAGGCGGGCTTTTATGCCGCCGAACCGTGACTTTGTGTTAAGAGATAGTATCCGCGGTTGAAACCGCAATCCGAAGATTACTAGTTAAGCAAGCCAATTAGGTCAGATATGGGATAACGAAGATCATTAAAAATTTTAAACCACCGAAGTCGAATCTCTCCGCAGCCGAAAAAACAAGATGAATACCTTAAATGAAAATGCAAACATTCTGGTCCTTCCAGCAGATATAGGCAACGTTACAGTTATCATGGACAGCACGGAGTATATTGAAAATGTAACTCAACTTTTTGTTAACAACACCTATAAGATTATGCGGGCAGACCCTACAAGAAGAATAGAAATGCGCATATGCTTCACCTATCTGATTAACGCATCCAGTCTACCACCGGCGGAGAAGAATCATTAAAACCAAACATATCCAATATTCCCAGGCTCCAAGGTCTTCCCAAAACACTAGAGTAAAAATATTGTTTGGGTGGTGCAGAAGTCTAAAATTTTCCGAGATACGACGCCATAATAAGAAAAGTGCTAAAAGAACGACATCTTTACCTTTATTTTCTTAACATTTTATTGTATTATTTTGTTACGTCGTGTTTGTATTGCATAAATATATTTTTTTAATACAAAAGTGTATCATATAAATATATTTTAAATAAAAATTCCAAATGCTTTCGAATCTGTAGAACGGCTGGAGCTTTGGGGGTGCAAATGCCCCTTTGCACCCCCCTGGCTGCGTCTATGTCCCAAGATATACAAGAACAATATACCACTTCAACCGATGCAATAGACTCGCCCACATACAAACTAGATAAATATGTTTCAAATTCTCTTAATCCATTTACCGGAAAAACAGACCCTTTTATAAAAAACTCTGCACATTTCGTGGAAAAATTTAAGGCAATCCAGTTGCATCCCGAAGATATTTTGGTCTGTCTCGAGGAACACAAATGTTGCTGTCAACGACTCAATTCAAATCATAATAATCTTGACAAGAATTTAATAGACCAAGTGGCAGCTTGTCTTAAAAATACTTATTTCATTTTACAAGAAACTTTTTATGAATAAACTTTAGGGGCAGCCATGGGATCTCTTCTATCACCTAAAATAGCCAATATTTTTATGGAGGCCTTTAAGGATATTGCTCTAACATCCGCTCCACTAAAGCAAAAATATTTGTTTAGAAATGTAGATTATACTTTTGTTGTTTAGCCTCATGGACAGGATAATCTCCTCATATTTCTGGATCATCTTAATCAACAAGTTCATAATATTAAGTTCACAATAGAAATTGACTCTAATGCAACGGCCTTTTCTAGATGTATTTGTTTAGAGGAAGAAAAATGGTACATTAGGGCATTCTGTGTATAGAAAACCGACGCATACAAACAGATACTTACATGCGAATTACCACCGTCCATCACACAATAACTTACTAGTATTCAGAGCTATTCGATTTCTGATCAAGATTCTCTAACAACGAAAACATCGAAACTAACCGAAGCTCTGAGAAGGAATAGCTATTGCACTGAAGATATTCTATAGTTATCCGAATCCGCGAATGGAGAATGATAAGGAGCCACCGTTAGGTAATGTTTTTCTTCCTTACATACAAGTCGTTTTGGACAATGCTTGCGATCCCCGAAAGATATTGAACCTTTTCAAACAGAAGGTGTATTTACAATTCCTTGCGCCTGTGGAGAAGTGTATGTAGGAGAAACAGGACGCTCAATATCAACTAGACAACATGAACGATGTATCAAAAAGAAACAAATTGTTTAAGCTGCGTTAGCTGAACACCAGCCAGTGGTAGGGCCATATTAAAAATGTAAAGGAAACCAAGGTTCTAGCATCGGTTTCAGGATTTTATAAACTAAAAATTAGAAAATCTATTGAAATATTTAAACATACAAAAAGCTTCAATAGAGATACAGGTTACGTTCTACATCAATTATTCAATGTAGGCTTAACACAGGGTCACGGTTCGGCGAGCACAAGTTGGGTATAAAAGCCCGCCTGATTCTCTCCGAGTTCAATAAATGTTCAGATCACGTTAAATAAAGGTTGCCTCGTGCAATCGAAGGTGAAACGTCGGATAGTAATTTCAATTTGACATGATCTAATCACAAGAACCATGATTTCTTAATCTGCTTTAAGCATTCAAGAAGTTGTACCTTCTCTATGTTTTAAAGAAAAACAACCTTGAAAAGTTTGTTCCAATAGTTTATTATTAGGGCTGCACGACGCACAGGACCAATATTTATTATACGGTGTAAACAATGTTAGAACCAAATAAAAATATATATACAAAATCATTATTTATCCAATACTAGATATCAACCTATCTATCACAAATACATATCCTGTGTATCTTGGATGTTCTTAGGGATATCGGTATGACAAAGTTTGCCACCGCTCGGGATCGCACCAGGGACCTTTTGTACTAATGGCAGACACACTTACCAATACACCTCAAGCCATAAATATTTCTGCCATGAAAGCTGAAAGAAAAGAAACCCAAAAGAAATAAATCGGTTTCCAACACTCAAGAGTTCGACACTCAGTGTTGCCACTTTACGGATATTGCCACGAACACCTGCCAACATTGAGAAATCCTTTGACTCGCCCATTAATGATCGACAGAAATCCGAAAGTCTTAGAAAATCAATTACTTATCAAAATTATCCATTAATTCAAGAATATTGCAGGTAATTACCACTGTATAGTATTAAATAAATACATTTTTCGCAATATTTCTATGCTTTTTCAAAGGACGAAATTATACTTCGCATAGAGAATTAATCAGGCAATTTCATTAAGTCGCCATATCAGTAGCCCGTGTTATCGTTTAATCGTAACATTAACTCGTAATTAAGCAGCAAGATTTGACATGGGATTGTTTAAAGAGGCAAATAGGATTTATAATTGTAGGTCGGGGAACGCTACATACTGGCAACTCTGGCCGTGATATGAGTTGAGATTCAGAATTTCTTGATGAATCCCAACTCTACTGAAAGGCGACAAAGTAGGGATCCATTTAGGAAGTCTTTTATTTTCCATTTGTTGGATGGTCTCTTCGAAGTATAATCGGTCTTGGGTTTTATTCACCCATATCACAAAAATGATATCTCCCAACTGTATTTTCCAGCGGATAATAATATCTTTTAGAATTTGTTTGATCTGCTCGCTAGACGCTCTTCCTTTTAATATAGTTTTGAATTCTTTTTCAACCTAAATTTTGTGGCACTTTTTAAATTCCGGGCGTACAAACAGCAAACTGGAACCCAGAGCTGTCACAAGTACTGACAAAAAATATTTGTAGTACAAGTACCAAATACTCAACAAATCAACAAGACGAACCAAGTAACAAGTAGTTTCAAATCTTAAAAGTATTTGAAGTATCACGTAACTTAAAAATTGTAATTGAAGTACTAAAGAGTATTTCAAGTACCAACATATTTAGGAAAATATGACAAAGACATTCTAAACTGACTGTACACAGTTTTTTGATAAATTTCAAAGCAATCAGAACCAACCATCAAACTGAGAGGTGACCAAATAAATTGACTCCAAATGGTTTGTTATTCTTATTTATAAGACGCCTATTTTGGTACCGGATAACAATCACTTCAGAACATTAAATTTTTTGTTTTCTATTACTTATATGAAGTTACTAGCGGGTACCCGCGACTTCGTTCGCCTATATGACTGTAATGAAAGGAATGTAAAGAGGTACTTAAATCGCCTCATTTGAGTACTTCTTTCTAAACCACGTTTGTTGTTGCATTCTCTGGCTGTAAAATAGCCAAGTTTCTACGCGAACTTACTCTAGAGCATGCGGCATAGGGTTGACCATGGGAAAAACAATCGTAGCGCAAGTCTACTCCAGCTCTACTTAAGGATTGCCCTTGAGCTTTGTTAATTGTCATGGCGAAACAAAGCTTTAAAGGAAACTGTACACGTTTAATCTGAAAAGGATAGCCTGACGGAATTAAAGGGATACGTGTTATAAAAACTGTTTCTCCCAGACCAGGGCCAGAAATAATAGTAAACTCTATTACATTGTTTTGTAATGTTTTAACCTGTTCCATTACACAATTTTCGTGATTTAAATTTTGAATAAGCAGTGATGCTTATATGCACTGATGCCCTCACTTTTAAAATTAACTCATGAGGAGGGATTCCTGAAGGGTTTAGAGAATGCAGAAACTCGACAGGATAATTAACCGCATTTTCTTGGTCTATAACTACATCTATTGAGTAGTATGTTAATTGTGGAGCAGTAATTTTTTCCAATAAAGCTATATTTATTTCATCTGCTGTGCTATTTTTTTTGAGTTAATATAACTTGTTCTTTAAACCAAGAAGCGGTTTTATTTTGACAACTTGGAGTCACCCCCTTCAAAGAATCCCTTCTTATCTAACCTCTGCACTTTAAAATCTACGTGTTCAAGTTTTTAAAAAATTAATATAATATTATGTAAAAGAATAAAATATAAAGTATTATGTTCAAGCGTTTTCCGAGTAACTAACGGTATTTTAAATAAAATATATTATAATATTTAAGGGATGGTTTTACCCCTTTGTACATATTGTATGAATTTTTTAAAAATCCTAATATGTGAAAAATAAATGAAAAAACCCGTGTTCAAGCGTTTTTTTCGAAAAACTAACCGGTTTTTAAATGAAAAAATATTGTATAATTAAGTGTTGGTTTCACCCCTTTGAACACCCTGAATAAATTTTTTAAAAATCCTAAAATATGTAAAAAAATAAATTAAAAAATACGTGTTTAAGCGTTTTCCGGAAAACTGGTCGTTTTTTAAATAAAAAATATTATAATATTTAAGGGGAGGTTTCACCCTCTTGGAATTTGAGTGTTGAAACACCTCTTTTTATCGAACCTCTACACCCTAAAATCAACCCGTATGCCAAAATTCAGCCTTTTATCTCAAGCGGTTTGAGCTGGAGCGTGATGAGTGGGTCAGTCAACTAAGTCTTTTATATATTAGTATAGATTTTTTGCTCATGGCACTTTTTCAGTTAAAGAAAGTATTTCTTCAGTTTTTTTTTGGTTTTGAAAAGAAATTGTTCATATTTTTCGATGGATCCCAACTCTACCGAAAGATGGTAAGGCTGTGATTCCATTTGTTGATTCGTATATTCGGCTTATCAATTGTTTTGTGCCACTACCGAAGCATAATGTAAATGTATCCAATAGTCGATCTTCGCCTTGTTTTTTTGTAGGGTTAGACAATCTTCATGAGATGTGTAGAGCCAAATAAAAACAATACAGGTTGCGTAATACATAATAAAATTTGACATTTGCGCAGAATGTTATTAAATGAATTATTAGAATCACAAAATCAAGTTTATTAGAGGATAATTAGAAAAAAATTATGAAGGGTAAAAAAGAGAATATATAAAACAAAATAAACATTTTAAAATTACTTATTAATGAAAAAACACTTTTGCAAGTTGAAACCAATTACATAGTTTAAAATATTTTTAATAATCTTGACAAAAACTTGGTCATAGAAAGTAAACACAACTCAATATATTGTATAAGTAATTTAATTATGCAAACAGAAAATAAATTATTGAATAAGGTACCACTTTTATTAGGATACCTAAAAAAACGTACGTCGGTATCGTAACTCAAAGTTTTTAGCGAAGGAGTGAGAAATTTTGTTGGACATTTTTTCCACTTACGTCAAAGTCTGCCAAAGTCACAAAAAAACAAAGCTGGTTTATGTCTCCACTGTTACTGATGTTTTAAAATAAATAGATATTTTGTTGCTTGTCATGTGCCTAATTAGCTTTTAATTGCAAAATGCTCTTATCAAAATATAATTTGTTAAAACTGTATAATTCCTACACGGAGTAATATTTCTCCTATAGGCTCTAGAACTTTTTCATTTTTGATCATACCATATTCAATCCCTTCTTGCTACTTATAAATATAATACATTTTATTTGATTGAAGGTGTACTCGTATATTTGCAAAAAAACACTATAAAAAGTTGAAACAAATTGAAGAAATTTTGTATTTAACTTTTTTAAATCTATACCTAGTATAGATTGTTAAAAAAAAAACAAAAAACCTGTCTGCATAAGGCTAATATATTAATATCCGGAACTTCCCTCGCTATGAATCTTTCCTTTTATTAGGAATAGTGAAGTGTGACCCAATTTAGTTCAATATGTAGTCGTTTAGTTACACATATATACTGTCTTTTATATTGGGCGCCATTTCATATTGGATACCTAACAATATTTTATCAATTTCTACCTACGACACACACTTGATTTTCTGGACATAATAAAAAGTAGTTTTTACATTGACACACACCGACATTTTGTTACGTCATGTTGAATCCGTACCAGTTTATCCCTATATCATATTTAATTTTTCTGCAAAATTTTTTTACGTTGATATCTTAAATAATTTATTTGGTCGCCATTTTGTTTCACCTTCTTGAATTGCCACCATACCCTCACTTAATGCTTGCACGAAATTTGAAAGTAATTTAATAAGTAGTTTTTCAGGCCGATTTTTTAAATATTTTATTAGGCCGCCGTTGAATTCATTCCAAAATGTTACCTGTTCTTTTCTATGCAACATTTGATTTTTGTACAAAATTTGAGGCAAATTAGATAATTAGTTTTTTAGTAATAATTTTTTTCACTAAGCCGCTATCTTGTTCTGGCATATATTTTAAGTCAATCTAGTGAGTAGTTTTTAAGCTATGCGGCGAACTGACACGCAGATCGACAGACGGACCGACGAAATTGAAAAAACATATGTTTTCGCATCTAAGGACGCTAAAAAGTGAAGATATATAAAACCTGAGAGGAAGATTTTTTCACGATTACGAACAATTTATTTGACCGCTATTTTATTCCCTCATCTTGAATTTTATTAGTTCATCTCTATATCACAATTAGTTATAGCACACTATTTGAAATTTAAACTAAGAAGTTATTTTAGGCTGAATTTTTAAATTTTTTTTCATGCCGCCATTTTGTTTCACCTTCTTGAATTCATACCAAAAAGTTGATTCCTACATAATACTTTATTTTTGTGCAAAATTTGAGATAAATTAGATAAGTAGTTTTTTAGTAATATTTTTTTACCATTTTATTAAGCCGCGTAAGTAGATATGCCGCGAACAGACCGACGCGACGGAACTGAGAAAACATGTTTTTCGGCATCTAGGGACTCTGAAACATAAAGATCTGAAAAAATCTCTGAGGGTGATTTTTATTTTACGATTACAATACCTCCCTTTTACGAGGGAAGTAAAAACACAAAACCAAATTCGGAATGCTATATGTGTTAGAACTTACAATATTTAGGTAGGGTCGATGGATCTGCACCCATTTTTACAGCGCCTAAAACTATTTAGGAGATATTTGCGAATTTCTGGACAGATATCGGATTAAAAAGTCCGTCTTTACAAAATGTCCATCATGACGTCACGTCAGCAATGCATACCTTAGAAAAGGGCATAAACTCGATTTTACCTAATTTTCTTGAGCTATACCAGTAAACTCTTTCATTTTTTACCTATAACAATGAATTATAAAAATATTTATTTTGTTATGCTAGACATAATGGCGTAATATTTCGCCATTTTGATTTTTTTATAAACAAACCTAGCTAAGAACACACCGGTAAGTTTACTAGTTTTTAATTACTTGAGTTTATTCATTACTTACCAAACGGATAGTGCAAAATGTTAGATAACACTATAAAAGTAATCCTGAGAAGGTCTTATCTATCCTATCCTAACTTTTCGATGTTGGTCGCCTTACCAAATATATTGATTCACGGGGGAACGGCAAAAAGAGCTCATAATTTCCGCCAATAAGCGCCCAGCAATGTCAAATACAAACAGATCTGCTCTGTTTCTTGAACTCAAATTTAAATGCGCAAACAATGTACTGCAGAATATGCAATACTTTGTCGTTACTTGAAGTGCTTTTAATAGTACTTCAATTGGTTTTGTATTTGAAGTAAAATTCACATACTTATATATCAAATACTTTTTTAGGATATCAAGTACCAAATACCAAATGTTCTTTAGGGTGTAATTGAATTTCAGGTACAATTACCACAATATAAATGATATTTGAAATACAGTATTTCAAATTCCAAAAAGTATTTGAATTACTTGTATTTTATTCGAAGTACTGGCAACTCTGTTGGAAACCACTTTTTTTCTCTAACGGTAGTATTGTAACCAACAACAAACATTTATGACGATTAAATACAAATTTTACCATAATATTTGAAATTATCTAAAAGCAGAAGTTCTTTCAAATCTATAAAAGTACAACATTTTCTACGAGACATTTTATGCGTCTTATTTCTGGAATTCTGGCACAAAAATCTCCGTTGAGATAGGAAAAACTGAATAAAAACAAATTAAAAATTTGGAAGATTAAAACTGATTTACTATTACTTTTATTTTATTTTATTTTCGGATTGACAAGCCTACCGATAACAACTTAACATTTTTAATGAGCTGTTTACACTTTTGGCTATCATTTTCTATTCATCATTAATGCCTTCAATGAATAATTCCAAATTTTTGTAAGAACTACAATAGTCTACCATTGCCACATTTAAATAGTGGGTTGTACAGTGAACGTAAAATAGTTTAGTCCTTGATAAAGCCCTATCAAAACAAACATATTTAACCAGTGGCGGCTCGTGGTGAATTATATTGGGAGGTCAATAACAAATTTAAAAATTGACATACTTAAAATAAAAATTAATATCATATCTTTAAATTGAGCTTTAAATTCTCTTGAAGTTCAGGTCTACTCTTCGTTCTTTAGAATTGGAAAAATGCTGAATGACACGTTCGTTAAAATGGCACGCACATTCCTTTCATAAACGATTTCTCGATACTTAACATTGCTAAAGCAGATAGTCTATCTTGGCCCAACTCCTCAACAAAATTTATAAGCCCTTGAAAAACTCCTGGATTCTCAGACAAAGCCGTTTCATCATGACCACGTAGTACCAGCTCGAATGCTCCACAAAATTTTACACAATCTATAATTTTGTTTAAAATATAACGATTTTTCTATAAGCTGTATCTAGCTGAGTGCAAATATCAACACTTCCGACCGTAGCACAGTTTACCGAACATTTCATGTGATCTGCAGAAAATGCATGTTTTTTATTTTTTCTTTTAAGTGTTTTGTTTTAAGTCTTTAACACCGGTTTTGCACCATAATGAGTCTGACGAGTTCTTAGAAAACAACAAACACACATAACAGTAAAATGAGTTAGAGATTTCACAACCACATATCCAGTTAGCTAAATCGTATATACTTTTGCGAAAGTTTCGATGAATCTCTTTATTTTTGTCTTTACTAGTTTGTCGACCACTTACCTTGAATTCGGTTATTTTCTCAAAATTAAGTTTGTTAGCACTCTTGAGTTGTTTAATTTTTTGCACTACCCACATTTTATTTCATCTACATTCACAACTCAAACATAGACCACCTTGAAATTGGTTATTTTTGCAAAATTCAGTTCGAAAGCACTTAAAAACAAATAAAATTTTTTTTTTGTTTATTTTTTTGCACTAGTCACTACCAACATTTTATTTCCTGTATATTTCCAACTCACACATAGATCATAAAAATAAAAAAATATATATTACAAAAAACAGTATATAAATCAATTAAAAACGTCCGAAACAATATCGAGTTAGAATATCGACCGCGTGACCTCTGAACAATTGAACTTCCGCATGCCGACGTGATGCCGCGACCGATCGATCTAATTAAGAGAAGAAACCGGCTGATGACCCAAATTGCGATTTCATATTCCACTTGCTATCACGTTCGGCTGCCGCTCGGTAGCTGTGAAATCTTCGGGCACTTTCGTCAAGCTTTAAGGTAATCAGGGCAATTCGGACTGCCCAGCCTAACTAGTAAAGCGTATTTTATTATGCCTAAGGAACGTAACGAGACCATCCGAACCGCCGCGCGCGGCTAATAGTGTAGTGTATTTAACTTTTCCCAAGGTTCGCGTTTTATTACAACTATTAGGAAGGGCGGTCAAACGAATAATTTATTTTCTGAAATATTTTTGGGAGGTCATTGACCAAATGACCCTATGGAAAAGCCGCCACTGTATTTAACATGTGCCCAATTTAATATAATAAACGATTCAACCACTTTATTTAAAATATTACAAATCCTTCGTAGATCAACAGATATCAATTGTCGCAAACCTATAAAAGTTTCCGCAGACGTATTTATAGAAGTTTCATAAAATTGTATTACAACAAACTTACCCGCAATTAAAGAAAAACTTCAATTTAAATTAGATATTCTTCAATTATGATATGATAAATTGGTGAAATAATATTTTGAATTTTGTTTCTTATATAAAGCACTTTCGGCGTTTGGTCATTTTTTTTTTCAGCATTATAGAGAAAGCCATAAATAAATAATTTCTACAATCTTTGGGCCTAGGTTAAGCTGCACACACAATCTGGGCTTTGGGTTCGTTTTGACGCTGTTCACTTCAAAGCAGTAGATGACTGTAAGTTTCCTTTTCGACTGCAATTTCTTATTAATTCTTTTAGGTAACCTACAGTTATCTGTGTAAGAATAAGTACACTTACGGTAATGACATTTATATGAAATTTGGTAAAACAGGCTTTTACCTTTTCATTAAGGTAAGAAGGTGTCCAGCTTTTTAAATAAGATTATGAGTATTTTATGTGGCAATACAAAGCACTCTAAAATCCGGAGTAGAACACTGGGAGTATGAACGAATAACACTTGACGAAGAAATATTCAAAGTAGTAAAAGTAGTCTATTTTCGAGATTCAAAGGGTAATCTAGGTGTAGTTTAAACATTTTATAAATCATATATAATTTTGGAATAATAAAGAATAAGAAACATTGTCGAGCAATGTTTTTTAAAAACAAAATAATTAAACTAATAATATTGATATTTAATAGAGCCTCTATTTTAATCTATTATCTGTAGGTACATTTTCAGCAGTACGCACACTGTACACAAATACGTATTGCATATTCTGATCTTAGAGTAAGAATTAAAGTAGACATCACAACTCATCCATAAATCATGTTAGGGGTATGCGCCAACATGGTTCCCCTATTTTTCACATTCTATCGACCAATGTTTACGATAAAACAAGAAGTGGGGATGGCCCATGCCCAAGCCTTTTCTTGACAAATGCCCGTGACGGCGTGAGTTTTCACTTCCCGCATAAGGAAATATCATTAATCGTGAAAAAATTATCGTTCCGGGTTTTTACAGATCCTCATGTTTTTCCATTACTGTCGGTCGGTCGATCTGTTACGGTATAGCCAAAAAATCCACTTACTTGATTAACTTTAATTTTATTTAATTTTCCACAAAAATTACATCTGATATAAAAAAAAACTGGTAAAATATCGGTATGAATTCAATATGGCGAAACAAAATGACGACCTGTTAAAATATTTGATGTACGAAAATGAAGAAATGGGCCATGCTTCATTATCGTTGACAAAAAGAAGGATTCTTACCTATTCCTTAATGAGGCAAATAGGTATTTTTACAAACTTCAAAGAAAAACCGTTCTCTACTTCACTATCTAAAATCAAACCATTAAATTAGGTAAGTTTAAAAGGAAATTAGTTATTTATATATTATTAAACTTTAATTTTTAGATATGTTTGCCTTATGTCACTATCATTTTGTAATTGTGACATTTAGAAAAATTATTTGTTCAGTTGTTAAAAATGTCATCCTAAACCTGTAACTGTCAAGTTAGACCTTGTCTAAAGTTAAACCTCTTTAGTGAATACGGGTGTTAGAATTTTAAACTAAAATCGATGCTTTTAACGCGCTTTTATTGGCTTCCTATTCGTCTGATTGTATGTTTTTACGTCTGGTTCAAATCTTGTAATGGATTTTTCAGCACTTCCATTACCAATTATTTTCAAATTTGACATGCATACACTCTCGGATATAAAAAATTCGAATTTTTTTAGTTAACGTTTAGAAATGCAAAATGGCGGCGCCCATACGGTTGTCGAATTTTGTTACTTGTGTAGCCAAAACTGAAAATCGGTGCCTAGGAAAATTTAAAAGTGTCAGCATTTAGGAATTCAAAATAGCGGTGTCAAAATGACAATGTCAACAGCTCGGACGGATGATTATAACATTTGTGGGGATTATTTAGGAATGCACAACAAAAATCAAAATAGTTGCATCAATATAGCGAACGAACTTTGTCATTTGTACAGATTCGGCTGAAATATCAATATCTAGAAGTATTTAAGAATAAAAGTTATGAAATTTTAGTCAATATTTAAAATTAAAAATGGCGGCACCACCATAGCAGACTAATTTTAAAATTTTTGCAAATTTGATTAAAATTCGGCATTTAGAGGTATCTAAGACTGCACATCATGAATTTTTGTCAACATTTTAAAAATTTTAACATTTGTGTAGATTGGGCTGAAAGAAAGTAGGAATCTGGAGGTATTTGAAAATACATATCATACATTTTTAGTAAATATTTAAAAATTGAGAGTAGGAATGCCTAGAATGCGAGCGAATTTTAATATTTATGCAGATTTGATTAAAAATCAATATTAACTGAGCAATTCATACATTTTCAGTAATAAATATTTAAAATGGGGATGTCATCAATCAATCAATCAATCCGATAAGTACTTTTTTCAGATAATTTCAGACATTTAATTAGGCCACCGTTTTGTTCGCCCATTTTGAATTTGTCTCAACATTTTTACCAGTTCATCCCTATATAATATTTGATTTTTGAGCAAAATTTGAACATAATCGATGTACTAGTTTTCTGCATTGACACACAATATTTTATTAGGCCGCCATTTTGGATTTGTAGTAAAACTTATCAGTTGATTGTCATGTCAAACCCGATTTCTTAGTAATATTTTTTTAACATTTCAATGATCCGCCATTTTGTTGAGCCATATTGGATTTTTACCAAAATGTTACCACGTCATCATCATATGACCTTTAATTTTGAACCAAAACTTGAAGTAAATAGGACAAGCAGTTCTTGAGCTTTGTCGCGGACAGACATACAGACTAACCGACGGAACTGAGAAAACATTTTTTTTGTAACTAGAATACTTTCCTCTTGCGAGGAAAGTAAAAAAATTGTAATATTGTTTTTCCATGTTAATAGCTAAAATTAAAAAAATAAAAGGTTATTTTTAATTTTCAGTATCCTAAATCTTAAATTCAAACCAGTTTTGAACTTGTTTATGAGCACATTTTTACTTTTAATACCCAAAGAATCACCATTTAAATTCCTTTACCTAACAACACTTATATAAAAAATTGGCCCAACTCAAGTGAAAATTAAAAAAAGGCGCGAAATCATCGGAAACTTTATTATTTCTCCAGATTTCATCCAAAATCTAGTGATTTTCGAAATCGCAGTACGTTTTTTTGAGCGTGAGACGCCCTTTGACTATTTTAATATAGTATAGGTATATTCTATAATTATTTTAATTCTCTGATAGGAAAAACTATTGTAATAGGCAAAAAATCACCTCAGAGTCTTTTTTGTATCATTTTGCTTCTGAAGATTCTCACATGACCCCCGACGAAATAAACGTTCTATTATACTGAACCCGATTGATCGATACGTCATGTGACCTAAAATAAGTGAATAAGGTATCTTCCATTAGACATGTCTCCTGGAAAAGGAAATCTTGCTGTTTACTTAGTGATTAAAAGAAAATTCCAAATTTAAACTGCCATTTTCTTTACAAACTCACATTGCCGCACCATAGTTAGATCAACTAAAGCTCCTGGTTTCGCAATTTCCAAGATGAAGTAAATAAAACTTATTTATTAAATATTTAAAAAAATAATGCTCTTCTAATGTCACCGCACCTTTAGAACGCTGCTTCTTGGAGTAAGGCAACATATAATTAGAAGATTTAAGCCATATCAACAAATACACAATAATACATTAAAACACATGCAGTAGTGACGCTAAGAAAAGCTTGGTATCTAATAAAATATTTTTTAGCAAATTAATTTCTTTAATGTTAAAATTTATTGTAGTTCCACGACCCGCTATTGGTTTTTAAGCCACGCCGGTCACGTGATCCTGTAACAATGTTTACTGAGACTATAATACTTTTTTACTATAAGGATCCCTTGTCAATGAAAGTGGGATGGTCTAATACTTGGAGTTGTCGATCGGGTTTGCCATAGCTAACTAAAACTCTTGTTACTGGTGAAATCTGATCTGAGACTTTGGGTATTTTAGTATGTATTTTACTATTTTGCAATAAAAGTAATTTCTTTATACTGCTTAGAAACTAATACTGGAAATACAGTACTATTCTTTGTGCGAAAATTTTATTGCATCATGTTTAAACATATTCACCGTAATATAAATTGGTATAAACATTGGTGTTCCTAGCTAGGCTTGGCTTCGTCGTACGATAGATTTTATACTGTGAGGTAATCTTGGCAGTGGCTAAATATGTAAATAATGAACTCTATTTTTATTCTTCCTCTAAGATTCTGATAATGGACATATCTTAAGCCAAAATTACTATTTGAAACACAGAAGACTTGTGCAACCACCTCCTGTCCTGTGCTGTACTCAGCCATAAAATCATGACCTCTTTGTTCTTTGTTAATTTTCGCTAAAAAAGATTTTTAATACCAATTGGGTAAATATATCTTGTGGTTTCTGGAAATACTGATAGAACCCGAAAAATGTATCGTAGCTATTGCTGATACTGGCGGAAAAAAATGATTTTTCTAAAATTGAAAATATTCCTATTAACGATACTTAAATAATATGAACATAATGACATCGTGGCATTTTATATTTGCAATAAATTAAGGTACAAGTGCTAAAGAGAGGAAAGTACCTGGACCTCTAGAGGTCCTTAAAAAAGTCTGTCTGTCTTGGCAGGTTACTGCCTAAAAGAGGGGTTATGACAATTTATAGAAAGTCGTTTTGCCGAAAGTTAGTTTGCAGAAAATATTACCAAATTAACATAGAACGGAAGCTTTCACGGCTTTGGTCAATTAAGAAATCATGGTTCTTGGGATTAGACCGTGTCAAATTGGAGTTACTATCCGACGTTTCGACATTCAGTGTTCAGATCTCGTGGAGTAAAGATCCCTGAAGATGCCTCGTGCAATCGAAGGCGAAACGTCGGATAGTAATTCCAATTTGACACGGTCTAATCCCAAGAACCATGATTTCTTAATATTACCAAATTGTTAATTTTTATAGTACTTGAGCTTCTATTTAATTTTGGTTTATCTTGATAGTTTTAAGTTAGATTTATCTAGTTTTAGTCGTGTTTGTTTAGTTTTCTCAATATTTTCAGCCATTTTATTGCTATTTCCATTTTTAAATTTGACGAATCTTTATTCATATAACTCCAAATTTGATCTGCCAAATTGGCGTAGATTCCTAGAAGAATGATTTCTTTGCAAAAAAGTTACTGAAAAGTTAGTCTTTTTTATGTTTAAAGTTTTTAATCTTGTCTATTGAAATAGCATAGTCTCTTTAATAACCTCTTACAAATACTTTTAGTTGCTTATACTTTTTTTTCTAAATTTGCAGTAAAATAAAGTGTTATGTGTCATTTTTCTTGATAATATAAAATATTTATTCTTCTGATGATAGTTTCAAGTAAGACCTTTTCTGTTTTTGTTTTATTTTATATTTTACTAGAATACTCTCTCCCGCCATATTGAATTCATATAAAAAAAATCGGTAAATTTCTTTACGAACTTCCCTCGTTATGATTTTTTTCCATTTGTTAGGAATAGTAAAGTATATCCCAATTTAGTTCAGTACATATTCATGGTATATATGTCTTATATATACTGTCTTTTCATTTTTATTTGTTCCATCATATTGGATTCCTACCAATATTTTACCATTTTCTTTCCACCTATGTCACACTTGACGTTTGCGCATAATTTAAAATAAATTCTGGGCCCTAACCCCAAATAATACACCACTGTAGCATAACAACAAGAGGGTTGTTAACGAAAACCATTTAGAAACTTAATATCCAGGAAATGTCTGCGGACCAACGGAGTAGGTAAAGACTGATAATATGGGTTT
The DNA here is from genome assembly GCA_030620095.1 of Kuschelorhynchus macadamiae. Classification (NCBI taxonomy): domain Eukaryota; kingdom Metazoa; phylum Arthropoda; class Insecta; order Coleoptera; family Curculionidae; genus Kuschelorhynchus; species Kuschelorhynchus macadamiae. The sequence goes on from JAUTXW010005451.1 coordinate 763,714, forward strand.
CATGCAGGATAGAGGATCTATATATGTATCCTGAGGATGCACAAATTAAGTTCCGAAACGTCGACAATTTAAAAAAAGACTTGTTTTTTTACTGGATTTTAACCCCGAATAATAGACCACTCTAACACATTTTTTTAACATTGTTCAGCCATATTGGATTTTTACCAAAATATTAGCAGGTCATCCCCATATGACCCTTAATTTTTGGTCAAAATTTGAAGTCAATCGGGTAAGTAGTATTTAAGCTATGTCGCGAACTGGCAGACAGATTGACAGACGGACCGACGGAATTGATAAAACATGTTTTTTGGCATGTAGGGACGGTAAAACGTGAAGATATGTAAAACCTGAGAGGGTGATTTTTTTCACGATTACAAAAATTTTATTTGGCCGCAATTATGTTCCGCCATCTTAAATTAGTAACACAGTTTTACTAGTTGAGCCCTATACCATAATTAGTTACGGCACACAATTTGAAATCATTAAGTACTTTTTTGTTTTTTGTTTGGATTCGTACCAATATTTTACCATTTGATTCCAACATAATACTTGATGTTTATGCAAAATTTGAAATAAATTCGACAAGTAGCTTTTTCATAATATTTTTTTAACATTCACTAGGCCGCCATTTTGTTTTTGCCATACTCGATTTTTAACAAAATATTAGGAGATCATTTCCATATGACTTTATTTTTTATCAAAATTTGAAGTCAATCGAGTTAGTTTTTAAGATATGCCGCGAACTGACAGCCAGACCGACAGACGGGCCGACGGAATTGATGAAACATATTTTTTGGCATCTAGACACGCCAAAACGTGATGATATGTAAAACCTGAGATGGTATTTTTTTGGTACGAATCCAAGGTTACAAACATTTTATTTGGCCGCGATTTTGTTTCGCCATCTTGAATTAGTCCCACTATTTTAGAAATTGATCCCTATACCACAATTACTTATGGCACACAATTTGAAATCAAACCATTAAGCAGTTTTTTCAGGCTAAATTTTAAAATATTTTATTAAGCCGCCATTTCGTTCCGCCATCCTGGATTCGTACCAAAATGTTACCAGTTAATTCCAATATAATACTTGATGTTTTTGCGAAATTTGAGATAAATTGGATGAGTAGTTTGATAATAATAATTTATTTAACATTTCACTAAGCCACATTGGATTTTTACAAAAAATGTTACCAGGCCATCCCCATATGCCCATTAATTTTTTACCAAAATTTGAAGTCAATCGGGTAAGTAGTCTTTAAGCTATGCCGCAAACGGACAGAAAGACCTACAAACGGACCGACGGAGTTGATTAAACATATTTTTGGCATCTAGCTACGCTAAAACGTAAAGATGTGTAAAAGTGAGAGGGTGACTTTTTCACGATTACAAACATTTTAATTGGCAGCCATTTTCTTCGACCATCTTGAATTAATACCACTATTTTTCTAGTTAATTTCTATACCACAATTAGTTATAGCACACAAATTGAAATCAAACCATTAAGCAGTTTTTAGGCTGAATTTTTAAATTTTTTTTGTTAAGCCGCCATTTTGTTCCGCCATCTTGGATTCGTACCAAAATGTTACCTGTTGATTCCAAAATAATACTTGATGTTGGCAAAATTTAAAATAAATTGGATGAGTAGTTTTTTAATAATAATTTTTTTAACATTCCACTAAGCCGCCATTTTGTTTTGCCACATTGGATTTTTACCAAAATGTTATCAGGTCATCCCCATATGACCCTTAATTTTTGGCAAAAACTTCAAGTCAATCGGGTAATTAGTTTTTTCGCTACGCAGCGAACAAACAGGCAGACAAACGGAATTGAGGAACATGTTTTTCGTCATCTAGGGACCCTGAAACGTGAAGATCTGAAAAAATCTCGAAGAGTGATTTTTTCGAGATTACAATACTGCTGGACTTATATGTCCTTTATATGGAATGCAAATGTAGATCAGACTTCTTCTCAGCACCTACAAAACCGCCTGAAAGGCCATAACTATGATTAAAATGTAAAATATTCTTTCTAAGCAAATATCTAATAATACTAAATCTATGTTTTAAATCAACAACATGAAGACTCAATTGCCCACAAATCATATCGAAACAATAATTCTACAAGCCGGACCTGACCATCAAAACAAGAAATCCTTGAGATAATATATTTTTTAAAAAACGTAAACACGGTCAATGAGACTTCAACGACAACACTTTCAATAAAATACCTATCCCCTCGAACCAGAAACGCACGGTGTTATGAATACTGCAAATTAAAAAAAATATTTCAACAAATGCCTAAGTTATTTGTTGTAAATCAAGTATCTACAACGCATGCTTGTCTTTTATTTTCTCTTAGATAAGTTTATATAACACATTTGCTAGGCTAGCATTACAGTGTGAAATTTTTAATTCGTCAGATATTCCAGAGATAATAAGAACGATTAACTATTTGTAGACTAATTTGAATTAACTCCTACGTCCTAGACAATAAATTTCCACGCTTGATATTCACATTATGATTCAATTCAAATAATTCACAATCAATTGCATATCTTCACATTGTGTGCCTAACACAAGGTTTCACCACAGGGTGGAGCAAAATTACAACGTAAACCTGCAAAGTATTCCTTTTCCAAAAATAAAAAAAGTTTCCTATACGCATGGGTCCGAAAATGCCACGTTTCTAGAAAACAGTCTTGTGTAGGTGGCGCCAAAAAAGCTTTTTGGTATTCTACAAATTAATCCCTTAATATTAATGAAATAAATTTAGGGGCTAACCAGTTATGAAGTGACATATTGTAGGGGGAAAGTAATCATGACCAAAGCCTAGAAGCGAGGTGATTTGGAGAGTGGCTACCCTAAATTTGTACGAAACATTGAATTTATAGATTTGACGTTCAGGGCCGTTTTTTGAGGGAAGTTCACTCGAAAAAGAAGTTGGTACGAAATATCTCTAAAACAATGCTCCAGTGAATTTAATCAAGTGTACCTTTGAAGCGCAGAAATAGTAGAAAATTTTAACAACGCCTGAGAAATGTATGTTAAGTGGCAATGTATTGTGGGAAAGGACTGAAGGAAAACCTTCTAATGCCATTGGACTGGGGGCAAAGGGAATCTATTCCTGTTATAACGGGGTTTTGTCAACTTTTCCGAATGTTTATAAAAAATAAATTTTGATAATCAATAAGAAGAGACCCATTTAATGGACTGTAATGTTTTGTTTATTGAATGATAAATATATTGAATATTTTTTGCTTATTCACTTTAAGGTTTATAGCTGTTTTTGTAAATTATTATAATTTTGTTAGAGAAGGTCGATCTGTGCTCGGTTGGGGAGTGCGTATACGTTTAAAAAATGACATTAAATGTACTAGTTTATTTAATGAATGTAGATACCTTATTGAGCACACTTAGATAAAAATAAAGTATCACAATGAAACAAAAATTATTGGTAATGTTCAAACTGCAATGAGTTTTTAATATGTTATGTCTCGAAGATATTTTAATGAATTCTTTTAACTGAGCCAACAAAACGGCTCAAGTTTCGTTTACCTGAAATTGGTTAGGAGGAAAGTATCTAGTTTTACATATTCTAGGAGCTTTTCTAAATAACGGAAAATAAGAATTTTGCTGCGGAAATGCGTCATTTCCGTTCTGCACAGTTTAGTATACCTGAAATCAGTTACATGAAAACTTTGCATTGCATCTCATCCCAAACTCTTTCCCAAGCACGAAAATGTTAAAATGTGTCTGCGGAAATTTGTCATTTTCATTTTCTGCGGAAATTTTGTATAGTTTAGAATATCTAAAATCAGTTACACAAAAAAAAAACTTTGATTTACATTCTAAATTCTTCTACATTTTTTAAGTAACGAAAACGAAGGCATGATTGCGGATGGAGGCAAAATAATCGATGGCATTATTGCGGAATGCTCGTATATATTTGTTCGATTGCCTGACTCAAGAAAGGATCATCCTTCTTTGTTTATATTCCTTGAAGTTCTCAAAGATATGCAGACAGATACTTATATGAACTTTCGTGACTCAGACAAATTATTGAGATTATCTAAAAAAAATTTCGGGCTGTCACGTATACGGGTATAAAATGTCGCTGACAATACGATGCGTTCAGCCGTTATTTTTACATTCCGCAATCGTGCCCTCACTTCATTTTGTGAAAAACTGAATACTAATGTTTCGTCCGCAATCGTGCCGCGCCCTGGAAAAGCGCTCAAAATTTCCGTGAAAAATGTAAATGACAAATTTCCGCAGACAAATTTTTACATTTTTATCTTGAGGAAGAAGTTTAGAATATAAATCAAAGCTTCTTTTTTATGTAACTGATTTCAGGTAAACTAAACTATACAAAATTTTGTCGGAAAATTAAAGCGACAAATTTCCGCAGTAACATTTTGGCATTTTGGTGCTTGGGAAAGCATTTCGGATGAGATGCCAAGCAAAGTTTTCATGTAACTGATTTCAGGTATACTAAACTGTGTATGAAAATGAAAATAACGCGTTTCTGCAATAAATTTTTTCATTTCCGTTGTTAAGAAACACTTCTAGAAAAGATTTCTTTTCCCTTTAAAGTATTTTTACCCACCCAGCACCCCTATTCGCTCCAAGATCCCGCAAGCTTCTAAATTAAAAAAAAAAAGGGGTGTACAATGGAAATGACGCACTGATGGTCTTAATAAGCTGTAATCCAAAAAATGTGCCCAGGGTACTGAAATGAGGGATGAAAGTATATCTGACTATCTGTTTGCTTATATCTCCTTAGATTATAAAGTTACTGAACCCTGTAAGAATACGCATACACAAGCATAGAGCCTTGAGTCGTATTAACCTTGTACCCTTTCATAATGATTTAGAAAATTCTCTTTGGGATATTATTTATCAAATTCAAAATAAAATCAAACCTTAATAAGTTTCAGAACTGCAGGTCCAAAATAACAGTGAAACGAGTTAAAGAAGTGTAATATTTTAAATAAAAAATACAAATATTATTCGTGATAACCTTAAAGCTTAAAGATCAAATCAAATGAACACTAATTTTACCAAAATGTCACAAATAAACATCGTTCTTAAACCAGAATTGCTCGAATTTTAGTAAAATCACTTTTTATCAAATTAAAGATTTACATTTAATATGGTTTCGGAAGTTCTTATGTGTGATATTATTTTAAAGATTAAATCAAGGATTTTTGGAAATATTACTCTTATTATATTCGACTATTCTTTCATAATAAATATTTGTATTCAAAAATGATACTTTCCAAGATATTGGAAACTTGCACTAAAGTTAAACATCCATCTGAATTTAGGTCAATATCAATACGTCCAACAATAGATTAAGTACATAGGAAGATACATAACGCCTATGACAAATGCATTGCGTGTTGTCACTCAAGCATAACCTCAGTGGGGCTGTTTGTATAATGCTGTTTACAAAACATGAAACATAGGCGGCGTAAAATTTTAATAGTCTGAATAGATAAAAATTGTATTGTATTATTATATTATACCAGATCTCAAAAGACAGATTATTTCTTTGGGTAGGTAAACCTACAGAGTATTCATTAAAAAACTCTAATTCATTGGAACGCAAGGTCTTTTATAAAAATCGCCAACATAGATACAGCAATGTATCAAAGCAAGGGGAACGGGGGGTATCTTATAAGAAGTCTTAGCTAAACTTCTTAACACCCCTCAAAAATATCAAACGGGAAGGTAAAAGGTAGGCCAAGTGATACCTCCTTTGAAAAGTTTTTAGTTTTTATATAATTTGATCGTCAAATGTAGGGCTGTTAAAAATCTTTCAAATCAGTTATATCTTGAACTTCTTTCCTGTTTAAGATTTTTAATTGGGAGGGACTGAGGGTTGATCTAAATCTGATAAGTATTGTAGTAAAAAAAGTTATAAATTCAAATAATTAAGATTTTTTACTGCCATTTTATATTCTTATACAACTAAAACATTTGACTGACTTAATAAGTTATTTACGCGACTAGTAAAGTGACGATTTTCTTCTATTTGAAAATACAGAGAATTTCAAGTAATAATTTGCAGAGCCATATATGTCTGCATGTATTCTAAAGTTATTTAGTTCACGTGATCCACACCGTTCTAAATGATTTATGGTTTTTTCTTATTTTTTTTAGACCAGAACTTAACACCGGGATGTTTTTATTTACTAGATGAACAAACGTATTGTGTATATTTAATTTACTGATAGTTACTTTTATGAGAACTATATGAAAACTATATCGTTTTTGGAAAACTTTCTTGATATACAGAAAAATTTCGAATATGAATAAAATTATGCTTTACACTATTTATAAATCAGTAATGTAATGGTCATAGGTTATAAAAGTCGCAGAAAGTTTCGATTGACAATACCTTCGTAAGCGTAAAGAATATTTTAAAAAATCTTATACTTACCAGATTGCTTTTTTTGATAAATAAAAATAAAAAACTCACTTAATCTGTTGCATCATTTAAAAGTAGTTTTAAACCTTAGACCAACAAAGTTTTAAACTAGCCTGTTCTCGAGAAGATAAACACTATATCTAACTACTTTTATTATCTTTTTTCTTGGCGCAATATTTCTACATTGATCTTAGATCTTTTTTACACACACTTTTTCATTGCATCTCTCTCTCTCTCTTTCTTTCTCTTTTTTCCGTGCTAATCTCTTACTATCTCTCTCTGTTTATCTTACTTCCTTAACAATTAAATTTCAGTGACCAAGTCCTCAAATTTTTCGTTAGTATTTTTGTTTACAATAAAATTCTTAGCTCAGTTTGTACAAGTCTTAATAAAATCTTCATTTGTGGAGGTGGCTGATTAGTGATTAGTGTCTATTATTTATTTCTGTAATTATTTTACTTTACCTACTATATTCTAGTCAGAGCCGTGATAAGTACTCCTCAAAAGTACTTAACTTATTCAGTATTTTGCTTAAAAGAGAAAAATTGACCATGAGGCTATTAGCTATATTAAATACTCATTTAATAGTAATTGTAAACAAAAATTGGTAAAGCGTGGTCCATTGTACACAAGGACAAAAATTGATAAATTCATGATATTATGTAATCAAGCAAATTGGCTTTCTTCTTTTAGCGGCTTATGACCCATTACAGAATTTTCAAGAACTCCTATATAATAAATTTAATAAAACATTTCTGATTGAAAAGAAAAAGAAAAAGGCAAAAAGTCCTTGGTATACCAAAAAGGTAAAAAGATTCGGGAAAAAATATGCGATCATGTCATTACATAAGAAAATTTGCTTATGATAATTCCACTTTTCGAAACTACTATAATAACTACCTTAGAATTTATAGAAATACTATCAAAATATAAAAAAACCTACTTTCAAAAAAGAATAAACAACTAATACATCAAAGGAATCTTGGAAGATTGTCAATGACTTACGAGAAAAAAATTAACATGTTCCTGTTTTGAGCAGTCTATGCTGATAATCTTAACACATTTTAGAGAGTACATGGGTCAGTATCTGAAACATTCTTTTTTGCTCCAGTTATTGCAGCAGAGATTAAAAGAATTTTTGCATAAATTAGGAGCAAAAACACAGTCGGTTGGGACAGGGTGTCCTTGCAGATTTTCAGAGCTTTACCGGAGTTGACCAGGGCAAAGGCACCAATTGTCCCCCTTTACAAGGGTGGAGACCGCGACGAGACCTCAAATTTCAGACCCATTGCTCTGTTGCCCACACTGGCAAAGATAGTGGAAAAACTAGTTAAAGTAAGGATGGCCTATTTCTTAAATAAACACAAAATCTGAACCTCCAACAGTTCGGATTTCAAACATCAAAAAACACTTGCGATACCATTTTTGGGTTTCTTGAACACCTGTACATCCGTTTATAGTCTGGAGAGGTTGCCGCTGCGGTGTTTTGTGATTTGTCAAAAGCATCCGATTGCGTCAATCATGAAATACTGCTGCAGAAGCTGGCGAGGTACGGATTCAGAGGAATGGTTTCGCTCTTACTTGGCAGAACAGACTCAGTGTGTCGCCTTTAAAAATACCAATTCAACTGAATGCCGTTTAGATTGGGGAGTTCCGCAGGAATCTGTTCTCGGTCCATTACTCTTCCTAATTTACATAACTGATCTTCTGCATCTTGATATATCGAGAAGATTCACTGTCTTTGCAGATGATAGCACCATTCTTTGGCACGGTACGAATCTTGAAACACTAAAGAGGGTTATAAACGATGACTTGTGTAAAAGAAAATAGTGGTGTGATTCAAATTTGTCTTTCAATGTTTCAATAACTAATCTTTAAAATTTTAAATGTCACATAGATGGTATCCACCTACAGGACGAGTCTATTGCAATGCCGTCTTCTGTTAAGTTTCTGGGGTTATTAATAGATGAATTCCAAATCTGAAGTTTAGGACTCATATTGGTAACTTATGTAATAAAAATGCTACCAGTTGCTACGCACTCCGAGTTATCTCTATCAATTTAGATCCATCTATGGCTCGAAATTCATATTTTGCATTGATTAAGTCTCATCTTTTGGGGGCTTAGTTCGAACTATTTATTTAACTGTCTTTATGTTGCAGAAAAGAGTAATTCGATATATGGGTGGTGCTAGAGTTCTTGACTCCTCCCGATCCTTGTTTGTAAAACATGGAATCTTAACACTTTGTTATATATATATATATATATATATATATATATATATATATTTTTTTTTTTTTTGAGAGACTGTGTGTTTCATAAAAAGTGTAGTTCATAAAAAGTAAAAAGATGAATTGTTAAAGGTAGGTCGTTATAATGTGCGCTTCTCGCGCCTGCTAAATTTGCCTATTCATAGGTCAGTACTAGTAAAATGTTCTTTTGTCTATGGTGGCAAAAAAATGTTTAATCATCTGCCTCTTAGATTAAGAGTGCTCTATGAAGAGAGAGCATTTAGAAGGGGAATTAAAACATTTTTATGTAAAAAAGCATACTACAAATTGAATTAATATTTTAGTGATAGACTAGATTAGGAAATGACTTCCCGTTTTTTGTTTTAGCCTGTCAGTGGGAGTATCTGTAGTTTTTGTTTTGTTTGTATTCTGTGTGCTTTTGAACATTCTGACCTCTTTTCAGTAATTTATTTTTTATTATATTTTTGTTTTGCTTTGAAGAGAACTAACAATGACGTTATATAAATACATACTGATATCTTAATATTTTTATTCGATTTATGCTATTTTTGTTGTAGTCGTAGATATTATAGTTTTAAAGGATTTGTAATATGTTAATGTTTAAGCTTGCAGATATATAGTTGTGTCAATGATTATACATTCTGACAATAAAGCTATTTTTTGACTTTGACTTTAGGTATAAGCAGTAAGTACATGCTTTTATTTAGTTTTAAGAATGTATTCTAAGTACTTAAAGTAGATCTATAATACTTAAGTACTAACAGTATATCTAGATACTTACAGTATTTAGCAGATTTTAAGTACTGCAATCATAATCAAGATAAATCAAGTTCTTTTTTATAATAATAACTAAATATTGACAAATCTTATTATGTCAGAACTATTTTTATAAAACACATTGGTCTTATATTTAAACATCATCTGTAGTGTTTTAGTTTTAGAAGAAATGACGCATTATAGCTACCAGACAAAACTGATAAAGCACACAATTCCGTATTCTTTGGAAGCTCTTCAATCAGAGGCGCCCCTCCACTAAGATATATCTGGGGCTAGTTATATTAGAAATTACCTTTCTGTTTAGCAGCATAATTCTGTTCCCATCGAAATTTCACCTGTTGAAGATAGTTCACAAAACAGGTGACTTTTTTCATTTTTAGTCGTCAGTGCTGATTTTGCCCTACCAGTATTTTATTTTGTCGACGGCCACCAAACCTGGGTCAAAATTTTGTAGTCTTAATTAAATGAAGTATATCGAGATTCTAGTCAACTTGAGGGCTAGAACAAAAAGTTTCGAATAAAAAATGACTCTTTTACTAATCCTAAAAATAATAGAGTTAGGAAGGTTATAAGTTAAAGAATGATATGACTTTCAACTTTAAAAAATCTACAAATTTTAGTTGTAACAAAAAAGTATCAAAACCATTTCTACGTAAAATTTTATGCTCTACAATTTTTATTCGAAATCTGTGAAAGTGTAAGAGCTGTAAGACTCTTACACTTTTTGAATATTATCAAAAAAAAATTTTTTTCACTTTTAGGGGTCGAGAAAAAATTATTTCCACTTATCGTTATAAAATCGTTTGTATAATAAAAATTCAGGCAAGTTGATCAAAATTTCGATTTAAGGGTTCATTTGATTGGACCATTTATTATATTATATTAACATGAATAAGGAGGCACTGAGTTCCCCGCATATCTAATTTTGCCAGAACTACGGTACTAACATTACATTTAAGCACCATCTATGCATTTCTAGAAAATTAGTAATGCTCTTTGTCAAAAATTAAAATGATTGGTAAAATTGAACTTCATGCCATCAAAAAATTCCAAAAACCATATAACACACGATATTTTATAATACCCAACTTTTTTCCTATAGTTTCCCCCTCCCCGCTATACACTTCAGTTATTTACACAAGAAATGTTTTATGCCAAGAATAAAGATATTTGACATTTTCAACATTCCTTAATATTTATTGCCAAATTTTAAAGCAGTGTATTAAAACATGTCAAATTTATCTCGGAAACCTTTGGTAGAAAAAAAATCAAATAGCGTCATTCCGCCTTTTTTGTTTTTTTTTCTCAATATGCCTGTGATGCGACCACACCTGACATTTCAGAAAAAAACAACTTTTGTTTGGAATATTTTTTGATATGTCTAAAAATAAAGCTTCTAGACCCTGTTTAAAATATAACCACACTCCCTGTACATATTATATAATATGTATAAGTAATATTGATTACTTATATGAATATAAATAGGTTTTTACGATACTTAAAATAATTTTGAACTACTTAAGTCTTTTTAATATTGAAGTACCTGCTTGTGAAAAAGACTAAAATATGTATAAACACTGAATTAATTAAAAGTACTTAAGTACAAAAAATACTTAAGTACTTATACAAAGGACTTTAAGTAAATTAAGATTTTGCAGTACATTTTTAAGTAATAAACAATACTTAAACAACATTTGAAATTTGTACCAATACAAGAACTTTTCTAAAAAAATACTGACCACATTGTCTCAAGTATCGCTAATTCAAAAGTACTTAAGTAAAATACTTACAGTATCAAAAGTACTGATTATTTTACTTTAAGAACATTTTTGTATTTAGTACCTCAGCTCTGACTACTGTATTTTTATAATAATAAACATATTTATTATTATTATTATCAAAAGATTAGGATATCAACAAATTTGACATTTTCATTGCCTTTGTTTGAAGGCTATGGACAATGTAGAAAGTTCACACACAAAGTCATTCTCTCCGGTTTCTTTGCATCGTCTTTATTTAAAAGTTCCACAACGTTTTTAATGGTAATTGTCTCCAATCGTTTGAAGTTTAGCAGTTGTGTGCGATGATGCTTGAAGTCTCCGCCCATAGGTTAACGTGAAATTTAAAGTAGGTCAGTTTATTATTATTAAGTTTACAATGGAAAAAGAAGGAAATTCCTCTTTGCCTTTTCGTAGCGTTCTTGTTAAACCGTCTGCAGAAAGCACCAGAGCTACAGTGTACCAAAGCCCACACACACTGGACAATATCCCAAGCCGGGTTCTAACTATTCCGTCGTAACAAAAAAAGGCATCATAAGAACACTTCACAACAGATCTGTAACAACTTGTAATAATATGACAGATTTATAAATATAAAAAAATCCTTTGAAGAAGGGTTACTGTGGAAGGTTAATAAGTAACACAATGTCAAAATTACAAAATGTTCATCACACTACGACATTTTCCGAACTATATAGAAGAATCATCAGCCACCCTTCCTCAATATACTCTGTATTAGAAGATTCGGAGAATAGTCAAGGATCAAACCACTTTTAAACTGGGAAATGCATTAAAAAGCCCTCTAGCGAAAACTAAACCAGAGGACATCGATAAAAAAATTTATTTTCCAAATCCATTGTGAGTGTGGTGAATGGTACAGTAGTGCGACTAAAGCCTCTTCTAATATAAGATCAAACCAATATCGGACGAAGAGATTTTTTTTTTTCGAAAACGACTTGTATCACAATACTAAGAGGCAATTTTTGTGAATTTTTACTTGCCCTAAAGGACGAAGCTAGTGATTTTTTTTAAAAACAAATCGGGTCCAATTGATTTATTAAGAAAATCAGGGGATGGTTACTCATACTCATACGCCCTTGGTTGAAATAAAAACTGTTGAATATTGTCAAAATATAGCCTCTAAATGCTTAGCAATACTAAATTTTAAGCAAATAGCTTTTACTCTTACTTTTAGTTTAGTTACTAAAAAAATCATAATATAAATAATATATATATATATATGTTTATTATTATTATTATGTATATATATATATATATATATATATATATATATATATATATATATATATATATATATATATATATATATATATGATAGTATGTTTTCATTCCACTTACACCAACGTCATAACAAGAAAATGATCCTTGTTTGGAACATGTTCTGCATCACAGCAGACACAATGATCCATTTTAGTCAAACGACGATCGCGATTTCGCTCTTATTAGAGCTCATCAGGCCGCCATAGACTAGCCAGCCCCGTGTAGGGCAAAGTCACAAAATTGAATCACAAAAACAACTACTCCGCTGGCTAATACCACGACCGGCATTGAATTACATTGTGACTCCTGGCTTTCGTTGGGAGTATTAAATGATAGTATGTTTTCATTCTACTTACACCAACGTCATAACAAGAAAATGATCCTTGTTTGGAACATGTTCTGCATCACAGCAGACACAATGATCCATTTTAGTCAAACGACGATCGCGATTTCGCTCTTATTAGAGCTCATCAGGCCGCCATAGACTAGCCAGCCCCGTGTAGGGCAAAGGCACAAAATTGAATCACAAAAACAACTACTCCGCTGGCTAATACCACGACCGGCATTGAATTACATTGTGACTCCTGGCTTTCGTTGGGAGTATCAAATGATAGTATGTTTTCATTCCACTTACACCAACGTCATAACAAGAAAATGATCCTTGTTTGGAACATGTTCTGCATCACAGCAGACACAATGATCCATTTTAGTCAAACGACGATCGCGATTTCGCTCTTATTAGAGCTCATCAGGCCGCCATAGACTAGCCAGCCCCGTGTAGGGCAAAGGCACAAAATTGAATCACAAAAACAACTACTCCGCTGGCTAATACCACGACCGGCATTGAATTACATTGTGACTCCTGGCTTTCGTTGGGAGTATTAAATGATAGTATGTTTTCATTCCACTTACACCAACGTCATAACAAGAAAATGATCCTTATTTGGAACATGTTCTGCATCACAGCAGACACAATGATCCATTTTAGTCAAACGACGATCGCGATTTCGCTCTTATTAGAGCTCATCAGGCCGCCATAGACTAGCCAGCCCCGTGTGGGGCAATATATATATATATATATATATATATATATATATATATATATATATATCAACCTAGATTTCTTCAGTTCAAGACTGTTTTTAAAGTATTTATTTTCCTACTTATACCTTTCATGTTGGTTGCTGGAATGAGCTTGGGGCCATAAATAATTATGCGCCCTGTAGTAGTGGCTGTAGTAATTGATTGATTGTTATTAAACTAGCGCAGATACTGTTATAGTCTATTTCCAAATTTGTAGGAGTAGTACACAACCTGATTATATGTTATTCAAAAATGATTCAAGTATGGGATGAGCCTTCTATATTTTGTATATGTACTACAAACATAAACCAAGACATTTTTACAAATATTGAACAGACACATCCCGTACCTGACAAAATACAATAGGGCCATAAAATTGCAAACAAAGCGTAAGGCAAATAACGATCAACATTCAACAATCAGTGTCGTAGCGTTGAAGATTATATTATACTATAAATATACATTATACAATAAAATAATATTTAGAAGATTTAGATTTATTTTCCCTAGCTATTGTCAAAAGCTCCGGTTTTAAAGGCATCATTTTTACACCGTATTTATTTTTCGTTCAGCAAATTTATAATATCTTGTTTTCGCCAACAACACAAGGGTGCTTTCTCTGCTACTCTAGAATGATAGCTGGCATTATTCATAACAATGACAGAATTTTCAGGGATTGACTTAAAAATTTCAGAAAAGTAATCTTCAAAAACACTGCAGTTATCTCCACTGGTTTTCTTAGTTTCTTCTGTTTCCACTTTTTCGTTCACTAAAAAGTCTTTATCATTGTTGATTGACTGGCTCCTCTCATATTGGCATATGAGTTGACTATATTTCTAACAGTAGTTGTAGGCATCTGGTGCACAAGTGCATCATAGACGTTCAACACTATAGTCCTTGTTTTGGAATCGAGAACACCCTTAGAAATTACCGTACAAACATTTTCAAAAAGTGTGAATACACGATATACACAAGAACAAAAGAAATGCTAAAATAATATATTTAATGTAGAGGATTATATCTACATCTTTTCCTTATCTTGTACCTTGGTTCCTTTATTTACCTTTAATTAGACTACCTAAGAGTTACGTCATAATGGGCGGAGCTTAGCAAACCTTTCGAAATAAAGCGTTTGTTGTATTTTCCAATAACTATGTTGGAACGATTTATAAATCTACTATACATAGAAAATAACACACCAATGCTTTATCACCACTTTATCGCTTTAGACCCTTTGGCGTGCTCCTATGAATTAGGAAACAAAGTATAGATGCCAATATCAACTGGATTAATGGAATATTCGGTTTGACTAATCATTTAAATGGTATGAGTATTAGAGTAATGGTTGATGATTTGTTGGATAGTAAATATGAATAAATCTTGGTTGCTTTGAGCTGTCCGATGTTTCTTACTGAGAAAAGTGAAAAAAATATTAGAAAATTCTTATATACTTAGGTAGGAATGATGACATCAATAACTTTCCACTATGAATACGGTTTGCATGCGTATGTGAAAGCAAAGACAGATAATACTCCGAATAAACGATCCCACAAATTTAAAATAAAATACCCCCTTTGGATAGTATTCCGTATAGTTGGGATTCATCGAGAGATTTCCGCCTAGCCTAATAACCAGAGTTGCCAGTCCGCGACGTACTGCATCCGATTTGCTGGTTAAATTCGTTTATAGATAGGAACCATAATTTTAGTATTGAATTTCTAAACAAGTTGAGGTTTCTAGCAACACTAAGTGATTTATTGTTGAGCGCGGTCCAATTAAACGGCGACACGGGCAATTGATGTGGTTAAATTATTTGTACCTCATGGGTCTATATGAAGTATAATTGGTCTTTGGTGAAAGTAATATACGTTAGAGTGTGTTGGATACATACATTGTATTATCTTCATAATTTTTATTATTCTTTATACATAAGGAAGAATTTTTTATGAGGGAAGTTTTCGGTAAAAGAAATGTATTTTCTCTAATAGAAAATATGTGGTAATAACTTTATACAAATTTTATAAAATTTAATTTATCTAATTTTCTTTTAAGTTATTACCAAATGATTATACGGATTCATAAAATGTGTTATCTGAATGTAATGGAATTCTTTAGAAGGGGAGTTATTGGTAAAGGCAAATTTTCCAGTTTTGGTTTTTAATTTATTTTTATATTATTATCATTTATTTTTATAACTTTACTTACATATTCATAATGTCATTTAATTTGTTTCCATGATATTAATTATTCCAGGAAATGGAATTTCTCCAAATATTCAAACATTTTATTAGAGCGTTAGTTTTCCTAAATAGGATTTGTACTAAAATTTTGCCAGTTTGTCCATGTTCCACACTTGTTTTTTGTGAAAAATTGTAAGGCAATTGGCTAAGTAGTTTTTTGGTACTGTAACTGTAACTATAAACATTTAATTAGGCGACTATTTTGTTCCGCCATAATGACTGCCCACCAAAATTTTACCAGTTTATCCCCGCATCACACTTGATTTTTGTGCAAAATTTGAATAAGTAGTTTCCTGATAATAATTTTTTACGATTTTATAAGGCAGCCATTTTGAATTGTTACCAAAATATTACCAATCCATCCTTGACTCTTGACCGACAGAAATAGGAGAACATATTTTTCAGGATCTAAAAACGCAAAGATCTGGAAAAATCTTGGTAAATAGCAAGTAGGGATGTATTTATTATGAGCTGGATAGGAAACCGATACCAAATCTCATGTTTGACATTGGGTGAAAAAGTTAAAAAAATCGAGAATTTTCTAGACCTCTTATAAGTTTGTAACAACTATATTTACCCACCCACTATACTATATCAACAACTCTTTATGCCTCATGCGACCAACATTCTGCTGAAGAAATTAATAATACGATCATTGATAATAATACAAAATTCGATCTTGGTAAAATGTCTAATCAGACGTTTGGAGCAGTTTTTATGCGTAACAGATCCTAATACGCCTCCTAAACATTGTCGTACAGAAATTCGAGTAAACTAATCACGATTTTAAGAAGAAGACCTGATATACCTTCCAGCAGAAGTTCAACTTTTTAATATAAATGGGGAATTTTACTTTGAAAAAAAATATTACCTTTTTGTTTAGCATTAGGCACTATGCTTATTTTAAGTATTGTAGCCACGAGAGGCCGATTGCCCCCCTTTCGCCTTTTGGCGCCCTCCAGTGACAAAAAAAGCTTTATTCATAAATAGCCATGTAAGACAAAACGCATTCTTTGGTCATTAGCGACGTATTTACAAAAAAAAGATACGCGTGGTAACGTTTTTATTAGTCATCGCTTTTTTTTAATGTTATTTTTGGTAGATTCGATGTCCGCAACAAATATTTAAGTGTAGTTTTACTTCTTTCTATTATGATTATCGTTTTGTCCCTAAAAGCTGGCTACTGGTTTTTATTATAATTTGTTAATTTTTTGTTTAAAAAAATGTTTTTGTTAAAAAACCCGAACCTGAAAGTATGTCAAGGCAACGTGTTAAAAATATTATATGCTCAGTAAATTGATTTGTTTTTGCTGATTATAAATAACCCAAGTTTAATACTTTAACGCTAAAAGACAACCGAGAAAAATAACAAAAACTCTGTCATAAGGAACAATGTGTTAGGGAAAGAAACTTTGGACGCATGCAGTTAAGAACTGCCTCTTATGGCAGGGATTTTGTTAACAGTTGTTTGGCACATTTTTTTGAAACACCGTATGTAGTACACTACAACAATAGTTTCTATCCATTAATCAAAAAAGTTAAAGAGGGTTATTTATAGAGAAATACATGCATGTGACCCCAGTATAGAAATCCGTTCTTTTGTACCCACCAGTCATAAAGCTTAGACACAGATCTTTGTGCTTACACGTTGTCTGGTAGAATGCTCTGAAACGGATCTGAGCTTCTCTTATCTATGTATTTACAATTTATAGACAATTCTTAAAAATCCGCTAAATTTTGCAATTTTATATAAAAACCTCTAGACCTGACTGTGAAACCGACAAAAAAAATTACAACGCAAAAATAATTACGCATACGTAATAAGGTTGATAGTCACTAAATTTGCGACGTTAAAAATACGAACAAAAGTTATTTATATTTACTTACTGACAAATACGGTCTTAGCATTGAACTATCTCCAAAAAATTCAAAAAACGCAAAAGAAACCTGACTTATTTCCATATAAATGAATAATTAAATAATCATTATAGGTCGCAGCTAATTTAGTTTAAACTAGAAATTGTTTACAAGTTGACTACGTGAAAATATTTATTTATCAAGACGGGTTAATAACATCGTTTTATAAAAAATACATCACGAAGAGCGCTTCAGGATGTTATTTATCAGCCAGTTTTTTACGTTTATTGATCTTTTAATTTTTACTGGCAAAACCATTGGTTTTTCTTCTTTTTATACATCATTTCATGTGTCAATAGAACTAATTAGAGAATAACGTTTTTGGATGTAAATTTTTTCTAATTTAACAAAACGTCTTAAATCTGAATCCACTGAAAATACCGATATAAGTATTTTTGGCAACTATGTAGTAGTCAGAACACTGCGTCTACAGAGTGCATAATATGTACAGGGTCTTCGGTTATATTTTGCACGGGGTTTACACGCTTTATTCTTAGAGGCAGAAAAAATGTTAAATTCAAAAGTTGTTGGGTTCTGTCTGAACCGCCAGAATTTGATAAAGACATTAAAAAATGACAATTGCAAATTAAAGATTGAGCATCGACACTGGACATTTTATTCTGATTTCAAAAATATATACAGTGTTTATGTTCAGACTAACGGTTATCGCATAAATTTGATCTAAAAACTGGAAAAATCAAGTGCTCTGGCTCATAGTAAATTTAACATGGGCAGCTTTGATTTCAATTGTTTTTGCATGGCCATTTGTCACTGATTTACTTATTTCTTAATTATGGGGTATTCTGGGGTATTCTGACGAAGAAAAAGTAAATATTTTGAAAATATACTTTTGGGTAAATAATTACCGTGAAACACAAAACCAACATAGAATGACGTATCCTAATTTAGTTGCTTCATTAACATCTGCAATCTATTATATTGCGAAAAAATTTTAAAAACAGAAAGACTGTGACAAGAAAGAAGCGAACAGTAACTAGAAATGAAGAAAGAGATGTGCCAATATTGTTATATTTTGACGGTCATTTTTAATTATTATTAATTTTTAAGTAAGTTTATATTAAAAGTATATTTTATAGAGGATCCAGAACGATCAATCCCAGACGCTGTATTTAATTTGAATAAGAAAATATGGAAAGTTCACAAAACTCTAAAACATTACAAGTATAGAGATTATAAGTTTAGACCGGTTTAGTACTTAACAGGCTTAAACAAAATACAAAGGGTTGCGTTTTGCCGGGAAATGTTGGCAAGGATGCAGAGAGATGAAAACTTCGCCAAGAAAATTCTTTTTACAGATGAAGGTATATTTTCTACAGCGGGGATGTTCAACGAGAGATAAACACTTTTGTACAACTACCAATCCGCAGAAGAAACAAATTGTAAAAATTCAGGCCCGAAAGTCTATTTTGGTTTGGTTCGGCATTATAGAAAACATAGTTTTAGGGCCTATAGTCATACGTTGTTCTTTAAATGGCCAAAGATATTTAAATTTATTACGAAATGAGATAGAACAAGCTCTGGAAGAGTTACCTTTCTTTATAATAACATTATTTTTCACCACGATGGGGCCCCTTGTCATAATATTATTGAAGTTACAGAATATCTTATTAATAAATATGATTTATGGATAGGGAGACACGGTGTCATAACTTGGCCTGCGAATATCCCAGACCTTTCGCCTCTGGATTTCTTTCTCTAGAGATAATAAAGTTTACTATAATAGACCACCACCGATTCGGGAATTGACTTCAAAATTGCAAGGCGAAATAAATAGTTTAAACGAAAATAATCCAGAGTTTACGTTTCAAGCTATAACCAGTAGATTTAGAGACAATTTAGAAAAATGTCTCAGAAATAACGGGGGTAGACTAAATAAAATCTATTCCATAAATAATATTGTTTTTGTTTATTCGTTGTTAATTCATAGTTAATATCCTTGTTTGAAAATGTTTAAATAAAAAAAAACATATAGCTTCATTTTCTTCCCGGTATCAATATTAAAATATCTTTTATTATTCAGATAGTTGTTTCATACAAATAACTCATTAAACTCAGTTTAAATAATTTAATATTTGTAAGTAAGTCTCGGACAAAATAAACGGTATATATGTGTTAACATATTAAACATTTAGAAATGGTTTTTAAAGATTTTGTTATTGTTATTTATTATTAAATAAATTAAAATTGAATTAAATTATGTCTATGCAGTAAAATAATTGCTTTTTCTTTGCCAGAATACCTATAATTAAGAAATAAAGTAAATTAGGTGTCTAAACACTAGTGAGAAAATGGCCATGTTAAAATAAAAACAATTGAAATCAAAGCCGCCTATATTAGATTTACTATGAGCTAGAGCACTTGTTTTTCCAGGTTTTAGACCAAATTTATGCGAAAACCGTTAGTCTGAACGTAGACAAAGTATACTTTAGCATGAAATCAGAAAAAAATGTTCTTTCCAACGAATTAAAAATATACAGGATGTCTCTTTTAAAATAACAAAGGCGACGCTCAATTTTTTAATTTGCAATTGTCATTTGTTAATCTTTTTAGCAAATTTTGGCGGTTAAAATAGAACCCAACAACTTTCGATTTAAGATTCTTGTGTATTTCTAAAAATAAAGCGTGTAGATCCCGTTCAAAATATAACCGAAAACCCTGTACATTCTGCTTCTCTAGCATTAACGTGACAATTTATAAAAAATATGAGTGTAATATTATTTTTTTTCTTAGTTTGACGTAATAATTTTTCAAGTCTCGACTAGCCCTTCGGATCCTGTAAAATTTTGATTACGTACGATGAATAACACTGAAAGGCATAACTGAATGCACTGCAGGGTCTCCAGACCATACACCTGGTGAGTTACTTCTGTAGCTTCTGAACATTAGTTTACAGTACTGCACTGGAGTACTGTAAGCAAGTTACGAACGAATATTAAAGAATTTTTTAAAAGTTCCGCGTTGTGACTTAATCAATTAATAAATGTTTTAAAAACGTATTTCCCCAATAATTAATTACGAGTTATTATTTTATAAGTTTATATCTTAACCAGTTAGTTTCACTTGATTTATTTAATTTCCCAATCAGCGAATCTTGAAAATGAATACACTTACTTGGACTTGTTTGTCTTAATATTGACTTAACTCACAACGTTTCGATTAGTAAAGTAAAGATCTCTAATTTTTTTAAAAGCTATGCTGTTAATCCACTTCAGCAACCCTTAAAGTCTCTATTATATGATTGCCACTTTGACAAGTAATCTGGTAAACATATTAGTGTGACTCTATATATGCCGTTTTGGCATAATAATTCCAAGAATTACCAATAACCCGGGCTAGTTTTTTCGACCTTGAAGGGGGTGAAATATGTTTTTATTTTTCAAAAATAATTATCTAACAACTGATTTCTGGATTTTTAGAAATTCGGCCCTTAGGAGGGTGCAAATGGGGTTAAATGTGTTTCTATTTTTGTTTTTCTATATCTCTTCAACTAAAGAAGGTTTTAAAACGAATCTTTTATTAATAGATTTCAAAAATATTTTTAAGTTCATTTTTGGATTTTCTGAAATTCGAAATATGTGAAATGTGCTTTTATTATTATTTTTTTAATATGTCCAATTAAATAAGACTTTAAGACGATTCTTTCATCAATGGCCACAAATTACCCAAAATTATTGACTACGAAATTTTAAACTTAAGTGGGGTGAAATGGGATAAAATTTTTTCTTCTTTTATAATAACTATTACTCTTGTACTAAGTGAAAATTTGAGACGATTTGTTTGTCAGTGGCTTTCAAAAATAATTATCAGTACATATTTTTAAAATACCGTCATTTAGAGGGCGAAATGTAGTTTTTCTCTTACCTCTTCAACTAAATATAATTTTAACGCATTATTTTGTTAATAGCTTTAAAAATATGTTTTTACTGTTTGTTTCGTCAAAAGTTTTTAAAAAAAGTTATTTAATAATTTCTATATATTTCGAAATTCTAGCCTTAAGAGGATGAAATCTGTTTTACCTTTTTACTTCCCTCGTCAAGGGTATTGTAATCGTGAAAAAATCTCCCTCCGAGGTTTTTCAGATCTTTACGTTTCAGGGTCCCTAGATGCCGAAAAACATGTTTTCTCAATTCCATTTGTCTGTCTGTCCGTCTGTTTATCTGTCTGTCTGTTCGCGGCATAGCTAAAAAATTACTTACCCGATTGACTTCAAATTTTGGTCAAAAATTAATGGTAACATTTTGGTAAAAATCCAACATGGCAAAACAAAATGGCGGCCACGTGAAATGTTAAAAAACTGCTTATTTAATTTATCTAAGTATTATGTAGAATCGACTGGTAAAATGTTGGTACGAATTCAAGATGGCTCGAATGGCGGCTTAATAAAATATTTAAAAATTCAGCCTTAAAAACTATTTAATGGACTAATTTAAAATTGTGTGCCATAACTAATTGAGGTATATATATGTAGAAGAACTTGTGAAACTATGGTACTAATTTTGGATGGCGGAACAAAATAGCGGCCAAATAAAATATTTGTAATCGTGAAAACAATCACTTCCTCAGGTTTTAGATATTTTCAGGTTTTAGCGTCCCTAGCCAAAAAACATTTTCATCAATTCCGTCGGTCCGTCTGGCTGTCTGTCATTTCGCGGCATAGTTTAAAAACTATTCATCAGAGTGACTTTAAATTTTAGTGAAAAATTAAGGGTCATATGGGGATCACCTGGTAATATTTTGGTAAAAATTAAATATGCCAAGATGTCGGCCTAGTGAAACGTTAAAAAAATTATTACACAAAAACCTTGTGTTACATAGGAATGAATTGGTAACATATTATTATGAATATAAGAAAGCAATCCAAAATGGCGGTCTAATAATATATTTAAAGACTCGGCCTGAAAAAACTACTAATTAGATTAATTTCAAAATGTATCATGTATGTCAATGTAAAAAATACTTATTGAATTTGTTTTAAATTATGCCCAAAAGAGTGTGGCATAGATAGCAACTGGTAAAATATTGGTATATCCAATATGATAGAACAAAATGGCGCCCACTAAAAATGTTTAAAGAGTCAGTATGGATGTGTTACTAAAAGACTATGTTTTTCCAATACCTCTCAAACTAAAGGACAATTTCAGCAATTCTTTCGACAATTGTGTTCAAAAATAATTATCCCAAAAGTCAATTTCTGGATTTTATAAAAAATCCACCCTTAAGGAAGTAAAAATATATATTTTCACGTTTTTAAAAACAGCATTTCCACTAAATACTATTGTAACTCGATTTCTGTGTTAAGACCTTTTTAAATAGTTACCAAAAGAAACCCCATTTTAAAAGTACTTAAACTTTTTCCTGTCAATTTTAAATTTCTTTGTACCTCTTATGTAAATCATGGAGCATAAAAAATTATTCCGGAATATAATGTTCTTAGGCCCCTGAAATTGGCCGGTGCATTATGTTTTGCCATCGGTAAATAAAATTTAATGGAAAGATTTAACTACTGCTGGAATTGATCTAAGGACTCTTGCATTTCGCATCGTTAAGTTGGCCGTTCCAGTGTAATTGAAAGACATTTTTTCTTATTTATTTTTAGCAATACTTTTCCAATCTTCAGGAACTTTGGTGCTCGAAAGGATCTTTTGCGTCGGCTCGAGATTTATGAAATAATGGAGGATAATAAACGTCGATCAGATCTCGTAATATTATTATCTATAATTTTCAAGAATCGAATTCGCAGAACCTCCGGACTCGAATCAATCACGATAAAGATGCGGTCAAAAACACGTTACAAGGACTTATTAACGAAACAAATGTGATCAAAGTAATTCGAGTTGCCAAGCTAGATTCCGCGGTATGAATTTAACAACGTGAAGGATGTTTCTTCTGGATCAATTCCCACTGACGACATTTTCGAAGAGAATTCTTATCTTCCTGGTAAAATGAGGAACCAGAAATTCCATACATCTTCCTTAAAAACTATATAACTATGCAACAATATTTAATTTGTCTTTAGATCAGGAAATATTTCCCTATTTTTAAATCTGGGTCTCCCGAGGATATGACGAATTACAGTGAAGCTTACAATCAATACACAATTGCTAAAATGTTTGACAGCCTCGTATATAATCAGCTAAACTGGTCATGTCATAGCCCCGTGGTTCCAGTACAGCATGGTTTCTGCTCTAGGAGATTAACATCTACTAACTTGGTAAGATATGAGACTGATATGTTAGAGGTCTTGGCGAGGGATTACCAGGTGGACTTGGATTTACAGCTTTCGACTGGGATACTCCCAGTGCGTTAAAGTGAAAAACATTTTGTTTGAATATTTTTCAATCTAGTCAGAAGTCTTATAAGACTCTCATTGTGCAGCTGTGCGATAATTTACTTGTTTATGATATCTTCAATTACCTTCTGACGATTTAAATCTGTTCGGTAGAAGCTAGTATTGCTTTGCAAAGGGATGTAAATGCCCTGTGGGAATGGTCCCAAATAAATAGCCTTCATTTAAACATAAGCAAATGGTTTTGTCAGCTTTTATAGAAAGAGTTCTAGACTGGCAACCTTTTATAACAAAAGTAATGTCAACCGTAAACATAAGGGTGTTGTAAAGAATTTAGGGATCTGGTTTAATGAGAAAGTTGATTTTAACGTACATGTAATACGTATTTTCCAAAATAGCATGAAGGGTTTGGGTTTCATCTCAAAAGCTGTCGGGATTTGTCATTTGATGTTATGAAAACATTTGATATATCTTTAGTGCGATCCAATAAATATGGTCCCCGTTTCATCAAATTGACAAAATTAGTTCCACACTGACTTTCATAGAGTCACCCATGGCCGGAATTCCCTTCTTGTTCGAGGCAGCGCTTAACTAAGTTGAGAACGGCAGATTGCCTTCTATGTATGCGTTTGCCTATCGCTATCCGTTCATAAACACTGAAAATGGTAGGTACGACAAAGGTTGGATAATTATAGAAATCTAAATTTAATGAAAATTTTATTTTAACAAAACCGTGAACTAGACATTCTGTCTAGTTGATAGTGAACGAGAAAGTACTCTCTGATATTTAAGCAAAGAATAAAGCTTCAAGATATTGAATAAAAAATACTACTTTACATGAAATTCAGTTATAATAATAGGAAAACAGAATTTGTAAGACATTTTAAAAATAAATCTTCAGCTAATTAAATTGTTTCAAAATATAAAAACATAACAAGGATGCCCTTTGCTGCACCGCTTGAATTGGACAAATATGCATACATAAAACAGAACTGGGATACTTATGATTACGGTGATACAAGTAGATGCCTAAATATAAACCCCCGTATTCACTAAAAAGGTTTAAGAGTTAGACCAGGTTTAGTTGCCAGGGTACTTAAAACTCTTAGTTCGCCAGTTATGTTTCGCTTATCTCACTGTCATTTTGTAATTATAACATTTAGAAAAATTATTTGCTCAATTGTTAAAAATGTCATGTTAAACCTATAACTGTCAAGTAAGACCTGGTCTAAATTTAAACGTCTTTGGTGAATATGGGTGATAATGGTCAAAAACTAATCATAAAAAAATTATTAGGTACCTAATGGAGTTTATGGTATACGATTCGCATTTATTTATTCTTGCAAGGAACTTATTGTTAATGCACTTATTAGAACACTTCACAAAACCTTGGTCCGTTCCAGTAGAAGACTAAGTTGCTGCGGATCTTAATGAAATTTCCGTGTCTAGAGAAATATTCTGAATATTCAATAATTCCGCTTTACATGTGGAAAATTGAGACCTTGAATACAATGCTTTATATATGAGATTTTTTTTAAATTACAATAAAGCTTTTTTTGACTTTGACTTTGACAACCGATTCAAATTGCCATCTTTTGCAGCCAGTCAGTAAAAGCCATCATCCGTGTTTTCTGTTACAATTGCTAATATGTTGGGAGCATCACCACGGCTTCGGTCTACGTCAGGTATAGGCACACGGACAGTCATACCTACACTTGCTGGCGGGAAATGCTTGTTTGATAATTTTAACATTTTGTTTGTTTCAATTTTTAGTTGTTCATTAGGAAGTGCTCTTTCATTTGATGTTTTTTCTTTCTTAGCACACAAACTGCATAATGGAGAAGAATCAGTTTGAGATGCTACACTACATTTTTTGTGAATAAATTATTGGCTTTTTTGGCATTGGATTTGATCTTTACATCTGTCTGAGCATACGGCACAAATCTCCGACAAAATTTCCTTGACAGGATCGGTATTGTCAGTGGGGTTAAGGTCTCCAACCTCAGTGATCGATTCATCATATTCCATTGTACAATTAGTACGTCGTACTTTTTTAAAAGCGAATAATCTTGCGGTTTTCTTTTTTGTTCATTTTTGTTTACAATAGCTTCGCTTATCAACATATCCTAGCGTTCATCCGTGGAATATGTGACAAATCGGCTTCCATTTATTTTATCACATAACATTCTTTTTCATCCTTACTAAGACACTAGTGACAATATCTTCTGTCATCGCGATGCTTACGACAGGACCGAAACGGATATGAATTAAAAAGGCGTCCGTAAACACCGACAACTACGACACAGTGGTTAAATGTGCAGTCACGTGGGCATCTCAAAAATGGCGCGCAGAACCGAAACAGACAGCGTTATACAGATTAGTTGATATCCACATAGACAAAGTATAAATGCAACCATTTTTAACACTTTGACAGCCACCCCTAGGGATTATATAGAATGACTAGGCAAAGTATAAAATAACATATTTTTAAATAGTTTACCTAAACAATTTAGATATTCTATAGAATGCCTAGGTATTTAATAGTATACCTGATTTCATTATTATATATTCTTATACAATAATTAAATTATAATAGGTTATATTCTCGGTCATTTGAGGAACTGTCATCACCTCTTGACATTATAATTAAAGAATCGACCGTCTGATTGATCTGGTTGTTATAAGATCCTACATTTTCTCCTCCAGCTTAATTACATGCTGCAATGTTTTTCGCCAGTTCTCTGGTGTGACTTCCTTAATGGCTTGATCAAACAGTAGCCTAACATCTTTCATTTTAAATGTCTTGATTTATCTTCCTACAGATCCTTTCACTTGCGCCCATATAAGTTCTATAGAATTTGGTTCGCAATGATATGGTGGTAAACGCAGCGCAGTTACATTTTATTTTTCTGCTATATCTTCCACGGCCTATTTCATAAAACGATTTTTGTATAAATTTGCTATGGCTAGTAGTTCTTTCTTTACTAAATTGGGTTTAAACTCAACACCTTTGGTAGTTAGCCATCCGATAATGTCTTGCATTCTCCAAGATGAAGTTGGTGTCTTCTCTATGCGCCATAAATGATAACTTGCGTTATCCATAACCACTACCGAATCAGGCGGAAGAGATTTTATCATTTCACCAAAATAGTCTCCGAAAACATCCGAATTCATGTCCTCATGGTAATCTCCTGTCCGACATGACTGAAAAGTTAGCAAACCTTCAGTGGCGCAACTAGGGAGAGCTAGGGGGAGCTTAGCCCCCCCGACCCTAAAATTAGCCCCCCTGCCAGGCGATTGGCGAGGGCCAACCAAAACACTTAAACTCCATTTTGTTTGTAAAAATGGGTAAAAAGGTATTCTTCCGTAGCATAGTTTATTTTTCTCTTGCATCTTCCGTTTTTTTGTTAAGAAATAAACATAGTATTTTTTCTAATTTAGCATCTTGTATACTTTTGACCAATTTAATTGGACACTATCTATGCTTACGAAAACGTAAAGGCGCGCTTATTTTGAAGTTATGGATCATAAAAGTTTGAGAAATAGTGAAAAGTGTAAGCGATATTTTTTAAGGGGTTTAAAAGAGTAAAAAAAAATCATATTTTGATGACGCAAAACCGATAATAGTCAAACTGAAAACAGAAATAGGTTGGGTAAATGTTCTAACATCGAAAAATCATGGAAGTCATTGATGTAGATATTCAATCTTTCTCGACCATACATATTTAAAATAAAATTGAGGTGATATTCCAAGAAACGGCGAAACCTTTGTTATTTAATTTCTTGTATCAAAACCATGTTCGTCTCCAGAGTAGCACAAATTAGCTAATGAGCTTTTTTGCCTAACAGTTATCCATAAAAAACACATAAAAACCAGAGATGTCAAATTTTGGCAAATGATTCTTGGTTTGTTTTCTAGCCATGAACGCTCGCTTCAAATTAGATTTTTTGGCTCCAAAAATAGCAGTTTTTAATGTAGATAGGCTATAGCATAATTACTTGGCCAAAAATATCTTTTATAGGATAATTAAACCTCCAAATTTTTTTTTGGTAATATTGGACGGCCAAAAAGTAGAAATATCTGTCAATTTTGTTGCCACAATATAACCAGATATATTCTAATAAGTATTTAAGACAACAAAAATTGAGAGGAAAAAATATGGCTTTTATTATCATATTTTTGTTTAAAAATTAAACTGAAATTGGATAGTTTTATTTCGCTTTTTTTTTGCTTTAATATTGCCAAAAATGCCACATTTTCAAATTTACGTTTATAACCTATAAAACTATAATTAACCAAACTGAAGATTTATTTAGAAAAACGAAATATAAATTATTTACCACACAACATGTCTAATAAAAAGATTAAATATTTAATCGTTGTTTAATTTGGGTACGCTGGCTCCTGGGTCTTAAATTAGCCATTTTTTAGCGAGTACTAAAGGCAAACCAAATAGGCATTTTTATTGGCAAAATTTGAATAAATGTTGCTATATTTGAAAATTATTCCCATTTGATAAATATTTGCTTACAAGGTGGCCAATTTCAAGGAATATTTGTTTAAAAAATAACCCAAAGCTTTTTATGATCCGTCATGATTGAATTTAAAATTAAACTAATTTCCTAGCAACCATTACTTACCACTTTAAACAAACATATTCCTTCTACCATTAAAAACATATTTTCATGCATGTTTTTTACGTTAGGGACTCTAATGAATTTTCTTAGTAAATTACATCTCCAAAAAAAAAAATTGTAGAAAACGAAATGTTTAGTTTCAAGAAGGGGCGCGTGTTTTACATGCCTATCTTAGATTATTTTAACAGTAAAAGTTCTTATCCAAGTGTTTTTTATCCCCCCCAACCGTCAAATAAATATGTTACACAGTACGCCATAGTGTACGTATTTCTACGAAACCATGATTTGTTATGTTTGCATTTTCTCTTGGCTCATAAATTCTTACACTGATTAGCTCTGTTAATACTATTTCTACATAATTTGACACAATTGATGATTTATCATATAAATGAAGAAAAGGCAAAAAATGAGAAATTATTTAGGTAAATTTCGGAAAAAATGTTACTCAAATTTCGGCTCAGGAACAAATCAGAATTCAAGTAAAAAAGCTCAAGCTAAAGTAAAAAGTAGCTAAGAAACCCAACCATAAAATCAAAAAAATGGGTCGTGTAATTTCCAATTGGCCATTTTTTATTATGGCCAGATTATTATTCCCCAATTTAGCCATATTTCCGTCTTTATACTGTAATAGAACTGTTATTTTGGCTAGCAATTTTAGCTAATTAGCCAGAGATATTAGCAAATATCACAGCATTTTAGCCCATATATGATTGTATGTGCTACTTGGGCTGGAATACAGGGTAGACTAAAAAGGAGGAGGCACTTTGACAGGTTTCCTGTTAACAGGTCGGGTAAAACATATATTATGTTATACAGGAGAAGTGATAACTTTGAACTCCCTAAAATTTTTACATACAAGTTTCATCGTTCTATGTTACTTTAAGTGTCGTAATTTATTAAAAAAATATATATTTTTTGACAGCTGTCATAGATATTAAACAAATCGTATAAAGCAGAAACATAAAAACTTAGACAATATCGCGAGTTTATAATTAAATCATAGCCGTACGGAAAAATGGTTAAAATTGGTTTTATCCTATAATCAATATTATCTTATAGTGTCAGGGCTTGAGCCCCCCCAAAAGTCGATATCCAGTTGCGCCACTACAAACCTTCTTTTAAAAATCCCTGTTTGCCTCCAATGTGTGCAATTATTAGTCGCTTTGCTTTTCCCAAAGGCATTAAAATACCCGTTGACAAGCCTGCGATGAAAACTTGGACACTAGTTATATTTTTATTTCGCCACATTTTGTGTACAATATTTGTTTTACTCCCTGCGGTACTGCTTTATAATTTTCGAGTATTTTCGTAGTCAGCATACAATTTCATTGCTTTCCAGTAAAACTACTTTCCGGTTATGCTTTTCCCCAGGCAAAATCAAAATATATAAAAAATATTTTTTAAAGTTGTCCATAAGAGTTTTCTAGTTATCAAAGGAATACTGTCATCAGGGCAAAAGGATTATAAAAGGATCTTTATTATTATTTCTATGAACAAAATTTACCTACGCCTATTCAGCCAAACTGGACGGAATTCCCCATTTTATTAATCTAATACATATCTGAAACAGACTATAGCACTTAATAATACAAATTAAAGAAAAAACCT
The DNA here is from genome assembly GCA_030620095.1 of Kuschelorhynchus macadamiae. Lineage (NCBI taxonomy): Eukaryota > Metazoa > Arthropoda > Insecta > Coleoptera > Curculionidae > Kuschelorhynchus > Kuschelorhynchus macadamiae. The sequence goes on from JAUTXW010005451.1 coordinate 794,029, forward strand.
ATCAAGGAAGATGCGGCATTTCCATTCCATATAATCGTTTTAGAAATTACCAAAACTAATATTCTTATTAATTTGTTTTAGATCGCCTTTTAACAACGGAATTTTAATATACGATAATTGAATTATACAAATTTAGATGACATCATTACAAATACACGTCTGATAAGTGAAAAGTTAATCAGTTAATAAGAAAATTAAAAAGTAAAAAAGCAGCGACATTACCTAATATTTAAATTTATATTACATTAATATACAAAAGCAAAATTTATATCGGAAATTACATTAAAGGTGGCGCATCCAAATCTTTTTCAAATCTTTTGGTTTTTGACTAAAATTTGAAGTCACTCTGATGAGTAGTTTTTAAGCTATGTCACGAACTGACAGACAGACAGACGGACCGACGGGATTGATCAAAATATTATTTGACATCTAGGGACGCTAAAACCTGAAAATATTCAAAACCTGAGAGGGTGATTTTTTCATGATTACAAATATTTTATATGGCCGCTATTTTGTGCCGCCATCTTGAATTAGTACCACAGTTTTACTAGTTCTTCTCTATATCACAATTAGTTATGGCACACAATTTGAAATTAGAATTTGAAGTCAATCGGGTAAAGAGTTTCTTGGCTACGCCGCGAACAGGCAGACAGACAGACCGACAAAATTGAATAAACATGTTTTTCGGCATCTAGGGAATCGTAAAGATCTGAATTAATCTCGGAGGGTGATTTTTTCACTATTATACTACTTCCCTTTTGCGAGGGTAGTAAAAAGCACAAAAAGGTTTAACTATTCTCCACAACATGCTGTGTAACTTTGATTTTAGTTTAAAATAAAATTTCGATTTCATACCAGTTTTCGGAAAAAAATTCATTATGTTTTGCATAGCCTAAAGCAAAATAAGAGGATTGATTTTAATTAAAGTCAAATCTGGTTTGTTAAATACTTCAAGTTCTTTTTTTATTTTATAGAAACATCTTCTAATGAAAACACTAACATTTTTTCCTAGCTGTAGCACTTTACATCTATCTGTGAAATTTTAAACAGTTTCTTCTGGTTATTTTCTTCTTTTCACGTATAATACCTCCAATTTTTACATTTACAAATGTAAATTGTTTTGATCCATTATAAGTTACAATCAAATTTCGATTCACCGTAGAAAATACATAAGCTGGTCAACACTCGAAGCGTCCACCCCAGGTTTTTACCCCATTTTCAAAGTTGTCAATCTTAAAAAGTATCATGCAGATTTTGATGAATTTAAACTTTTTGGAATAATTGGTTAACTAGCATTCAGTTGAGGTATCAATTTAGTGTGTATTTTTAGATGGTAGGGATATACAGGGCACATAATGAAGCGATGAAAGGTAATTTCCCCGAAAATGGAATTTTTTTTAATACGGCCTTGTATTTTTTTTTTTTGATGAATGTGAAGTGTTTCACGAAATGTGCAGGTTTGCTTTATATTGGATGTCCCAAAAATTGCGGAAAGCAATTTTGCGGGACTATACTTTACACTCTGTATAAAATACTCACTTTACACTCTGTATAAAATACTCATAATTTAAGAGGTTATTTATAATTTTTTGGTTTAAGGTACTTTAGTCTAGGGACGGTTTCGCAATTTTTCAGCCAACGTCCAAACTACAGTTCGGTTTTCTGGTCAATTTTATAGTCGAACTCTGTTATTTTATTACCTTAGTGGTCACAACGCATCTTAAATAAGCATTTTTATTAAGATAACATTATTTTAATATACAAAGCCCTCCAAACTCTCCAAATGATGGTGATGCTACAGCTTATTTGGGGTTATGTTGCTCTTCGGAGGCTTTTCACCTTATCAAGTCCTTTTCGCCGTCGTCAAAACATTTGATGGAACTAGCATCCGTACGCTTCTTTCATGTATCTTAGTCTAATCAAATATTTCACTAGTAGCAGCACTAGCGTAATGTGCTCTATCAAGTAAAAAACTATAAACAGTTTTTACTTTTTCTTCACCGGAAAACTAGAAAATATTTCGTAAAATGATATCGCAGTAGAATTTCCCGTGAGAAATAAAGACTGACATTCAATTTTTCACCTACAACAGAAGAAATTTTAGATTTTTTTATACCTAAAAATTATTACAATCCTGCATTTTCAACTATTTTTGTTGAGGTCGACCCAGGTAGCGCAGTCAATAAGTCAGAACCACTTTTCCTGAAGTTTACTATACAAGCAAAGGCCTTTCCTTCGGCCCCTAACCAGAAAGTATTTAAATTCCGCATCAATAAACTTTCCTCCCCCTCACTTAAGACAAACAATCAATTTTGAATTTATAAAAAAATTGGAATAAAAATTTTGAAAAGTAAAAGAAATGTTTAGAATGAAATAAAAACGGAAGAGCGAGTAAGCGATTAAAATATAAACAGAGAATAAAGTTCATTCACCCAAAACCTAGTAAAATAAATAGAAAGAACTTAAATCTTCTTGAGAAATATTATATGCAAAGGTATAGCTCCAAGTATAAATGGTTTAGCAACATATCAGTTACACAAGCTAAATGTTGTACAGTAAGGTCAGTAAGCGTTTAATGTTTCTGATTTACATAGTTTATCTAAGTATATGATAAACTATAAAATAACTAAATAAACTGCTGGCCACTTGAAACAGTTCACCTGCATTTTTTGGTGAAATTTAAGTTCGAGTATTTTTAAAACGAGACGAGATACTGAGGTGCGGTTTTCAGCTGTATCTTGCAAATTTTATTACATATAATCGATGTTGGGCGTAAAACTTACCTAAGCTAAAAAGTTATTTATACAGGGTGTTAAACAAGACTCTGCAAATTTTTCAATTTTGTATTTGTTGCGAAAATCTACAAAACTAATTTTTTAATTCTAATTGTTAGATTAGCGTAATCCTTGGTGAGATTGTAAAAAAAACCTTTTTTTAAAATTTTTAATATTTTTTGAGATATGATTTTGTTTTGTAAAAAAATTTAATTTTTCTACATAATAAGCTGTAACTTTTTATTAGCCATTTGATGCAAAATTTTCTTACTAGAGGGCTTTTAAGTCATTTTTTTTTATAGTGTGAACGGTCCGCATTACCCCGAAAATATACAGGGTGTGAAAAAAGTGTGGAAAGGTTAGTTAAAAACCTAGCAATCCTTAAGATCATGTACGTATATTTCAACAACCTGTAGTATACAAAAGAAGTCTTTTCTCCAAACGGTTTTTTAATTTTCTCTCAAACTTTATTATTTTAAAAATTACAGGTGTTGATTAGCCAAGGTTACAACATCAAAAAATTTAAACTTAAGACGCTTCTATTACTCGAGAAGAGGTAAGTTTTCTATAAAACAGTAATTAAAAATTACTTCCGGTTTTGCCGAAAGTGATCCCTACTTTTTTATTTTAAATAGAACCCTGTATATTTTTATTAATTATTGAATTCAACTTAAAATTAGCTTATCAACGATATATCACAAGATAAGTTTTGTTTTCAAAGTGGCGGCCAGACAGTCTTTTTTTGAAAATGCAAATTTGACTTTTCATTAAAATTAGGCTTATTTTGGACTGCTTAAAACAAGTATTTTGTAAAAAGTGACTGCATTTTTATCATGACAAGCCAATGTTGAATTTTGAAAAAATGGCTGTCCAGCCGCTATTTTGAAAATAAAACTTAACTTGTGATATATCGTTAAAAATCTAATTTTAAGCTGAATGCGATAGTCCGTTAAATATACAGGGTCCTATTTAAAATAAATTAAAAACATAATTATTTTTTATAGAAAATTTTTCTTTTATGGAGTTATTGAGACAGTTTAAATTTCAAGTTGATATTTTTAAAACTAAAAATATGGCAGCCTGTTACATGTCTCTTGTGTTATTCGATGTTAGTAAATTTGGCTGTAAAATCAACACCTGTATTTGTTAAAATCATAAAGTTAGAAAGAAAATTAAAAAACCGTTTGGAGAAAATAAACTTAAGTAAAAACTTTTAGAGATTTTTTTTTTGCTACAGGGTTTTTAAATATACGTAGATGATCTTTAGGATTGCTAGGTTTTTAACTAACCTTGCCAAATTTTTTTCACACCCTGTATATGTTCTGCGTAGCGCAGATCATGCATATTATAAAAAATTTGACTTAAGGGCCCTCTAGGAAGAAAACTTTACATCAAATAGCTAATAAAAAGTTACAGCTTATTATGAAGAAAAATTAATTTTTTTGACAAAAAAATCATATCTCAAAAAATATTAAAAATTTTAAAAAAAGTTTGAAATTGTTTTTTACAATTTCACCAAGGATTACGCTAATCTAACAATTAGAACTAAGAAATTGTTTTTGTAGATTTTCGGAAAAAATAAAAAACTGAAAAATTTGAGTCTTGTTTGACTCCCTGTATAAATAACTTTTTAGCTTAGGTAAGTTTTACGCCTAACAACGGTTATATGTAATATGTTATAGGTTATATGTAATGAAATTTGCAAGATACAACTTAAAACCGCACCTCAGTATTTCGTCTCGTTTTAAAAATATTCGAACTTAAATTTTACTAAAAAATGTTTCACGTGGCCAGCAGTTTAGTTTAGGAAAAAACACAATTTTCTTTTTTAATCCATTAATTAATTCATTAATTTGGTAACTTCGACTGTTAGTTTTTTATTGTAAGATGAGAGAGAGGGAGGGCGTTCTCTTAAAGTGGTACGTAGCTTTCCATCGACTTTTGCTTGATTTGATTTAGTATATCGTCTTATCCTGCTACCAGTAATTCCAGGAATGACAAACAATATTATGGTACAATGTTGTGTACAGTAAATTTATACTTTTTCCTAAAAAAAAATATTATTTTATTTATCGGTTTTAGGTTTTCTGAATAAGAAAATATCAATTAAAACATACAAAAAAAATTTAATTTAAAATATTATTGGACCCGAAAATTGTGTCGCATTTTTTTGCTTCTAATGTAATATATCTAACTTATTTATGTCAGGGAATTTATGTGAAGTTTCTAAGAAATTTTTGGCAAAATGAGAGTTCTGTTTGTTTAATCTATATGAGGCGTTATGCTCTTTGAATCTAACATCGAAATTTCTCTCTATTTGCCCTATATAGCAGCTATTGCATTCGTCGTATCTGTTAGAAAAAGGTCCTAAATATAATCCATCAGATCAAAATATAAATTTAGGAACCATTGTCCCAGAAGTAGAAGTTCCATTATATAATAATTAAAACACCAGTCTTCGTAAGGAACAAATAAAAATAATTTTACAAAATTTAAATATTCAATTAATCATTACAACAAAAGATTAAAAGCAGCAACCTTTCCGTAACTAAAGATGATAATGGTAATTCTATAGTAGTACTACATATTGAACAATATAAAAATAAAGTCAAAAATTTCCATCAAAATGAGATCCCGAAGTAATCCAACTGATAAAATTCAAACCAAGTTAAATAATGCCTTAAAAGAGACGTGTGCTATATTTAGTGAAAAAGAAAAATACATACTTGTTAACAAAAACCCACCTCCACTAACATTATACGGTCTCATAAAAATATATAAACAAGGGGCACCCATAAGGCCGGTTGTATCTTACACAAACACCCTTTAAGAAATACCGCTGTAAAACTTAAAACAATTTTTAGAAATGTCACAAATTTAAACAAACATTTTCTGTTAAAAACTCTATCGAAAAAAAACTAAAAGATATAACCTTGCCAAACAACAGTATTTTAGCATCCTTTGATATCACCAATATGTTTTCCAATATACCAAATGAAAAATGCCTTAATATAATTAACCAAATACTTACAAAGAAACATATAAACCCTGTAATACACGAAGAGTTCATAAAAACCCTTATTTTAGGCATAAACGAAAATTACTTTGAATTTGTCGGGGAATACCATAAACAAAAAGACGGTTTAGCAATGGGCTCCCCCATAAGCCCATTACTAGCAGAAATTTGTATGTCACATTTTCAAGAATATTTTTTAAATACACCCTTTGGAAAGGATATCTTCTTTTGGCATAGGTACGTGGATGACATATTTGTCTGCTTCACAGGAAATAAAGAACAACTACACACAGTTTTAATCACCTCAATCCAATCCATATCAAAATTAAATTTACACTCGAAATGGAAGAAAACAATTCGATACATTTTCTAGACATCTTATTAAAAAGATCACTTAATTATTTATTATTATTTAATATCTAACCTCTCTTCCTCCCGTAGAGCATAAACTTTCAGCATATAGGTCTATGATTCATAGAGCTTGACGTCATTAGATCTATTGCAACAAATACTGGCTATAAATTATCTGAAATTAACAGACTAATTTTTAAAAAACGTAAACTTTTAACTATCCAGCAAATATATCCTAGGGTTAAAGATTCCCATATGAAATATACAACAATTACATATTTTGGACCGATATCTAACAAGAAATAAAAATACTGAAATTCGATCGCCACAAAAACTTTTATTTTTAACATCAAAACAAAAATAATTAAGTATAAAGTCTGGAGTTTATATGTTAAAATGCGACGAATGCAATAGCAAACAGGGAGAAAGTTCGATGTTAGATTCACATAAATTCCCTGACATAAATAAGTTAGATATATTACATTATGAGCAAAGAGTCGCAAATTGGATTTATAAACATTATAACGACCTAAATGTTAATCTTTTAAATTCGCAAACAAATGTTGGAAATAAATACTAGCCTATTAAAAAATTTTGACCACAAAAAACGCACAGGTGGTTTTCCCTAATCATAGTCTTAAGAATTTTTGCCTCTATATATATCTAACTTGAACTGTCAAGAAGCAGTTCACATTACCAAGAATGATTTGCAGGCAGGCAAATACCATCACAAACAAGTTTTTTGCGTTCTGAACATATTTGAGAACAGGATCACTCCCATCGAATTTTAAATACGCTGGGCATTGATGACTATTGCAATTATTGCAAAATGAAAAAAATGTATATTTATATTTAAAGATACTTTTAAACAAATTCCCATATTTTAATTTGATTAATCGCATATGACGTAGGAATAAGTAAATCAATAGTTCATAGCAAAGTTCAAAGCAAAAATTTCATTAATTTAAAATTCATCTACTATAGGAATTACGATTAATCCATTTCGATAGACGATTAGAATTCATAATTTCGCTAAAATAATACCATTTAATTACCTGAAGATATTCAATAAAATTGTATGGAGTGATATCTCACGTTTTCAACAACAGAATGGTTAATAGACATAACTGTCACAATTGGAGTAACAACAATTCTTATTGTGTTGGTTACCTAGACTTTTTAGCAAACCAAATTCCGATTTTCTTGAAGATATTCCACTGCCAAAACGTCATACACTATGGTGACAACAAAGCGATGCTACGTCTCATAACGCTCATATTGCCACCGACTATTTAGATAATATTTACAATAATAAGTAACTCTGGAAATGGATATGTGATAGAGCTTCTATTTAGTAGCCAACCCGTTTTCCAGATCTAAGTCCCGAGTCGTTTTTCTTTGTAAAATTTCTTGTGTAAAATGTTTAACAAAATGCAATATTATTTTACTGTGTTATTTATCCGCATGTCTTAAAAAAATAATACAAAGATTTTCAGACTCTGTAACCTCCCAAAGGTCAGAAATGAACAAAAAGCAATTTATAAGGGACATTTTCTTATGAAAAATAATCTTTAATTTTTCTATTTCTTTATATGTTGTTATTCTAGATGTCCTGATCAAAAGTTCTCATGGGCACAATCTAGTACTATGACTAGTTTTTAAGATACAGGGTGTTAAAGTTAGAAAGTTGCCGTTATTGTAAATATTGATGTTTTGATTTAAGTAGCCGTTTCTAGGTTATTTAATCGATTTTTCGAACATCGAAACAGTATGGGTCACACATTCTGTAGCAAAATTAACAACACAAGTGATTTGTAAACAGAGTGAGTCATGAACCATCATATTTTTAAACAAAAACGAAAATTTTATTTTTTTATTTAATTTATTTATTTAACCGACTTAATTTTTTTAGGTAAAGGAATTTCTCGCTATTTTTGTATAAAATATTTCTTGAATGCCTCTCTCTGTCTATATGCCAAAATACTTATATTGTTAAAATAATAATAAAAGCGGAACTAGAAATTGTGATAACTTGTAAAACATCGTATAAGGAATTTAAAAAACTGTGACCACTTTTTTTCAACCCCTGTTTAATTTTGATATTTCTTGATTTATTTGTTAAAAAAATAAGTATTTTTTTGTAGATTTAATTTTTTTGTAAACGTTCTATTTAATAAATACAACAATTTAAAAAATATTATGGTTACATATTCGTGACTCACACTGTATGTAAATAGCGTTTCTTACAATCACAACTCAAAGAGGCTATTCATCTCTAGATTATATCATTAAAATTCTTTAGAAACCGAAACTATGAACTAATGTTATTATTTATTGACGATAAACCGTATTTTAAACCTGCACGTTCTAGTGACCTAGAATGAGTTGTCGAAATTTTACAGGCATATAAACACGCACTTTTACTGTTGTAAAATCAGCTCGAAACTAATTAATGCTGTTATTTTGTTAATAAAGCCCGAAAAGTTTCAGCCTTCGGTATTTATATTGTGTAATGCATATTATTACTGACATTTATTTTTGAAATTTAATCTCAAGAAAAACAACCGCAACATCTGATATAATGATAAAATTTAACAAACTAATTCTATTTGCCATAAAACATAATTATTATGTAATCAATGTCAACTATTCCAAATAGATGTTACATTCGGCAGCCATATAATAATTTGACAGTGAAAATAGTTTGTATTTCCAGTTTTAAGCATATTTTAAGGACGCCACCGGCAGTTGTGAAGATATATTAAAAACATAGTTTTAAACTAAATACCGTAAAACAGGGCTACTTGACAATTTTGGAGTTACTTGAAAACGTATGCAGCCTTGTTCATCAACTGGCGCTGTAGCCAAACTATTTATTTTAGAACCACCAATGCTTAACATTCCGTTAGCGCAGACTTTCGGCGACTTGTTTACACTGCGGACGTTGCACCTTACGTTTGCAGCTGTTCAATATCGTACTCTTGAAGATGCTAGATATAATCAAAATCCTACTCTGCCAATTTTCAAATTCTTGATTCAACCAACTCCTATATGCAAAGCTCAAATTTTAAAGTTACCTGTATTATTGAGCAAATATATATATATATATATATATATATATATATATATATATATACAGAAAATCTATTTTTGTGGAAACACCAAGTACGTTCTGTATGGTCAGCTCGAGATTAGACATATTCATACTGCAAGAAACCTGGTCATTTTGCCAAACTTTGCCTAAAGCTTAAGACAAAAAGTTAATCTACCTCTGCTTCTACGGCACTGGTTACCTCAGCTTCAGCTATATTTCCTTGCTTGCCAAAAGCTTATAAAATCCAAAATAAATACCTACTATTACAGCTTGGTCTCTGGTTGATTCAAGAAGTTCTGATAGTTTTCTTAATTATGATGCTTCCCCTTCATATTATTCTGACATTAAAGGATTTTCTTTTGTAACATCTGAATTATTTCACCACATTTATTACAAATTCAAACTGCCTCTTTTACCTAATTTATGTACTGATATGACCATTAGCCGACCATAATATAATGAAACAACACTCCCAAGTGGCTCTGGCTTTTGGGGGATGTAAACCACCTTTATCTCTATGGTCTATTGCTCAGTGTATTGTGTATTGTTGATCATCCGTTTTTATTTTCTAATTTAACTCAAGTTTGCGGATCCATAGCAACAAAATCTGATGATGATGAGAAACGTATAAAGAAAGAGGTCAGTAAACTTTAAGAGGATGGAAACATTGAGAAGAGAATTACTCCATCGAGAGCTCAGATGCCAGTAACACGCGATAAACATCATAAACACCGAATGGTGGTATTCTCAGACTATTAATAAATGTACCTTGTTAGATGCTCATCCTCTATCTAGCATGGAAACACTTGTTTCTAAGATCTCTAAAAAAGTCTTTAGTACTATTGATCTTAAAAGCGCGTACCACCAAATTACAAGTGAAGAAAATGATAAACCTTTCATCGCTTCTGAAGCCGATGGGCGCCTTTATCAGTTTCGGCCTATTCCATTTGGAGTCACGTATCAAGTTTACAAAGAGTCATGGACAGCATTACTCAGAACGATATTTAAAAGGCTTTTTGGCATATCTTGATGACTTAACAATTTGTACACTCCACCAGGAAGACCATGAAATTAATTTCGAACATTTTATTGGTGCTGCATATCATTTAATACTAAATAAAAATAAATGCAGTTTTCTAAAAGAAAAATAATTCTATTTGGCTATAGCATTAAAAGTATTATTTATGTGTCACGTGATTCAATGTGGTCCAATAGAAATTAATAATTTTCTTAGTTTCATTTTATTACAGCGGCAATATTTTTATCACCTTGTTGTAGTTCGTTGCTAAGCGAAGTTGTCATGTTTGACAAATATAATATTATTCGTGTAATTTCGAAGTTAAATAATAAATTGTGATCGCTGTGGAGACATTGATGGGGATGAAATTTGTAATTCCTTTGTACTTTATACTCTCTCGCCGAATATAACTCTACGATTAATCATCGAAGATATTGCTCGTGAAATCGGAGCAACACATTCAGCTCGATTTCACCCGTAAATATCATCGATAATAATTCTATCACTTGTTTTATTATTATATATAATTATGTTAAATAAAAGAGTGAAGCTTGATCCAGAAATACTTGAACTTTTAAATATGCCAGTTTCATCAGAAACAACTTCGTTTCGTCGAGTGATTGGAACTTTATCGCACTATTCTAAACGGATTCTTTGATTTTCTGAGAAAGTACCCAGCTTGGTCACTTGTAAAACTCTTCCTTTGTCTCCAGGAATTACTTGATATTGCAAATTCTCTTGTATATAAGAAAATAGTTCGTCAGTTATAGAAACAGATGTATCTGATTTTGCTATTGCTGTCAAGTCAGTCAGCCAAGAAACCAGGCCGGAGGCATTGTTTTCAAAAACTCTATCAGATTGTGAATGATGACAATCAAGTATAGAAAAAAAAGATGTACATAAATGGAGAAATTATCTATTAAGCCGTCACTTCAAGCTTATTACCGATCAAGAAGCATTTTCTTTTATGTTTAGTAATGAAACATCAAGTGAAATAAAAAATAAAAAGATTATAAGATGGAGCCTTAAAATATCTTGTTACAATTATATATCATTCTGGGAATGACAATGTAGTAACAGATACATTTTCAAGGATTTGTGGAGAAACTAGCAGTAATTAACTTCAAGGATATTTATGCCAACCAAGTATCTCAAGATTTTGCCATATTCTATGAACGACATTAGCAATATTTTTTCTTCGTATACGGTGTATGCTCAACTTAAACCCATATTTCATAAAATTAATGGAAGTCGTTTTATAAGAGCAGCAATTTCTTTTGACCGGTTTGATATTGATTACAATTTTTGCCTAGTTCTTTACATATTTTCTGACAGTAATTGATACATATTTCGAATTTCCTTTAGTTGCACCCCTCACGACTATATCAGAGATGATCAACACATTTAAAATTGTTTTCCTTAAAAAACATGTGCTCCAACGCAAGTTTGATCCGTATCGAGGACAATCCAGAGTATGCCTTGGTTCATCATGAAAACGGAAAGGAATCGACCGTTTCTTTAAAACATTTGGCACCTAGGAGTGATATCACTTTAAGTCACTGGGATACTAATACTATTCCTATTCCAGGTTATGAAATAGCTACCAATCATGTAGAAATAGCACAAAATAATGAAGGGATGCCTGAAGGACTCATACTACAGCATTCTTAAAATCTAGAGTTATCTCAGCATGTTTCAAATAGTTTGGAGTCTAATTACTCCGAAGCATTGATTACTAAAATGACAGTAATTATCTAAAAAATCAGGCCAACATTTCGAAGGCTGAGTTGCTTCAAAACAACAAGGTATTGGACGAACTGCTAGAACTTGGAATACATCAAAATATTTAAAGTTTTAAGTACCAAACATAATTCAGCGGGAAAAATGATTTAAAAACAGCTTTATTTTCTGCTACTTGTTATGTATTATTAAAATCAAGATTGCTATTTTTTTACTTCTCAAATACGAATACCCATATTATATCAAAGCTTGGTTAATTAAAACCTGAAGTTTATCGACGTTTTATTACTAGTCAAATTCAAGACAGATTCCCAGTTTAGATTTTTCTTAAGTTTTCTAGAAAGTCTTCTGAAATTTATATTTTATTTTCTGCAGTTCCTGCAAACATTTATAAGACAACCACTTATTTATAACACATTTATACCACTGTATTGATCTAATAATCTAAATTAAAATGAATAAACCTCGTTGGAAACAACGTTCGTCAATATTGATTTCAGCTCAGCAGTATAATTAACGCAAAGAATAAAAAAATATATCGGCTGCCGCCACAGTTCATTGTTTACTTTGCTGTTCAATGACTTTGGAACTAATATCTATTTGCATTGTCTGTCTTTTTAATTGAATGTTAATATCACAATTACGCTTATTTATGAAAGCTTTCGAACTAATAGTCTTCGATGTATTTAATTTATTTATGCTATGCATGTTCTTGAAAATAAAAATAGTTTTGTAAAATACTAGTTATCCAAAATAGGTGGACAATATGTTAGACACAAAAAAACAGTTGATGTATAACATTTTCTCTTAAACTGCTCGCCACAGATATTCGGTCGTAAATCGTCGAAAACAATTTTTTTTTCTACGAACCTGCCGACTACACTTTTTCTAATGTATTTTAATATAGAAAGTTGTACGAATGTAAATTGGTTATTAAATGTCGTAAGATATTTGAATTCTTAATATAAAAAGATTTTTTCTATATTTTTCAAAGCATCTGCCGGTTTGATCAAAATACAGGGTGTTTTTTAAGTTGGAGTGTGTTCCTTTAGCACGATATAGTTAGGGTTGTCAACCGTCCTGTATTTGGAAGGACGTCCTGGATTCTAGTGGATTTCGTCCTTCCGATCTCCCAAGAAGGACACATTTCGTCCTGAATTTTGGCAATTTATTGCGTTTATTTTGTTAAAATTAATAAAATATGAAATAAACTGACATAATATTAATATTAATACGTCCCCTACACCAAAATATTATTTGTTCCTTCATAATATCTGTTTGTATTATCTACTTTGTATTTCGTTTTCGAGCTAATACCTAAGAGATAAGGTAAGGTAGATATAGTGATTTTGTTGCAATGTTGCAATGCAGTTATGTGTTAGTGATATTCAAATTTTAATTTTTTTTACCGACTAAAAAAATATTTTTTACTACGTTTATTTTGTGAAAACTAATAATATATGAAACAAGCAGACATTTTAATTATTATAATACCTATACTAAACCAAAGTTTTACTTGTTCCTCCATAATATTTGTATTTTCTTTTTAATCGTTAGTACATGCCACCTACCTAATACAGTGCTAATACCTAGGAGGTAAAAGGTAGGTAATAGTTGCAAGTTGAAATGCGGTTGTATAAATTTTTTACACAATTAAAATATTATTTATCACGTTTATTTTGTTTAAAATTAATACAATATTTATATTATGTGTCCTTCTTTGTTGCTCTGTGTCCTGGATTATTACAGATTTTGACTAATCTGTCCTGATTTAGGGAAATTTATAGTTGGCAACCCTAGACATAGTACTTAAAAAATTACAGAGATATGGCCATTAAGAAAAACAAATACATTCCTGTGCAAAATATTTATCTATTATATAATACCAAAGGAATAAACTCAAATCAACAAAAGGTGCAGATATTAGTCATCCCAACACAGCGTATAAATTGTCAACATAGTTTTTACGTTTATTTTTGTTTTTATCTATAACTCACACATGATGGATGTTTCATAGAAGCAGTAATAAATTGGGTTTTATACAATATTCGGTTTTAAAAATGGCCTAAATTTCAGAAATAACAAATTGGTTTCATATATATTTCACAGTTTAAAAATAAAAACTGATAAAATACTTCTATTCAAATTGGTTGATATGTTGATATTATACGGGGAGGGTTACCAAATTGCTGCCATAGCATCACGATTATATGCCGAGCGATTTTATTTTCTCCTGGAGCACGTCAGTTTGTTTACCTTGTTCTAAGACCTCGAAATACCGGACACTTATAGGAAAATCGCCATGAACATGCTGGAAGACCTCGGCCCCCTATAATATTGCACATGGAAGAGGTTTTTAGTAGTGATGCAACGATTGTTGTTATACGATTACGATTATCAAATAAAAAATGTAAAAATATATACTTAATATATTGTTTATTTTTTAAAAGAAATTTGAAAGAAAATAAGTACAAACTATAAACAAAATAACAAATCACAACTAAAACATTTAAAATCTAAGTAAAAAAAGCAAACCATACGGCAAAAAAACCAAAATTACCTGTTTTTGGCATTTAATATTGGAAATTTAGGGAGATTAAATTTTTATTAAGGAAACATCGGTCGAACCAAGTCAGTTTTTCTTAAGACTTTGAATATTCCCTGCTGTCAAAAATAGCCTTTTCAACTGAACCGAGGATGGTGTTTGAGTGATAAATATTTCTGTGCCAATTTCTTTAAATTTGTATGCAAAGTACTTTCAGACCAATATATGAAAACATTTGCTGAGTGATCAAAATTAGGTGACCTTGAACCAGTGGCTGAAAATAAGAAAAACATTATTAGAGAAGCAGTATTCTAAAATTAATTTGATAATATGTCTTTATGAAAGTCTAAATGGCACTGACCAGCAAAATTTGACAGTAGCTCTTGCATTTCCACATCGCTTATTAATTCTGGGCAAATATTCCAAATTCCATCCCTCGTAAAGGCTTCGGTTGCTGGCGGTTTAAGTTCACTCTCTGGTGTCTAAACACCCGCGCCTTAAACCGAGGATTGAGGATAGTGGCCAAGATATAATTTTCATTTTCTTCGAGATCATTAAACCTCTGGGTCGAGTGATGTTTTAAATTATCAACAATAATTTTAAAACTGTCTTTCTCTTTATCTAAAGATTCTTTATACAGCATTTTAAAGAGGGAGTTTATCCATGGGAGTGCACCCACTAAAGTAAATAGATCATTATTCAACTCAGATTCACTGAAGAGTACTGAGATCATATGGATATTTAAGTTTAGGAAATGCAGCTTGAACTGCGATACGTTATTCATTCAATCTATCTAGCATTGCATATGTAGAGTCCCATCGAGTTGGGACGTCTTGTATTAGCACATGTCAAAGTACACTGTAATTTTTATGTGCTTCCTTAAGTATTTTTAAAGCTTTAGTTGAATGACTGAAATGTCGCACTATTTTTCTAGCGATAATTATAGTTTCCTTGATGTCATCGACTGAAAAAATGACACCAAAAAATAAAGTAAATAAATTAACATTAATTTAGAATTTCGGGTTTTGTTTTTTTATATTTCCTGTTTCTTACCAGTTGCAACGAATGAGCCATACAACTGACATGATCTATTGTGGAAATTTTGCCTTAGCAGTAAGCAGCAGTTCGAACATTATCAGTTATTATTACTTTACTTAATAATCGTATAAGTAATCGTGTAAATAATCGGCGGTTACGATTATTGTGGGTTAGATAGGTAGATCCAGCTAGCCGTACCAGACATATCCAACAGTAAGTCGAAGCCTCCCATAGCAAAGTGTGGAATACTTTAAGAGAAAATTAATTTATTCTTTATCACGTGCAGGGAATTCAAACATTAATGCCTCAAAACTGTCCTCAAAGAGTGCAGTTTTGTGAGTGGCTTATACACCCGAGGCAATTTTTATTCGCAATGAGATAAATAATTTCTGAAACACAAATGGGCTACGGAAAATTCTCACGCTATACGGCTTAGACTAACTGTATTTTTTGCAATATAATTTTCCTAAGCTACTAGAGGATTTGCCCTTAAATGTAAGACACCCTTAAATGTAAGACAATTCGTGTGGTTTTTCCACGACGGTGCTCCACCTCATTATACGGGATTATTTAAATAACGAATTTCTAAACAGGTGGTTAGGCCATAAAGGACCAATATAATAGCCTCCAAGATGGTCAGACTGTAGTCCACGTGATTTTTACCTAGGGGGTTACGTAAAAAGTTTAGTGTAGAAAACTCAAGTGAATACAGTTAAAGAACTACGCGAACGCATAGCAAACGCTGCTGAAATAATTCAAGGAAAACCCTCGGCTACTCACGGCATGCAAGGGTTGTGAATACACCGAGCGACAGCTTGTATAACCGAATCCAGTGGTGACAGTTTTGAACATCTTGTTTAGGCAAGACCTGACTAGACATATTAAAAGGTTAGATTTTAGTTATTGTATTTTCATTATTTGAGAGATTTTGAAAAGAGTTTTTTTGAAAAATGTGCTTTTTTTTCAGTTTTATGTAGTGTTAAAAGGAAAGCCCCAACTTAAAAAATACCTTGTATAATTTTTTTAAGACACGGACCATAAGTTACTTTGTTTTCTTGTCTAAGATAGGTACTTTTTTATAACCTTATTCACGAATTGAGGAGAAAAAAATTGAAATGTTCTAAGTGCCTTTTGCAAGTTTATTGAGAAAACATCTTCGAGTTTGATACCACTTTGGAGCAACGTTGATTCATTTTCAAGACTAGATTACTAGGTGGTATTTGAACATTCCAACATGCTAACCTTTGATATTGGAAAGTTTATTTTTAGTACATTAGTTCGCGGTTAATAACCACTAAGAAACACTTTTCTAACCGAAATTTTAACAAGAAATTAACAGTAAAAACAATGTTAATCAGACAAGTTCTTTTCTACTACTGCCTTGTCTTGTTATTTTGATTAAAAGCATTATATAAATAAATTTAATTCATAGACTTAAAGAAACGCTAACGTGACATTCGCACTTTTTGATAGGGTCTGCTACTCTCTTTGTGGAGTACTCAGTATACTCCTAAATATCCTTTATTTCTCTGATATATGTATATATATATATATATATATATATATATATATATATATATATATATATATATATATATATATATATATATATAAGTAAAAGGGAAGTATAGTAATCGTGAAAAAATCACCCTCCGAGATTTTTTCAGATCTTTACGTCGGTCTGTTAGTCTGTGTTTGTTCGCGGCGTACTTGAAAAATTACTTAACCGATTGACTTCAAATTTTGGTCACAAATTAAGTGTCATATGGCAATGATACTGCTTATCCAATTTATCTCAAATTTTGCACAAAAATCAAGTATTATGTATAAATCAACCGGTAAAAGTTTGGTACGAATCCAAGTTAGCGGAACAAAATGGCGGCTTAATAAAATATTTAAAAATTCAGCCTGAAAAAAACTACTTACTAGTACTTGTGTGCAATAACTAATTATGTTATAGATATGAGATAGTAAAACTGTGGTACTAATTCAAGATGGTGGAACAAATTGGCGGCCAAATAAAGTGTTTGTAATCATAAAGAAAATCACCCTCTGAGGTTTTAAATATCTTCACGTTTCAGCGTCCCTAGATGTCAAAAAATATATTTTATCAATTCCGTCGACCCGTCTGTCAGTTTGTCTGTCTGTCAGTTCACGGTCTAACTTAAAAACTACTTACCAAATTGACTTCAAATTTTAGTCAAAAATTGAGTGTCATATGGGGAGGACTGGTAATATTTTATTAAAAATCCATTATGCCGGAATAAGATGGCGGCCTACGGAAGCGTAGAAGGGCCACAATTTTTTTTATTTTTTAATTCTGAGTTTAAAGTCGGAATTTAACAAAATTCTGAGTTTAAAGTCAGAATTTAACAAAATTCTGAGTTTAAAGTCAGAATTTAACAAAATTCTGAGTTTAAAGTCAGAATTTAATAAAATTCTGAGTTTAAAGTCAGAATTTAACAAAATTCTTAGTTCAAAGTCGGAATTTAACAAAATTCTGAGTTTAAAGTCGGAATTTAACTACATTCTGAGTTTAAAGTCAGAATTTAGCTAAATTCCTAGTTTAAAGTCAGAATTTAACAAAATTCTGAGTTCAAAGTCGAAATTTAACTAAATTCTTAGTTTAAAGTCAGAAATTAACTAAATTCTGAGTTTAAACTCGGAATTTAACTAAATTCTGAGTTTAAAGTCAGAAATTAACGAAATGCATTTTTGGCGTCCCCTGTCAAACCTGAAATTGGTGCCAGGAGATAGACAATTAAATATTAAGACAGATAAAAACAGAATGAAATCCATTTCGTTGCAAGTAAACTCGTTTGAGATTTCTCGAGCTTCAAAGGTTCAAAATTGTCATTGTTCTAGCCCCATTTTCTCGAAAACAGTTAAATTTAGGCATGAGAAAAGTAACTCAATAAGTACTTGGATTTTTTAGAAAAATATAAAAATTTAATAAAATATAGGGCATTTCATTTAAAAAACGGATGATGCCTCCGGTTTGAGGTAGAAGCGGCAACACCGCGCAATTTAAAATATTTTATAATCAGAGTATATTATGTTCATCTATGGCCAAAGCGAAATTCTCAAAACATCCTATTCGTTTATTCTCCAGATATTTTTAATAGGACACTCAACTTGAATCACCCTGAAACAGAGGGGGAGCTCTGTCAGTATGTTTCGCGAGACACCCTTAAATCGTTCAAACATATATGAACCATTTCTTAAGACTTATTTATCGTTTGGTATTACCTTTTTTATTTTGTGAACCTTTTAATGTATATGTTTTCTTGTATACATTTTGGCTTTTTTTTCAGCAATAGAAATAAATAAAAATACATAAAATGAACTAATTAAACATATGTTTAATTTGTCAGGGACTTATTTAACACTCAAAAATCAAAATAGGAAACTTTTATTTTGTACCCTCCCCCTTTTTTCATTTTTTTAACTATCTGTAGTTTGGTGGAACAATTCATAGCACATTTGCCATTATTCAAACAAGAATATTGAACTTGTTTTTTTGGTTCCAGTCTGTTATACAATCGTACAGACTAAATTCTGACTTTAAACTCAGAATTTTGTTAAATTCCGACTTTAAACTCAGAATTTTGTTAAATTCTGACTTTAAACACAGAATTTAGTTAAATTCCGACTTTAAACTCAGAATTTTGTTAAATTCTGACTTTAAACTCGGAATTTAGCTAAATTCTAGAAATAAATAAAAATACATAAAATGAACTAATTAAACATATGTTTAATTTGTCAGGGACTTATTTAACACTCAAAAATCAAAATAGGAAACTTTTATTTTGTACCCTCCCCCTTTTTTCATTTTTTTAACTATCTGTAGTTTGGTGGAACAATTCATAGCACATTTGCCATTATTCAAACAAGAATATTGAACTTGTTTTTTTGGTTCCAGTCTGTTATACAATCGTACAGACTAAATTCTGACTTTAAACTCAGAATTTTGTTAAACTCCGACTTTAAACTCAGAATTTTGTTAAATTCTGACTTTAAACACAGAATTTAGTTAAATTCCGACTTTAAACTCAGAATTTTGTTAAATTCTGACTTTAAACTCGGAATTTAGCTAAATTCTGACTTTAAACTCAGAATTTAGTTAAATTTGGACTTTAAACTCAGAATTTTGTTAAATTCTGACTTTGAACTAAGAATTTTGTTAAATTCCGACTTTAAACTCAGAATTTTGTTAAATTCCGACTTTAAACTCAGAATTTTGTTAGATTCTGACTTTGAACTCAGAATTTTGTTAAATTCCGACTTTAAACTCAGAATTAAAAAATAAAAAAAATTGTGGCCCTTCTACGCTTCCGTAGCGGCCTAATGAAATGTTAAAAAAAAATACCTACTAAAAAAACTGATTATCCAATTTATCTCAAATTTTTTACAAAAATCAAGAGTTACATAGGAATGATCTGGTAATATTTTGGTATGAATATAAGATATCAACACAAATTGGCTGCCTAATAAAATATTTAAAAATTCAGCCTTAAAAAACTACTTATTTATTAGATTAATTTAAAATTTTCTGCAAGCATTAAGTGTGATATAGAGCTAAACTGATAAAAGTTGTGGTACGAATTTAAGACGTAGGAAAAAAAATGGCAGCCAAATATTCTTTATTCTTAAAAAAAAATCTTATTCCATGAATTTTGCAGACAAAATAAATGTTATATAGGGTACAAATTGAACATGACGTAACAAATTGCCAATGTAAAAACTACTTGTAAAATTTATGTTAAACTATGATCAAAAATCAAGTGTGGCGTAGGTAGAAAGTGATAAAATATTGGTAGGAATCCAATATGATGTAATTAAATGGCGTCCAATAAAAATGTTTGAAAAGACAACATATATGTGTTACTAAATGACTACGTACTGAACTGAATTGGGTCACACTTCACTATTTCTAATAAAAGGAGAGATTCATAATGAGGGAAGTTACGCGTAAAGGAAATTTGCCGATTTGTCTAAAGGAATCAGGTTTCAGCTTCTGCCTTGGGTTTACTTATGATGTTGCCTGCACAATATTTTCCGTTAACTCAAAACGAACCATGCCGCCTACTCCTGGTACGCCTGGTATTCTGTTGTACAATCTTGCATACAAGCAGAATAGAAATTCGAAAAGACTATAGGACTCTTCATGTTCACGGTGTTTGGACCCTTTATAACGGGATAACTTATAACTTCCACTCAGAGCGACTGAGTTTCCCGTATTTTCCCGAACCGAATCAGAAAACCCGGCCATACGGAACCTCTTTACAGAAGTCTATATTTAACAGGGAAGCACAAGAAACTGGAAATTGGCACTTCCAAAGTTCTGAAAAATCATACCTCTAGGACTAGGCGAACGTCACTTTTCATGGTAGGGGTAAATCACATTAAATGCTTTTCGCACTTAGAAAGTACTTGGGATATTGGCGATGCTCTATTTCAAAACATAAAACGGACACAAAGTGTTCACTTTGTTTCATTGAACAAGTTGAAAGATGCAGACTATAAATTTTGGCTCTTGAATAGCTTATAGTGGTATTTGAATAAAGTCATTTCTTCTGAGTCTGTTTCTGTTGAACTTTTACTTTACTTTTACCTGGCGAATAAGAAATTGAGGTCACTTTGAAATGACGTCTGTTTGGAATTCTCGGTTTTAAACTCATATTTGCTAATTGTGAATCATAGTAGGCGCTTAATAATTTTTTTTCTGAGAAATGTAATCCGTCAGACTTATAATCTGCAAGGTATTGTCAATGAATTTTCTAAATTAACGTGTATTCGCTTTAGTTAGAAATTCACATTTCAGTTTATTGGTTTGATTGAATGTTAATATCTCTCTATAAAACCTATCAGTCACATAGTGTAGTATTCGTAGTGTTTGTGTAAAGGTTGTAATGCCTTTAGGTCCTATTATTGTGGCAAGAATTGTAACGTTGATATAAAATGGACGAGGAACACGTGAAACGGCAAGGATTGTTGGCAAGAGCCTTTGTCCTGTTCAAAAGGTATACCAATATATGAGGAGGCTGGCCTAATAGCCAGAAGACCCAGATTCCTTTTGTTATGAAATCAACTTCAAGAAGTAAGAGATATAAATGTCAGTGGACCATTTTGTAGAAGGATGGCACATTGCAACGCCGGCAACGAATTGCAAGATTGGCTTTTGATGTTAACGACTGGAGTAGAGTATTGTTTTCGGATGAGTCGCGTTTTTGCTTCAGTTGATCAGACGGACGTCGAAGAGTATAGAGAAGAGCCGGAGAAAGATACGCTCCAGCTTGCATTGACGAGCGTCTTCCATTTGGAGGTGGATCGGTTATGGTTTGAGCGGGAATCTCTTTACAAACACACACAAAGTTGGTCTTCATACATGGCTCCCTGACTGCTCATAGGTACATTACAGATGTTATAGAAGATCATGCTATGCCATTCATGACCACCATATTTTCATGCAGGCCTCATTTAGCGAGAATTGTCAGAGAATATCTTGACGAATTGGGGATTAGGCGGTTCGATTGGCCAGTCCAGACATGAATCTCATCGAAAACATCTGGAATGAGTTGGGACGACGTATCTGAAGGCATATATCAGCTTGAAAAACTGCCCAGGAGCTCAGAGCGCTGCTATTGCAGGAATGGAATAACATCGATCAGACGTGATTGAATTGAAATTAATTTAAAGTATGCCTTCGAATTCAAGCAGTTATTAATGCAAGAGGAGGGAATACGCGCTATTAGTGATACGTTTTTTCATTATTGATAAGTTTTATCATTGATTTAGTCCATACTGGTACAAAAGTTGATCTTCGTTTAAAATATAGTTTTATTTTCCTTTCAGAATAAATCGAAAAATCCAAAAAATATGCTTGCGAGTCAACATTGAATTTTTAATTTAGCTAACAAAATACAGTACAGTGGTTTCAAAGATAAGCTTCACAGTGAAAATTCCAAACAGACGTCATAATTTCAAAGTGACCTTAATTTTTTGCTCGTCAGTATAGTTAATATCTGATTTGATTGGACATTTCTGTTCTGTTTTTATTGAACTTCTGTACATTCTTCACTAAAATTATTATTTTTTATTAGAGATAGTTCTTAAGAATATTTATTTATTTTTTGTACGGAATTGATGATTTACAATCATAAATATCTTCCAAAAAGAAATAGATTAAAACTTTATCTTAAAACTTATAATTTATTACATTCACTCAAACAAAAAAATCTTGCGAGGAATGTCACATATAAGCACCGTTATAATGAGTCTGGTAATAAATTATCTCATGTATTTTATTAAAAATTTATAAAGCACTATGATGAGACAATAGGTACCAAAAGGTAATAAACCAAATATTTTACTAACTCTAAAATTGTTTGCTTTTATTTTTTGTTTATCTTGTAGTCACTTTAACGTAAAGTAAAGGTTTTTACTATATATTATTGCAACAACTCAGCCTGATATAAATTTGATCATTTTTCATCGTTATGTAATTAAAGTAAGGAGAAAACTGGTCTCGAAACCGCAGTGTAAAAATGTAGTGTTTTAAATTCACTTGTTTGTTTTTATTCAACTGACCCTAAAGCATTATTTATTAATATATAACTGTAGGCCATCTGTATGATTGTATATTTATGTGTCATACACGTTTGCTTCTTTAACGTGTAAATTGAGAGCAAAAATGAGCTTGAAATAAAAATATAAAGGAAATGGAAAAAATATTTGTACGTTTAAATGTCTAGAGTATAGAAATGCAGTTGGGGGACCATAACCAATAACGACATAACAGCTAATAAGGAAACAAGTTGATCTTAATTTCGTTACAAAACGAAAATATCGCTGTTGAATTTGTCGATAGGACTAATAATGTCATCAGTTCAATTATATTTTTCTTAAAAACCACAAAGATTTATCAATATTGTTTTTTTTTTAAATACTATAATCAAAACATACTAATATCTTATCATAAAAAAAAACAGAAAAAATGGTGCTAAATTACTAACACTTCAATCAAGATCCACAGTATTTGTTTTTAAAAAATGATTATACTACTTAAGGATATAAATGTAGTCAATATATTCATAACGAATATTATATCCGAGATTACATAATTATTGGGTAATGCTAAATTACTAACCTTATCAGTAACTTTTAAACGCACTCTGCTTTATTTGTTTTGTTATTATTTTTTGTATATACAGGACCGGATCATCACCTTTGGGGTCCATTTGGTGTAAAGAATAACTACTTAGAGGTAGAATTTAAAATGATTTTTGAGGTTTGTTTGGAACATTAACGGACATGTAGGGGCAATACTCTCCCCAATATTTTATACTGTTAGAAAAATCTCATCTGATTGGTAATATAGTATTCAGCTCTAGTGACGCTTAACGCACATATTTTTTATAAATTACTTTGTTGCTGGGTATTTAAATAGTTATTTTCCTAACTAGTGTGGTAAGTTCCGTTTTCCGGCGAGTGTGCCGTGCAGTAAAGCAGACGACTGTGGAAAAAATACTTCCCGCATATGTTAAGAACAACACCTTTCCTACGATTATACTGAAATGAAAAAAATCACAATCAAGGTCTTCTAGCACGTCCACAAAACAAGTAAAAAACGACTTTGTAAGAAATTTTGATTTATTTTAATTATTATTATCAATATTTACATGAAATGTACATTTAATCAGTGGCGGCTCGTGGTGAATTATATTGCGAGGTCATTAACAAATTTAAAAATAGGCATACTTAAAATAAAAATAAATATCTTATCTTTAAATTGAGCTTTAAATTCTCTTGAACTTCAGATCTACTCTTCGTTCTTTAGAATTAGAAAAATGCTTAATAACACGTTCGTTAAAATTGCACGCACATTCTTTTATAAACGATTTCTCGATACTTAACATTGCTAAACCGGATAGTCTATCTTGGCCCAACTCCTCAACAAAATTTATAAGCCCTCGAAAAACCCCTGGATTTTCAGACAAAGCTGTTTCATCATGGTCACGTAGTGCCAGCTCGAATGCCCCACAAAACTTTACACAATCTATAATTTTGGATACATTGTCATTAAAATCTCTAAGGGATTTTCTATAAGCTGTGTCTAGCTGAGTGCGTATATCAACACTTCCGACCGTATCATAGTTAACCGAACATTTTATGTGATCTGCAGAAAACGCATGTTTTTTTATTTTTTCTTTTAAGTGTTTTAAGTCTTTAACACCGGTTTTGCACCATAATGAGTACGATGAGTCCTTAGAAAGCAACAAACAAACATAACAGTAAAATGAGTTGGAGACTTCACAACCACATATCCAGTTATCTAAATCGTACATACTTTTGCGAAAGTTTTGGATGAACCTCTTTATTTTTGTCGTTACTAGTTTGTCGTATACTAAGTTCTGGCAAATTGCGACCACTTACCATGAACTCGATTATTTTCTCAAAATTAAGTTCGTTAGCACTCTTTAATTGTTTAATTTATTGCACTACCGACATTTTATTTCATCTACATTCACAACTCAAACTAAGACCACCTTGAAATTGGTTATTTTTGCAAAATTAAGTTCGTAAGCACTTTTTAGTTGTTTATTTTTTTGCACTAGTCACTACCAACATTTTATTTCCTGTATATTTCCAATTCACACATGGATCATAAAAGCAGAAAAATATATATTACAAAAAACAGTATATAAATCAATTTTTATCGATTAAAAACGTTCGAAACAATATCGAGTTAGAATATAGACCGCGTGACCTCTGAACAATTTAACTTTCACATGCCAACGTGATGCCGCGACCGATCGATCGAATTATGAGAAGAGACCGGCTGATGACACAAATCGCGATTTCATATTCCATTTGCTATCACGTTCGGCTGCCGCTCGGTAGCTGTGAAATCTTGGGGTACTTTCGTCAAGCTTTAAGGTAATCAGGGCATTTCGGAATGCCAGCCTAGCTTAGTATAGCGTATTTTATTATTCCTAAGGAAAGCAACGAGACCATTCGAACCGCCGCCGCGCGTGGCTAATAGTGTAGCGTGTTTAACTTTTCCCAAGATTCGTGTTTTATTACAACTATTAGGAGGGACGGTCAAACGAATAATTTATTTTCTGAAATATTTTTGGGGGGTCATTGACCAAATGACCCTATGGAAGAGCCGCCACTGCATTTAATACAAGTTTCTACAGTGAAACTTCAACACAATAGACACCAACGGGGAAAAATAAATGCCCGTGGTGTAAAGGCGTCCGTTGTGAGATTTGTTGCTATGGTATATGGTATGGTAATGGGTAGCTATTAAAAACTTAACTGCTTGATAATTTTTTTAAATATACAGCTAGTCCAGAAATACCGTTCGAATAATTACAGGTTTGATTCTACATAAGAAAACATGAAAAAATGTTCATACATATTACATATTTAGTTATATTTATACATAAGCATTACATAGTATGTACATGTTATATTTGTATTCAGATAAATACATAATTGCTTTCTTTTTTTATCATCAATTTTAAATTGTTTTTTCTTTTGACCATTTTTTTTTTACAATTTCCAATTCAACATTCAAAATTACCTCCAGAATTTCCTGAGTTTTGAATATATCACCTTATATATAAAAAGTTATTCTAGGTTTCTTAATTTTTGGTAAACATCACTTATATTACTTACTTACTTGTAGAAAGTTCTGGTTCATCGTCAATCTCAGTGCAGCAAATATTTGACATTCTTCATTTTCTTTATAATCACTAACACAACTAGCAATCTTTACTTCAGGATTTTCTGTTATATGGCCGCATCGATCTCCACGTAGTTCATAAAATTGTCAACTTCATTACCTTGGAAAATGTTAATAATGGTAAGTCGTCTTCTAGGTCAAGCAACGGACTGTGATATTTTCTATATAGGGTTTTCAAATTTTTTATTATTCCTTGTCTAGCGTTTGATGTGTGCTAGTATTGGATGGCAAAAAAACTAACAATATGTTGGTTAGCTAAATATCCGGGTGGGATGTTGTTGGCGCTCGATCGTGTTAGTATTCACCTCGCAAGTCGACAGTCTATAAAGTTCAGTGCAGTTCGTGATTTAGTGATTAAAATGTCCGGTACGGACGACACAGGGGAACCTTCACCCACAGCCAAAGACTTCAGAGATCTAAAAAGTTACACGCAAAATTGAATCCTCTCTAACGAAGCAGTGTAGAAAAAAATGCCAGAAGACTTACAAAACTTCCACAACGAATGGTCGAAGGAATACGTTCAAACCCAGGAGAAATGGAGCAAAATACTAAAAGAAAAAGGCGCCCATATTAAGAAGCTGTCAAAAACAGTCGGTAAATTGGTCGAAGAGTTAAAAAAGTTCGAAAGTGAGCACAATAATTCTATTCCTTTTAACTTCTCTTCCCGTAATTCCAATTGCAGTGATGGGTCAGATGACGAAATGAACCTAGGTTCGGACACTGATCAAGCTACTTCAGACATATTATCTAAAAAACAAAAAAAAAACACAAACTTTAAGCCTTCAATCATCAAACCCAAACCTCCTGTGCAAATGTACCTGTGAAACCACCTAGAATTCCCCCCATAGTACTCAGTGAGAAGTCTAAATATCAAAACAGTGTCGCCTATTTTAGAGCAAATTCGATCAATTTTGGTATACTATATCTTTTCACACTTTCAACTTTGAGGAAGACAAGCTACTCCATGTCGTCATTAGGGCCGTATTGAAGAATTGGTCCATAGAAAAAATAACTAAATATCTTCAAGAAGTTAATTTCACCCCCACGAGAATCTACCGCTGGCATCATAAAAAATGGCAGATCAATGCCCCTTGTGCTAATACTGTTACTTAAAAGTCAAAAAAATATTTTCGACCTCCATATGCTCGACGACATGGCAATTAAAGTCGAATCTCAAAAAAATAGGTCAAAATTTACATAATGCCATAGATGCCAGCTGTACGGCCATTTACGATCTAAGTGCTATGCAATCCCAAAGTCCCTTAAATTCGCTGAAAATCATTTACCCATTTGTGCCAACACTGCCAACTCGAAAAAAAATTCAAAATGTACGCGTGCAAATTGCGGGGGTGACCACCCCGCAAATTACCAGGGATGCACGAAACACTCCAATAACATCCCTCCAAAAACCTTCACGAAAATCCCCCCCAACATTTCAATAACAATGACGCCAAGCTTACTCGTGGCGAACTCAATGCCAAGCATAGGGATTTGGGTTGCAATTCAACGCACATTCGCGGGCTGACATTAATAAACTCTCGAGACATTTACAATTACAACATAATTACCCCTATGGAACCCATTCATAGTAGCCTACAGGGTAGGCCTGAAATGCTCGACTTTTTCATTTCTAAAAACACGGAGACAATATCGCACCCTGTGGTACTGCATGAACTCTCTTCAGACCACTCTCCTGTTATTCTAGACTACGGTAATATTCTTTCGAATAATGAGGGTTTTATTTCTAAAAACTAACTGGAATCAGGATTTATTTAAAAGTATTAATTTTGAATTTAATATAAGCAGTTCGGCTTAAATTGAATCTTGTCTTAAAAGACTCACTTCCGAACTGTATAATGCAATAGAAATATCCACTATAACCAAAACCCAAAAATTCTTAAAATACGGGGACCTACCCCCTGACCTTAAACAAGAAATAAAGCAAAAAAAACGTCTAAAAAATCTGGCATACAGAACTAAATCCAGAATATAAAAGGGAGGTGAATAGAGCAACCACGCTAATAAAAAATAAATTAAATGCGCTCCTTGGCGCTCAATGGGATGAGGAATTAGAACAAATAAATAGTGAAGACAACCAGTTCTTTAAAATCACTAATAATCACTACATTAGAACACCCCTGGGCCCTGTACCTACAATATCAATCAAAGATGTTTGTAACATTGTAGCCAATTTAAACAATAAAAAAGCTCCAGGTTTGGACAAAATCACAAACATAGCTCTTTAAAAAGCTCCTACTAACATCTTCAAATGCCTTGTTTACATATTCAATTTAAATGCTAGAATAGGTTATTTTTCCTCCATTTGAAAACAACGAAAATCATCTTAATTAAAAAACAAAGTGAAAATCCAAGCTTGGCGGGCAGCTAGAGCGATTAGCTTACTATCAGCGTTAGGGAAAATATGTGAAAAAAATATCCTAAACAAACTCACCCTTCAGATATCTGGAAAAAACATTCTTTCGGATGAGGAATTTGGTTTTCGAGCCCAAACCAGCACGGTGATCCAAACCGCTTCGGATATTTTAATGACATTTAACAGGAGAAAAAGCCTTGGGGTGGTCTTTCTTGACATAAGCAAGGCCTTTGACTCAACGTGGCATAAAGGTCTTATTATCAAGTTGATTCGTAACGGTATTTCAAACTACTTAGTTAAAATCATTCAATCCTTTCTGACTAAGACTGTTTGGTTCACGTAGACGATTTCGACTCCTCTAGAAAACGTATTCACAGCTGACATCCCCAAATTCCAGTTCATCAATCTTTATCTGTATGCAAACGATACTGCAATCAGGTCAACTAATACGAAACTAAATTATATAGCAACGAGGCTCCAATCTCATGTAAGTCTAATATCGAACTGGATGCTTACTTGGAAACTAAAAATTAACCCTAATAAAACACAAACTATAATCTTATAAAAAAGAATAGGTACACCCCCCTAGGAAAATTAAAATATCAAATGAAGAAATCAACTGGAATAAAAATGCAAAGTATCTTGGTGTAATCTTTGATAGAAATTTAAATTGGGCAGCCAATACCAACAACAACATTAAAAAAGCAAGAAAAATTTTTTCTATGTTCTATCCATTGTTAAATTTTAAAAGTAAACTTGCACCGAAAACCAAAATATTCATATACAATGCCTATATTAGATCTCTCCTCACTTATGCCTCACCAACGTGGAGTATACATAACTCTAATCAAAAGCAGAAATTGCAAACTGTGCAAAACTTTAACGTGAGTTCTCTAGCGGTCTCTAAAGTTTTTTCTTTAATTATTGGTCCAGATAATGGAGTAGTTTTACTCCTTACTTTGCAAAACCCCTCGTTCACTATAGAATCGATGGCAACATCATTAACCTCTTTTTTCTGGTGCAGATTTCCATTTTTAACTATTCAACTTTCTTAATTCGACTGTTTCCTTTAAAATGTCACTAACTTGAGCCTTACAAACAAACCCAGCACTAAGTACCGCCTGGTTTTATAACTACCAGTTGTTTAGTTTCCCGAGGCAAATGTTTAACATTCTTGAGTCATTATATGTTTACTGCCCGATGCTGGCAAGTAAAATTGCAAGAATTAATAGAAAAATGTTGGTACATTTTGTCGAAAATATAGCCGCTCAACTTGTGAGTAAGTGATGAGATATGGCGTTATTTTTGGTTAAAATTTTCTGTGAAATGACTTTCTTGTTCTCTACTGTAGTGGACTTCCAGCCACGTGCCTCTTCAAATTGATGATGTCCCCTCCTGAATCAGTTAATATTGTCGCCAAAAACCTTGTAAAGCAATGGCCTTTATACAGTTCTGGATTTGTACTTTCCATAAGTACGAAAAAGTAAAACTTTCCGCAATAAAAAGCGTTCGGAATGTAAGCACTTTCCGCACGGTCGTAAGAAATAGTGTATTGTGTAACAAGAGCGTAAAGCCAACTTTTATACATGAATGTGATGTTTACGGCCCGAGCCGAGAGCTGTGTATAAAAGTCTTCACACACGTGTTGCAGACTATATTTTTTCTACGTCCGTAAATAATACAAATACAAATTAAAGTTAAATTATTTAATTTTCTCCTTTATAATAATTGTAATTATCAATAGTCACACTGTTTATACAGTGTTTGTATCGTCACTTTCACAATTCGTTACTATGACAATGATATAAATTGCGAAGCACGGCCGCCTAATAAAATTATTACCGGTACCTGCATTTCTTATGGAGCCGATGTCAAAAGTAAATCCTATAAGAAATGCATTGTACTTCAGGCATCGGTATTTAAAAACAAACTTTAGCTACTGGAATGAATGTGTGAAATAATATTTCAGGTATGGTCGTCGTAGAAAAAAAGGATTTTTACAGGGATATGTAAAAGATGTTGTAAAAATAGCAACTATTAATTAAACTGTTTTTTTTCTTGCAAAAAACATAGTGCACTTAAAATCATACATTCTGTTGTTCAAATGTATCTAAACAGTTCCTTAATCCTTATGCCCTACAGAGAGAGTTTATACTTTTTTTAGATCTGATATAATTTACATTGTCCTAAAAGAGGAAAATTTAAAACCTTCGAATATTCGAATTCGTTCAATATTCGAAGGCAATCCTAATTTTTGCAGATGTCAAAAATAATAATTCCTTGACATGAATAACTACGGCAGTTAGGCTTTAATACTTGTTTATAATATTCCAACTACCGCACTCTTTAATACTTTTACTAAGAATAAAATATATCGCTTGACTTTTAACTAGCAGTATCTAGAATTAAAATATCTTCAAACAATACATAGTCTTCCTAGTTTGAAAGAATAAATTGAATAAAAAGAATACGCCACTAATAATACTGACAAAAATGATCACAATGTATTTTAAGCGTGATTTATTCCTCGTATTATCCTTAGTATAACTCCAAAATTGTTAAATGTTAAATTTATTAAATATTTTTAAAAATACATTGACAAATTCGGAATTAAAAAACTAAAACTAAAATAATGTAATGATTAATAGGATATTGAAAATGTTGTCCTTTACAGCTTGACGTTATCCTAACCGGTCAATAATTTCTCGAATAGTGTTTTGGAGCCCTTCCGTGGGTATTCCTTCTATTTCAGCTCTAATCCTGCCCATTAGAACTTCTAGGTTCTTGGGCTTCATTTTGTACACGGTCGTTTTTAGGTGGCCCCAAAGGAAATAGTCAAGCGGATTTAAATCCTGTGACCTTGAAGACCACTTAACAACCCCCCTTCGCCCAATCCAGCGTCCAGGAAACGTCGTTTTTAAATAATTTTTAACAGCAACTGCAAAATACTGTGGAGCCCCATCATGTTGGAACCATGCGTGGCCAAAACCATTAGGAAAAATATCATTTAATGCTAGAATAATTTGGTTTTTCAATAGCTGTAGATAATTAATATTTCATATTCATATATTCGTATTTCCTTGACAGAAAAAGGATCCAATAAGCCGACTACCTAATATGCCATCCCACACATTGACTTTTTCGGAAAATTGCGTATGCCTAACCGGTTTTATAAATCGGCATAATTGTCGTTATTGGTCTGCAAACAATCCACATTGGATGATGGAGATCTATACACAATTTCCTGAAAAATGTATTAATGTGTGGGTTGGCATATTAGATAATCGCATTATTGGACCCTTTTTCATTCAAGGAAATATGAATGGGATACTTTATCTACAGCTGTTGGAAAACTAAATTATTCCAGCATTAAACAATATTTTTCCTAATAGTTTTGGCCATGTATGATTCTAACATGATTGTGCACTGCCGCATTTCGCAGTTGCTATCAGAAATTATTTAAACACGACGTTTCCGGGACGCTGGATTGGACGAAGGGGGGTTGTTGAGTGGCCTCCAAGGTCACCAGACTTAAATACACTTGACTTTTTCCTTTGGGGTCACCTAAAAACGACCGTGTACAAAACGAAGCCTGAGAACCTTATT